>OX359291.1:20551122-21751122 GCA_947179395.2 Pulicaria dysenterica
GATCAAATGAACCAGACAGAGCTGATGGTACTTCATGCCTTAGTCACAGGGAGGAATATTGACTTTGCTCAAGTCATATTCTCGGATATGGTGGAAAAAATTACTCTTGCTACTTCAAAGAAGTCCACAAGGACTATTGTTCCCTACATAAGGTACTTGAGCTTACTTGTCCTTCATCAGATGCAATGGGAACAGTATACTGGGATAGCTGTTGTGCTTGATGCAATGCCCATGCCTCAAATGGGTCAAAAGATTTTTAATCTAATAAGGGAAGAGCAAGGTCCAGCTATTACTGCCCAGATGCAAGAACTAATTGATATTGCTGGTGATGAAGCTGAGGTTGAAGAAGAGGTGTTTGCTGCAAACTTGGAAGAATAAATGGCTGATGATTCTGAATCTCCTGATATGATCACTGAGCATTCTGAAGAGTCAGTGACTCATGCTCAAGATGAAGCCATGATTGAAGAAGAAAGAATGGATGAAGGGCTGATGGACACTACTGATCATGAAATAATGTTTAGAGCAGATGTGTTTGATGAATCAGCACAGGATGAGCCTATTAGTCCTGATGCTGAGGATGTACAAGAAGCAGATAGTGGTGATGAAAGAGGTGATGCTGTCAGTTCCAGTTCTACCACACCACAAACTCAACATAGTGAAGAAGAATCTGATGATGATTCTCCTAGTAGGACTCTTGGTGGCACAATTGCTTATCCCAACCCTGATCAACAACAAGGATCGAGTGACTCTGTTCATAGAGCACCAAGTGGTGGAGATGAAAAGGTTCTTGATACTGAAGAGATCTCTGATAAGCTGGTGGAGCTCATAGAGATCAGCAAAGCAAAACGAATCTCAGGTATACCTTTATCACTCCCTGAGGACACTCATTTGGTTGACCCCACCAATGAGAACCCATCCTCTCCTCCAGTTGTAACACCCCCACAACTGCCAAGCTCTAGTCAACTCCCAACAGTTGCTAGTTCTACTCCCTCTTACACCCATACTGAATTAAGGTCACAAGAGCTTGTGCACTTTCCACAAGTCTCTGAGGTAGTGTTATCCACACCTCTGACCTCAACTCCTATAGCTACCTCTTATGTTGAGGGGAATCTTATGGATGTTGCTTTAACCCAACTGCCAGTGGATGTGCCCTCACAAAAGGTCACATTCGTAAATATGGGATTGCTGCAATCTGGGTCACCCTCCCAACAGGGTGATAGCATTGAAAGACAGACCTCCTCCCAAGGTCACACTGTGTCTATAGCCCCTACGAGTCAAGCCTTTCCCTTAGTAAGTTCACAACAACTTGCTACTGAAATAAAGGATATCCCATTGAGTGCAACCCTCACTCACACTCACATACTTGCACCTACTTTTGATTCAATACTTACACATACTAGTGCACTGCCTGTCAATACTAGTGGCATAAACCAGCCATTGGTACAGGGCACACTCTCTGTTCCCAGTGATCTTAGGCTTATACACCAAGGTCTAAGTGAGGGACCTCAATCTATTACTGTTCATGGCACCTCAGCTCAATCAATTCCTACCAAACCCCTTCCCTCTACCTTCTCTGAACCCTCACCCCAAATACTTCAAAGCCTACTGTCCATCTCTCAAAAGATGGATAGTCTTCAGGCCTCCTTCACCTCCTTCCATACTAAAACAGAAACTCAACTCTCTCATTTAACCCAAGAGGTTAAGTCACTCAAGGCTACAAAATCCCAATCCCAACCCACCCCTGCCCCTGTTGATCTTTCACCAATTCTAACCAAATTGGATCAACTTCTTACCCAAGCTTCTACTCCTACTCCTATTCCTTCACCTACCATCTCAAACCAAACCATTACCACCCTCAACCAAACCATATCTAACCTTCTAACCCAACTTTCCACCCTAAGGCCTTCACCTCCTAACATATATGTATCCATCCCTGACTCTATTCTCAGAGTACCCTCCCTTCTTCATACCATTAATGATGAGGTCACCAGACTAAGCCAGTACTCAAGGCAGAGGCACAGTGACACTCTTAGAGAGTTCCCTGCTAAGCCTACTGATTTTCCCTCCTCTGCTGATGACAAAAAGGGGGAGAAGTCAAAGAAGTTAGTAAGAGAACCTTCCCCAGAAACAATAAGGGCAGCTGTCGATGCATATACAGCTGAGGTTCAGGCTATCCAAACAGAAGGTGCATCAGCCCCCAATGAAACAGAAGCTCAAAGAAAATCTAATGTTAAGGGGGAGAATCAATCTGAGGGGGAGCAACCTGCTAAGCCTAAAAGAAGATTAAAGCAAGCAGCTAGAAGGAAGAGTGCAAAGAAATCAAAGCAAGGTGAATCTTGTGCTCCAATTCAAGTACCATCAGAGGAATCTGATGATGATGATGAAGATGATCAGCCTCTGTCCTCTCTGCTGAACTTAAAGAAGCAGAGTCTCTCCCCAAAAGTTCCAACAGTCCAAGCTTCCTCTCCTGTTCAGTCAAGTCAACCAACTCCCAGCAGTACTTCAAGGAGAAAAGGAAAGAAAATAATGTCTGCTGAGGAGATTGAAGAAGAAGAAAGGAAGGAAGAGCAACTTCATCAAGAGGATGAGAATCTCAGAGAGTTAAGTGAACTGGCTGCTGCTCTTGGTTCAACCATTGAAGAAGTTCTTAAAGCCAAAGAGAGACACCAGGATTTCACTACTACTGAGGATCTTGCTGCTGCAGTTGGTGTTACAGATGATGAGATAAGGGAAATACAAGAAGAAGAAATGATCTTACTGTCATCTCAAGCTCCTCAAGAACAACAAGCACCACTGCAGAGTGACCCTTCTACTAAGAAAGCTCTCAAAAGAGGAAAGACTTACAAGTAAGACATTCAAGCATTGCTCAACTTCAACTTTGGAAGCACTGCTCAGCAAACTGAAAGGCAGTCCAAGGAGTTCTTGGAAAATAGAGAAAACTTGGTAAACAGAAGATGTGAAGACATCATTTCAAGGGTTACTCCTTACATAGGTACAGATGAAGGTCCTTATCTCAGAGTAGTGAGAAGAGATGAAAGAAAAACTTATGAAGATACTTATCTACATCACTGCAAACTACTCTCCTTCTTTGAGATGATTGAGATCCTATACCATCTCCTTAAGTCCAAGAGTGAGATAGTCCAGAGGTTCATTGCTAAATTTGAATACCGGATCAGAATGTCAGTATACAACAGACTATTTACTCATGATCAATTTGTTGCTCATGTTCAAGCAATTAAGGATGCCTTCAAGAAGACTTCTAAAGCCTTTATTGCTGCTGAACAAATCATTCTCAATCCTGATCATCCCTATCTTCCTGCTTATGAGAATCTGAATATTGCTCTTCCTCCCAATACACATCCTGAAATGTTCAGATATATAACTGAACCTGAAAGAAGAATGTTCTTCATGAACAGAGCTGGCAATTGGAGATTTCTAAGAGAATCTGAGAAAGGGAAAGCTCAAAAAGAACTGATATTTCAGGCTGCAATAGCTACTAGAGACTTGACAGGAAATGAGCACTTTGAACAATTGATAAGATCAAGAGCTGATCAACTTCTAACTGAAAATCCACAGATCAGAACTTTTGATGTCAAAGAAGAACCCTGGTGGGAATGAAGACCACACTTCATAACTAGACTAGTTGTATTTTTCAATTCCTAGCATAGTTTAACTTCTGTACTTAGTATAACTCTTAGTTAGATTACACTGTACAAACTCTGATGTAAATACTTTGTTTTGTAATCAAGCTTGAAACTTTGATCATGGACTACTTAGCTAAAATGCTAGTATAGATGACTCTTAGTAAAAAGCTCAAATAGTGTAAATATAGAAAATATCAAAAATCCTAAAAACAGAAAAAGGATAGAAAAGATACCACAAAACAGAACATGGTACTTCATAAATGAAAATATTCCCAAAAACAGAATATCAGGGAACATACTTTAAAGAGTTACCAAAAACAGATAGCTAGGTAACCAAATTGCACTTAAAAGTTTTTATTTTTACAAATTCGAGTCAAACTGATTCTTCTTAAACAGATAACGTTTTGTCATCATCAAATAGGGGGAGATTGTTGGGTAGATAGCAATATCAAACCTAAATCAAACCTATCTATTAAGTAAAATAGGATTTGATGTTAACAAAACTATATATTCAGTTTTGGACTTAGATTGATGAAAAACATGTGTTGTTTTTCATCTTAGACTTAAAGAATTTCTAAGTAAGAAATGTCAGCTGACGAATCATAGTGTCAGCTGAACACTGAGTATCAGCCAAAGCACCAGCTTCAGAAAGAGCAGCTGAGAAGAAAAGACAAGTCAAGAAGCATCAGCTGAGGATCTAAAATGGATCAGCTGATGGTCCAAAATCATCAGCTGAGGAAAATTTCAAGATCAGCTGAGCTATCAAGGATCAGCTGACACAATCACATTGATCAGCTGATACCTCTCATCTGTCAGATAAGGTATTTACTACTTATCCAATCTTTCCTTCATAAGCTGATCATACTCAAACGATTAGCTGAGCCCTTGGGATCAGCTGACAGTTTAGTTTGATCAGTTGGTTAGCTATACCCTGATTTGTATTATTAGCTGAGCATTTCGATCAGCTGAGCAAATCTAGTCAGCTGAGTTTTTCACATTTATCCTTAGCTGAGCAAATTTACATATGCAGTTCAGTGTCTGTTAGTTGAGTCTTTATTCTACATCTCAGTTAATAACTTTTCTATGTAATATTTTTTTTAGTCAAAGGCAGAACATGTGTTGTTCCTATTATGCCTTAGATCTTTCTTTGTAAAAGTACGTAGCACTTTTTGTATCTGTAAAGAAACAAAAAGGATAGATCTTTATCCCCTGGAAAAGGTAAAAGATACTCTTGAAAAGAAGATCTCGAAGATATGATGTTAAGTATGGCTGGCAACTCCATACTTGGTAAAGTCAAATCTTCAGAAAGCATGGTGTTGATTAAAACACAAGCATGAAAGGAGAAGTTTACTTTTCCAAGATATAAAGGTAATACTTTAATAATATAATAATATATAGTGGGTACACTCATTACTGAAAAGTATGTTCACTTTACACACTTTGTGTATAAAGTTAACTTACTTTTCACCCACTAACTTTATCTATTATAATATTATTAAACCAAGTACCTTTGTCTCCTTCTCTCTTCATCAACCCGGACACACCTTGCTTATATATACTCATGCATGGAAACATGCTAAGTATGCGTTGAAAAGCACTGAAATCTCATCAGTTGAGAATTAGAAGAGTTAGCATTTTTACTTTCAGTGTAACAAACTTGTCATGTGTTGAACATCTTAGACATTAGTTGTTTAAGATTAGCATTGTCTATGTGTTAGACAAATCTAGTTGCCACCTTTTATTGAACTTAGATTTTCCGCATCTAGTTCATGTAATTCTTGATTAACATCAATAAGAATTATATAAAAGTAAACCGTGTGTCTCTTAAATTTTAATTTGCTAAAGTTTGTATTCAACCCCCCCCCCCCCCTTCTACAAACATTTGTTGTTGTAGTATCCATTCGGGACCAACATATATATATATATATATATATATATATATATATATATATAATTTTTTAATTTCAAACGGTCAAATGACCGTTGCCTTCGCTTCTCTCTCTTTCGGTATGCTCGGCATTCACCCACCGAAATGGGTGGGATTTTCTCGGTACCGCCATAGGCGGGGTGGTGTTTCGTGTGTGTACCGCTGGCCACATCAGCCACGCCACTCCTATGCTTAACCCACTCCGCATGCTCTTATAGATGAGGGTTTAAAGGCTATTTTTCTCTATTGTAATTGACTCCCTACCTACCTCCTCTATTTCCACTATCACCATTAACACCACATCAACGGGTAAGGTTAGCGTATAGTTCAGCCAACCCCACTGATTGTGCCTCCTTCCCTATCTCCAGTGCTCACGTCCTCTACTACCACACCATCATCACTAGTCGTTGGCTTCCGCACCACCACCAATCTACACAGTGATAGCCGCCCCTCCCCCTCTCTCTCCATACCATTGTTGAGGCCCTCAGTCACTACCCTCGTCACTATCGTGTTTTGTTTTGTTGACCAAAACCTTCTCATTCTTTAGCTTTCTCTTCTGATCTATAGTACCATGAAATATCGTGGTATTTATTATCTCACGAACAATTAAAAACCTCGCCATGTCATTTTAACACGAAATAAATACAAAAGTTATAAAAATACCCCTTAAAGTGTCACATGGTTGGAGACGTTAATCGTCTTGAAAGTGTCACTATCAGCTCTAAAAAGCAGAAATCAATAACAGACGAGGCTTGATATATAAGGTAACATCAATCAATCAAATCTTCTAATATATATAAAAGACTAATTAAAAAAAAGTTATTGGATGATCTAGACCTTTCATTTAGTACAAGATTCAATCTTAGCCGTTCATTCAATTAATTTTAGAATTTTGATTTTGACTTTTTAGAGTCAAACTAATAGGACCAACCAATTTAAATTAAGATGAAGATATTCCTTAATTAAATCAATGATAAGTAAAATTAAATAGATGACAATCTAAGAAAAGATACATAAATGAAAATCAAGTTCACATAATTGATAAAAATAATAACTAATATATATTAAAGAAATAGTTATCGGAGTATTTATGATAATTATCCATCATTTTTATTAATTTTAACATTATATAATTAATCAAGATAATATGGACAATCTAAATGATTTAATTATATATTAATTAAACAAACTCACGTCATTGCTTCTACCACTGGATATAGTATTGACGTCATCTGTCGTCATTTTTTTAAAATCTTATTTTTCTATGTTTCATTAATTATTTAATCTTTTTTTATTAATTTCTAACATTTTTTATTTTTTAAATCAATCCGTATATAACACGGGTATTTAATCTAGTTAAATAATATTTGATGAAAGAAAGAAAAGAAAAAGGTGGACATAGAAGACGGCAAATTCCAAGGAGGAAATAACAATTGCAACTTGCAAGGCTTGAAAACTTGACTTGGAAAATAAAAGATGTCCATTCTTGCCATATCTGATGCAGCCAATTTAATTATTTTACACCTTTCGTATGCATGTATCTTCTTTTAATATAAATAAAGAACTAATCAACATCAAATTTAAATAAATTCTTAATTTTATTAAAACAAAATTTTAATCATTCACTTAATTAAAATAAAAATTTTCATTTTGACGTTAAATAATCAAAATTAATTCAATTCAAAAGATAATTCAATTTTAGTGTCACGAGATAAGTTAAAATGTACCATTTTAATGCATTTAAATTTAATTTAGTAACATATATAATTAAACATTAATTTATGATTGGTTTTGGTAAATAAACAAATTATCACGTGGTTATTGAAAATCAATTTTACAATAGGTTTTGTTAATTTATAGCGTGATTTACTAAACTTTCATAAAAAAATAAATTTTGACAATTATTTATTTTATTAAATATTATCATAGTTTAACTATTGTTTATTTTTTTTTAATTTTGAGATATATTCGTATAGATTATTATAAGGCTTAGTTTCAAAAAGTATACTGAATTTGTCACTTTTTGCTATTGTGTATACCCAATTTTCAAAACTACCATTTAGTGTACCGAAGTTTAAAAAACTACCATTTGATGCATTGTTACCTTTGATAGCAGGTAACATATGATGTGGCACGGTTTTAAGTGACGTGGCATATGACTAGGATGATGACTTGTATTTATTTGATTAAAAATAACTGAAATAATAATAATAATAAATAAATAAAACAAAAACTTATGATCAACAAAGGGGTCGAAGATTCAAAGGCCTGTACACCAAAGTGTTCACCAAATCAAAGGCCTGTACAGGAAAGTCAAGGCCTGTAGCTTCTCTCTGTTGATAGCTTCTCTCTATCGTACATCATCAAGGCCTGTATCGAAACCCTAAATCGAGATCTGAAACGAGATCTGAGTTTTCGAGAAGATGAAGAAAACCCAGATCGAAAGCCATCTGTTGCTCTTTAAAACCTAAACTAAAAGAAAAAAACCCAGATCGATGAACCATGAAGATCAAGGTGACGAAAACCCTGATCTGTATTCTAACAAGAAGTCACAAATCGTGTATGAAGAAACCGATGAAGAAGATCTGTTGATGATGAAGAACAGATCAGTGTATGAAGATGAACGCCAACGACAAATCTGTTCATAAGGAAGTTCATAAGGTTTCGTTTGAAGGGCCGGTGCTTATCGCCATCACCATCGTCTGGGTTTCTCCATGGCTCAAGTAAGCTTCAGATCTAGGGTTCCATCATCATCTTGACTTCTCCGACGACTATCCTTCAGCCCCATCGCTCAAGTAAGTTTCAGATCTAGATTATGGTCCTCTAATTTTTTTTCGATTGCATCATCTACGATTTAGGGTTCTCTGCTGCTTTTAAAGATCAGATCTTCCGAGTGTTAGGGTTCCATCGATTTTGGGCATTTCATCGTTTACTGTTCTGGGTATTACCATCGATTTGGGTTCTTTGTTTTAGGGTTTCTTTTGTTTGATTGTTATCATTAGAATATGTTTGATTCTTGATCTGTTTTTAATTCAGAGATCTGGATTTGTGATTTTGTTTAATTACGGTTAAAGATCTGTATTTGTTCTTAATGTTTATATTGTTCTTCATGTTCATATCGTTCATATTTTCAGATTTAAAAAATTCATCAACCTCAATAGTAATGACATGGCATGTGAGATGACATTTTAGAATAATAAAAATAAATAAAAAAGATGTAATTTACTGGCTACCTGAAGAGAAGGTAAACCAATGCATAAAATGGTAAGGTAGAATACTTCGATACACTAAATGGTAGTTTTGAAAATTGGATATATACAATAGCAAAAAGTGACAAGTTCGATACACTTTTCGATACTAAACTCATTATTATATTACTAAAAAAATAACACTAAATGTGACAACCATTTAAGTCACGAAAGTATTATAAATTCATAATCACTTGATTAGTTACTTTTTAATTGAGTGTCCTATAATTATTTAATTGTTTTCTAAATTGTGTACTTATATAAGTATTTCTTTACTTTTTGAACATACTATTTTTAAATCTCTTATTATTTTTCATTTTTTAAAAGTTCTTAGGCCTCGTATGTTTTACCGTAATATGAAGGAATGTAATGAAATTAAAATCAAATTACATTGTATATTGCGTTTGGTAACATTATTTGAAAAGGAATTAAATTCTTTGAAGTATTAATATTCCTTTAGGTAGAGAAATTTCATTCCATAACTAACAATGATGGAATTAAAAGTCATTTTCATTCATTCGCATTACGATGAAACAAACGGGACCTTAGTATTTTATTTTAACCGACCAAATTCTTTTCCTTCTGAATGAATTCTAGCCACCCCATACGGGAGGCCTAAGTAATGACTCCAACTCATTGGCGGACCTGTGTATTAGGGGGAGGGGGCACGGGACACCGGTCTTTTTTCGGTTCGTAGTGTTAGTTTTCGATTTTTTGAGACGGTGCTACCGGTAAATTTTCGGGGTTCAACCGGTGATGCCACCAAAATCAAAGGAAAAATGAAACTTTTTTAAAAAAATGATAAAAAATAGTTTAATTTTTCCATTTATACCTTTAAAATACTTTAGTTTACTTTTAAAATAGCATTTTAGTTAACATGGTTTCATATAAATTGTGTTTTGTATTAAATTTTGGCCCTAAAATACCAGAACAACAGCCGAAACCTCGTTAATTCGACCCGATTAACCGGAAACCCGAAAAAAAACCGAACCAGACCCTCAATTTTATTTAATTTTATTTTCGCATTATATGATGCTACCGGTCAAAAAAATTCCTGGGTCCGCCCTGCTCCAACTCTTCAATCGACATATTTTGAAACAAATCTAATTGTTCGCTGGTGTCACAAGAGCTGACAATTAGAGGAACAATAAAAGTATGGCCATGAAAGACATAAGGGGATGGGATGGGGATGAGACTTTTCTATTGTTGGTAATCAAACGTCATCATTCTTAAAATTTATTTTTCATCTTTAATTAGTATGGCATTTGCATTATTTCACTTTGTTGCTATTTCTAGAAAAACATGTTAGATGTCACCTTCAACAATGGGAAACCTAAAATATGTGCTATTAGGTTAGTAGATTTGAAAATGGTATATATGAAGTAATAGATGTTAAAGACAAAATGTATAAAGCTATGTGGTATGGTTTTATGGGCTATGTCGTTATGGTCTCGGGGGACCATCAGGAGCGTCAAGCTGGCAAGAGACCCCATATGGGAACAACACCCCTACCCTTTCCCAGCTCCGCAAAGCTTTCTCTTTTCGACGAGTCAGGCTTGCTATACACCTGGAAAAGATCTCCGTCAATCTCTCCGTCTTTTTCACATAAACATACAACGTTCTAATAAGATATATGTGAATAACTTGAAAATGAGGTATTCACTAGATTGAAGAATGAGTGAAAGATAGGGAGTTGGATGATGAGTCAGTATGTGAAATAAAAGGCAGAAAGAGAACGAGAGGAGTGGTTTCCCCTCCATCTCTACATCTTTTTAGCACATCAGTGTCAAATTACTTTCTCTTACACTTTCTCTCCCTCAGTGCGTTAAAATAACTTGTTTGTTGTTCTTTATTTGGTGGTTAAGTTTCTAAATGGAGTTCAAATAACTTAGATGAAATGATAGTACACTATTTATATCTCTGAAGTTAGGATAAAAGTTTTTATATGAGATTTAAAGAAAATTATAACCGGATAAACACGAGGTACATAAATAGTCTTGGAAAACCATTATCAATGCTATAATTCATACAAACCTTATTCCAAGTCATGTTGGACATCCTCTAGGGAAAATGTATATGCTTGTTACAACCTCCATCTAAAAAATTGAGTTTAGTCCCATAATCTCCATCTAAGGACTCTAAGCCACTATATACTATGAACGTGATCGACCTCGCCCCCGCTTCGTAACAATACAACTTTCCATTCGGGTTCTTTATCCCTAACAACTACAAGTCGTACGTACGTACATACATCCTTAATCTCTTTCATCTTTCCATACTCAATAAGGATGAATGTATATATGAGTGTTACAATGATTAACATAGTCTCACCCTTATAAACTCTTTTAACATATATTTTCATTTCAAAGTTGAATAAAGTACAAATATAATATTCCTATCTTTTCTAGATCTCCTCATCTTTCGTTAGGAGGTCATCTTTATCGAATTAGACATTAATCTCGTCTTCTTCTATGTCTAGCCTTGACTAGTGTGAACATATCATTTAAGGAAAATAGCTTAAAACGTGTTAGAAAGATAAGTAAATTAATTAAAGCAATTAAAAATTAGTTGTTGTTTTTTGTGGATAGTTGAATACGTAGCATACATAGTAAGAATATATGCGTTTAAAATGGTATATAAAGTCCAATTCATATCAACGTCAAAAGTCTTTTTCTTCCTCAATTCTCACGAAATAGAAGCATCTATTTTTCTAATTAATATTCCAAACACATTTAGAATTTCGTCCAACATGAAATGAACGAATTGCTTCATTGCTTGTAATTCTATTATAAACTAGATTAACATCTCGTGTATAAATATGATAATAGTTAAAGTAAATCTTTAATATTTATGACGTTTAAGGAGCAGTTTGTTTACTGCTTAATGGAACCATTCAACATGTTTGATTACTGCCTCTGAATAAAGACTATTATGAATGAAACAGAAGAACGTTGTTGAATCATTCTACCTTAAAGTACATTCTGAATCATTAAGCACCAAGTATTTTACCCTAATACTCCTTTCACATGTTACCTTCTTATACAATCATATCTTACAATATAATATTATCATTATTAAGGTTAAAATGGTAATTTGCATCATTCAGAACCTTTATTAAACAGCGTGTCACATTCGAGCCAGATTCATTCAGAGCCTTTGAATTATTCAGACCACATAATCATTCGGTGCTTAATCATTTTGTTTTAAAAAACAGCCCCTAAAAGTACTAACATAAATTGTAAAACATACATAAATATATAAAGTCTTTTAAAAGAGAAGCAAATCTATCAGAAATCAGAAATTAATACAAAACATCATCATCATTTTTTTCGTAAAACTTCTTTATAATCAAAATTAAACTTTTTTTTTAATTTAATCCAGTTGATTTACATGTTTACGTAAATAACTACGAAAATATGTAGTTGTATCTACTAATGATTTGAATAAATGTTTTTTTGATAGAATATTTAAGGCTTCACTAGCTAAATGCCTACATGACATAAAACGTGGCATTTGAGGAACAACTCATTCTGTCATTCATAAGCTATTTGAAAAAAATAAAAGGAAATGATTCATGAGAAAAAATTCTTAAAATAAAATGCCAACATCATATCTCATTTTCTTTTAATACATACTAAAGATTAAAGATAGGGGCACTACCAGACTGTTATTTTTAAGATTGAAGGTACTGAGTATCATTCCATATTAGATGCGTGTGACTTTGCAGTATGCTTAATATGTGTCATGAGTTAATTCACTCATAATTAATTGGTTTTGAGTTAAAACCCTATAAACTTATATCACGTCCAATCCATATCCACCCGTAGTTGGCCAAATGACCACACATACACACCACGTAACCCATAAGTATTAGCATGTTAGAGGCGAAATAAAAACGACATAAGTAAGAAAGAATGTTAATTATATTCTCATATTGTATGTGTGTAACTTTACAATATTCTTAATTTATAACCAATTAATTTGACGAGAAACCTCACAAACTTACGCAAGGTTTTTTAGATTCGTAACATCTAATTATAAAGCTTATATGCATGACTTTAAAAGTCACGTATCGGCATGACTTTTAGATTCGTAACCAATTAATTCACGTATCGGCCGGATCTCTTTTTTTTTTTCTTTTTTTTTTCTTTTTTTTGAAAATATATTAGATGCCAAAGACCTTTAAAAGTCAACGATTGACTTTTTTAACCTTATAAAGTAGAGTTGTAGATGGTTGAACACAGAATAAAAAACATTAAGGATTTATAATTTAAATTAGTTAGAGATTTACAAAAAGGCTTTGCCCTGGCCATACATACATGGTATTAAAGGTGAATCATGGTGTTTTGGTTCAAGCCTAATAGTGAACAATATGTAGATTTAGAAATTGAATTAAGACGCATGGGCGGACCTATGTATTAGGGGGAGGGGGCATGGGACACCGGTCTTTTTTCAGTTCGTAGTGTTAATTTTCGATTTTTTGAGACCGTGCTACCGGTAAATTTTCGGGGTGCAATCGGTGATGCCACCAAAATCAAAAGAAAAATAAAACTTTTAAAAAAAATGATAAAAAATAGTTTAATCTTTCCATTTATACCTTTAAAATACTTTAGTTTACCTTTAAAATAGCATTTTAGTTAACATGGCTTCATATAAATTGTGTTTTGTTTTAGATTTTGGCCCTAAAATACCATAATAACAGCCGAAACCTCGTTAATCCGACCCGATTAACCGGAAACCCGAGAAAAAACCCGAACCAGACCCTCAATTTTATTTAAATTTATTTTCGCATTATATGGTGCTACCGGTCAAAAAAATTCCTGGGTCCGCCCCTGTTAAGACGTGTGTACATTCTACTAGAAAAATATAAGTGACAATTCAGTAATTTACGCAAAAATATGGACCGATCAATGACAAGAGTCTTTGGGTTTTCAAAGTCTAAACAATTGATATTTATCTTTTGTGTTATTCAAGGATTCAAAGCCACCGATTAATCTTCAAACTCATTTTTCTTTGTTACTTTGCTCTGCTATGCCGATTCGTAATCTTATTTCTTGTGTGTTATGCATTGAAACCTTATGCCCGTGATTACGAACCGATTACCAACGCAGATATAGAATTCAATTCAAGCATGGCTCAAGGACTCAAGGGCTAAAGACGTGAATAATATGATAATATCAATAACGGATGGGATGAGGCTAAATGAGCAAAGGGTATTAAGTACTCAATGTTTACGAGTTATGATTTGTACATAATAAAAAATTATTATCAAAACTCATAACTATTGATATGTATAAATCATCTCTCGTAGTTTAAAGGGAAGAGAGAGAAGAGGGGGATATAGTGATCACCAATTCACACATATTTGTTTAATTGTTCCGGGATTTTCTATTAGCCTTTTGCTTTGTTTGTTTAATTGTTTATTGTTTTTATTTATTTATATTAATTGTTTGACACTCAAAGCAAGCAATTTATTATTATTTTTAGTTATATATTGCCATGAATGGTCTACTCGTCATACATAGATTGGGAGCAAAGACAATACATTAAGAGAACAAATTGAGAAGAAAAACTATGTATTCTTTCTTTTTTAAACTATGTATTCTTTCTTTTTTGTTTCAAACAAAACAAACTAAATTCTTACTTGTTTCATTCATTAATATGTTTTGTACGTTTGTGCTTGTTGAAAATTTTTTAAGGGTTTGCATAGTCATACATTTGTTAGGGGGTCTTTAACCACTTTGTGATTATTGTAAAAGAGTAAAACAATGTAATCTTCTCAAATGTCTGAAATCAATTTTAGTTTAGTTATTTGTCTAGAACTCTAGATAATCTATGATGGTTTCATAACTACTATAAGCCTTAATTATCCTATATAATATTGATGCCTATCTTTTATTTTTTTTAGGGCCAAACTACTAGCTTTTAAACTTTGCTTCTGCCACATTTGGTACTATGATCAAGTATATTATGTAACTCTCACATATTATAATCTAATATACAGAAAAGAGTCTTTGGGTTGAACCCAATTTCAATTCTACTATCCATTGTATGATCTTGCTTATCAAAATGTTTCTTGAAGTTATTAAACTTAACACATGTCATGTTCATTGGATGTTTTGTCTGTGGATGGTAACATGTGAAGGTGTTAGAGTTGTACATCTTGGGGAAAAGTTAGTAAAAATTGGTGTAGGGATGAGTCGATTAGCTGGATTAAGTTCCAACCTACTAAAAGAATAGTATGTTGTTTGTTCAAAAATCTAAGAGGCAGTTTTCTGATATGCTGATTAAGTAGTAAAATTTAGTGAGAGAAAATAACATTTTTCTTAACACAATTAGACCTCAACAGTGAAAAGTAAGTGTTTATTTTGACATAGCTAGCTTTAAAAAACTATTGTACAACTGCATCTTTTTTTACAGGGATAACAATTCTTGACATGAAACAAAACATGAAAGAAATCGAGCATAGAAATAATCAGGTTTGGTTTAAATCAGTCTTGTTCGGGTTGACCCTTGTAACTTGATAATGATTAAATTGTGTTTTGGTCATATTTCTATTAGTTTTATTTGTAAAAAGTTAAATGAAAAAGCTCTAAAAGTTGAAATTATGATTTTTGACAGCTCATTTGACTTTTAGATCTACTGGTTTACCAACTCGTCAATGCATAGTTTACCCGTTTATGACACGTGAATCTGCGATTGACACGTCAACATATATAACTAAACAAATTATGTGGGCCTTATTCGTGTATAACATATACGAGTTATTGCTATGAAACCTGAAACGAAAAAATAAACACATAGTAATCAAGTCATGTGCTCCTGAACTACCAGCCCGTAACTCTTCAACCCGAACACGACACAACTTCATTCCCTGCTTTTTTACGTGAAGTCAATTTTTGATTCCCAGAGATAATACTTCCATAATATATAAAACATATACTTTATTTAATATTCTCTTTTATACTAAAGAATATAAAAAAGCTATAATTTTAATTAAACTAAAGTATATAATAAGGAAAAATTCACATAAGTAACCAAGTTTAAAAAAACTTTCATCAAAATCACCAATCTTTTTGTTTCACATTCTAAAATAATCCATAAATAACTTTGATGGAACATTTTTTAAACTTAATTACTTTATGGTTAAATAAATTCTATATTTTAAATAAATTCTATATAATACTACAAGTACAAAGAGTCAAAGAGAGGTTTAATTACGGTTATTAGGTATAATAAGACCTTCGCATCTGTCTCGGAGTAACTTGAGTTACCACCGTCATATCAGCGTCCACATCATCTCCCACCTTCCACCTTCTCTAACCCACAAACCCCCCACATCCAAACCCCCATCAACCCTCTATCTTTTCTATTTTTATTTTTTATTTTTTATTTCAACTATTATTAATCAACTTAATTTAGTTATTATAAATAAATTGCAAGACAATATATAACTAATCTTTCACCTTACATAAAAAATAGAAGTATATAAATTAAAAAACTACTAGTTATCGTCGTTGTTATGTCTTGGAAGCGGATTAATGTGCTCGATTAAATCCGATTGAATGTTGTGATGCGTTTCCGTGTTTCGGACTTCTTGGATGTTAGCGTCATATTGTTGACGATACGCGGCGATACGAGATCCATCGGAAGATGAAGAAGACGAATCATAATACTCTGACGTATATACGACGAAGATGATGAGTTTGAGAAAAGAAGAAGAAGGTGTGAAAAAATGAAGTGAGGATTAAATATTTACGTGGGGAAGAATGGAAAAAAAAATTATAATTGTGTCTATTCCCAGATGCAGCTGGACTTAAGGTGTTTTAACTGGTTCTATAAAAATATAAATGAAATTAGAAAAAATAATTAATTTTATAAAACCAAAAACAAATATAAAAGTAAAAGCAAACGGCCACCAACCCATTGACACTTGACAATGATTAAAGTCTTCAAATTCCACCGCTTTATTCATTTCAGCCTATATATAAACCCTCCCAACATTCAAACCCTTTTACCTTTTCCCCGTTGCTAATCCTCATGTTCACGCTCCGCTTCTGAATTACAAATTACAATACTCCGGTGGCCGCCGGCCGACGCATTTCTAACCTACATGGTACTTCTTCATCACCGTCTTTGATTCTCCTAATTTTACACTTCAATTTGTTCTAAAACTCTGTTTTATTCCTTCGTACATAATTGATTTTGAACTAACTTTAGAAGATGCCGGGAATGGAATCGGATGCGGGGGATCGAGACACGGAGCCGTTTGTAGAGGTCGATCCCACCGGTAGGTACGGCCGTTACAGCGAGCTACTCGGTTCCGGCGCAGTTAAGAAAGTGTACAGAGCGTTTGATCAGGAAGAAGGAATTGAGGTGGCGTGGAATCAAGTTAGACTCAGGAACTTTTGCGATGATCAATCGATGATAGAACGCCTATTCTCCGAGGTCAAATTGTTGACGACGTTGAAGAACAACAACATAATTACTCTGTTTCGGGAATGGAAAGACACCGATCGAAACACGTTAAACTTCATCACCGAAGTTTGCACCTCCGGCAACCTTAGAGATTACCGGAAGAAACACAGGCAGGTGTCGTTACAGGCCTTGAAGAAGTGGTCTCGCCAAATACTAAAAGGTTTGGATTATTTACACACTCATGATCCGTGTATCATTCACAGAGATCTCAATTGCAGCAATATCTTCATCAATGGCAATATCGGCCAGGTACATGCTCAATATCTTCTTCTTCTTGCTGATTCGATGTCGAATCTCATAAATTGAACAGTTAATCATGCCCAATTCACTTAAAATCAGTCTGAAAAGTAGAATTCTTATCGAGGATGATCATAATTGTAGCAAAATTTCGAATGGGAATTTGGGGAAGACGTCATTACAGATTGTTTTCACACTGAAAGCTGGTTTTTTCTTCTTGCTTTCTGTTATGCGGTAACGTGATGTTATCTGTATATGTCAACGAAATGATAATTTAATGGGGTCAAATTAGGGTTCATACACTTGTTCTTCTAACAGATTTAGGTGGAGAAATTGGATTATACTCTAATCTAATTTGCCACTATTCTGACTATTTTGGTCATATTGACTTTTGATCATGATAACCAAACTTATATACCATTTGTCCAATAAGAAACCAATTCTCCCAACTTGGAACCAGTTGGCTAGCATTTTTTAATTAATAGATATGTTATTCTGACTTATGACTACAACATTATCTAACTTATGTTCTGCTAGCAGTAACGATTAATTTTTTAAATAATATAAACTAAAATATATTTTATCTGCAAAAACACTTGTTAGAGATTTTTCTGAAGTTCATAATCCTTGTGATTATTTTTAATGTATTCATATATATGTATGATCCCTTAGGTAAAAATTGGTGACTTGGGTTTGGCTGCAATAGTTGGTAAGAGTCATTCGGCACACTCAATACTCGGGACACCTGAATTCATGGCTCCCGAGCTATACGAGGAGAATTATACAGAGCTTGTAGATATATATTCTTTCGGCATGTGTTTGCTGGAGATGGTGACTCTTGAATTACCTTACACTGAATGTAGTAATGTTGCTAGAATTTACAAAAAAGTGATATCTGGAGCAAGACCGGACGCCATGAATAAGGTAAAGGATCCGGAGGTTAAGGCCTTCATCGAGAAGTGCTTAGCACAACCGCGGTGTAGACCTTCGGCTGCCGATCTTCTTAACGATTCTTTCTTTGATGGTATTTATGATGATGGAGAAATTTGACAACAACTTCGATTTTGCACGAGTCAAATTCATACGGTAATATTGGCGTGTAAAATGTTTATAACTTTACTTTTTATCTTTTTGAAGTGTGTTATTTGGTGAAGGTGAGATGATAATTTTTAATTTTAATTGATTTTTTATTATTTTTGTTTAAGTTTGAAAGGTTAGTTGATACCATGTAATAGAATTTGGATTTTGGTTTTGGTGGGGGAGTTGATTGCTAGTGGCATCAACATTTGTACATAGGTAACTGGATTGTATTTGTATTTGTTTTTTTAAATATTGGTAAGACAAAAATATAAGAAATATTTGTTTGAATTATGTGGGTCAAGCTATTTACAAAATTATTTGAGCGATATGATTGATCTTACATAACAATGTTTGGCTTTCCATTAACATTCTGTTATAAATTACTAGTTATTTAAAACACGAGTTGAATATTGAATTGATTTATATATAAAAATATTTTATTATATATAATAATTATGGAATTTATATCCTTGTAAAATTTTCAATTTTTCTGTTTAATTATTCAAAGATATATAAGTGATACAAAAGCTTTATTGTATACGAAAATTCATTATTGTGTTTTATATCATGTTTATTAATTCAAAGTTGTTACCTACCTACCTTTTAAACGTATTGATATAAGAAAACAACTTCATTAAAATATCACTTAATATAATTGATCGCTTACAAAACATTTGCTAACATTCTCATAAAAGATTTATCACCAAAATGATAATTTCCCAAAACACTATACAACGGCTGTCACCTTAGCTACACCTTTTCCTTCCCTATGTCCGGAGGTCTGGCCGCCACATTCACAACACGTTCCACCACGGATGGTACTACCGCTCTAACAATAGGTGGACGACGGACAACCTCGTTAGTTGTATTAGCTTTCTCCCCGCCTATAGGTTTACTTGTACCTACTTAAGGTCTACAACATCACAGCTTTACCTTATGTTCACCATTCCAAAACATCACACGAAATAGGATAAAGATAGGTATCGTATTCACGTCATTCTAGGAAAGCTTTAAACAATTAACATGCTCTACACTAAGCCCGTATTAGCTAAGACAGCCTATCACATCTACCTATTACCCTTTACTTTATCCACAAGTTCCTTTTATGACTAGCTAAAACATGTTCTACACCTAAACATGTATCATGTGTTTGTTATAATACGAATGCTGTTACTATCTCAAATAAATTATACATATTTACTCAAACTTTAGCATTAAGTCTAACAATGAATATATACAAAAAAATGATATGAGAATCTATTTTCAATCTCTAACTTTTAGAACTTTATTATTACGATTACTAACATCCTTTTTATGAATTTGCTATAATTTATCATGAAATCATGTCTTTTAACTTCTTTAAAGACATTTCAAATTTGTATTGTTATAAATAAATACTATAACCAGCAATTTCTTTAATATTTTCTAATAATAATTAAATTGAATCAACATTAACATAATGGCATTTGGCTAATTTTTTATTCAGAAGTGGTCAAGTGGGTAGTACCCATTACCATATCATCTTTTGATGGCCGTCAAACGGTTGCTCATAAATAAATAAATATAAGAGTTAATTACAAAGATGGTTCATGTGCTCTTGTCCAAATTTCACATTTAATCCTTTAAAATAAAAAATTACACTGATGGTCCTTATGGTTAACGTTTTATTTCACATTTAGTCTTTTAGACTAACTGGTGTTAAAGTTGACCGTTAGTCAAAGGGCATTTTCGTCTTTTTCCATGTTATCCTTGTTACCAAACATATTATTACATTATCATACTACCAAACATGCTTTGTTAATTTAATCTTGTAACCAAACAAGGTTTTATTCCTTTTATTCTTCAAACACCATACATCTCATTAATTTCTAAACAAGTATCTCTCTCCCCCAAAATCTTTACAAGTCTGAGAACCATCGCCGGAGCATCACCATCACACCACCATCGCCGGAGCACCACCATCGCACAGCCGCCGACACCATCCTACCACCACTGTAGCACCACCATCTCTCCTCTCTATTTCTCTCTATAAAATCTCTATTTCTCTCTAAAAAAGAACAGCCACCACCGCCGCCCTAAGACCTCCGGCCACCACCAAGGCTCAACCACCTCGATCACCGCTCAACCATCACCGCACGACCAGATCTGAAAAACGTCACTGCCACACAGCAGATCTGAAAACGCACCGACCACAAATCTGAAAAACCCGTCACCGTAGATCACTAG
This sequence comes from Pulicaria dysenterica, assembly GCA_947179395.2. NCBI lineage: Eukaryota > Viridiplantae > Streptophyta > Magnoliopsida > Asterales > Asteraceae > Pulicaria > Pulicaria dysenterica. Next base: position 20,571,963 of record OX359291.1, read on the forward strand.
ATCTGAAAACCCCGTCATCTTCATCGGTCGCCGGAATCAAGGGGATCAATCATTCTTTGTACGCGATGTTCTGTTCATTATTAGGTTTTGCTTCCCTTGTTTAAATCTCGAATCGATTGCTCAGAATCAAGATCGAATCCATGTGGGTTGCAGGAATGAGTTTTGGTTATTGTTTGGGATTCTTATTGATAATTTGTGGTTGCAAGAAGATGAAGAACAGATGCTCTTGTTACAGTAACATTACAGGGTAACCATGAAACAGGGTAACCATGAAGAACAGATGCTCTTGTTCTTGTTTAACTACAGTTTAAGTACAACCACCGCCATCAGGCTTCGAAGCCAAATCCAACCAATTTTGTTCGCTTCACACGATCTGTACAACAGTGTATGTGGGTTTTAGGGTTCATCACACGATCGATCTGATCGATCTCAGTGTATGTGGGTTTTAGGGTTCATCAAACGATCTATAAATTGGAGATTTTTGGATTTCTTCAATCTCTGGATTTCTTTGTTCTACAAAATTCTGATCGATCTCAGGGTTTCTTGTTCATCACAGATGGATTTGCGCTTCCAGTATCTAGGGTTTCTCTGTGTATTTGGGGAGGAAGAAGGTTTTAAAAAATGCTCCAAAAGAATATGCATCTACGGAAATACCTATTTTTTCTTTTTTAATAATAAATAATAAATAAAATTATAAAGAATATAAAATTAAAAGAAAGGGTAAACCATGTTTGGTTACAAGAATAAGATGGAAAAAGACGAAAATACCCTTTGAATAACGGTCAACTTTAACACCAGTTAGTCTAAAGGACTAAAAGTGAAACAAAACGTTAACCATAAGGACTACTAGTGTAATTTTCGATTTTAAAGGACTAAATGTGAAGTTTGAGCAAGACCACAGGGACCATCTTTGTAATTAACTCTAAATATAATGGAAAATTTTGTGACTTGATAGTTGATACTTTGTTAACATATGATTGTTTGAAAATTTCAATTTTACTATGTAGTCAAAGTAGTTGTAGGCATCAATACATCTATGACAATGCAAAAATGGTTCTTCTCGTATCATATTAATATCAGAGTCGGACCCAAGAATTAATTTTTGCTGGTGGTACCATATAATGACGATTATAAAATTACTTAAAATTGAGCGTGTTTTTCGGGGTTTTTTCTCGGGTTTCTAGTTAATCGGGTCGGATTAACAAGGTTTTAATTGTTGCTCCGATATTTTAGGTTCAAAATTAAAAACAAAACACAATTTATATGAAGCCATGTTAATTAAATTGCTATTTTTAGGGTAAACTAAAGTATTTTAAATGTATAAATCAAATATTGAACTATATTTTATCTTTTTTGTAAAAAAAAAATTCTTTTTCCTTTGGTTTTGGTGACATCAAAAATTTTCTGGTGACACCCTAAATTTTGAATGGTGGCACCGCTCGAAAACGTTGAAATTTTCCATTACTTCTGCAAAATTTACTCGTGTCCTGTGCCCCCATTCGGGAACACATAGGTCCGCCCTACATATTATTCAAATTCCTAGCACAAGTGTATGGGTGTCTTTAAAGTAGTGCGGGAGGTACGGTTGCATATGGTTTATGTTTAAGAGGGATCAAAATTTTAATATACATAAGTTATATATTGATATAATGCTATAATTTTTAAAGCCATTTGATATCATAGAATACTAGGAAGCAGGTATTTAAATTGTATTTCTATAAGCCCAAAAAATACATATCAGGAAAACTTCTTCATCGTTCGAGGATCGAGGAGAAAATATGAGGTGTAGAGGTCGAGGCAATCAAGGAGAAATTAACTGAAATTTTTAACATTCAATCCACATCACAAGTCACGTTTGTTTGGTTATATAATAGTTGTTCAATGTTTCAACTTTCAATTGTTTATGTATGTGAAATTGTTGTATATAGAGTCATGTAGATTATTCTAGTAATGGTGACATCTGTATAAATAAGTTTCTTAAAACTTAAGTTGTTGAATTCCAACTTACGGTCCAGTATGTCGCAAGAAAGACTTAATAGATTGATAATCATAGCTACTTAGATCGATATCATATAGAGTATTGATAATTAAAAAGTTGATTCACTCTTTGCTTCCAAATTCCAATAATGTTGACAGAACTTCACGATTCATCTAACTATGTAAGATAAACTATTTTATTACCGTTCTTTTATTTTGATTATTGAAATATCATTATATCTATGAATTTTTGCTTATATATGTTTGTTTATGTAATAAGCAGCCTATTTTTCCTCTTTGCATATGGTCTAAAAATCTATGAGACCCCTGCAATAGGATGTTAACGAGATGGTTATACAACTTGAAAACCACCATCACGATTATAGCGATATGGCTCGTCAATCACTCGTGAAAGTTGGTAACGAGCTGAGCCACCCCGTGATTGTTTTTTCTCTTCTCAACTGTCTAAATAAATATGAAATTAGTGTTGACGTAACAGTTAGTGATGATAGTAATACATATCATTATCGCCAAATGTTAGTGATAAGTTAGTAACGATAATGCTAAACTCTAAAATAATACGGGTTTAAAACAATTAGAATAATTCCCAACAATAACCTAACATCAAAAACACAATCATTAACATGCCATTGTATAAAAAACCACAAATTTCGTGAATGAAATTATGAAAACACAGAGTATTAAATACCCGAGACTTAACTGTTTTTTTTAGTTCATTTAAATATATAAAGGTCGCTAAGGGTAATAATGTTGATATATTTATTCATAAATAAGGTGATTAGGATTAATTTTATCTCTAGTATTAAGAATATGTAATAGTGAGTTGTATTCAATATAGTCCATCTTTTTTGTATAGTCCTGAGGGACGAATCTCAGCCACACGATCAACAAACCATTTTCCGGCGATCCCACCATCGGATCATCGTGATTTTTGGTGAGGGTGATCGGTTTTGACTCCCCTACAAGACTATGGAGCCTCATCGTCCTCACGATCCTCCATTAACGAGAAATCGAGCAAACTCCGGCCACCATGACCGCCGCTGCAAAATCCGACCACCACGGCCGGAGTTAATGGTGGTGGCGCACATGGTTCAACTCGGTTTGATGAGAGGAGTCCAGATCTGGTCTCGGATTCGTCGTTTGATGCTTAAAAAAAAGATCTGGAGTTAATGTCTCAGATCGGCACCGACGAGGCCAAATTCGCCGGCTGCCGGAGTTGTTTAGGGTGGGGATGGTGGTGGTTCAACTCGGTTTGATGAGAGAAGTTCAGATCTAGTCTCAGATTCGTCGTTTGATGCTTCAAAAAAAGATCTGGTCGGCGGTGGTGGTGGTGGTGGCCGACAGTGTGCAATCACATGTGATTGCGTCGCCAGAGGAGGTGGCCGGAGGTGATGGTCGGTGGTGGTGGTTGGCGGTGTGCAATCACATGTGATTGTGGCTTCAATCACATGTGATTGCGGCGGCCGGAGGTGGTGGTCGGCGGCTATGGTGGTGTCCGGAGGTGATGGTTGATGGTGGTGGTTGGTGGTGTGCAATCACAGGTGATTGTGGCTTCAATCACATGTGATTGGGTCGCCAGAGGTGATGGTCGGTGTTGGTGGTTGGCGGTGTGCAATCACATGTGATTGCGGCGGCCGGAGGTGGTGGTCGGCGGCTGTGGTGGTGGACGGAGGTGGTGGTCGGTGGTGGTGGTTGGCGGTAATCACATGTGATTGTGCTTCAATCACATGTGATTGGGGTGGCCGGAGGTGGTGGTCGGCGGCAGTGGTGGTGTCCCGAGGTGCTGGTGGGCATTTGCCTTTTTTTTTTTATCATGTGGCTGAGATTTATCTCTCAGGACTACACAAAAACTTTGGACTATATTGAACATTTCACATATAATAGTTTTTTTTGGGTAATATATGTTTTAATCCTTAAACTTTAGATATGAAGATGGTTTAACCCCTAAACTTTTTTAATGAACATTATAATCCTTACACAATATTTGTGAGATAAATTTAAGCCTTAATCTTATTTTACTTTATTAATTTAATCCCTAATCTAAATCTAAAATACTTGTTACCGTATTAAAGGGGAACCTCGATCAATCCTACGAATAGAAACAACCCTTCTCAAGAAACTGGTTGATGAAAACTCACATATGAACCCAAGTTGCATTGCTAACTCCTTGGATATCACCGATGATATCTCGATTGCACTCACAGGTTCGTATAATTACACTAGTTTGATGATTACACATCTTCAATTTCCTCTATCTCTATCTTTGTTTTCAAGTTTCTAGTTGATCCATAAGATGTTGATTCGTGAATCCGATCGTCAAACACTGGTGATCGACCACTAACCAATCGGTTCTTCAATCTTCAACGGCTCAACTTTTAAGGCCGAGTCGAGTTAGAGTTTGACCGGGTTCGGCTCAACTCGATTATACCCCTAAGCTTAGGAATTAAAATATTCTTTAAAAGCTTGTTAAGCCGCTATAGAAAGTCAGGTGGTTAAAACGATGATTTATAGCATGTTTAGGGATTGAAACATTCATTGAAAAAGTTTAGAGGTTAAACCATCTTTAAACCTAAACTTTAGAAATTAAAATATATTTTACTCTGTTGTTTTTTTTTTTTTTAAAAGAGGAGCTACAGAAAAGGAGTGAGATGAGATCATGGACTTGGTACACACATAAGAAATGAGCTGACATCTTCAATTATATATCTCTATATATTGACATTTCAAGATTAGTTGTTAAACTCCATGTGGTGGTTATAATATATGGTACCCAATGTAATTTATTCATACATATTACATAACATAACATGTACAAGTAGCAAATAGCATGTGGTATAAGCTGATAAAACATGAAGCTGTTTATATAAGTTAACAACTAAAAACTAGTACAACGTTATTAATTATGTGGTAGATATTAAAAATTGGAACTGGTCATATGTTAGTTAAACCTCAAAAAAATCTTAGGTTAGGTTGTAAAAGGTTTTCCTTGTTTTTGCCGTTTATGATCTGTATGCTTAACTCATCATTGTGTTAGATTCTCATCTGAGAAACCAATGCACAACCAAGTCAAAACCTAAACTAAATTATCTTCAGGCACACTCTAATACCAATTATGCCCTCACCACATATCAAATACTAGCAGTCTAGCACAAGCCATGGAGTCTGATAACAGGGTCAATCTCGTCATAATATTTTCGACACCGAGGGACAATAATCTCTATGTTTAAGACAGACATCGTTTGCCTCAAAACAGTTTAGATTCTTGTTGTGGAACCTTTGGAAACTATGAAGGTTTTTTGTCTTTAAACAACATACATTAGTAGAAATGATTACGTTTGCTCGAATCACCCGTTTCCAACATCCGAAAAGGCATTGGGAACTCTTTCTAGATATCGAAGATGCGTGTTAGAAGCGGGCTTTTATGTTGCCTAACAGTTTTCACTCTATTTCTCAGTGTTACCAGTAGTAGAGGTGAGTTCTCAGAATCTGAATCGTTAATCAGTTTCATTCGGTCTATTGATCCTGAAAATCATCTAAGGTTTAAAGGTTTAGTATCATCGAATCCCTGCCTGCCTCGGTTAAAGGGGATTAAATGTTTTTTGAGCTTGAATTCTGTTGTAGAAGTAAGTCTTGTTAGTAAGAATCTTAGTGGAATAATCAATATGGACGCCCTTTGCAGTCTCCCGAACCTGCAGGTGGTTAAGTTAGCAAAGAATCGTATCAAAGGAAACATACCTGCTACGGTTTCTAGATGTTCGAATCTGAGGTACTTGAATCTAAGCAGCAATCTTCTAACTGGTAGTGTGCCCTTAGCTCTTTATAAGATGAAGAATTTGAAGATATTAGACGTATCTAAGAACCGTTTAACATCTAAAGCCAATATCTTGGATACATATTCGGCCGGGTCAGATACCAACTCGATAGCCCAGAACAACACCGCCTTTGCTCCAGAACCGGTTAGTCAGAATCATGCAAATCGAGGAAAACATAGTATAGTGTTTTTCTTGGAACTTATTCTAGTCATAGCATTGGTAGTCCTGCTTGCGTTTGTGGTAATTGTGACGATTACAAAAACGTTAAATAAGATAAAGAACGTAGAGAACGTTGTTCTGTCTTCCCCTAAAACTTTGGTAGTCACAAACCTGAAGGAAGTAGAGATGGAAGAAAGATACCCGGAACTGGTTTTCTTTGTGGAAGATGAACAGCAGTTTAAGCTGGAAAATCTTCTTGATGCTGGAGCTGATTTGCAAAACCAAAACTTCTGCAGCAGCCTTTACAAGGTTCAGCTGAACAACAATGCTGCTTATGCAGTAAAAAGATTAAAGAAATTGCAGGCATCAAACAAGGAGTTTGATCGCACGATGGCGAAGGTCGGGAAGATAAATCATCAAAACATTCTTCCTCTTGTAGCTTACAGTTCTCAAGGAGAAGAAAAGCTTTTGATTTACAAGTATCAGAATAAAGGCAGCCTTTTCTCCCTCATGGAAAGTAAGCTACCATAAAAACATTACAACATTCTTGTTATTATATAACAAATGATTAACTTATATTGATGTTTTTTGTTATGTTTAGGTTATGTTGAGGGGAAGCGGGATTTCCCGTGGAAACTTCGGTTGTCTATAGTGGTTGGTATAGCACGGGGTTTGGATCACATATACAGAAGCTTTCAAGACTCGGATGTCATTCCACATGGAAATCTTAAGCTTTCGAACATTCTTTTGAATGAAAATGAAGAACCGTTAATAAGTGAATACGGGTATTCAAACTTACTTGATCCTAAGAGTGCTTGCCTCTTTAAATCCAATGGTTACACAGCCCCGGAGAGATTTTTATCAGAACAAGGCGACGTGTTCAGCTTTGGAGTGATTCTTTTGGAACTGCTAACAGGAAAGATGGTGGAAAACAGCGGGTTAGATCTACCAAAGTGGGTGAAGGCAATGGTGAGAGAAGAGTGGACAGGAGAGGTGTTTGATAAGGAGGTTGCCAAGGTTGGAATGTATGGCTTTCCTCTGTTGAATGTTTCACTTAAATGTGTTGCACACTTTGCTGAAAATCGACCTTCAATGGCTGAGGTTTTGGAGACGATTGTGGGGGTTGTTGATGAAGATCTTCTGTTTTCATCAGCAGAATCGAGCCCACGTGATGATAGTCATGGGCTTTATTCAGTGGCAGAGGAGGAGGTTTAAGGAAGTCAGTTTGAGTTTTTTAGTCCATTTATGTATATATAGAAACCAGATTAGTGCATGTTTTGCCCAAATAACTGTTTTTTTGCAACATTGGTGTGTTTCCTTCATGTTATTCTCTTGTTCACACGTATTTCATCACATAACGAACTAGTAAAAACCATTTTGTTTGTCGGTTGACATGTGGCGAGGCATGGAATGCTAAAGTAGGTCGGGTTTGCTTTCATAATAGACTAGAGCTAATGCTGAGGTCAAGATGGATTCATAAAAGCTTAAACTGCTAGTAAACTAGTCCAAACTTAAGTTAAACATAGCTTCCAAAATAAGTGTTCAGAATTCCTGATATAAGCTAAAGTAATGACAAATGAAATCAACATAGTGTAGCTGCCTATCCAACTATGTTTTGTCATAAGATAAAAAACGGCATGGTAAGATCCGCGATATTTATAATTGACATATTAGTTCCGTGCGTTACCTTTTATTGTACATAATCGTGTTCCTAACCCATATAATCTCTCGAAAACGATACCTTGTATCAAATCTTAAACTAGGACTTTTCTTCATCTGAATTGGAGCATGGTGGTCCAGGAACAGAATCAGCAAAGAACTCTTCCACTGGAAAGTAAAGACCAAATTGTTAATGTCACCATTTCATGAATGGGTATGCTTCAAAATCAAGTACTTGAAGCTAATTTTATCTACTACAAAATTTGAACATATAAATAGGGATATAGTGTCCTTACCGATGTCCTCTTGCTCAGGGGAATCAAGCAAGATATCGGAATCAGATGGCAGAAAAGGGGATCCAGGATAGTTTCCAAGAGCTCCTAGATCTGAAGCAATCAATGGGAAACTATAATCAGTTAAACTACGGACTTTTTTTAAGAAGAGAGAAGATTCTTATAAACAAGTAAATTAGGGATTCAAAGTACCTCCCAAGTTTGACAAATCTGCTGTTAGATCTGAAAGGCTGAAATTCCAAGTGATATGACCAAAAGGTCTAGAATTCCCATTATCAGGTGGGAGATGCAGCCCAACAGAGCTTGCCACATCAGATGTAAAAGCTGTGTCCAGAGCTGATGTGTCTACTTCCATTCCTGATATTTCAGATGCAGTAAAGGGGAAATGACCACTAGATGCCACTGATGTAGGACTCATAGGCATATCTGACATGGGTGAAATGGCCCCATTCCCTGGAATAGCAGGTGCCACATCAACTGGACTACTATCCATCCCCATACTTCTGCAAGGACAATAGAAGTTACAGAAAAAAAACACAGCAAAAGAAAAAGAATTGTCTTTAAAGCTTTGGTGATTATGTGTTGAGGGAACATGAAATGAAAAATTTTAAAAAAAACTCACTCATTTCCAGAGTTCATGCGCATCGGATGGAAGTTACTAGGAGCAGGGACACCATTGACCACATGACAGTTGGATATACCCATGGCATTCATATGAGGTTGGCCTGCAGTTGCCATCGAAGGTTGTGGTAGAACAGGATAACCCATTGGTAAATTGTTAACTGCACTGCAAGGAATGGAATTGAATAACCATGATAACAAATTAAGAAGCTAACTATGCTTTTCAACATCAAATTATCATCCAAGATCTTAATAAAGGAATATAAGATTCACTCATTTAAACTATGACTAAAAGCCTCACTCATTGAAATCTCAAGAGGTAAAAAGCACATAAATAATATGAATTCCTCCAATGATTAACATATTGAATTTTTATCAACAGAGGGTATGAACAAAGTTGCAAGAGTTTACCAGGCATGGGATGGATGCCATTTTGTATGGGAGCAAGAGGAAGCTTTGGATGCACTGGATACTTTGTAAGATGGTACTGATGTTCAAGTAAATGATTGAACAGAATGATCTGCTTCTTCAGTTTCAGCCTTATGTAGTAGGCTCTAAAAAAGTCTGCATTCTCTTCTTCCAATTTCTGCCAAACTGTCTTACAAAAGTAAGTATCAAGTGGTACTTGTAAACATACACAAACACGCATTAGATATATATGATGCCAGCATTAATTTCAATGTGAGTGTGAAAAATCAGGCACTTTATACATGGCTAACGTTACATAACGACAAGAAGAAAAAGTGAAGAATCTTAGTAAGCGATTAATCAATCCTATATATGAGAAAACGAAATAAATAGAATAAAGAGCGCGAGGATCAGGATTACTGTTCATTCAGACGTCGAGTACGCCTAGAACAATTTAATCAGTTTGGAAAGGCAGGATCCAAGATGATATACTAGTAAAAAGTAAAAAGAATAAATAATGATACAGTGAAGAGATAGGAAGTTCCATACCTAAAGTTGTAAAACCAGGATCTATCCTCGCACGATTTAGTAAAGTTTTCACCACCTCATCTCTATTCATATACAGTTGCAAACATCGTTCTATCAAGTTCTGGACCTACAACAATAGAGAATAAAATCTAAGATTTGCAAAATTCAAACTGGTACTATAATTATATGGAAAGTAATAATACTCATAAACACAGAACAATATCCCTTACAAGTTCAATATCCTCCCGGGAAACTTTTCTGTTGTCGTTGCTTGAAATGGAGGCCGAGCCAGAGTCAGGAACAGGAGCCTCTGTACCATTGTTATGCTGGTCACTTTGGGAATCATGTGAAGCTTGGGTTAAGGATTGTCTTTCTGGTGCGTTCTTGGAATCCTGCATGGCATCTTATACAGTTACTATAACATTAAATATAAATAGCAGTTTTAACTTTTAAGAACCATCTTGTAAATATTAAACAGATTAGGGTCTTGGCGTCTCTCTTAGAGTCTTAATAATTTGTAATAGATACTAATGAAACAATTAATGAATTAAGCAGCATTAAAAAAGAAATTCTAGGTAATACAGAATGGGAACCTGATTGTTCTTCATCTCAGTTGAATGCTAGCTGACACATCTCCACAAACTCTTCTTCCCCCAAGCCAGATCGTTCACAAAATTTCAACTTCAACCTCTTAAAAGTAGTAGAAGTATAAGTCGATTCGACAAATTTAACCTAAAAGATTATAAATGACATTTATTAGTCCTAATAATAAATGTCAATCGTATCAACACTCCATCTAGTAAATAACTCATCTTCCAATAAGAAAAGCAACCGAAGAACTTCTAGCTAAATCCAGAAAATTTAAACTACGGATTTTGTTGTCAATATAATACTAACATCAGCTCTATTTCCATTTTGGTTACAGAATTTCACATGCTTAGAAATGTTCTCTACAAGTTTCAAAGTCGATGTCAATGCTTTAACCGAAACGCAACAAGAACGAAATCTCAAGTCAAATTGCAATCCTTATTTGGAAAGAACAGAACGCCACAGCAAATAGCCAAACAACTGAACAAATCACGAAATCTCGTCGAGTATACAGTTAACAAATCTCGATTCTGAATGCGAAATCCAGCAAGATGCTGGATCTGTGCAAAAGAACAGATTGAAATCGACGTCGTACAGAACAAGTATCGAGTGGATAGTGTACAGATCGATAAAACAAAGAAGAAGTGCAAACAGAGATAATGAACAGTGAATTGTTGAGAAAGTACGAACCAGTAGGTTTGGTTTGGTTTGGCCGGAGAATAGATCGCCGGTGAGAGTGTTGGAGGCGCCTGGCTTAGCTTAGGCGATGTTAAAATATCAGCATGAGTTAACCGTAGAGAGTATATATGGAGGAGAAGATGGTAAATAAGTGGTTGTTTGAGGGGCATTTCATATTAGGGGGTTTGATTTACGTATTTAAGTTGGACCAAATCAAAGGGGAGGAGACCATATGACTTAAGATAAAATATCTGCTTTGGATTAGCTTTTAGATTATTCCTGTTGACAATAATTATGTGGCAAAAAAGTTGCTTCCCTTTTTAATTCTTATTTCGTTCTTTGATTAATTTTTAAAATAAGATCTCATTGTAAAAAAATCATAAATAAGTACGTAGATGTTTCTAATAAGCTTGTTTATTTTATTTAAAAAATATCTACGCGTGCTCGCAGATAATTCGCAGATATAAGACCTTATTTTGTATTATTTTTTACTATTTTGAGAAGCTAAAAGCTACATTTTTTTCGCAAAACTTTTCAGAATTAAGACATTTTAAACTATATCTCCTAAAGACATAAAATAAGACATAAGACATTATGTCTTCGAAAACAAACAACACTTAAAAGTTAGAATGTTTAAAAATTCGGATTACTTTGGCCGGTTAAACCGATTGACTCGTGAAAACGAATAAAGAAATAAATGTTAACTTATCTCTAAATATACTTTAGAGTAAATTACAAAAAGTAACACCTTTGGTCCTTTATAATCAAAAAGTACAGAAATCGTCCATGTGGTTGACATTTTGTATCACTTTTAGTCCTTTAGGCAAACGGCAGTTAACTTTTCCGTTAAGGCCCCCTCATGTGCAAGGCACATGAGGGTATTTTGGTCTTTCTATCCTTAATCCATGTTTCCAAACACATACTTGTCATCCCTACCAACTCTCTTTCTCACACTATCTCTCTGCTCTTACTCTCTCTGCTCTTACTCTATCTCTCTCTGCTCTCATGTGAATTTCCAGAAACAATAGATCAACACCAAGAACTCGATGAATTTCTAGAAACAACAACAGATCAACACCAAGAACCCAAAATAGTAAGATGATGAACAAAAACAAAATCTGAGATCATAAATCTAAAAATTACACAAACACAACAAAAAACCCTAAACTTACATAACAAAAAACCCAAAAATTACACACTTCGATTTTTCTGTGAGATAGGATGCAGGAACTGGAGGATCAGTGTCAGGGCAAAAGAAAGAGGGCTCTTCCTGTGCTAAAAGGGTTAGCGTTGTAGATGATAACAAGTGGAGCTAAAGAGACGAAATGTATAGTTTTGGTTATTTTGTGTTTTGTAGATTTTGGTGAACTGTAAGCGTTTGTACTAGTGTTGACTAAACTCGTTTAAGAGTGTAAGTTGGTGATGTTCAAGTAGTTGTAATTGTGATTAGTGTTTTATGAGTTGTTGTAGCTGTAGTGAGATTGTTGGTTTCTTGTTTTATTGTAATTGTGTTTCTTATGAGGGTTCAATGTTGGAACTGGAGTGGGTTAATTCGGCAACGATGTTGTCGAGAAAATCCAATTCAGTAAATGTGATAGAGGTTCTATTGTTTCTTGAGACAAGTGTTTTAGCTCGATGCGAATAATGGAAATGCGTTGTTTGTGTTGATTGAATGTAGGAGTTTGATTTAAGAAAAAAAATTAGTCAAGGATAAATGACAATTGTGTTAAATAAACGCAAATGCGATAAGAGAAATAAAGTGATGTTATTAATAATGTGAAAGAATCGTGTTAGTGGTAATAAAACTTTGATTAGTGTATTAAGAAATGACGTGTGTCAAATGCGGACAGTCGAGAATATCCGAGTGTGATTAGAATGAATTGGTGAATAGTAGAAAGATTTTAATGATGTTTTGTGTTTATACTAATTAAGAGTTCTTTGATTGCAGTAAGACGTATAGAGACAAGGATAGACAAGCTGGAAATGAGAACCGTGAAAAGACCTTGGATTTAACTACTATAGGAGAGATCCAGGACTATATCTCCGTTTATGGAAGTAAACGCGGGGTTGTGCCTACGCGTCACCTTCGAGAAGTAATGACAGATCCATTCGATAAATGTTTAAAAAAAAATATGCCTCCAATTGTAGCAGGCATAAGAAATGAGGTGAAAGAGGAAATGAAGAGCGAGATGAGAAGTGTTGTACGAGAAGAGTTTTGTACAATGAAAGAGGAACGAAGTGAGGAAGTCCAGAAATCGAAGACTTAGGCTGAGGCCGGAGGATCTAGACGTCGAGTTACGTGTGAGATTTACGGAAAGAGCCATGCCGGGGAGTGCAAGTACAAGGATAGATTGTGTTATTCGTGTGGACTCCCAGCGCATTATTCTAGAGAATGTTTGGGTAAGTTTTGTGATGAATGTAGTCAGTATGGGCATGACTCCTCGGAGTGCCCTAACTAGTTGAAAGTGTTGTGTAAACTTTGAGATAATAGTAGAGAGTTCAAATTTAATTAAGTAAAGTGTGTATAGATGTAGTGGGTACTTTTCGTGCGAAGTGTAACGTTGCAGTTATTCGAGATAAATAGAGTTTTGTGTTAGTTGTTTTTCGTGTTAAAGTGTGGTTGTGGCCTAACGCAGGATGATTGTGGTAATGAGTGATTGTATAAGTGATCGTGATTAGATTCCGAGGACGGAATCCTCTTTAAGAGGGGTAGATTTGTAACATCCTGAAATTGGGTCTAGTTGTGTAGGCTTGTACCTCGTGCTCAAATAGTTGTACAGTGAATTTTAGTGACTTAAATTAGTGTGTTTTAAGTTAATAACGCGTGTTATGTGTTAATTAGAGTGATTATATGAAAAGTGACAAACGCGTTTAAAAGTGATAAAATATTAAACGGTTTCGCGTAATGGTTCCGTAGATATCCCCGTTAGTTAAAACGGGATAGCGTGTGTTAAGTTGTAAGTTGGAAAGGGGAACAAAATACCCCATTGTTTAATTAAGACCACCAGAGGCGGTTTATGCCTCTATTGACTCACTGGAGTCAAACACACAACACACAAACATACGTACATTCGGGAAAAACACCTACATACACTTGCTCTCACGGTTTTTGAAGAAGAACTCGAGAATCAAACTGATACAAGTAATCTCAATTGTTTAGATCAGTATTTGAAGCCTTCCATCGTCATCCTTGTAAGTAAGTTTATTGAAAACCTAAGTTTTGTGTTCTTGAAAAAGATACACCCAATTAATGGTGTAAATTGAGTAATAGTGGTGGGTTTTGATGTTTAAAGTGTTTGTAAGCTTCCCTAGATGTCTAGTAAAGTGTATGAGTGATTAGAATCAAGTTTTGATCGATTAAAGTGGTTAAAAGCTGATTTCCAGAAGCTGTACGCGAACAGAGTCGAAGAACACTGAAACTGGGGTCTATGCGGTCGCATGGCATGTGCATGTGGTCGCATGGACTATGCGGTCGCATGGCATGTGCATGCAGTCGCATGAGGTTTCTGGTATCCATGCGGTCGCATGGCATGTGCATGCGGTCGCATGGGTTGGTTGTAATTCTTGCGATCGCAGGGTAAGGCCCTTGCGACCATAAGGATATGTTTTTAAGTGATGTTACCGCCTACGGGCGATAGAAATAAGGTTCGCGAGCGTAGGTACATAACTTACGATCGTAACCAACCCTGGAACCATGTTTGCGGGTGTAAGGGACTTCCCTTGCGATCGGAAACATGTGTTTGTGATAGAAGGCCTCTTGCGGCCGCAAGGGATATCCTTGCGACCGTAAGGAATGTTGTTAGGGGCCCTTGCGACCGCAAGGATTGTACTTGCGATCGCAAGCAGGGGGTCGAGGGCTGATATCTTGTTTAACTTGCGTTTTGACCTAAGTGTGTTGTGTATAAGTGGTAACAAAGCGTGTGTATGCTGTGTTAGGTATACTTTAGGAACCGGAAGACACGAGTGGCGTATCTGCCTAGTGAGGACTCCAGGTGAGTACCGGTTTCCCATAAGTCTCAGTAGGTAAGCTGTCCGTTGTACATGTTGACATGTGATTGGTGTATGATTCATGAAAAACGAGGTATATTATGATAGAAACATGCAAGGTGCTTATGAAAGACAACGTAGACCATGATAGAGATATATAGTATGCTACGATAGAGTTGTATACGCATGCTTGCTGTGAAAGAAAGAGAATACTTATGATAGAACTATGTGGTAATTGTGTGCTATGATAGAATTGTATTTGTATGTTTGTTTACCAGCATGAAAGATATTAACTGGTGTGATTATATGCGCGCATGAAATATATTTGTATATGTTAGACTGTCCGGACATTCGGGGCTGTATAACAGTTCCCACCAAGAGTAGGGTCAGTCAGGTAGACGGGTGTTAATATCTGGCTGGGTTCCCAGGGTCCTGAGGGACTACGAACGGGGGAACTTAACGGTACCCATGAGTATACGCTTGGGGTAGGTTCTGCAGGCCGCCGTTCCCTAATATTCAGGTTCTTTGCTAGACTGGAACCAACATGATAGACAGAGTGTACCATGTGGACTGCTCTTCGCTCCCCCACTGGTGCAATTGGTTGTGGCTGATTCCCCAGATAGGATTGTTGAGTAGGGCTCGCTACCCTACAAAATACTATTCCTGCTGACATGATTGGCGCACCACAATATGATAGGATAGCCTTGTGTGCTTTCCTGGTTGTTGATAGCATGTTTATTGATGCTTATGTGTAAATTGGTGCTCACTAGCTAGTTGTAGCTAACGGTGCAAGATTTCCCTTTTTCGCAGGTTAGTGACTGATGGCCTGGCGAGCTTGGGTTACTCGTGGGTAATTGTAGTATTTACATTTGAGGAACACTAATTGTAATTTATATGCATGTGATCCGATGGTCGGTTGTTAGTTGTGGTAACACCTGTTATTTGAAATGTTAATAGTCAGATAATCTTCTGATGATTTGTAAATTGTGGTTATATCCGCTGCAAGCTTTTGATAAATAAGTTTTAAAAGTTCAAATTGGCACTAATTTTAAGCTCGTGAAACGCGGTGTTACATAAAATGACCAAAATACCCTCATGTGCAAGGCACATGAGGGGGTCCTAACGGAAAAACTAACGGCTGTTTGTCTAAAGGACCAAAGGTGTTACAAAATGTCAACCACAAGGACGATTTCTGTACTTTTTGATTATAAAGGACCAAAGGTGTTACTTTTTGCAAACCACATGGACGATTTTTGTAATTTACTCTATACTTTATTATTCACAATGGTACTTCAACCCGTAACTTATTAAAAGAGGATATCACTCCATGTCACTAAATATTGCTGGACTACAGCATTTTAATATATAAGAATAAAAAAATTTAGGAGGAGAATTTCGATCTATATTTTATAGGTTGACTATTATACCATGTACTAAAAAACTTAAACAGGTTTTGGTCGGATAGGCATGTGACCCGAATATAAAGGATAAGATGTTGCTTTTACTTTTTTTTATTTATTTATTTTTAAGTTTTAGACAGATGAATCTAATTAAAGGATAGGTTGTTGCTTTTAAATTGTTTATTTTTTATTAACTTACTTTCACTTTTAACCACCACTCTTGTGTGTCTTTCTTTAATTAGAATCCTCACTTACCACCAAGAAGCTATTCACAAGTCAATTTTGCTGCATATGAATCAGCCCTTTCATTAAATTGAATAATAACGAGGATAGTAAGCTCGTGCTTCGCTACGGATTTATAAAAGTTTGATATCTTTTTATTTAATTGAAAGACTTCAACTTGTTTGGTTATTATAATATTTAAGGAACTAAAAGACACTACGATATACATATATTTCATTATTAGTTGTTAGTCTTTATTTAGTTTTTAACATTTACAGTATGTTTTTATGTATAGGCAAACTCTTATTTTGAAATTTGTTTAATATTTTTGTTACATTTAATAATGTGTACAATTGCATAAGTGTGTTTAAATAAAACATATTTACATAATCCGGGTAATTCTTGTTCGTATTAATCAAATTAAAGTTATAATGTTATTTTGATTTTGAGTAATATTTTGTAGCTTTCACACATAATTTAATTTATAAAATATTTAGAAATAAATGCGACAATTTGATATTTATCAAAATATGATAATAATTTAGATATTTAATAAGTATGATAGAATAAAAAAATACTAAAATAAAAATAAGAATATACAAATAAATAATAAACATGAAAGAAAGAATACATAAAAATATACATAATAAATAAAAGATATTTACAAAAGAAGTCTAGAAACTTCTAGGTGTGAACAGTAAATTTTTGTGACAATTGTATATATGTAGTAATAATAATAAATTAATATAATTCATAATACAATCATGAATTGTTAGCTTCTCTTGAACCCATTAAATTTGATAATAAAATTTAATACGAGAATATAAAACCTCTCAACAGTTTTCTCATCCTAAACTTGTCTTGTAAATAGACGTCCTACTTAGAGTTCAATATCCGCTTTAAAAGAAGTATTACGTAAATTCTCAAGGTTATAACCAATTTATATGATCATCTTTAACGACCTCGTTCACAACAACACGAGAAAAGGGTAACGATCATATGAACTAATAAAAGTGATTCAAAACGAGAAATTTTAGAAAGTAGTTATCTTATAGCCAAAACCCTATAAAGTAGAACAACAAGCTACATGTTTCCATATTAGCTAAAGATTATGAACACTACTACTAATAGGGTTGTCGAAAATAACCGTAACCTGAATAACCCGACCCGTTATTTCGGGTTTCGATTAATTCGGGTCGGTTAGATCGGGTTTCGGGTAGCATTATTTCGGGTTCCGGTTTACCCGTTATAAATTCGGTTCGGGTAACGGGTTGGTTATTTAGAGTTCGGGTATACCCGAAATACCAGATTAAGTTTTTTTTTTTTTTTTTTTTTGAAGATGTAGCTTTGATTCAAGATGGCCAAATTGATGTTTTATTTTATTAAGAACATTATTTTTCTTAATGTTCTTTTAAATTGATTACGTTTTTTTTTTCAACCCAAAGTATGTATGCGTAGTTGTGTATATTTTCTAAGATGATTCAAAATATAATTAGCATCCACGATTGTGATACAATACATGAAATTGATAAAGGTATTAGTTTCCCATACATCATTTAATGTATGTTATGTTACAAATTACTTTTAAGTTTTTTTCTCTCTTTTTATGATACAAATTACATTTAAGCCTTTATGGTATATCTAACTAAAGCTCGGATAAGATAAGTACATGAAGGTAGTAACGTGATGGTGTAAGAAGAATAAATATATTCTGTAAAGCTTAACATGATTCAAAGTACTATAACGTGTTGAAGTTAATGCATTAATATTTTTTAATTAGATGAAACTTGCTTATTACAATGAATGTTTGACCCAAAATTTTAATAAAAAATGTTATACAAATATACCATTTGGATACTTGGCCAAAAAAAATGTAACAAAAAAGTCCCTAAATCGGGTATACCCGAAATTAACCGACCCGAACCGTACCCGAATTCTAACCGAACCCGATAACCGTAATGTTGAATGGTTCGGTTATCGGTTAAATTATCTATACCAAAATACCCGAACTACCCGAAACCCAACGGGTATACCTGAAGAACACCACACCCCTAACTACTAGGATGTGTTAAATGAGTTGTGTTCAACAAAGTCCATTTGAAAATTTTCTAAAATTTTAATATGCAAAATCACAGATGATTTAGTATACAATCACATGTGATTTGTAAAAGCATCACATGTGAATTACGAAAATACCTCTCCGTCCAAAAATTTTAAAATACAATCTGGACCATTGATGTCATGATCCAAAGGCTAAAACTAATCGCTTAAGACTATGGTCCAATTTGTTTCAACGTAATGTGAAGGAATGTAATGGAATTGAAATCAAATTTCGTTGTATATTGCGTTTGGTAACATTATTTGGAAAGGAATTAAATTATTTGAAGTATTAATATTCCTTTAGGTAGAGGAATGTCATTCCATAACTAACATGGATGTTATTAAAATCATTTCCATTCCTTTGCATTACAGTGAAACAAACGGGACCTATGAATTAAGTATGAACTATATTGAACATTCTTCTACGTTAAATATAAAGTAGAAGTTAAATCAACCAATCTATCTATGCAACACCAAGATCAGTGACAAAAAGAAATGGCATAAATTTGTAGCAATCAAAAAATCAATCAATATAGAATACAATTGCTCCCCAAATGAACCAATTTACTGTATATGGGATTGGATAACCTTATAATTAATTTACAGAAGCTGTCAATCTACAAAAATGCAACTACTAAAAGTTTTCAAGAAAGCATGCACCACCAATTTCAAGAAAGATTATTGAGATGGAACAACAGAAGGTGAGTTGTTTATGGTTTAGTTAGTCGGATGAAGATGATAAAATTGCTTAAGATAGTCGAGTGCTTCTGAGTTATTGTTGCATACTTTCCAAAGCGACGATAGCTCTCCCTCGGAAACAGTCCCCGAATCTTCACATACATCCAGAAACTCTAACAGCTTTGAATAGAAAGAGTCATAATTCATCAAGATAAACGGGACGGGGAGTGCTGAACCTATTCTCTCTAACTGGATCAATGCAAGAATCTCAAAAGCCTCATCTAAAGTCCCGATCCCGCCTGGCAGAGCTATGACAGCCGTTTTCTGCACGCTACTACTTCTAACCGCTGCATCAACTAACCCATGCTTTCGTGCAGAAAAAAACCTACATATACACTATATTTATGTTATACTTCTAGCAGGTCAAATGGGTAAAAGAAAACTTATTAAAGCATATAATAATATGGTTTTTATAGAGTTGTGGTGTTCAATAAAGTCCATATAGAAACATAGTCCTGAAATTTTAATATTCGATCACATGTGATTCAGTATACAATCACAAATCATCACATGTGCATTATGAAAATGCCACTCCGCCCAAATTTTCAAAATTCAATCTGAACCATTGACGAGGCTGATCCAAAGACTAAAATTAGTCCCTCAGGACTATACATTGAGTATGGACTTGAACATTTCTCAGTTTTTATAATGGGTAATGTGATAAAATAGCAACGGTTGCTTATCTCAACATTTCTACATCGGGTCAGTAAACTTTGATCCATCCCAATTTAATTATTAAACTTGGTAAAAGTGTTCCATTTTCGTCATTTCAAATGTCACAAAATAGCAACATACTAAGATTAATAACTAGATCGATATGGATCAAAGTATAACCAGAAATCAATGTCTACCTGCATGTAAGGTAAGTGTGAGAAGGAAGATATGGATGATAATTGGTAGCCGTCCATTCGCCAGCTTCTTTACCAATCTTGAACCCACCAACCGGCTTTCCTGCTTGAAGAGCACCTTGAGTGGCAGCATCCATGAGCCCTGGTCCAGCCCCTGACCATGAAGTACACCCCAAGAGATTCGCCACCTGTAAGAACATTGAAACGAAATTATAAAATGGTTTGTTAATTAGAAAAAAAATGAAGGCTTTTGCATATGTATTTAATAATCTTGCCTCTTTTGCCAGTTCTTGTGTTTGGATGTAATGCTCATGTCCTGGCCCAATCCTTGAAGAACCCAAGTACACGACTCCTCTCCCAAGCCTGCGTATTAACTCGTAGCACATTTCTATCTCCTTTTTCACCTTCATTAATAAACAACAGTCTTAGATATAAGATACACTTGCATGAATCTTTCAGCATTTAGCATGTTTGATTACTGCCTCTTAATGAAGACTGTGCTGAATGAAACTGAAGAACGTTGTTGAATCATTCTACCTTAAATTACATTCTGAATCATTAAACACCACCTATTTTACCCTAATACTCCTTCTTTCACATGTTGCCTTGTTAAACAATCATATATTATATTATAATATAATATATCACTATTAAGGTTAAAATGGTAATATACATCATTCAGACTGTTCATTCAGAACCTTTATCAAACAGCATGTGTCACATTCAGAGGCAAATTCATTCAGAGTCTTTTAATTATTCAGACCAAAGAATCATTCAGTACTTAATCATTCCGTTTTAACAAACATCCCCTTAATGTGTGCATTCAATTATTCAAACAATGATGCTTTCCAATAGGGATTTGCTAACTATGAACTCACAAAGTCAATGCTTCTGACAAAATCTAATGCAGATTGCAGAATCAAAACTAAAAACCTTTACAAAAGTGTTAATAATTTTAAAAGGCACATTCCAAAATTAGAATTTAAGCATACAAATTGCAAGAGAACACTTTGTTGCCTGCAGATTTAATAGAATCATACCAACTACATGTGTTTTAGCTCCTTTTATGCAGATTGGGTATCTCAAATGCTATAGAATGATAGAATGCATAATAATTCAGCTACCAATCGAGTAAAACAACATGAAAAACACATTACAGGAGGGTAATCGATCAAAGAAGTAGATGAAACGGTGATTCAAAATGGGAAGTACCTCACTGGAGCTAGTTCTTTCATCAAATTGACTGGTTTCGATCTTGGAAGACGAAACCCTAAGCGTTTTATTGGGGTTTTTCAATTGAAGAGTAATCGGACTAGTGTTTGCGTCTTTAGCGCTGAAAGGAAGAATCTTGAAAACCCTTTGACGATGCGAGTGTAAGTTCGATGGCGGATTGAGAAGAGCTGGTGAAGAAGCAGCAGCTGAGAACCCCATTTTCAAGAAAAGGGGTACGAATCGACAGTCTTGCACTGTTCAAACACCAATTCTCGAATTGGGATTAACGGCATCAAATTTTTGTCCTTCATTTATATTGCATCCATGGGTTATATAAAATGTTCTTACCCGATCTTGTTCAATGTTCTTTACTTAATTTAAAAACTTGACATACTTAAAACACATTTAAACTTAAATATAAGCCTATACCATTTTATTCACTATAAAACTTTAACATGTAATCTTATGATACACCAGGAACATCAAATATCAATTCCATTTATATTTGACACGAAATTTATACACATGGTTGTTTTTGACATCATTACATGGTTTTATATAGGGGTGTCGAAAAAAACCGAAACCCGAAATAACCATCCGACCCGTTAATAGTTCGGTTATTTCGGTTCGGGTATTTCGGTTATCGGGTATCTATAGTCGGTTATTTGGTTAACCCGTATTTAATTCGGTTCGGTTATTGGGTAGTGAAAATAAGGTTCGGGTATACCCGAAAAACCCGAATTTTTTCAAACAAAATTACCAGCTACATTGAGTAGTACATATGGCATCTTATGTTGTAAAGTCTCCCATACCATCTATGTGAAAGTAAAAAAAAAGAGCCTGAAAGAAGTTTAACTTTTAACCCATTACAAAACTTTGCCTTTGACTTCATCTGTTCTCTTACTTCTCCATACGGCTACGATTCCAGAGACCAAAGGTATCGACAGAGTTGACAAACAACTATAGCTACATCATCGATTCTCGAAATTTTTGTTTCTTGTTTGCGTCGATCAGCAACTGTCTTCGTCGATCAGCGACAGTTCCGAGTTCTGCCCCTTTTTTCTTCTTTGTGTCGACCAGAGCAGCCAAATACCAAGAGGTAAGGTTTTTGAAGTTCGATTTTGGTGATTAAGTTCTAGGGTTTTCTATTTGATTGAGTTTTAGGGTTTTTTATTCCAATTTTTTCTTTTTTTTTATGCATTTTGGTGCAATTGTAATGTATTTTGATGTCTCTGTTTTCATAATTGCATATGTATATATTATCTAATATATTTTTTAGTTATATTTCTGCTTCTAACATGGCCCAAAAAATGTTGCAACTAAATCGGGTATACCCGACCCAAACCGTACCTGAATCCCACCCGAACCCGATACCCGTAATGTAGAATGGTTCGGTTATCGGTTAAAATATCTATATAAAAATACCCGAAATACCCGACCCAAAATACCCGAAACCCGGTGGATATACCCGAAAAACACCCCTAGTTTTATATATAGCAAAATTTTTGTGTGACTCGTTATGGAAAACGAGCTCAATAATAGTAAAGAGCTCGAGTTTTATCACTTAATGACCTAAGCTAAGCTATTATGAGTTTTGACCAATATCAAGAAAGGTAAACTCTCGACTCCACATGCGAAAGGAACAAATATTTCTGGGAGGGGTTATCCGTCTTCCTAATCTTCGACACAAGAAAAGGGGGTGAAAAATCATTTTCTTGTGTCGAAATAATAAGGATTCTTTATACTGCTCTTCAAACATTCCTAGTGTTAGTTTCAATTTTTTACAGACGTATCAGAACGTTTTTTTAGAGTTATTACGTATTTTATTTATTATTATCTTATAATAATTACGTATACTATAAATATAAAAAGTGGTGGACAAACAAAAGAGGAGGGGAAAATTTGTTGAGTAAATAGAAGTTCTTCAATGAATTCATAAAAAAAATCTTATAATCATTAAGAACTCAATGGGACCTTCTCCCTTAAATCAGACAAACAAAGAAGGGAATCCATTGAGTTCTTACGCTTTCATGTCTACAACTCAATTCATCCGATTACTACTGGGATGAACCCAATCCGGAATATGAACCATAAAAGAAAACGCCTACTAAACCGATCACAATAATACCAGCTACAATACCTATTATCCAAAGAGGAATTCTTCCAGTAGTATCGGCCATTTACCCCACTTCCCTCCACATTTCATCAAGTGGTCATGCTAGAGACATAAACAGTCATGGATAATTATAAGATGAGATCCTTCCGAATGGGCTAAGCGAGAGAATACCTAGAATGATTAGTCTATTATTTTAGTTTTCTCTCGTTTTCTCAATTGAAGAAATAATTGGAAAATAAAACACCTAAGCCCGAGTTTAATAAATCTTAAAGAGGTACGATTTCGAGTTTAATATTACAAGCTTGAAACGAGTCGAGTTCGAGCTTGAGCTTAATATATTATAAACAAGTCGGTCTTGATAAAATACTGATCTCATGCTCGACTCAACTTGTTTACATCTTATCCTTGTAATCTCTTTTAATTTAGGCCTACTTGTTGCAAAGTTGATATACTATAATTTATATATATTTTCAGTACAATTTCTCTATGCTTTGAACCACATTTATTGGTGAATTGCGCGCAAAACGTTGCATAATCCTTTGTTTTCACCATCGCAAGCATAAATCGACTTTTCAGCTCTAAACGTGGAAAAACCGAAGAAAACAGAAGAAAAGTTGATTTCACTGAAGAAGTCGGAAGCCTCAAGAAACCAACTGAAAGAGTGAAAAAATAAGTATGGACATTTGTTGTTCCAAAACTGACAAGTCTTAAAGGTTCAAGGGGTGTTTGTTTAAGCCATAGGCTCATGAGTCATGACCGAGCACTAAACCAAAAAAAGTTAACAATACTCTCTCTCGGATTTTGTGTTTCTTTTGTTTATCGATTTTCATTATCTTATTATCAGTTGTTCGTGGTTGATTATTATATTTCGTTAAAACTAGTAAAAGTTTTGATATTCTTCGATCAAATCATCTAAAAGAACATTTGTTCTAAAAGAAGAAGCTGCAAGAAGAAGAAATAGTGATGCTGCTAGCTTCAACCATTACATTATCCTAACACCTTGGGTTATAGGTTTTTTTTTTTGTCTCTTCATTTTACTTGGTAGAAGCTACTTAGCTACATAAATGGTCTTGTTGAAACATTCTTACTTAGGTTTGAGTTTTCAAAATTGCAAACGATATTATATATATTTATTCATGGTTACATACGATCAAAAAGTTAGACAACGCGTCTCTTGATTGTTATCTTAGTCTTGAATCTCCAGTACAACGAGCTCGTTCACCACATGGTTTTTGTCTCTCTCAAACACTTCATCATCTACAAACAACACAAAGATCACATTAAGATTTTTAAACAACTTTTATAAAAATAGAAGCTAACTAACTCTGTTAGTCTCAGATTTGTTTACACTCCATCAGTCAAGATGCACAAACTCGGGTACCTGTATAGACGAAAGCACCAAGTAAACGTAGAATCTTGCTTCTGTTCATAACAAGTATGCTCACAATCTCAAGAGGCTTGTTTTCATTTGCTACAAAAAGCTGCCAGATAAATATACTAACAAAAGTCAGCAATTAACCAAAAACAGGAGAAGAACAAAATATATATATGCAGATAGGGGAGGGTTCATGCGAGAACCGTTGTTAGCGCGAGAACCGCGAGAACCAATCTCAGCTGTTCCTTAGATATTGGAAGTTCATGGATGGAGAGCATGGAGGGATAAAGTGTGGCAGAGTGCATGTGAGGAATTCATGGATGTGCAATGACATTGAATGAGGGGGGATTAGATGGCTCGGATTAGTTCTCACGATTCTCGCATTAAGAATGGTTCTCGTATGAACTTTTTCCTATGCAGATATTTCAATAGTTGAGACTTAAAAATACCTTGAATACATGAAAAGCATCAATCTGAATGCTTCTACTTGTGTCCTGGATTAACAAAGTTCCTCAACAATGTGCACTTCAAATCAAAATTTAGTCGATGACAAGACAAAATATGGTGAAGATCAGCAGCATCTTACCCGTAAAAGATTCATTAGAATTATTAGGTTATCTTTTGAGCTTACATAACGTGACATAACATTAGAATTTAAACGCTCAAGCAATATGCATCCCAGAAGCTGAACCAAAAAACAAAAAGAAGAAGCTAACAATTCAATTTAAATAACAACTTTATAGTTCTAGTGTATGTTCGATATGGATTTTTTTGAAGCTTATTAGAGCTGGTAGCTTTTTGTTTTGAAAGAAAAAGTTACAAGTCATGTTTGGGTCAAAATGCTGAAAGCTTTTTTTTAAACAAAAAAACTCTAAAATAAAAAGCTTCTTGAAGTAGCTTTTAAACTAGCTGGAAGTTTTTTACATACCAAATTACCTAAATACCCTCTTTAATTATTTTATAATGTGTTGTTGTTTTCATTTTACAATATTAAGCTCCAGCTACCAGCTAATTTTCCGAACACATATATAAAAAAATAAACAGCTTCCAGCTTCCAGCTATCAGCTTCTAGCTACTTTCACCAAACATACTCTGTAACATAGGAATATCATAAAAGATTTTTTCTAATAAGCCGTCTAAGTAACACATGTCGTGTCCGATAAGTCAGTGAAATGACGGTAAACACCTTCCAAGTTGCACTTCTCACTTCCCTCCTCCTCTTTGTCCTGCTGCTGCTGCTCTCACCTGACCTAGAATCGGATCGGAGCTTTTACTCATGGAAGACCAAGATGCTTCTAACTCCTCCACCTCCGGTAATCATCTCGCCTCATCCACCGCAGCTGGCGGCGCCGGCGCTGGTGCTAGGTATAAGCTCATGTCACCTGCTAAACTCCCCATCTCAAGGTCCGCCTGCATCACCATTCCTCCAGGCCTCAGCCCTACCTCCTTCCTCGAATCCCCCGTCCTCCTCACCAACATTAAGGTAATCTCACTCTCTCTCCAATCCATCTGGATCCAGATTATTCTTAGATTTTGTTTTCTGGAAACTTTATGTCGTTATCTTAGAAATCAGCTCTATGGATTTCCTAAAGTGTGATTTTCATTGATTCTCTCAATTTCATTATCTGGAAGCTTCATTGTTTTTCTTATTGTCGTTATCAAAAGCGCATGTTCCTTCACTTGCTATCTGTTTTAGGGCAATTTGTGGAATCCTTTATGCTGAATTTGTGTTCTTTTAATCTTTCTAATTGAGATACAGTGGCTTGTGCGAATTATCAATTGCAAACAGCTCATACATCATTATACTGAACTTTAGCCTTTATGATAACGAGTATGTGAAATTCCTGACTATTATCTTGTAGGCTGAGCCTTCTCCAACCACAGGTTCTTTTTTCAAGTCTCAAACGATGCAAGGATTGACCAGCTCTGCAGCTTTCTCCTTAAATGCAAACAGTTTTGGTGGCAAGTCTTTGAATGATAGTGACTCTAGTTTCTTTGAGTTTAAACCGCACACAGGGTCTACTTCAGTTTTAGGATTTTCTTCTGCAGGATTTCAGGTATTACAGGCTCTTTCTTATCATTGTTCTTTGCTGCTTTTCCTTCTTTTTTTATTGCAAAGGAGTGATTCTGCTGAGAGAGTTAATAATACTGGTTGCATGAAAGGTCTCTGCAGGTTTCAACCTCCAGAGAAGTGAACCAAGTGAAATAAATCAAAACCAAAGCGATTATCGATCATATACATCTCTATCTTCAGCTAGCTGTGAGACAGCAGCACCAAGAGAACAAACTTGTGCTGCACCTAAATACATGATTAATGAGGAAACAAACGGGGTGGAGGTTCATCTGTCAGAGTCTGGTCATAAGGATTCTTTTGGGCCTTCAGGGGTTCCGCCTGACAGGTCATCAGACGATGGGTATAATTGGCGTAAGTATGGGCAAAAAGTCGTGAAAGGAAGCGAATTTCCTAGAAGCTATTACAAATGTACCCATCCTAACTGTGAAGTGAAAAAGATTTTTGAACGTTCTTATACTGGAAAAATAACAGATATTGTATATAAGGGTACACATGATCATCCGAAACCTCAACCTACTCGCCGCCCTACTCCTGGTTCTCTTACATCAATCCACGAGGATAATTCTGATAAAGTATTAGGTAACCGAATCAGTTTTTTCAGGCTCTCTTTTTCTGATCTATTATACATTTTCTCATAAAATTGTTATTGGTGAAGGCATCACTGCAAATAACAACCAGACTCCTAACTCTGAGGCTGGTGCAACTCATGTGCCTTCTCCTACACAAGCAAATGATGACAATGGAGATGTTTCAGCTCCACAGTTGAACGCCATTAATGATGAGGTTGAAGATGATGATGATCCATATGCCAAAAGAAGGTAATAATTTTTTTCTTTCTTTTTTTTCAAAGGCGTGTCTTGTGATAATATTTGTCACTTACAAATGGCATTGGTTGAAAATGTGATCAGGCGGACAGATTTTGGTACCCTTGAAGTAACCCCAGTGGTTAAGCCTATCCGTGAGCCACGTGTAGTTGTCCAAACTATAAGTGAGGTTGATATATTGGACGATGGATACCGTTGGCGTAAATATGGCCAAAAAGTCGTGCGAGGCAATCCTAATCCCAGGTTCGTAAATTTGGTTTCTTTTACTAGAATCAGGATAACATAAGAACTAAATATTTGGTAAGAACGGTAAGAACTATTCATGACCACTCATTTCATATGCACAAGTGAAATTTGGATGTGTATTCAGATGCATTGTGATTATGTAGCCATCAGATGCAAGTGAAGTTAGGAAGAGTTCTTACAGTTATTACTGAATATTCAGTTCTTATTGGAAGCCTACCCCCTGGCCCTGGCCCTGGCCCTGGCCCCGGCCCCTTTTATTATATTTGTTTCATGTTGGCTACATCATGCAGGAGTTACTATAAGTGCACAAGTGTTGGATGCCCAGTTAGGAAACATGTAGAAAGGGCATCCCACGACCCTAAAGCGGTCATTACTACATATGAAGGGAAACACAATCACGATGTGCCTACGGCCAGGAATGGCAACCATGACATTGCATCTGGGAATGGGAATGGGAATGGGAGTGGGAATGGTGCTATATCCCTTGATCTGGTAGTTGGTAAAAACATCTCTGAGCAGCAACAATCATTGAATTCTGATTACAACAAAGCTCAACTGGCATGCTATGGAAGTAATTTGTGGAATATACAAATGGAAAATTATTCATGATCCAGTCAGACTCAGATGTTGCAGCAGCTTTTAGATGGTAATTAGAGAAATACATGTACTTGTTGATTCCTTCATTCAATGGGCCTTTCTGAAGGTTTTGTTATATTCTACCGTTTGGTTTTTGGTGGTGTTACTGATGCATAAGTGATGGGAGATTCAGGCATTAGCCATTAGCAGCCTTCCAGCAGAACTATCTCCTATCAATGTATGTATATACTTGTTTTGGAGGAATTATGTGGCGGTTTTGCTTCTTACTTGTAACTTGTGCTTGTTGTTTTGTAACTTGTTACTTTGTAATTTCTAATTTGTTTTCTAACAATGGTATAGTTAAATACTGAATACTAGTTTTTTCGGGTTCATATGTACTGCAAAAGCCTTTCAGGTTTCGTTCTATTTTTTCTTTTTCATCTAAGAACGGAAAGTATGGAACGATGTGAAATGTCACTTGCCTATAATAACCCTCTAGCAGCATGTTTTAGGTAGAGTGGAAATTGAATTTGAACTAAAGCTCTTGAGGTTCTTGTGTTCGGTGTCTCCTTGCTCAAGTCTCAATGTTGTAAGACTCTGCCGAATACTTGGGGATTACTCGCTACTTAGGTATGCACGGAGACGATTCGAAGGTAAACAGGGTAAATTACTCAAATCTGGCTAGGCGGTCAATAACTCGGTAATACTCGGTCATTACCTGGGAAACTATGTCAACAATTTTAGTCAATAGCTTTTAACGCTAACTTCTTGATCCTTTTTCACTCGGGCAAAAAGTTGCGATTAGAAGAAGCGAAAAAGGTCGGTTCTTCTCTCGCAATTAGAAGTAGCCAAGGAAGAGCGTCACGATTAGGAGAGGGTCGCTTCTTCGTGAGTTTCTTTGAATTCGGTTCTTTTGTTGCAAGTCTCTTCGCAATTAGAAGCAAAAATATTGTTGTCTCCTTCAGTTCTAAATTTTTGACTGTCATTTGTACAATTTCAATTTTATATATACTTTTTTATAGAGTTAATTACAAAGATCATATCTATGGTTTTCGTTGAATTTTACATTTAGTCCTTTAAACTAAAAAGTTACACCCGTAGTCCTTATAGTTGACATGTTGTATCACTTTTGGTCCTTTAGACTAACTTCAGTTAAAGTTGACTGTTAGTCAAAGGGTATTTTGGTCTTTTTATCATTTTGTCCTTGTCCCAAACAACATTTATCTCTTATGCTTGTTTTCAAACATGTTATTTTTGGTGATTCTCTCTTTATCCTTTTTAACAAACACACTTTCCCTAGCTACTTTAAACAAACACTCAAACACCTCTCTCTCTACAAACACTGATACACTTCTCTCTCTCTCTCTCTCTCTCTCTCTACAAACACTGAAACACTCGAACACCCCCCCTCTCTCTCTATACGTCTCTACTTCTCTCCCTTTTCTCACTCTCTTTATAGCCGCCGCCGGAAAACCAAACACCACCACAATTCGCCGGAAACTAAACGCCTCCACCATCATCACCACACGACCTCACACACTCTCTCTTCGCCAATAAGCTAAACGCCGGAAACCTAAACGCCACCACCTTGATCTGCCAACATCATTACCACCATTGCTGCCACATCCACCGACGTCTACCACCAGCGCCACCACATCATCACCATCACCACAACCATCTAACAACAACATTACCCTTTCTTCATTATCAAACGACCACGACCACCATTATTATCAAATCACAGGGATGATATTTATAATTAACTCTAGAATTAATTTTCACACAATTTCATCTTGCTCATGTGTTCTGTTTTACGATGAACATGTTGGATAATTTCTTTGTATTTTTTTATAATTTTTTAATTAATGAATAAGAAGTGAGTGTTTGTATTTTTTTTTTATAATTTTTAATTCATAAATAATGAAAACGGTGATTGGTAACAAGGATAAGATGGAAAATGACCAGAATACCCTTTGACTAACGGTCAACTTTAACTGGAGTTAGTATAAATGATCAAAAGTGAAACATGTCAACTATAAGGACCACCGGTGTATTTTTTAGTTTAAAGGACTAAATGTGAAATTCTTCCAAAACCACAGGGCCGATCTTTGTAATTAACTCTTTTTTATGTTTATAAAAAGTACTCCTCACCGAGGCAGATTACCGTTACACCTGGTAGATCGTTCAAGTAACGTCTAGCGAATTTTACAACATTACTCGATTATACTTAACAGGGTGTTTAGTTAACCCATACCGTATCCTTTCCTAACGAAGTCGATAGCACACTGATGCTCAACAGGACCGTGATTATTGCGCAAATGTACTCATCTAATCATCCTTAAAACATGTAACAAGATATAACATCAATGCAAGAAATGAGCCTTTATTACCACATAATGTAATTTTTAACACATAGTTACATATTACACATCGTGTTTACTGGTAGGAAGGACATTATACCTGCTATCTAAGACTTAAAAACATGGCTCGTTTCATTTCCATGCACAAGATGACACCAAATCTCTGTTCATCCATCCAAGAAACAAAGCCCCATTTCGCTCTTCAAGCCTATACTTGTCACAGTAGCCTAAAAGCAGAGTCTTGATAGTCGCATTCACATATGAACTCAAAGGGTACGGTGTAAACCCAGCCATGGTGAACCGTGATCTCCATTTTCCAAGAAGCTCGTGTCTCTCCTCCCTCTCGACCCCTTCACATGCCAAAATATTAACAATTTCACCCGCAAGGCAATGCTGTTCTACACTGATTCTCTCTTTACTGTCTCTTGATAAAGTTGCATCGATAGATTCAAACATAGCTGAGTAATAGCTGAACGCCTCTTGAAACCTGTGAAAGAATTTTGCAGTATTCACATTCGCCTCTTGCTCTACAAGAGTCACAACTTTTGGAGATAAACTTTTTATAAGCCTTAACAATCTGTCCCTATGATTCTGAGGATCTACACTCTCATCTGGTATATGGTGCAGAACAAACGCACAGTTAACCGCCAATGCTTCACCTGGCTGAACATTAAGATGCTGGATCTCGATATCAGAACCTGAAACGGGCACACCATGAAACTCGAATGGGACTTTACATGCTTCCGCCAGCTTGGCGAGTCGTTGACCGACAATGTGGAGCCCACCGCCCCTAGCAAACGCGTTTCTTGAATCGTCTATCCCGGTGATGCGGAGGCTTGGCGGGCCGCCAGGTCGAGCCGCTAGAGCCTGGATGAGAGTCACCCATTGACCGCCCTGTGCGATTTGAAAGTCGATTATATGCACTCGGTCTTCGTTCTTGGTGGCTTCAGCAATCGCCCCGTTTGCAGACAAGTAACCGAATTTGAAATAAGGACAAGCTTCATAGAGTAAGATCATATATGAAAAGAGCTCACTACCGGTTGGCTCTTTGCATTTCAAAGCTTTGTAGATGAAGCTACCGGAATTTGATAAACGAGCCACGAGTCCTTCCAACATGTAGGCACCTAATCTTTGTTCAGGCGTACCAGAAACAGAGACCAAAGGGCGTACCATTGATATTAACCATTCAGCAGTTCCTCTATCGTTCTCTGCAACTGCTCTAGCACAAGCAAGAAGCCCTTCTTTCAAATCTCCCCTAGCTATCGTTTCTTTCATCATTCTGAACTCTTCGTTGCTTGGATTCACCCAAGAAGACGAAACATCTAATGATTCTGTCAAATCTTGATCACATCCCAACATGGTTTCGATTTCACTAAGCCTGATCTGCAAATCATCAACGTTTTCTTCAAAACCAGCCTTAGAGGTGTAGGTATAGTCGGGTGAATGATACGGGTCGGGTTGGAAGGAATGAGAATCTTGAAGGGATACCGGGCTGCCGTTTGAGGAAAAGCTGACGGAAGAAGAAGAGTTATGAGCAATTTCAGGTGTCTGTTCAGATAAATCGCTATCTTGGCTCACATCAGTCCTGTATAGATTCTGATCCATGTGCTGCCTATGTGTCCAGTAATGATTCAGGTTAGATGCCTGCATTCTTGTATTAAAAACCCTAGTTTCTGAATTTAGTTCGTAAGCTGTTTAAATCTGAATACAAGTTGAGCAGATAACAGTAATCAATGACTATAATTGAAAGTGAATTAACATCCAATTGAATGTTTCTGTTTCAATATAGAAGATAACACTGTTGACCTAACCTAAAAGTGTGATTTGTAAACAAAAGAAAACAACCCAGGTGGAGAATTAAACAAATTTTGGGGAAAAACTGCTTGAAATTGAAATTGATACAGAGAAAACAGAAACCCTAATTTGAATTTTGAATTGAAGAAAGAAAAGAAGAAGAAAGTTGATACCTTTTGTTGTTGAATTGAAATTGAGATGAAAGATGGATGTTGGTGAAGCTAGAGAGAATCGCAGGTAGCAGAGTTGCATTTATAGGAAAGAATGAAGTGAGGTTACGCGGTGAGGATAATCAAAGCTCGACGAAGAAGGAAGGTTCAGTGTCTACTAGTCGACGGTCCACGCAGTTAAGAGAGAGAGAGGAAATAGAGCATGTGGTTGGGTTCGGACAACACTAACCACTCCCTGATGACACTAAAATATGATTTAACTAGCCGCATATGCGTGACATGTGATATTATTTAGATGAGAATTGATATATACTTGTACTTTATTTTAATAAAATTAAGAGTTAATTACAAAATTCGTCCTTTTAGATATGCCCCTTTTGCACTATTGGTCCTTTAGCCAAAATTCTTGCAATTTTAGTCCTTTATTTAAGAATTTGTTACATAAATGGTCCTTTAGGCTAACTCTGTTAGATTTGACTGTTAGTCAAAGGGCAATTTGGTCTTTTTACACGTAAAGGACTAATTTTGTAACTAAATCTTGATTTTATAAATTATTTATCCTTTTTTAATTATTAATAAATTTGTTTTAGAAATATTTTATTGATTTAGAGTTAATTAAAAATTAAAGTTTTCTCTCTCTCTCTCCTTACAAACACGACATATACACACAATCTCTCTCTCTCTCTCTCTTCACAAACACAACACACACACACACACACACACACACTCTCTCTCTCTATCTCTCTTTCTCTCCCTCTCTCACTCTCTCCCCATGTCTCCCTCATTCACTCTCTTCTTTCCTTCTCTCTCTCTCTCTCTTCACAAACACAACACACACACACTCTCTCTCTCTATCTCTCTTTCTCTCCCTCTCTCACTCTCTCCCCATGTCTCCCTCATTCACTCTCTTCTTTCCTTCTCTCTCTCTCGGTCTCCATCTTGCACCTCCACCACCAGCCACCACCGCCGCCGACTCCCACAACCACCTCGACACAAGATTACGACCACCCTTCTACAAACCCCGACCACCACCTTCATCTTCAACCTCAAATGAAAAACCCTAAACAGATCTAAAGGGAGAAAGGGGTAAGCAGAGAAGATGTGTCGTAAGTGGAGATAAAGGCGCCGATTAGGTCTCCAACGTTTTTCGATTAGGTTTTGTTCTTGAACCCCTTTAACTGACTAGGGTTTCGATCATTTGGCGGTGGTGGGTGGTGGAGTTGGGCAGGTCACAGTGGTGATGATGTTGGTAGTTGTC
Source organism: Pulicaria dysenterica (assembly GCA_947179395.2). Lineage (NCBI taxonomy): Eukaryota > Viridiplantae > Streptophyta > Magnoliopsida > Asterales > Asteraceae > Pulicaria > Pulicaria dysenterica. The sequence goes on from OX359291.1 coordinate 20,606,007, forward strand.
GGAAGAGAGAGAGCGAGAGAGAGAGAGAAAGCTATGTAAGAGAGGAGAGAGATGGAGACAGCGGTGGTGGTGGTCGGAGTTAACCGACTGGTGGTGGTGGTGGTAAGTGATAGGACGGTGGAGGTGTGGTGGCTCTGTTGTAGACTTTGTGTTGTTCCATGAATGCTTCAGCAAAAATAGCTCCTTCACCATTACACTTTACCTGAAGCTTTGTATTATCATCATCTTTGTTCTTTATCATCTTGTTCTTTATCATGGATAGTAATCAACAAGAACCCTAGAAAGAGAAAGTTTATGGGTACAGACTTTTGAAAAAGATAAAGATATTTGATTGGGAATTTAAGGAACTTTTGATCATCAAGACTGGAGAGATAAAGCATGTGATTTGGGGTGGGGCTGATGGGTTTGATTAAGTTTGGTTGGTTTTCTTCATAGCAACAATCTGGGAGTTCTAATTCATCCCATGGTTTTCTTCCTGCTTCAAGTCACACACACAAAATGAGAGAGAGATAGAGAGAGAAAATATATTAATTTTGTAAATTAATTTTAAATCAATTAATAATTATTATATAACTATTTAATAAATGAGAAATGGTAAAAGAAATTAAAAAACAAAGATTTAATTACAAAATTGGTCCTTTCCTAGTAAAAAGACCAAATTGCCCTTTGACCGTTAGTCAAATTTAACCTCTGTTAGCCTAAAGGACCAATTGTGTAACAAATTCTTAAATAAAGGACTAAAATTGCAAGAATTTTGACTAAAGGACCAATAGTGCAAAAAGGCAATATCTAAAAGGACGAATTTTGTAATTAACTCTAAAATTAATACAAGTGTCAAAATCAATTGATGAGAAGAAGAAAGAGAACTAATGAAGTTCGCATGTCATGTTATCATGAGTAGGCATGATGAAATAGGAGGAAAAAGTAGGAGGATATATCATTTTTTATATTTAGATATCAAGATAGCGGTATTTGATACTGTGAGGTGATGTTCATCTTTTTAAAAGAATGTAGATTTAAGTCTTGATGTGGATAGTGGAGTAGATTTAGCAGTAGGTTTATAGAGCGTGTGTTTGATGTTAAAAAAATGTGATATTTTTTAGAAGCTTTCTTGCTTTGTTCATTTAATTATATGATTTATAAAGTGTTCAAAATTTGATCCATATCTATTACGGATGTAAACGAGCCGAGCCGAGTCGAGCTTTACAATAATCGAGCTAGGCTCTTTAAGAAATGTAGAAGCTCGAGCTCGTTCGAGCTCATGATTTGAGGCTCGAGCTCAGCTCGTGTAGTGTTTTACGAAGCTCGTTGAAGCTCGTTTATCTTTTTTGTTTTTAAAAAAATAGGTTTAAATTATATAAGTAATAAATAAAAAAACAATTTGAATTTAAAATTTTTAGTTTTTTATTTTTTTCATATTTAATATTATAAAAACAATTTAAATTTTTATAATTTTGAATTTTTTCATATTTAATGATATAAAGATGTATAATACAATTATATAAGTAATAAATAAAAAGTAAAAATAAATATTATATCAAAGCTCGTTTAAGCTCGCGAGCTTAAACGAGCCTAGTACATAAGGCTCGAGCTCGAGCTCGTTTAATAAATGAGCCTAAATCTAGGCTCAAGCTCGTTTAGGCTCAAGTCGTTTCGAGCTTTTAACGATCCGAGCTCGAGTAGCTCGACTTATTTACATCCTGTTTGTACATAAGAACGCACATAATATCTATTACTACATATACTCATTTACAGTTGAAAATTGTTATTAATTATTGTTTGATGCTTAAAAGAACTTTTTTTTTCTTTGAGAATTTTTATTTCTGAGAAACATTGTTTTTAAGCTAAAATATGTTGTTTTTAAGCTAAAATGTGATTTTATAAATCTAACCTTATTTTCAAGTATAGAAAGTTGAAACACAATTAAAAAATAAGTATAAAGTATATGAAAAGTTGATTAAAAAAACATAAGTTGTGACTGTTATTTTTAATAACTGAAATTTTCTTTTTTTATTCTTATCCATAATTTAAAGACTCTGATTATCATTCTTCTAGATATTTATTAAATTGCACAAGTACTTTAAAATCTCGAAAATAATTATTTATTTTACTCTATGATAATTGTTAATTACTAATGACATAATTATCAACAAGTTGGCATTATCGCTTTATAGTTGGTAAGAGAAGGAGAATGGGTTGTTTGTTTTTTTAATGCTAAGAATCACTTGAAATTTAAAACAAGTGATGTGTCCATGAAAAAAAATTCATCTATTTTATAATTACAATTTGACATTTAGGTGTTGTTTTTTTTTAGGGTTTAGTTTCAAAAAGTGTATTGAATTTGTCACTTTTTGCTATTGTGTATACCCAATTTTCAAAACTACCATTTAGTGTATTGAAGTTTTAAAAACTACCATTTAATATATGGTAACTTGGTATAGTAGGTTAAGGCTTATGTGTCACAGGTTTTAATTATATGGCAGTGACATGGCAATATTTTGATGCTGAGGTGTAGTTTCTTTATTTAAAAATAAAGAAATAATAATAATAATAATAATGAAAGAAAGTGACAAGTTTGGATCTGGACTCAACCACCGTTGCCCTCATCGATCTCAAGTGTGAGATCCCGCCGCCACCATCGCCTGCTATCACCACCATTCTCCGGTCACTACCACGACTGCTATCACCACCGTTGCCCTCATCGACTGCTTCAGGTTATTCGTGGAGTCCAGATCTTCAACAGATATGAGATTTGGGGTTTCTTCATGGAGTCCAGATCTGAATGAAATGGTTAAAGATTAGGGCTTTCATCGACTGCTTCAGGTTATTCGGGGAGTCCAGATCTTCAACAGATCTGTGATTTGGGGCGACGACACCACCACCACCGACTCCATCGACTGCTACAGGTTAGGGTTTCGCCATCATCTTCATCGCCACCATTGACTGCAAATCTTCATCGGTTGCTTCAGGTTAGAGTTTCACCAAATATTCATCGCACGAAGTACAGATCTTGGTTCTCAGATGATTTAAGTTTCTGTTCTTATAATTTAGGGTTTTTGTGAAGATTTACCCAATTTTAATGATTTTGTTCTTATCTCATCGAAAGCAAAACATAACATGAAGATTATACACATGGATTATGTTCTTATGATTTATGATTTTGTGAACAGAATCTCTACTTCAATAGCATAAAAATTCTGTTCTTATGTCGATTTAGGATATTGGATCTGTTCTTCATCATATCTGGGCATAATGTTCTTCGTTTTTTTAGTGTTTTTGGATTTCATGTTGTTCTTCATCATCTTCATATTGTCAAGTTGTTCTTCATTTAGTGTTCTTCATGGGTTGATGTGGCATTACATGGCTGTACATGTGTAATATGTGTTATATTAAAATAAATAAAAAATAATAGATTTACTGGTTACCTGCTAACATTAATTGGTAGTTTTGGATAATTGGATACACTAAATGGGAGTTTTAAAAATTGGGTATATACAATAGCAAAAAGTGACAAGTTCGGTATACTTTTCAAAACTAAACCCTTTTTTTAAATAGATTTTGTGTGAGAATTTGAATATCTATTTGTAGCTGGTTTGAATGTCTGAATCATATTTATAGCTGGTTTGTTTGTATAAAATGTCTGAATTTTTATAAATATCTGTTTTGTTTTATTTCATATTCATCAAAGTTTAAATGCAACCAACATTATCAAATTTTTAGAAAACAGTTAAGACAATAAGAGCTCAAAATATTTTTTTGGAATTGAGGGGTGGATGACGATTATGGATACGTTGATGAATCAGAGAGCGCGAGTATGATGGCGAGTGTAAAATAATGCAAACACTTTGGTTCACTCATAAACCCCCTCTTCTATTGCATTCTTTAAAATTCATCAACTATTTCTCTCTTTAATTATTTTTCTGTTTACATTACCAGTGAAATCATCATGCCTGATTTGTGATGACAATACGGAAACAGAAGATCACTTGTTATGTTCTTGTTATGCTTTTCGTCTATTCGAGGAGACATCCGAAGATGGTGGAATATCATTGGTCTCTCGCATAATAACGTAGTATCGTGATATGAATCAAATTGGCAACCAGAAATTAACGTGACTAACCTGGAATTCGAGAACCAGGGATCTCCAAACGAAAGAAAAAAGAATATCCGACTGAAGGAATCTCACGCAAACCTAAACCTCGGCTGATAAACCCCGCCGACCCTCTAACGCAACCAAAAATGAAAACATGCCAAAATTAACGACTAATTACTGATTAATGACACTTAGCCCCCTCAAGTTGCTTTATTCTTCTTTTTACGCTGGTAAACCAAGGCAAATCGATTCACATCATCACCCCCTCCCCGAAAACTCACCTTGTACTCAAGGTGAAATTCAGGAAACTGTTGCGCAACCCAATCAAAATTCTCCCAAGTAGCTTCCGACTCGGGTACGTCTTTCCACACAATCAGCACCTCTTTCTGATCTCCATTCAAACGTGTACCCCGCACAGACTGAGGCACCAACGAGGATTTCACCTCCAGATCAGCAGGCAACTCCGAAAACACCTGTTGTGAACCCACCACCCGTTTCAGTTGAGACACATGGAACACCGGATGAATAGTAGAAGTAGGTGGCAATTTTAAACGGTATGCCACCTGTCCAATCCGTTCGATAACCTCATAAGGCCCATAGAAACGAGGTGCCAGTTTCTGATTGACCCGCCTAGTCACCGTCGTCTGCCGATACGGACGCAGCCGTAAGTAAACCCAATCACCTGGCGCAAACTCCACATCCCTTCGATTGCCGTCCGCATGAGATTTCATGATTTGTTGTGCACGACTATAATGAACCCGCAGATCACGTAGAACCCGATCCCGTTCCTGCAAAAAAAATTCCACCTCTGCTGTCACCGCTGAACCACGGTCGTAACTAATCAAGCGAGGAGGGTCACGTCCATACAACACCTTAAAAGGTGTCATGCCAATCCCGGAGTGAAAGGACGTGTTATACCAATACTCAGCCCACGGTAGCCATCACACCCACTCCTTTGGCCTCTCCGACGTGAAACAACGAAGATATGTCTCTAAACTCCTGTTAACTACCTCTGACTGGCCGTCCGTTTGGGGGTGGTACGCGGTACTTCTCTTCGGTATGGTGCCCAGACCCTTAAATAATTCTCGCCAAAACTGGCTCACAAACACCTTATCGCGATCAGAAATAATAGAGTTAGGAATACCATGGAGTCGCACAATTTCCCTTATAAACACAGCTGCCACGGACGCCGCGGTAAACGGATGTTTCAATGGAATAAAATGAGCGGATTTGCTGAGACGGTCCACCACCACTAGAATAACAGAGAACCCCGTTAACCGCGGTAATCCGTCGACAAAGTCCATTGTCAGATCTTCCCACACTCCATACGATAATTCCAACGGCTGTAACAATCCCGCCGGCGATAACGTGGAATGTTTATTTCGCTGACACACCCCGCATTCCGCCACAAACTTAGCCACATCCCGTCGTATACCCGTCCAATATAATTCGCTGGACATCCTCTGATAAGTTTTTTGAGTTCCCTCGTGCCCACCCATTGGTCCGCCATGAAAATCAGCGAACAACCTGGTTATCCACTCCGACTTGCGGGGTAATACCAAACGTCCCCGATACCGGATTTCATCATTCGTCACACTATACCCCTCTAGGCCGTCAGTACCGGTCTGCAGTCGATCCCGAATGGCTATCAAATCGGGATCCGATTTAAGATCCTGTGATAGTTGTTCAGGTAGCCCGGTCGTAGTAGTAGAGGTCACCTGCAACTCTACCTCTTCACCCCTTCTTGACAGGGCATCAGCTGCCCCATTTTCTTTGCCCGGTCGGTACTGTATATCAAACTCATAACCCGAAAGTTTAGAAACCCAGCGCTGGTGCTCCCCTGCCACGGTGCGTTGCTCCAACAAAAACTTCAAACTTTTCTGATCCGTAATCACTGTGAATTTACGCCCCAACAAATAAGGTCGCCATTTCTGGATGGCCAACACAATAGCCATGAGTTCCCGTTCGTACACGGATTTCATCTGGGCTCGTGGACCCAACACTTGGCTGAAATAAGCGACTGGTCGACCCTCCTGCATTAGGACCGCTAGGGGTGTCGAAAATAATCGAACCCGAATAACCCGACCGATCCGAATCAAATTCGGGTTAATCGGGTCGGTTTAATCGGTTTCCGGGTCTCTAATTCGGGTAACCCGATTAACGGTTTCCTTATTCGGGTCGGGTGGCGGTTAGAAAAAAAGAAATTCGGGTGACCCGATTAACCCGAATAAGAATTTTAAGGTTTTTTTATTAATTATATATTTTAACTAATTATACATTTATACTTAACTTTTGGTTACAAATGGGTCAACCACACTACAAGCCCACAACTCACAAGACATCTTAGACAATTTGTAGACGAATATAATTAAACGAAATTACTCAATATTTTATGATTTTGAACTTTTAATAATTAATAACAGATAATCTTAAACTTTTTACTTAAACGAAATATCTCAACTTGATGAAGGTATTTTTTTTAATTATAAGCTTTTACTTTTTAAATTTACTTAATTATAACATTATGTATTTATTCTAGAGCTATGAAAATTAACTTGTGATTTGATCGTGTGATGATCTGATGAAGGTGTAGTGCAAGAAGGTAACAAAACATGTTTTGCATAAACTTCTTTCAAGGGTTATTAATCTCACAATGATTGTCTAATTTCACGATGATTGAAATAAAATAATCACATTGTCTAATTTCACAATGATTGAAACATAAAATGGCAAGCAACAAATTCTTATTCGGTTATACCCGAATAACCCAAAAACCAAACCGACCCGAACTACCCGAAAACCGAATAACCTGATCCTTATTCGGTTCGGTTATCGGGTAACATTTTGTTACCTCAAAAACCGAATAACCCGACCCGAATAACCCGAAAACCGATTAACCCGACCGAAGAACATCCCTAAGGACCGCCCCTACCCCCTGCCCCGAGGCGTCTGTTTTGATCGTGAATTCCTTAGAAAAATCCGGTAAAGCAAGAACAGGCACCTGGGTCATTACCTTTTGTAACTGACGAAAAGCATCTGTTGCTTCAGTGGTCCATTTGAAACTATCTTTTTTAAGCAAGTCCGTAAGCGGTCTAGCAAGTTTACCGTAACCCTGGACGAACTTACGGTAGTAGCCCGTTAACCCAAGAAACCCCCGCAACTCCCTTAGATTCCTAGGTATTGGCCACTTCGTTATAGCCGTAATCTTTGACGGGTCCGCTTTTACCCCCTCTCCAGTAACTATATGACCCAAATACTCCACCCGTTGTTGACCAAAAACACATTTTTTTCGGTTACAATACAACTTCTCCTTCCGCAAACATTGGAACACCATAGTTAAATGCTCACGGTGTTCCTCGATGGTACGACTATAAACCAAAATGTCATCAAAAAATACGAGCACGAACTTGCGTAGAAAAAACTTTAACGCCCGGTTCATCAAGGCCTGAAAGGTTGACGGTGCATTTGTCAACCCGAAAGGCATGACCAGAAACTCATAGTGATCCTCATGAGTACGAAAAGCCGTTTTCGGGATGTCAGATGCTTTCATGCGGATCTGGTGGTACGCGGACTTGAGATCTAGTTTACTGAAAATTGTCGCCCCATGTAGCTCATCCAATAGTTCATCGATCACCGGTATCTGAAATTTATCTAACACTGTCGATTTATTCAAAGCACGATAATCGACACAGAATCGCCAGCTCCCGTCTTTTTTCTTAACTAAGAGAACAGGGCTCGAGAAAGGGCTAGTACTTGGCCTAATGATTCTCGAATTGATCATCTCCCCCACCAACTTCTCAATCTCGTCTTTTTGTAATTGTGGGTATCGGTACGGTCGAACATTAATGGTTTCCGTACCACCTTTAAGAATGATAGCATGCTCGTGTTCCCGAGAGGGAGGTCAACCTGCAGGCATGAGAAAAACATCCGAAAAATCGGTTAGTATAACATCCAATGCAGGGTTGACCTGCGATTCTGGGGGTTCTGACGCGTGCAAGCTCGCGAGAACCACAAAATACCCCTGGTCTATGTCACCCAAACCTCTCACTAGAGATCGTAGGGACGCCTCGCCACGGTATAACCCGGGCTCCCAATGTAAAGTAACTCGCTCCTCGCCGTGCATGAAAGACATGATCAACTTGCGCCAGTTGACTCTAGTATCACCCAGCTGTCGCAAACCATTTGATGCCTAAAATCACATCCGCGCTACCCAGCTCCAACGGATAAAAATCATCGGTCACAACTATTCCCGGTAATTGCAAAGCCACCTTCCGACAAATTCCGTAACTGTGTTCCCGCTGCCCGTTACCCAGCACAACCCCTGTCTCACCGCTTCCCGTGACCGTCAATTGCAATGGTTCTGTAACACCGCAAAAATACAAGCCATATTTTTTTTTTAAATCACAGCGGAAGTAATACGTTATAAAACTAAAAAGGAAATAACATTAAAAGTTAAAACCAACACTGTAGAAACATACAGTACTTCCTTTAGTGTTACAAAACATTTAATAACATATGGCTCATCATTCTAAAACCCAAAATATCAGAGCTACGGTTAAACTTTCCCTGTACACAAAAGCTGCAACCTACCGTGCCCTCAAAACCTGAAACAGAGAGTTAGGGTGGGGAATTAGAAAGCTAAGTGAATGAAAATCAAGCCACAAGCAATTAAAGCATAACCACAACGATCACAAGAACAGTTTATCTCAAATATCAAAGGACCGGCGGCTCTGCCAAGCCTACGATCAATGCTGGCCATAGCAATGATCTACCGATAGCCATCTGCTAACTGACACGGTTAAACCCCCTCTGCTACAACAAATGCGACAGAGGATCTAAAACTGCCTAACCAGAAGCAACTGACCCAGCCCAAAACCACGCTTAGCTGACCTCTGCCACAAACATCATGAGCACAATTTCATGCCTTGATACTCATATCTTGGACACAATTTCAATAATCATCACATAACCAATCAAACAATCATATCAGACTAAACAGTCTATCGCATGATTAATCATATAAAATTCAAGTAACCATAACAGTTACAACCAAAACCACTGGTGCATTAAAGTCCACTCACCTGTGTTCTCCAACACCACACTCAGTATTCTAATGTCACTGAGCCTTCTCGTTTCCTGAAACACATCATAACTTAGTCAGTAATTGGGATTACATTTCAATCTACAAAAACGACAACTCTCATTGGCTACAAGCAATAAGATTATAGAATCAACGTCTGAATCACTACGCACGTAATGGAGTCACTACGCACGTAGTGGACTCCACTTCGCACGTATTGAACTTCAAACTAACGAAGTGGCTAACCCACTTCGCACGCAATGGGCACTGGTACGCACGTAGTGGAACTCACTTCGCGCGACCAAAACCCATCGACATCTTCTTCTTCAACATTCACTTCGCACGTAATGGAGTCACTACGCACGTAGTGGACTCCACTTCGCACGGCCAAAACACAACATTCAAGAACTTCCTAATCAAAACCCGACATAAACAACACAACACACCTCTTGCTCGAAAACCAACCGTTAACTCTCGCTTTAGAACTCGAAAACAGATTCACAGACTCAAGTTGAGTAAAAGTGGGTTTTTGGTTCTCTCTCCTTCTCTTATGCAGCCAAACAAATGAGAACAACAAACCAAAAGCTATATATATAAGTCAAAACTGAACATATTACACTACACAGTGCAAACACTGATATCTGAGATATAGAAACCTAATTAAAGCGGTCCTACTCAAGTCAAAAACATGCAACGAGGTAATATTCGGGACCCTCGTATAAAAACGAATCATATGATACCAATAACATATAAAAATATTAAACTAATATTTTTACCTCTTACCTCGCAGTCCAATTTAAATATCAAGTAAGCATCAAATAAATATACAAATAAATAGCAGATAATTATAAACAATCAAATATACTAATATAAACAATTAAATAACTTACCACCGCCACGAAACAACTAGGCCCTAAACGCGGGTGTTACAAATCTCTCCCCTTAAAGAAGATTCCGTCCCCGGAATCTCATCGCGCTCAAATAGGCTAGGGTAGCGGTTCCTCATGTCTGCCTCGGTCTCCCATGTTAAATCTGAACCCAAACTATGCTTCTATTTAATCAAAACCATAGGAATCTCTTTCCTCCGAAGCTTCGTTGTTTTACGATCAACTATCTCAACTGGTTCTTCTATTAATCGCTTTTTCGAATCAACTTTCAGATCATGAACTGGGAGAATCTGACTTTCATCCTCAACATTACATTTACGTAAGTAACAGACATTAAAAGTATCATGAATACCCGCTAACTCTGGTGGAAGATCAAGAGTAACAGTCTGGTCGTTGACTATCTGTCTTATGCGAAACGGACCAATATATCGTGGAGCTAGTTTCCCACGTTTCCCAAAGCGAATAACCCCTTTCCACGGAGAAACTTTCAGATAAACCAACTCGCCTTCAACAAACGTAACTGGTCTGCGGCGTGGATCTGCGTACATCTTTTGTCTGTCTCTGGCAACTTTCAACTTTTCCCGAGCAATAGCAACTTTCTCAGCCGTCATCTGAACAATATCGGGACCCGCAAACTGTTTCTCACCTGCCTCTAACCAACAAGTAGGAGTACGACAACGACGACCGTATAACATCTCATAAGGTGGCATACCGATACTCGAGTGATAAGAATTATTATACGCAAATTCAATCAAAGGCAAGTGTGAATCCCAAGACCCACCATATTCTAACACACAGGCGCGTAACATATCCTCAAGTGTCTGAATAGTTCGCTCACTCTGACCGTCTGTCTGAGGATGATAAGCTGTACTCAAATTAACTCGCGTCCCCAATGCATGATGTAAACTCCTCCAAAAGTTAGAAACAAATCTGGGATCTCGATCAGAAACAATAGAAATAGGAATACCATGCCATGATACAATCTCATCGATGTACAACTGAGCTAATCTGCTGAGTGAAGCTGTCTCACTGGTGGCAAGAAAATGAGCACTCTTCGTCAAACGGTCAACAATCACCCAAATTTTATCATGTTTCCGCTGGGTACATGGAAGTTTGGATACAAAATCCATCGTGATGTGTTCCCATTTCCACTCTGGTATCTCCAACTGTTTCAAAGACCCGTAAGGTTTCTGGTGCTCTGCTTTGACCTGAGCACAAATATGACACGTTCCCACAAACTTTGCAACATCTGTCTTCATAGTAGGCCACCAATACAGCACTTTAAGATCGTTGTACATTTTCGTGCTACCAGGATGAACAGACAATCTTGACTTGTGAGCCTCTGCCAAAATCAAACCCCGAAGCTCTCCAAGCAATGGCACCCACACATGAGACTGATAAGTCTTCAATCCGCGCGAATCATTAATCAAATCATCTTTTCTCTTCATCATAATTTCTAACTTCAGATTTTCATCTTTTAAAGCTTCTAACTGAGCAGATTTAAGCCTATCCACTAAGTCAGAAACGATCTCAACTCGCATAAATCGAATACTATCACCAGCTCCCTTGCGGCTCAAAGCATCTGCTACAACATTTGCTTTCCCCGGGTGATATCGAATCTCACAATCATAATCCTTAATGAGTTCTAACCACCGTCTCTGCCTCATATTAAGTTCTTTCTGGGAAAATACATACTGCAGACTCTTATGATCAGTACAAATAACACATTTCGTACCATATAAGTAATGCCTCCACAGTTTCAACGCAAAAACTACAGCTGCAAGTTCTAAATCATGGGTTGGACAATTCTTCTCGTGTGGTTTCAATTGCCGTGAAGCATAAGCAATAACCCGATCATGCTGCATTAAAACCCAACCCAAACCTGCAAAGGAAGCGTCACAATACACTACAAATTCATCAGAACCATCAGGTAGTGCAAGAATAGGAGCCTGACATAATAGTTGTTTCAACGTCTGAAAAGCTGTCTCCTGTTCATTATTCCACTTAAATGGCACATCTTTACGGGTTAATTTCGTTATAGGACTCGCAATTTTCGAAAAATCTTTAATAAATCTGCGATAATAACCCGCCAATCCCAGAAAACTTTTAATCTCAGATGATGTTTTAGGAGCACTCCAGTTCATAACTGCTTCAACTTTAGCCGGATCGACTTTAACCCCATCTTTACAGATAACGTGCCCCAAAAATTGAATCTCCCGCATCCAGAACTCACATTTAGAAAATTTTGCACAAAGATGCTCCCGATTTAAAGTTTCTAAAACTTGCCTCAAATGAATCTCGTGCTCGGACTCAGTTTTAGAATAAACCAAGATGTCATCGATAAATACAATCACGAATTTATCCAAAAACGGCCGACAGACCCGATTCATTAAATCCATAAATACAGCAGGGGCGTTAGTTAAACCGAAAGGCATAACTAAAAACTCATAATGACCATATCTGGTACGGAAAGCGGTTTTAGGAACATCAGCATCAGAAACACGTACCTGGTGATAACCCGAGCGCAGATCAATTTTAGAAAAATAAGAAGCACCCTGCAGCTGATCAAACAAATCATCAATTCTGGGTAAAGGGTATTTATTTTTAACCGTTCTCTTATTCAGTTCCCTGTAGTCAATACACATACGCAAAGTGCCGTCTTTCTTTTTCACAAACAAAACCGGTGCACCCCACGGAGAAGAACTAGGACGAATAAAACCCCTGTCTAACAAATCCTGAATCTGTGTCATCATCTCGCGGATTTCAGAAGGAGCTAACCGGTAAGGAGCTTTAGCCACTGGGCTCGAACCTGGAATCAAATCAATCCTATATTCTACCTCACGAACCGGAGGCAACCCAGGTAATTCATCGGGAAACACTTCCGGGTATTCCGAAACCACCCGAATAACTGAAACAATCTGTTTCTCCTTTTTAACATCAACCACATGAGCAAGGTAGGATTCACACCCTTTGGCCAGAGATTTTCTAGCCTTCATATACGAGATAATAGGAAAAACAGGTCTAACCCTCTCCCCGCGAGCCACTACGTATGACCCATCAGGTAAAGGAAATGAAATCAGTTTTCTATGGCATTTAATAACAGCTCGGTTCTGACTCAACCAATCCATACCCATAACAGCATCAAAACCAACTATAGGCATTAACAGAAAAGAAACAGAAAAGCATGTACCATCAATATCAATATCAGCCCCAGACACAGCCGTTGTGACTGGAACCGTTTTACCATCAGCTATCTCTACTTCTAATGGAGCAACAACATTTGAAGTAGGCAATTTCAATTTATCACAAAATGCCACAGAAATAAATGAACGATTGGCACCAGAATCAAATAACACACGTGCAGGTATAGAATTTATGAGAAACATACCCGTGATGACATCATCAGTAGCAGCAGCATCATCTACTGACATCCGGAATGCTCTACCCTCAGCTGACGGAGGGTTCTTCCTTTTCTGTCCTGAAGCGGATGAAGATCCCACAACCGATCCCGATACCGACCCAGTCCCCGATTTCTTACCCACACGGCACTCACCTACTCTGTGCCCCTCCTTTTGACAATTCCAACAAACACTCCTCGGAAATCTACAATTCTTCAATTCATGCCCAAACTGACCACAACGCATACATCTGGCTGTCTGTAGGGTATAAAGTCCATGATGAAAAGACTTACATTTATTACACCACGGGGCTCTCTGAGTAGACCCACCAGATGTAATCCTACGATTCTGACTGCTCTGACTCTGACCCTGTCCTTGACGTTGACTTCCCTGACCTCCTTGATTTCCCTGCCGATGTTGGGTATTAAAATAATCAAACCGGGATTTCTGTTGAGAAATTCTATCTTTATTCAACTTCTCCTTGGCTTGAGCATCACCCTCGGCTGACTTAGCTAGGGTAAAAGCTTGAGATAAAGTGCTAGCCCACCTGGTAGCACTCCTGTAATCTGGATGCAAAGCTCTCACAAAATGCTGAACTCTTGAAGCTTCGTCCGAAACCCACTGCTGTGCAAATCGTAATTTCTCATTGAATTGCCTAATCAATTCATCCACAGACATATTATCGGTCATCTGCAAATCCATGAACTCCTTCTTGATTCGTTCCATCTCAAAAGATCCACAGTATTGCTCACAAACCTTTCCCTCAAATTGCTCCCAAGTAATACTACTCATCTGCTGCTTTGTAAAATGACCGGTAATCGAATCCCACCATACCATGGCATCTCCTTTGAGTCTTTGAGTAGCATATAATACTCGCACTTTCTCCTCGCATTCCGCAGTATCCAAGGCCTTGGTCATCTCCCTCAACCAATTCAAAGTTATATTGGGATCCGTACTACCGCTATACTCTGAAGGTCTACAATCCATGAATTGCTTAAATTTATTATGTTGACCAAATCCTGGGTAGGGGTAAGCTCCTGGTGCAGTAAATTGATAGATAATCGGCTGTTGTGCACCCTGTGAAGCAACAGTAGAATATGGAACAGAAAATGGTACTGAAAGTGGTGGTGTTGTTAACACTGTAGCAACAGCTGCTGTTGGAATCGGTGTTTGAGAATTCTGTATCAACCTCTGCTGCTCAAAATTGTGAACTGTTTCTCGAAGCTCCTGAAGTTCACTTTCAAGTTGAAATATATAATCATTCTGAGTTGTATCTATTTCTCTACCCGAAGTGTTGACTATTACTGGATTCTCTAAAACTGGAATTGTAGAAGTTCCAGCCTGAGCAAGGGTCACCGGAATCTCGGTTGGGATCTCTTGACTTGCCATATCTATTACAATCACATCACCTCCAAACTTATTAGACAACCGTTAGTACACACACACAACAAATCCAAACACTCTAATTCCCCCACAGGAAAGGTTTGACCAACCTCGAGCCAAGATTTGGGAATTGAACACTCTAAACGTGCTCGCATGCCAAACCAGGGCTCTGATACCAAATTGTAACACCGCAAAAATACAAGCCATATTTTTTTTTTAAATCACAGCGGAAGTAATACGTTATAAAACTAAAAAGGAAATAACATTAAAAGTTAAAACCAACACTGTACAAACATACAGTACTTCCTTTAGTGTTACAAAACATTTAATAACATATGGCTCATCATTCTAAAACCCAAAATATCAGAGCTACGGTCAAACTTTCCCTGTACACAAAAGCTGCAACCTACCGTGCCCTCAAAACCTAAAACAGAGAGTTAGGGTGGGGAATTAGCACAAAGCTAAGTGAATGAAAATCAAGCCACAAGCAATTAAAGCATAACCACAACGATCACAAGAACAGTTTATCTCAAATATCAAAGGACCGGCGGCTCTGCCAAGCCTACGATCAATGCTGGCCATAGCAATGATCTACCGATAGCCATCTGCTAACTGGCACAGTTAAACCCCCTCTGCTACAACAAATGCGACAGAGGATCTAAAACTGCCTAACCAGAAGCAACTGACCCAGCCCAAAACCACGCTTAGCTGACCTCTGCCACAAACATCATGAGCACAATTTCATGCCTTGATACTCATATCTTGGACACAATTTCAATAATCATCACATAACCAATCAAACAATCATATCAGACTAAACAGTCTATCGCATGATTAATCATATAAAATTCAAGTAACCATAACAGTTACAACCAAAACCACTGGTGCATTAAAGTCCACTCACCTGTGTTCTCCAACACCACACTCAGTATTCTAATGTCACTGAGCCTTCTCGTTTCCTGAAACACATCATAACTTAGTCAGTAATTGGGATTACATTTCAATCTACAAAAACGACAACTCTCATTGGCTACAAGCAATAAGATTATAGAATCAACGTCTGAATCACTACGCACGTAATGGAGTCACTACGCACGTAGTGGACTCCACTTCGCACGTATTGAACTTCAAACTAACGAAGTGGCTAACCCACTTCGCACGCAATGGGCACTGGTACGCACGTAGTGGAACTCACTTCGTGCGACCAAAACCCATCGACATCATCTTCTTCAACATTCACTTCGCACGTAATGGAGTCACTACGCACGTAGTGGATTCCACTTCGCACGGCCAAAACACAACATTCAAGAACTTCCTAATCAAAACCCGACATAAACAACACAACACACCTCTTGCTCGAAAACCAACCGTTAACTCTCGCTTTAGAACTCGAAAACAGATTCACAGACTCAAGTTGAGTAAAAGTGGGTTTTTGGTTCTCTCTCTTTTCTCTTATGCAGCCAAACAAATGAGAACAACAAACCAAAAGCTATATATATAAGTCAAAACTGAACATATTACACTACACAGTGCAAACACTGATATCTGAGATACAGAAACCTAATTAAAGCGGTCCTACTCAAGTCAAAAACATGCAACGAGGTAATATTCGGGACCCTCGTATAAAAACGAATCATATGATACCAATAACATATAAAAATATTAAACTAATATTTTAACTCTTACCTCGCAGTCCAATTTAAATATCAAGTAAGCATCAAATAAATATACAAATAAATAGCAGATAATTATAAACAATCAAATATACTAATATAAACAATTAAATAACTTACCACCGCCACGAAACAACTAGGCCCTAAACGCGGGTGTTACAGGTTCAATCAATCGCACGGATATAAAATTATGAGTAGCACCGCTATCAATTAACACCACAACCTCTACCCCAGCAATAGTGCCCCGTAGTTTCATGGTATGTGTCTCGTTAATCCCTGCCACGGACTGTGCCGAGACCTCAACCGTATCCAGGTGTACATGCTCCTCGTCCTCCCGTTCCTCGCTTTCTTCTTTTTCTGGAATGATAATTGATGTGCGTAAAGCGTACCAATTTTTTTTATTTATGAAATCCGTTATTATTTAGTACGACTACAACACAAATAGGCAAGAGGACCTAATCGTATAGTAGTATAGAAAATAAGTACGTGTGTCGAACTCAAGGGGAACGGGTATGATTTGATAAAATTATATTAATTTAAATATTAAACTAACTAAACTACTTGCAATAAAATAAAGGGGGATTATGAAGTAAATGAGCTATTAACCAACTAACACCACTAAACAACCTAAAAACACTAAAAGCATGCAAAAAAGACAAGAAAACAAATAACTCGGAGAATTAATAATAGTGAAGATGTTCCCTCCTAGATTCAACTCAACTCAATTCATGGCAATAAATTTATGGAAAGATAAGCTAAAGATACTTATATTATTCATGCATCGATTTCTAAAGTGATTACAATCTTGGTCCAATCATAATCGTCTAATTACCCTAATTAATTACCTTTATGGTCAAAAGTGCAATTAAATAGTTTAATTAGCAATTAATTAGATTAACAAGTTAAGCCCTAATCCTGATGCTTGTATGATCAACAAAACATCAAACTAACATATAAATGGTCATTATATGGACATCACATGCAAAAGACTCTAACTTTAATTGCTTAAAACATAGGATTTGGTTAATCACTATTCCTTAATCATCTATTGGTCCTAGACAATCAAGATTCAATCTTTATGATTCAAGTGGTCTCTTAAAACATAAAAATCAGATTCTAAGCAATAAAAACAGATTCATAAATATGGATAAACATGGATTAGGCTAAACTAAGAATAAACATGAATAAAGTATCAAAAACCATGAATTAAACTAAGCCATTACATGAGTTTCATCTCCTCTAGGGAGGAAAAGAGAAGATTAGTCAATAACAATCATAGAAAAGCTCTGAAAATCGTTCATAACAAGAAACATGATGAATCAAGAATGAAGAAAACCGTAAAACCGAATTGTTTTAGCCGAAAGCTTCACTTTAATCTTCACTTTTGAGCTCCAATCCTTCCAAGCTATTGCTCCAAGCTTCCTCGGGACTTTAATGGTGTTTTCTGGTGATTTAGGGTTCAAAAGTCGGAACCCAAAGCTGCCCAACCGAATGGAGATCAAATCAATTTATAAAGCTGTCAAAGGGCCCTTTAGCGACGCTAAGTCACCTTTAGCGACGCTAAGTGGTGGCTTTTAGCGACGCTAGCGACCATTTAGTGACATAATTTCGGAAATTTCAAACTTTGATGCTTATCTTCGAATTTTATCCTTTTTTATCCATATATATCCTCAAATATCCGAATTTGAACCTGAAAAAGAATATATAATGATATTAAACATATATTTAACATATTCTCATGATTTTTATCCAAAAATAATTAAATATCGCATTAAATATATATATAAAAATCGCGATATCAATCATCACATGTAATGTTTTTTCGGGACACTTATGTCCGGGAGTGAACTTTCCATCACATCGAAAACACAATCCTTTGCTCTTTTTTCCGAGTACTCCGCATCTGTCATACGCCTATAAGGTGGTTTAGCACCCCCAGGTTCTGATTTATGTGTCCCTATGACCGTTGCTCCCGTGGGTTTTCCTGGTATTCCTACCACATGCGTTCGAGTAACCGGGGGTTTTAGCAACCCTTTCGGCTGATCACCCAGATTACCTGTCCGGTTTTCATCCACCATGATAGCTATTTTCATTGCCTGTGTCAATCCTGCAGGTTGCAACAAATGAACTGTTGACCTGAGATCAGGCTTTAACCCCTTCACAAATGTCCCCATCATAACCTGTTCCAGGATCCCGTCCAACTGTGCAGCTAAGGATTCAAACAGAGACACATATTCCCTAGCAGTCCCCACCTGACTGATTGACAAAAACTGTTCATATAGGTCTCCAGCCTGGGATGGCTGGAAATGATCTAAAATCCGGAATTTCAAAAACTCCCAGTTGAGGAATGGTTCCCTCTTTTCACTCCACCTGTACCACGATAGGGCCGGACCCTCCAGGCATAAACTAGCAGCCTTCAACCTCTCCCCTGGTGTTACCAGTCCCTGCACCTCAAAAAACCGTTCCAGCCTATACACCCACCCATAGGCATCCTCACCATCATAGATGGGCATTTTGAGTTTCCGTATGCCGTGGTCAGCCCCGGGCGCCCAACTCCGATCTCCCGTGAACATCGACCCGTTGCCCCGGCCATAAGCCCCGGTAGGCATTCCCGTTGTTCCATACCCAGAAGTTCCCTTTGACGTGTCATTTTTTTCGTAATCAACAAATGGGTGAAACTTACCATGTCCCGCGGTACTGTTGCCTCCCTCTGCCCCAAACACTGGAAAGTCCTCCTCATCAAAAAGCATCGATGAAGAGACATGCCGAATCCTTGTGGCAGTGGTTTTCGGTGGGGGTACTGTTGTCGCTATATGCGACGTAGGTGGTGCTTGCGACTGCTTCACCAGCAACGCCATCATCTCAGCATGCCGTTTCTCTGCGTCCTCATTGCGTTTTTTGGCTTCTTCGCGCATAGCATCCACCGTTTGCTATACCCTTTCCAATCGTTCCATTGATTCACGTTTGAATTGAATCAAATCAGCGTCTACATCGGCAACTTTCCTGGACATTTTGGCGTCTGAAACACAGCTAGCACTCACAGGCGAAGGATGATAGGCTCTGATACCAATTTGATATGAATCAAATTGGCAACCAGAAATTAACGTGACTAACCTGGAATTCGAGAACCAGGGATCTCCAAACGAAAGCAAAAAGAATATCCGACTGAATGAATCTCACGCAAACCTAAACCTCGGCTGATAAACCCCGCCGACCCTCTAACGCAACCAAAAATGAAAACATGCCAAAATTAACGACTAATTACTGATTAATGACACTTAGCCCCCTCAAGTTGCTTTATTCTTCTTTTTACGCTGGTAAACCAAGGCAAATCGATTCACATCATATCGCTGATAAATTGTGTTTTCGTCTATTCCAGGAAAATCAAAATTTGATCTTTGCGAAGGAAAGGGAAAAGAGTATAATGACAACAAATACAAAATAGTGAATCTTATATCCTTATTAAAAGAAAAGGATGCTTACATCATCATTCCCCTTCTCTAAAAATTCTCCACCAATCAAAACCCTTGATTAAAAAAAAAGAAATTAAAAAGATAGATAATCTATCTATCTATCTATATCTATATATAAAAGGCATGCAAATTTTCTAAAAATAACCATAAATTGAGCTTAATTAACCAATCACAACCTTCAATTTTAAAATTATTCTATTCTCAAAACAATTTTGGAAAGATTAAAAATAGTAGATTAAAAATTGTGAATATAATAATTTGAATTCAATTTTAAGCTATTGGGAAAGGGGGTTGGATGAAAATTGTGAGGGGGTTTTAAAAAAATGTGAGGGGGTTTTATAAAAATTGTATACTAAAGTAATTAATTATAATTTATTTATAAATTATGTTTAGTAACTTGTGATACATTTTGTTTAGAGAAAAAATAATTATATATTTACGACCGTCTCATTTTTATCTACGTTTGGGTATAAATTTTATAGTAATATGACACGTTTTTTAAATTAGTATATTCTTATCACAAATGTGATATTTTATTTACTCCGTTATTTTTATTTAAAAATTTTAATATCTTAAATACACCTACGAAATATACGTGCACTGGTCAATAAACTAGTAAAAGCATTATGACATCACATGGGGCTTCAAATGCTAAGTCTTCATCGATTACTTTTGCATAATTACATTAATTGGAAGGGGTAGAATGTAAATTGTTAAGGGGTAGTATGAAATATGTGAGGGGTTTTTAAGAAAATTGTATATTAATGTAATTAATTATAAGTTGTTTGAAAATTATGTTTAATAACTTCAAATATATTTTCTTTTGAGAAAAAATAATTATATATTTGTAATCGTCTCATTTTTATCTACGTTTTGATATAAATTTTATCGGAATATGAGGTTTTTTAAAAATTAGTATAATTTAATTGTTTTATCAACATCTAAGTAGTTATTGGACATTTTATTCGTCTTTTATAGTTATTCCCTCTACATGTTAGGGATAAACAAGCGGTAGAATGAAGGATTGCTAAGATAACTATGAAGAGATAGAGAGAGAATCTCGTTTCACCTTCAAAACACACATAGTTTATTTCATGTAAGTGTGGCAATCCTTACAATTCCTTGTGTACCACAAGGCTTATATACCTATAAGGTATATTTACAATAAGCACCCTCAACTATTGTTAAACTCCTATTCTATTACAATAATATAGTTCTAACACTACATAATGTAGTCGATATAATTACTGATTTCTTGGTATTTCGATAAAAAAATTAAAAGTATACTATAACCAATTGTTAGCGGCATAAAGTTGTTTACAAAACTACCACTACCATTAGAGCTTTTTAAAATTAATTGTTAGTTGTGAGTAAATAACTCTTCAGAAACTAGAACTCTACATAATTACTGGGTAGTGAAACAACTGTCATGATAGTGAGTTTTGTAACTACACATACAACTTGAAATTTTATATAAAAATAGTAATTGTCTAAGTTTTCTTATTTTTTAACTAATACCTTGATACATAAAATAAAAGTTATTATTACATGGATATTTGAATTCAGTGAGATCTCGTGTTTTCAATTATATTTAATTGAACAATAAATTACACTTAAGTGATTTACGTATGTATAGACATAATATATTCTATATTAGAATCTTACTTTTATACGATCTAATTTGCGTATACTTAAATGAATGTCATCATTATTTAACTTTTAATAAAGTTAGTTTACAATTTCAAATATTCAAATATATAATTGGCTAGTAAAAATGTATTTAAAGCACTTGATATTATAACATCGACAATAATATTATAGTTATGTCTTTACAATGTCGGAATAAAACTCCATCACGAGAAACACATTTCTTATACTACAAACTTTTACACGTGTAATGTAACTTTATATTTCTTATAAAAAGTATTTATAAAAAGTATTAAAAATACACGTTTTTACTCATGGTTAGTTATATGTGACGGTTTCTTGAGTGAAGAGTAAGGATTGATTAAAAGTTTTAATTTGCGATGACGAAGGAAACCATACTAATAAAACCATGAATGTTGTTTATAAAGAGTTTTACAGAAAATTTAATGACAATCTTATGTATAGATATCAAAATTCTGTAATGGTTATTCATTTCTTATTTTCTTACGAGATTTTATTTTTCTATCTATGTTTTGTAATTATTTTTACTATACGTGTTATGACTCTTTAAAACTATATAAATTTTAAATTAACTTATATAATCCCGTGTTGATACACGGATCACTTAGCTAGTTTTCAGAAAAAAAGAAAAAAAAAAGAAAGTTGTCGTGTTGTAAATAAAAAGTCAAGTCAGAAACCATTAATGAATTTAGATAAGTTCTCTTTGAGTTGTGGTATAAAATTCAAGTCAAAGAGCGTATGTTTGACTTACTATTTAGTCAGCTATCGTGTCCATTAGATTACCATGTGCTGTTTCCTTTGTTTCCATTGTAGCTTTTGTTGAACTTGCTTGTATCCTTGTTTGCTAGCATCTTGCTAGTTTGGTTTTAATTTATCAGGGTTTTCGAGGGGGTGTGATGGCCGAGCCGAAGCACCTTCCTTGTCTTCCCTCTGCCGTTCAAAAAAAAAACCATACAATTACAAAAAAAAGAAATTTGTCCTTTTGTGAATTAAAAACAAAATAGTTATATAATTAATGGTCCATAGATTTATCCAAAACCAACGTGGAGGAAGTGGTAGGGGACTTTGTCGATGACTTGGGGAACCAGGTAGGTTTTTAGAAAAGATAATTCTTTTTACTTCTCATATTTTTTATAACAAGACAGTAAAATAATTTTAAAATATATTTTGTATAGAACTAATTTTTCTATAAGCTTTTGACATTAAATACTATATAAATTAAGATAGTTACATGAGATATAATTTTATTTTATCAAAGATTAAATTTTATTATAACGTTTTGCCTTTTTGAGACATGGTTCGAATAAAGTTATAAGAAATGCTCTACTTTGAGTTAGAAAAATTCTATTGAGAAAATAAGTCATGTATATTCAGCAGTTCTTGATTGTGTAAGATTTTATACATATTTAAGTATAACTGAATAACATGAATGAAATAAATCACATAAATCCTTTAAAATGCAAAGGCTTTATATTTGGATTTATATCATTATTTTGTTGAAATACAAATTTATAAATTTCTGTAATCAAACACGATTAAAAAGTAATTAATCCCCGACGCGAAGCGCGGGTAAGCTAACCACTAGTTGTCAATGAAGACGTAGGAAAAATATATTAAATTTTAATAAAAAAATAAAATTAATGATGACAACACAAACCCTAGGTTACATCATTAGCAATAGTTCTTAGAATGGTACTAAAGTTGGGCGATACTTTTTCCTTTTTTTAAGGCAAGCTAATAAATTTGTTATAACCATAAGGTTCTCCGTTGTGCCTCACTCGACACCCGCGAGCTGGCAGCGAGTAGGAAAGGAACACCACCTCGGGTGTCCTTTACTCGCCGGGCTCCTTTCCATCCGGGTTCCACAACTCGTACGCTTCCATCAATTCCCAACCCCCCCCCCCCCCCCCACCCCCAACGGTCACAAACAAACGACTACTTTTTAGTTTTAAATAATTAATTTATCTACATATATATACCATTCATTTCAACACTTTTTATATCATTACACCCTCTTTTCTCTCTATTTTCTCTCTATCTCTCTCATTTTTATATTTTTTAAATATGGATTCACCAACTGAGTCAATTACGTCTGACGATTTTATGGAGCGTCAACGTATGGTTGCAATTGCCCTTGCGACAGAAGCGGTACGCCTAATTTTTGGTGATGACGAAGAAACCTCGAGTAGACAAAGGAGAAGGCCGGCGAAAAATAGAAATCGTCTTGAAGGACACGAGATGCTATATCGCGACTACTTTAGTGATACCCCGGTCTATGATGAAGAAATATTTAGACGGCGGTTTCGGATGAGCAGACGACTATTCACACGTATTGTTGACGATCTCGAGAAAGAGTATCCATTTTTCAAGTGGACATGGGACGCAAGATGGCGGAAAGGGTTTTCACCGCTTCAAAAGTGTACTTCTGTTATTCGACAATTAGCATACGGGACCGCTGGCGATTCTCTTGACGAATACTTGAGGATGTCGGAGAAAACATCACTATATTGCATATACACTTTCTGCGAAGGTATCATTCATCTCTATAAAATGAAATACTTACGCAAACCTACTTATAATGATGTTCATACATTGTATGCCGCCCATGAGGCCAAACACGGATTTCCCAGCATGCTTGGAAGCATAGACTGTACTAATTGGGCTTGGGCAAATTGCCCGAATGCATGGAGAGGTCAATATATGAGAGGCGACCATGAGCGACCAACAATTATGCTAGAGGCGGTGGGATCTCACGATTTGTGGATCTGGCATGCATTCTTTGGTGTTGCCGGTTCCAATAACGACATCAACGTTCTCAACTAGTCGTCAATATTCAACGATGTGTACGACGATAAATCTCCCGATTGCCCATTTGAGGTGAATGGAGTATAGTACAAACACGGATATTATCTTGCCGATGGGATATATCCGGATTGGGCAACATTCGTCAAATCATTTATATTCCTACAAAACGAGAAAAGGAAAAAGTTTAAGACCCGGCAAGAATCGGCAAGAAAAGACGTTGAACGGGCTTTTGATGTGCTTAAACAACGTTGGCATATTCTTCACAACCCGGCACGACCATGGACTCCGGTACGAATAAGAAATATTATGTACGCGTGCATAATAATACACAACATGATTCTCGAAGACGAAAGAACGTGATTTATGATTTTGATGATGACGACCTTGTAATGGATGATATTGAAACACATATCAGTAAGGAACAACGGGCAGAAAACGTTCAACAAGTCAATAACCGGGAGACTCATATCAACCTTCGGTCAGACTTGCTCGAACACATTTGGACTATTCAAGTACCTGAGAACGAAGACTAGTTGTAGTTTATTTATTTTATGTATTAGGAATTTAGAATTATGTAATTTTCTTTTTTTTATTATTATCGTATTTAGTAATTTAAAATTATGTAATTTTCTTTTTTTAATATTATTAATGAAAAAAATTAGTTTTATAATGATTTATTTAATATAAAAATAAAGTAAAAAATGGGGGAAGGGGAAAAGGAAAAGGGAAGGTATAACGCTTGTAATGGGTAAGAGAAAGGGAAGGGGAGGAAAAATGATGTGGCGCTGATGTGGCAGTGGATAAAAAAAGGAAAGAGGGGGAGTATAACGGATAGCCTAATGAGCTCGATCAAGCCTTTATTCTCAAACTCCTGCCGAATGTGCTAACCGATGCCATCAACCTTGACTCAACTCTACTCAATTACCATACTTGGTATATTAGTTATATATATTTATTCATGTCGGTATTGTTTGACTTGATACTTTTGAGCTTTGCTTGATTTGACTTGAGTATAATTTATAATAATCTATACTATCTTATAAAGCATTTAAACATTTGTCTTAATCTCTTAATTTTAAGTAATTTAGAATTACTAATTTACCCTCATATCAAACAAAATAAACAAAATGTAAATTATTAAATTTTAACAACTAGTTATATATAAATATTTCATTATAAGCATTCTATCACTTAACAAATATCTTTAACTTAACTATTAGAGAATATCATATATAGAACTTATGAATTTAAATAACCTATAACTTAAATTTATAACATTTATAGAATTTAAATAACTTAATAGTTAAAATGGACAAGTTGCCGAATAAAACTATTCGTCGCCGCTGCAGCATTAGCGCGGGTATTATGCTAGTATGTAAATATACATATAAACAAACGGTAAAAAGTAAATTATACAAGTTCGACAAGACTCACGAGTTTTTACGAACCGAGTATTTTTATACTCAATCTTGACTCAACACGAAAGCCTACTAGAGCATCTCGAGCTCGACTTAAACCGAGCCAATTTCGGTTTTAAAAAATACATGCCTATTTTGACTCTTTTATGTCTAAATAAACCCTATGTGATATAATGTGTGTGAGTGCATAATCTGCATTAAAGACTGTAATTGATTAGAATACTATGTATTGGACGTGAGAAAGACAAGATCTAAACATTAGCACCTTTTAGAAAATAGGTATATTAAAAGTGGGAATAAATCTCTAAACCTTTATATCAATAGCTAACTTTTAATCTAAACCTCACTAAAATACAAACTTATCAATCGATATTAGTTGTCATGTCTCAAGCAAAAAGGAATATTAGAAATCGAATCAAGTTTTCTGTTAAAACATGTATTGTTGTTTGTTAGAATAATATTAATAAACTAATAATAATAATGTTATTAATATTGTTATTGTTTATTTATTATATTAATAAAAAGATTAGATAGATAAATGGGGTGCACGTGAGCGTGTTTTGGCAGTCCACACGTTTAACCCAAATATAAACGATAAATCATCAAAGACTCCTGTTTGGACTATTTTTTTAATTACTCTTTATTAATATTCGATGTTACTACTAAGTTTGGTTTGACTACTTTCAACTCAACCTCCCTTTCCTCCGTCTTTCAATGTTTATACATTTATAAACCCTTTGTTAGTTTTTTTTAAAGTCTTTTCATTAGTATCATTAAGTTAGAATGAGAGATATAATCATGACTTTTTATTTGATTTAATCAGATGGTTTACATTTAACCCTTTATTTTATTTATTACTTACGCATGAATTGCGAGGCCATGAATTGCAGCGGGTGAATTGTGACTGTTAGCTCTAATAGATCAACATCTAATTGATTGCTAGAAATTGTTCTTATATTTTCACCTAAATATCAATTCTCACAATAACCCTCCCATATATATCAATTAACCATTATACTTGAAGTTTTAAATTATCAGAGTAGGATAATAACGTTTTAAATTGTTGGTGTATGACATGAAATTGTCGGGATTCTTACCAGGACCGATCAGAATCAAAGAGTTGGATTCTTTAAATGTCTTGGTTGCTTGATAGCAGACGTAGGCGGAGCGTTTTTGGACCATGAGTAGATCTAACTTGTAGCCGAGGGTTGCTTCGGGCATTCATCAACTGTATAGCGAAGATTTTGGCCGAAAACTTGTGAGACAGTAGTGTAGAAACCAATCTACCAAAACATAACGAAAGATCAAGAATATCTTAGAGTGTGTTTGGTTTTAGAAAACTATACTATTTTTCTATAAAAAAAATTCATAGAAAGTGAAAATGTTAAAAATATGTTTGGTTGATACTTTTTTCTAAAATTTTCCAAGGAAAAAGGAGTTTTCACTTTTCTAATTTTTTGGAAAATTAGAAAAGCCCATATCCTCTCTTTTTCACTTTTTTCTAAACATGTTTTCTAATTTTCTAAATTAAAAAAATGAAAACTCCATCGTTTTTACCAAAAGCGTATACTAAACTTTTTGCAGAAAATTGAAAATGAAAACTCCACCCATCTTTTAGAATTTTTTTGTAAAACAACTTAAAATAATTTTTCATAACCAAACGCAACCTTACCTCCTTAAGTCTATATACTTAGCTAACTTCCTTTAAATGAATGCCAAACATTAAAAGAAGGCATGCACTAGCTCATATGTAACACCACTTTTCAAAAAAAAACTTTAAAAATTCGTTTGCTTCTGATTAGCATTCTCAAACTTCAGAGTTTGCGGAAAACAAGCTTACATTACTTTAGTGCTAACAACTTCATGTAAAGTAGTGTTAAAAGTACTCTGTTTAAAAGCTTGGAGCTATCCAACTCTGCAAAGCACTAGGGCCTTACCCTTGCTGGAAACTGGTTACCTGCATGCACAACATACTAAAACGTAAGCTTTCGCTTAGTGAGCATACAAACTGAACAGATAAAGACTTTAAACATGAGAAAGTCTTCTGGGGATGTCTCACATCCAAACTGAACACCTGCAAAATTGATTAAACTATTAACTGGTCCAGGGTATGATCACACCTCGCGCGTAATCAAATCCCTGACACTCTGTTTGGGTATAAGGATCTCAATATACCCCTATCTCTGTACTGAATATATCTGAGTTCTATTATACCTTGAAACAATAGTCTCAACTCATAACATAAACATATCATAACACTGATATCATACTGTTCACCTTGTGTATATATGTATATAGATCATACTAAATATTACAACATAGCGTTACTGCATCTCACATAATCAATCACATATCAAGCATACAATTGATATACTAATCACTTAAAGCATATACATATGTTAATCTGATTAAAGGTAAGTACACTCACCTTAGCAGCAATTAAACAGCTACTCTCTATCACCAAGACGTCAACTCTTATTGCCTACAAGCAATAAACAATACTTCTGTAACCTCTGTACTCAACTTACAATAGATACTGATCAAATAACTAAACTGAATTCTGGAAGACTGCTTGCGACCGCAAGCATTACACATGCGACCGCAAGGGTCCTAAACTACTTCCTTACGGTCGCAAGTAAAGTCCAATGCGACCGCAAGAGATCCAACCCTTCAAATCTTCTAAAACACTGCCTTACGGTCGCAAGTACTCTTACTTACGGCCGCAAGGAACAAAACAACCAAATACTGAAACACTGCCTTGCGATCGCAAGGGATAACACATGCGGTCGTAAGGACAGTCGGTACAGCAGGCTCATCTGTTCTGTTCGAGAACAGCAGCCGAACTTCTCCTTTTTATACTCAAATCTTGGCTGAACTCAAATTCAATCATACAAACAAGTCTTATAACATTACTACTAACTTTCTATCATGAATCTTGACACAAAACAACACAAACACCTTATACTAATCTATAAACATGGATTCAACCTTTTGAACCCTTTTCTTGACTTAACAACACAAGGAATCCAAGAAGAACACATACCTTATACTACTAAATCTGTAACTGATCGATTTCCAACTGTTAATCCTCACTCTTGAATTGAAATCAGCAAATCAAGTGATGAAGTGTGTGTATCGTATGTGTGTTATTTGGTTCCTGTTGGTTTTGACTTCAAATGAGTCAAACAAGACTCATATAAATCTAAACTTTCAAACAATGACAACTTAGCCCCTGGACTTAATTACTTTGCACACTTGACAACTTTAGCCCTTCCAATTTTAAATCACATAAACACATAAAGGGCAACTTGCTAAACACACATAACACTTAACACATTAATTGATATAAACTCACACTTAGGAACTTACGAACTTTGGGGCATTACATCATAACCTCCATATGACCAATTAGAAAAGAATAAACTATCATGAGCAAATAATTAACTAAACCCTTTTATCACTGAATGTGGCGAACCAGTAAGAAACTAAACAAGTGTGACTGAGCTAGAAAAATTGTCAAGTAAGGTCGTAAACAAGTATTCTATACTAAACATTCATTTAACTAAAATATTAGAGGGTTCAAATAAATAAATTATGTCGATTTTATATATATTTTTAAAAACTTTGAAATTTGAGTAGGGTTATGTGACCCCTCTCATAGTACATGGTAGCTCCTTCCGTATCATGTGAAAACTAAGGTTAATTATTACTCACACGAGCACTTTGGTTCTCCTTTGTGTTGGTTCATACGTTATGTATAGGAATTTTTATTAGGTGCGGACTTGCAGGGTGTTAATTAACCCTAGAGGTGGTAATAAGGTTGTACCTATGTATGCGCCTAAAAACGATGGTCTCGTTTGTTTCACCGTAATGTGAATGAATGAAATTATTTTAATTCCATCAATGTTAGTTATGGAATGACATTCCTCTACCTAAAGGAATATTAATACTTTGAAGGATTTAATTCTTTTCCAAATAATATTACCAAACGCAATATACAACGGAATTTGATTTCAATTCTATTACATTTCATCACATTACGGTGAAACAAACATGACCTAATAAACATTATAATACCAATAGAGAACATAAACTTACATCTCACTTTACCCCAAGGGGCCTAGAAATGTGAGACTTTTTTCACAAATAGTGTATTTAACATAAAATTAATAAAAGTAATATAGGTTTTTTTTTCAATTCTGTTGTATGGTTTTCGGGACTTTGAAAACCAATAACTTAGTCTAATTACTGGCTTTTCAAAAATCTGTTGATGTAGTTTCTCAAAGGTTTTTGTCTATAGAACAGCACTCCCCTAGCTCAGCTGACTACATTGATCCAAATCTTCTATTAAACAGAACAAATACATATGTACATTTGTGTCTGATGCGTCAGGGAAACGAACACCACTCAACAGAAGTAGTATATACACTCGGTAATGCAATCTCCAAAGTTATATGTAAATATTTTGCTTTAAGCTGCTGCATCTCAAATGACCATGGTCTTGCAAAAACCGATTAATTGAACACACTTCTCATATGCCTTTTTATAAGTCCACCTCTGTTGTAACTGTATCCCCCTCTATTCGTAAATCTCACATTACATGTATGTCGTGAAGGGTTACAATGACCTCTCCAATGGTTAGATGAAATGTGTGGGTTTCAAGACGATATCTTTCTACAAGTGCGGTTATAAGAATATGATTAACTAACTTGTAACCACAGTCAAAGACACCGCCAAAACCGACTGCACGTATACATTCCACTGCAGAGTAAAGGAATAGTGTATTTTAACAAAAACTTAATAACTGATGTAGTTTTTTATTCAATTTCAGTTATATGGCTTTCAGGACTTTGAAAACTGGTACTTAGCCTAATTACTGGTATTTCAAAAATCAGTAAATTTCATCTCCATCAGTTCGTGACTCACCTCAAAGTGTTTATATAAACCGTAGCCCTTCACACTTCACACGGATCACTTTCAATTCTACAACAATTTCATAACATGTGCCATTAGAGGGTTTAAAAATTCAAAAAATGTTACCGACTTTACAAAAGTCTGTATTATTGTGTAACCATATCACCTTAAAGTTCTTTGTCACTTTATCAGTTCGTGACTCACCTCGAAATGTTAACGACTTTCAAAAGTCGATATTATTGTATAGTCAAATCACCTTAAAAGTTCTTTGTCCCTTTATCAGTTTGTGACTCACCTCGAAATGTTTATATAAACCAGAGCCCTTCACACTTCACACTTTCAGATCCTACAACACTTTCAATCCTACAACACCCGCACACTTTAAATTCGTTGTTTTTTTAAAACCAAATTTTATACCACTTATAAACTCTAGTAGAAAAATGGAGAAATGTGAGAGTTACTTCTGGTTCAACCAACAATGAGTTGTTATTTTTAGAGAAGGAACATCGGGCGTACTATTTATTTTACAGTGGGTTAGATGATACTCTGTTAAAGGTTAGAAGAGCTGACTAGAAATTATGGTCAATTATAAATACCATCTAATCCCGCTGAGGGTGATGGAATGTATACGTGCAGTCGGGTTTGGCGGTGTCTTTGACTGTGGTTACAAGTTAGTTAATCATATTCTTATAACCGCACTTGTAGAAAGATATCGTCTTGAAACCCACACATTTCACCTAACCATTGGAGAGGTCATTGTAACCCTTCACGACATACATGTAATGTGAGATTTACGAATAGAGGGGGATACAGTTACGACAGAGGTGGACTTATAAAAAGGCATATGAGAAGTGTGTTCAATTAATAACTGATGTGCGGGTAAAGGAATAGTGTATTTTAACAAAAACTTAATAACTGATGTAGTTTTTTATTCAATTTCAGTTATATGGCTTTCAGAACTTTGAAAACTGGTACTTAGCCTAATTACTGGTATTTCAAAAATCAGTAAATTTCATCTCCATCAGTTCGTGACTTAATACACTATTAAGTTTTTGTTAAAATACACTATTCCTTTGAAAACTGAACTTATAATTTCATCTCCATCAGTTATTAAGTTTTTGTTAAAATACACTATTCCTTTACTCTGCAGTGGATTCAAGGTGCTTTACCAAAATATGATTTGGCCGCTCAAATTATATTGCGTCCTAAGTCATACCGTCAATTGACGACAGGACAGGAGGGCAATAAAAAAGGAGAGAAGACGGAAATATAGATTGGGTATATCCGCACATTAATAAATAAAACATTCATATAGTTTTCTGATTCAAGCAGATTAGAATATCAATATCATTATACATGTTAATATAAGAAACTGAATCAGTTTTGATATTCTAAAAAACTTCCAAAGCATAGTACGCCTAAGTGGAAGAATTATGTTTCTAGGACTGTTTTATCAATTCCGTTCCGGTTGCGTCTCTTAAAATAAGTTCAGTATGCAATTTTATTGGATCTGTCTCATAGATTCCAGTCAAAGATTCATAGAATCGAAATTCCATCATTTCTAGATCTATAGGATTTGATTTGATGGATAATGAGCCAGCCAAAATGCTATTTCTTTCTTTTGAGAGAATTCGATATGGATGAATATAAATAACTAACAATTTCAAAATAATCCGAGATAGAAGCAATGTCCACAATACCTGGATTTAATCCAATAAAAAAATTCGAAATATGAAGAATAGGACTTAGAGTCACTACTAAGTTAATGAATCTACCTTTGATTAACGAGTTATATGTTACCCAATTAGAGAAATATAGATTCATAGTAAAACAAATACCAATATCTTCAAATCCGGAGTTTTAATCAACTCAGTTTGATGACCGGGTCACAGATTAACTGGTTCGACTTGTTCAACCACCGGACCATTCCAGTTTTCAATTTTATGTCTAAGTAAGGAATTTTAATGTTACATAAGATATTAATAGCAAACTAAAATTACAAAATTAAAGTAAATTTATGCAAAAACAAAAATGTGACATTGTGTTTCAGAAGCTGATTCTTGTTCTTGTTCGTCAAAATATTTCCTAACTCATCCATAGTTTTAACCACCGGATCAACCAGTCCAACCATTGGGTTTTAACCACGTCAAGTGGTTAGACTACTAACCCAACCGGTTCAACTCAAGTCGAAAATAGACATTCACCCAATCATTGTTGAACCGTTCTTTTAACTAGTTCACGAGTCAATTATATTGATCCCGATTTTAAAACATTAACAAATACTTTTAACTTGATATGATTTGACAACTAAGAAAATCGTGTTACATTACAAATGAATCTTAAAGTGTTTAACTAACTAAACTCATCATAGCTAACCCGTTTTTATCAAATAGCAAGACAACATACATTCACTTAGGGGGTGTTTATTTTAACGAGTACGACTTTTATTTTTCTTGTATGTTAAAAGATCAAAAATTTAAAAAAATAAGCCCAAAAAAACCAAGCTTTCAAAAAAACAATGCTAAGAGAGGTCGGAGTGGGGGGTAGAACCGGCGTGGAAACACCCCTACCGCGCTGTGGTGGGAAGAAAAACCACACCATGGCGGCGTGGTCACCCCCGGCGTGGCATTCATCGCGCATCTGCAGTGGCGTGGAAGGAGATTTTATTGGCTTTTTCCCTTTTTTTTTCAATAATCCACATGAAACAGAGGAAATGAGCTGTGAAGAAAAAAAACATAGAATAAAGAAGAAGAAGACAACATGAAGAAGTAGCGGCTGACTCACCTCTTCCAACTCTCTTTTAACCCTAATTTTTGTTTAAATAATATAGTAAATTTCTAAAAGTATCCTCAATGTTTATTATGTTTATACTTTTACCCCCCTCAAATTTAACTTGTTTTACTTTTTATTAATCAAATCTTTTATAAAACACATTAATTATTAATTATTATTAGATATAAAATAAATATATAAGGTGGGTCCCAAATTTGATGTGGTGGAATGTGACCACTACGGGTCTATGTGATAAGCTAAGTGGTAGAAGTAAAAAGCTGACGTGGCGGTGTGGTGGTGTGGACCACTCTAAATAGCTAAATCAAACACCAGCCAGAGACCAAACTCGTTAGAAGAAAAATTTCCGAGTTAAGATATTACTTAACGGCGCCGGTAATCGTCTCTTGATTTCAATTCATCCGTCTTCAAGCTTCCCGATTCCTCAGGCGGTTGTCTGCAATTGCTTGTATATGAATTGATTAGTTTCTTTTTTATTGTTTCTCCTAGGGTTCTTCGATATCTTCTTCCATCCTTAATCAGTTTATTGTTTATTGATTTGTTTGCTTACCTCTTTCCGACAATCTGAAATCTGTTGTGCGTTTTTTCTTTCTTATTACATGATGATAATGATTAAGAACGCGTTAATTTCATTCTAATTAATGAATGGCTTGTGTTTCTGCATCCTTCTTAATATTGAGTTGTTTGTCAACTGTGCTCCCTGATGATGCATTTGTCAGTTGAGATTATGTTACTCTAGAAACTATTTAACGTTCAACAAATGACCGGTATCGATTTTGTGTTTGGGAATTGCAAAGTTTGGCAACATAAATCAATGATTTTAGGCACAGTTACTGTTTTTCTTATTCTTTGTTTTAACACCTTTATTTTCTTCATCATTCTCATGTGGTGCAGATGGATCAATCATTTTCACAGGGAACACAAACACAAGAGGACATTGATTGGGCGTTAGCACTCCGTCATTTTGAAAATCTGATTGCTACAGGGAGTGAAGCTTTGAGAGTGCAGACTATAATTAAACTTTCTCAACTGTCTAACCGTGCCCCTGAGAGCATCTTAACATTCACTGTGCCAGTCCTAGTGGAGCTTCTTGATACATCATGCACAAATACAAGTGATTCAGTCTTGAAAGCCTCTGTGTACTGTTTGAAGTGCATATCTAGCCAAGGAGAAGGCGGGTTGGCTGTAACTATAGGTCAATCTGGTGCCATCCAAAGATTACTCTGCCTTTTACCTCAATCTGAAGTTGGTTTACAAAGAGTTATCCTGAAATGCCTTAGAAATATTGTAGCATTTGATGGTCCTAATAGGGTAAATGTAGTGAGAATCGGTGGGCTAAAGGTCATCATTGATATGTTAAGTTCTTGTCACGACAGTTTGAGACTTCTACTGTTGGAAATTTTGAGTGCACTTGCTCTTTTAAGAGAGGTTAGAAGGTCGATTTTCAATTTGCGGGTGGTTCCTCTACTTGTTGAATCAGGTAAAGTTGGGAAAATGGCTTCTAGGACTCGAGCTGCTCAGGCAGTCGGGTTACTTGGATTGGTTAAAAGAGCAAGACGTGATCTTGTTAACTCGGGTGCCATTGAAGTTCTTGTTGATTTGCTTCGAAATGGAGATATTTTAGCAAAAGTAGTTGCTGGTAATGCGTTAGGGGTAATATCCTCTCATGTTGATTACATAAGACCCGTTGCTGAACATGGGGCTATTCCTCTATATGCTGAGCTTCTTCAGGAACACGACCCATTGGGGAAGGAGATTGCAGAAGACGTGTTTTGTATTTTAGCTGTTACTGATCCTAATTCTGCCACAATCGTTGAGCATTTAATGACAATTATGAGAGGAAGCGATCATGGAAGCATAGCTGCAGCTGCCGATATTCTGTGGGACCTATCAAGTTATAAGCATGTACTGCCAGCCATTCATAGCTCTGGTGCAATTTCTCTTTTGCTTGAGCTTTTGAGGACTAGTAATGATACTAGTGTTAGGGAAAATGTTTGTGGGGCAATCGCCCAGTTGAGTTACAATGAACCTGAACGTGTTGTGATTGCTAGTACTTTGGATGGGATTTCTCTTTTAATTAGTTTGTTAGAAGACGAGTCAGATGAACTCGGAGATAATGCTGCCCAGGCGCTTGTTTATTTTTATGAGGACCCGTTGTTCTGTGATCGGATATCTAGTGTGATTAATCATCCATCATTCCTCAGCATGCAGGAAAGAATGATGCACACACGTGGGGCGGAATTACGTTTGGCTGCTTCTGTTAGACAGATGACTCTTGATGAGTTAACTTGGAATCCTGCTCTGGCTTAATGTTCGTTTTTGTCTCCTGTAATTACTTCCAGAGTTCACACCAGGTCACTACTGTACCTTCTTTTTGTAATATTTTGAAATCTTCTTAATTTACATCCAATATAAAGCTTCTTATCAAGATAAGATTTTCATAGGTTACAAGAGATATTGTTTAGAATTAGAAATTTCTTTTGTTGGAGATGACCCTAGGTTGTGTAGCTGGAACTAGATCTCCCCTGGTACTCAGCAACAAGCTTTGCAAAGGAAGAAGATTTGTTCTCCAACAACTTGAATGGGGAATCATATTCCTCAATGAGTCCTGCAATAGATTCCAAAGATTTTAAGATAGAAAACAATGTAATGGTAAATGATGATTGAGGCAAACCTTGATCCAAGACTAAAATCATGTCACCATTAAGCACAGATGTGATCCGGTGTGCGATTGTGATGACAGTCGAGTCTGAATAATGCTGCCCAAGTATTTGCTGTATTGTATAATCGGTCGATGTATCCACTGATGCAGTAGCCTCATCAAGCACTAAGATTTTGCTTTTTTTGAGCAACACTCGGCCCAAACACACCAGTTGTCTTTGACCCATGCTCCAATTTTCTCCGTTCTCGTTAACTGCAACCATATTATGAATGCAAATAGACCAAATAAATTTCATGGGCAGTTTGAAACATTGGTGTAAATTTAGTGTTTAAGTAGGTGACTTCAGAAAAACCTGTGGAATCAAGTTTGCCTTCCTTCCTCCTAACTTCATCTCCCAGCTGACACTTATCTAGAGCCTAAAGAAGTAAAAAAAATTAAATTAATATTAGATAATAATAAAAGAAATACAAGTTAACTTTAAGCAACTTGGATGTATGTACAATGTATCTATATATTCAACCTACCTCCCAAATCTGTTCGTTGGTGTACTGTTCAAGTGGATCCAGGTTGCTTCTGACACTCCCTTGGAACAAGGTTGGATCTTGAGGGATTATGCTTAATCTTGATCGTAGATCATGAAGCCCAATTGATGATATATTGATCTCATCTATGAAAATTTCTCCCCCATTTGGTTCAACAATTCTAAAGAGTGTTTGAATAAGTGTTGTCTTACCGCTTCCTGTTCTTCCTACAATACCCGTCTTTGTGCCTCCATGAAAAGTGCATGTAACTCCTCTTAACACAAGTGGCATGTGTGGCGCATACCGTACCTACACACATTAGTAAGTTTGTAGAGCTTTTCACTAGGATAAATTGATAATTTGAAGGCGGGATTCGTTACCTGAAGGTCACAAATATCTATTTTCCCTTGTGATGGCCAGTGTTGGTTTGGCCTATCTGACTCTACAACGAGAGGTGCCTCACAGGGGATAGACATGTATTGAAGTATTCTTTCAACTGAAATAATGCTATTCTCCATGTTGCATAGTTTCCATATTACCGAAGCTTGTAATATGTTTAAATTAAGTCCATAAGTTACTGCTAATCCCGCAACGCCTTCATGGTTTATAGGAAAAAAGAAATATTAAAACATATAATGTTACTTAGGAACTAGGGTGCATAAGAATCAATTGATTACTTGGATCGATGGTCCCGTTTGGAACGATGAGCAAGAAAATTAAGAAAAGTGCAAATATAACTGAGGACAAAAGCTCCACTCTGAATGATAGCCATTCTATAGCACCAGCACTGTGAAACTTTGGTCGGGAATATCCATCAACGAGTTTCATATTCATGTCTTTAAATCTCTCTTCTTGATTAAAGCTTCGAATGGTCGTTGAACCTGACACAGTTTCCGAGAAATTTTGTATTATTGGGGCTTTGCACACGCCAACCAGTCGTACTAGCTCTCGTGCTGAAGATATATAATAATGCTAGCAGAAAATAAGATTAGGAATTACATTAGATACAATTATGAAGGTTGTTTAGATTTTAGAGTTAAAACGAGGATACCTGCAACCATATGCAAATAGCAATGACCGGAATGAAAACCAAAAACACTTGCCAAGAAATCTGAGACATCATTGCAATGGCGGCTAGAAGCTGTACAGATGCAAACACAAAAACACCGACTGCATTTGGAATTGTCAAGTCCATTGCAGTTTGATCAGTCGATGCCTGTAGGAAAATGAGGTCAAACTTTGACTTAAAAGGTTCACCTTTACCACTAACCTTAGAAACACACAGAAAAAAACTGATAATCGACTTACTCTATTTAAAATACGCCCACTAGGGTTTGCATCAAAGAAAGACATAGGAGCACGAAAGATGCATAAATGCATTTTGTTGAAGAGTAGATTAGCGGTTTTATAACCGGCTGTTGTAAGACACGTTGCTCTAACAAATATGCAAAACACACTTCCAAATGCCAAACCTACATAAACCAATATTAATGTGGTGCTCCCAACCGGGGGAACTACATCTTCTGACACTGGTGATGCCCAAGCGAGCCAGTAATTGCTTGCAACTTGAAGTAGCACGAAAATGATTGCTGCAAGCAATATAAAAGGCACAAGTGCCCCTTGATATGCACTTGTAATGTATTTCCAGTACAAGGAAATACCAACACTTCCTTTTTTTCTTTCTTCTTTCTGAACAAGCTGTCTGTTTGTTCCTTCAGTGTCATCTGATTTAACCTCAACCCTATTTCCCTTCACAACATATGTACTGACGAGTTCCGAGCTGGTATTTATTGAATCAATTATTGATAAAGCTTCTTTATGTGCACCAACAAGTTCCATAAAGTCGCTACCTGAATCAACAATCTCATTATACTTTCCAGCTTGTTTGATCCTTCCAGCTTTCAAGACCTTATCAGAAATAAATTACATATAAATTAATGCATTTTTAGATAAATTAAAGCTAGTTGGGTAATGGGTAAAAACGGATTTGGGTTGAACTAGGTCATTTTTCTACTGGTTTAAATGGATTGGGTCGACCCGCAAACACTTTTGTCCTTATATTATTTCTTTTTATAGATGACCAATAGGTTAACAATCTGTACAAAATGGTAAGATTAAGCAACTAGGATCTTGCATGTATCAAAAATAAACTTTAAACCTGTTCTAGTTTACCCTTTAGAGAAGAAACACCACCCAAATTGAACCATTCAAATAAAATCGAAATAGCTCACCAGGACAAGATCTGCAACTGGCAAGAACTCTACTTGATGGGTGACATAAATTACTGTTTTTGAGTCCAGAAATCCCAGAAGACATTCCTGTTATGCCAGGTTTAGTCATGTAAACATTAGAATTTTATATCATAGGTATTATGATCTGATGGACCATTGATATTTACTCACTTTAAATAAATGGCTTCCTGTATGTGCATCAACTGCACTAAACGGATCATCAAATAGATAAATATCAGCATCTTGATATAAAGCACGCGCAATTTGTAATCTCTGCTTCTGACCGCCGCTCAAATTGATTCCCCTTTCACCTATAACTGTTTGATCACCAAAAGGCAGGATTTCAAGATCTTTCTTCAAAGCACAGGCTTCAAGAACCTTATCATACCTGATTCTATCCATTTCTTTACCAAATAATATGTTCTCTTGTATCTTTCCACTTTGTATCCATGGAGATTGAGCAACATAAGCTTTTGTACCACTGAGCTTTACACTGCCTGATACTTTTCCCACTTCACCAAGAATACACGAAAGTAAACTTGATTTTCCTGACCCAACTGTACCACAAACAGCAACCTTCATCCCATGAATGATTTTTATATTTATATCTTTTAGTGATAGATTGCCAGATAAAACATCCCATGAAAAGTTTCCGTTACTGATCTCAATTGCAATATCAGAGCTACCTGTTGGAAGTGTGTCTACAAGACTAGAATCCAAGTCATCGAGACAAAGGTATGCAGTGATACGATCTAGTGAAACTTTTGTTTGTGCAATCATTGATATGGTGTCGGGAAGATTGTAAATAGGTTGTTGAAGTATTTTAAATGTTGCAATTGCAGACAGTATCTTCCCTGATTCAAGAGGGATCCCGATAAGCACACATGTTGCAAAAGTGATGGCAGCTACAAAAGTCGGTGTAATCCAGATTATTGATATGATTGTGGTGAAGGTACATAAGAACTTTCTCAACCATTTTGTTTCAAGAGATCTAAGTTCAAAAATTCTGGACAAAAACTTCATCTCCCATCCCTGAAGTTTAAGGATCTTCATATTTCTCAAGATTTCAGATGTTTTTCTCATCCTGTTATCTTTAGATTTCATCAACTCATCTTGATACTTCTCCTGCAGTCTCCCTAAAGGAATATTAGCCAACATCACGATACTAATTGCTACGAATGCAGAAAGTGAAGCAATCCCAAGATTCAGATACAAAACTGCTAAAGCCAAACCGACCTGCATGATTACTAGCCATGGATCATGTATGTACCACCCAAAGTCGCCGATTCTTTCTGCATCAATGGCTATAAGGTTAGTAATCTCACCACTAGAGTGTCTGACTTTTGACTGACCCGAAATGGTCAAACCCTTTTGGTATATAACTGCAACAAGAGCCGCCCTAGCCCGAATCCCACCCTGTTGAAGCTTAAAGAACCAGTGTCTCTGTGATACAGATTCCACAACTTTGGCAATGAAGAAGATGAAAACAAAAAGACAACCTTCGCGTTTAGAACCTTGGCTTCCATTGAGGAATTGAACAAATGCATCTATGAGATAAGGTCCAACATAAGAAGCAAGTGTATAAATAACCGCAAGAACTGCTGTAACTAAGATATCCTTCCATGTGGTATGTATTAAAGCTTTCACGAGGTCGAATGTTGTGAGCTTCTTGTTAATAAAGCCACCACTTTCCAACTTATTTCTTAAAATCGGGAAAGACCCTCTTACGCTATCAAGACCAGTAAGGTGAGGGATGTCCTCGAGGTCTAATGGTTTCTTGTGACCAGTGGCAATCAATGGGCTCAACCAAGAGAAAGTCAAATGGCTAAAGATACCACTGTTTGCATAAGGGGATATGGGTTTAGAACTATGGTTTAAGAGTGGTTCTTGAAGATCATTATCTTTGGTTTCACTTGCAAGATCTCCAGCAGCTCCTGGCATTGCAGAGGCCTGTATGCAGATTATGCACATTGTTTCTTGTTGATATGGGCTTGTCATTGTGTGATATCAAATGATTAAATTAACTATATGTAGAATACAACTATACAAGTTATGCAAGAAAAACCCTAATAGCGAAATCCTAATGAACCTCGTCCCATCTATTGATAGCGCAAATTATGTTAGTTGAAGATTAGATTTGTACAACAAATGAGCGTCACAGTTGTAGATTTGAGGTTTTCGAGAGTTTGTTGGTGATGGTGGTGGCGGGTGCCCCAACAAATTTCAATCTGGTCAAAAAACCGGTTTTGGTTAAATCCGATCCGGTTTGAAAAAATCAGGTTTCGTAAAAAACAGGTTCGGATAGTTTTTGCATAAAATCATATATTCGATTTTTTTGTGCACCTCTAGCGGGTGGCAGTAGGAGATAGTAAATGACGGTAGTAAGTGTTGTGGTTTGTCGTTTCTCAAGACCACCAAATAAGAAATGTACTTTTGAAATAGACTAGAAATTAACCTTTTAAACTTGTAAATCAGAGATCAAACTCAGTTAAAAAATTGATTAAAAATCATAAATTGTTTAAATAAAGATTTAAATAAATAAGCAATTGACATAGATGCTATGTTAAAACCGTTTTGATCAGAGATTCAAACCTTAATTTTGTTAACAGCAAATACACTTATTCACCTAATTTACACATGTATTCACAACTTGACTTAAAATCTCAACATTAAAGACAGAGGAACATTAAACACACCTCGATTAAAATGCCCTTTGGTGGCACAAAGAAAGATCTCTATAGTTATATCTAATTCCTAAATTTTGACAAACTACATGGAGCATATAAAGACACTAGCTTTTGTGAAACATAAAAAATTAATGTTAATGGTCGCATCATATGTATACTAAAGTTTAGTTTAACCTTTCATCTTGCATGGGAAAACACAATTCAAGATGGTACGGTTCATCTTGCATGTGATGCTTTTACAAATCACGGATGATTCAGTATTGAATCACATATGATTGCATATTTAAATTATAGGACTATGTTTTTTACATAAACTTTATTAAACACAACTCATGTAGTTTATTCACGCAGAATATTCACGCAGAATAAGATAAATGAGATCTTATAAATCTAAAAATGTGTTTTAAATTGTTTTTCTTGTTTTGTAATACATGTCTTCGTTTACCAAGGTTTCTTAATGTCATCATACGTGGAGTTGTTAACTTTTAAAATATACATTTTCTATCAAAAAAATAATAAAAAATATCAATCAAAGAAAAACACAAGTCACGAAGCTATTGGTCGAGGTGCATAGTATAATGAATTAGTAATAAAGTTCAATTATGGCCTTCTCTTTATATATATATTTTTTATAAAAATTTACAAAAACGTCCTTGGGTATGTCTTCATTTTCTTGAATAGGCGACAAAGATTTAAAAGTTAGACGTATAAAATATAGACATTTTCATTAGACCTTGCGCATTCATCGCGTCAGAGGTCGTGTGAGGGGCGTTCACGAGTGTAACCCCGTGTGAGCACCATCGCCAAGCTTTGTGAAGGAGGCCTCACGGTCACGATAGTGACCGCCATCGCGTGTGAGGGAGAATTCGTGAGAGAGAAGCTATTTATTTTTTATTTTTTTAGCATGTGATGGATGCGGGGTTTGTGTGATAAGATGAGGGAATGGTGGGGGAATGATGTGGCGCTAATGTG
Source organism: Pulicaria dysenterica (assembly GCA_947179395.2). Classification (NCBI taxonomy): domain Eukaryota; kingdom Viridiplantae; phylum Streptophyta; class Magnoliopsida; order Asterales; family Asteraceae; genus Pulicaria; species Pulicaria dysenterica. The sequence continues at coordinate 20,648,662 of OX359291.1, forward strand.
GCGCTGATGTGGCCGTGTGAAACATGTGATGGATGCTGGTGGTCTTACTAAATTCTAATATTAATCACGAAAATTGGGATAATATGAATTATTCATAGATGTTGGAAGAAGTAATATTAGGTCATGAGTAGCATCTTTTTTAACCCTAAATCAATTCAAATGTCATATCAGTCATATCATTTTTTCTTACTTTTTCCTTCTCAACCAAATCAACCCAAATTCTCTTGCTGCTATTAAGTTGATATTTCTTCTGTTTCCTTTTCTAGTGTTGTGTGTGTGCGTGCTTATTTTGGAAATCCATGTGCTATAACCCATTAGATTGATTACATTGTTATCGAACTAGCATTTGAGTAATGTTCTAGTTTATTAATCTTTTGCAGTAGTATGTCTTTTTTTGTGTAATGTATATATTATAGGAGTACAAGAGTTATTTGAAAGTTTATGTGTAATTACTGATGCACATGTGTAACATACTTTATAGTGCTAGAAAAAACCCCGGCAAAAACGAATTTTTTTTTATTGAAAAAAATATAGCAATATGGATGTCATATTAAAGAGCATATTTTTGTCGTTAATTTGGTATAATTTTCATAATTTAATATCTTGACGTTTGGTAGATATTTTAGTTTTAAAAAAATGGTGGTAAAAAGAAGCTAAGATGGACAGTTTAGATCGTTTCTCGCAGTTCTCGCATTTTTTTTGTTCTCGATGGAACCCTCCCCTATATATATATATATATATATATATATATATATATATATATATATATATATATATATATATATATATATAACAAATACAAGAAAGAGCATGAAAAGAAGACATACACTCTAAGTTGCACGGAAACGGATACGGTACCAGGAAACGGATACGGAACGGATACGGGAAACGGCAAAACTCAAAAATTCAAGATACGGATACGGCGGAGATACGTCAAATATAAAATATAAAAAAATGTATATATATTAAAGAAATTCCAAAATAGATATATATTGATGCAAAGTGTTAAGTATTAACTCCAAAAATACTAAATCTATCAAATCTAATTAATTATCAACAATCAAATCTTTTTCAATATCCGGTTCATCTAGTGACAGATCCGCAAACTCCAAAAACTTTTCGCCGTATACACACAACTACACAAGCGTAAATGTATGTGAGAACTCTTTGTACCTTTGTACCTTTTTGCTAGTTGGTGGATTGCTTGAAGCACATGGAAGAAAAACTCTTACTGTTGTCGTAGCTTATTTTGACGGATCGATCTTCAGCTATTCCTTAATTTGGATCGATCTTCAGCTATTCCTTATTTTGACTGATCGACTGAGAATGTAGGGTAGGGATGTACGTCGTACGATAGTCAATACTCGATAGCGATAGGTTTAGCCGTTTAGGAATAGGAGGGATAGGTTTAGGAATCGACAGCCTACGTACGTACACGGCATGCGTCGATCTTAAAAAAGCCCATAAAAAGTCTAAAAAAAAAGAAGAAATGTGGCCCGATACCTTGCCGATACTTGAAGGATACTTATGCGATACCTAATTAGAAACGTTTCCAACCAATTAGAAACGTTTCCCGGCGTTTCCCTGGCGTATCCGTATCCCAGCCGTTTCAGATACGGGAACGGCACCCTCAAAGGCGTTTCCGTGCAATATAGCATACACTGATACACAATGATTTTCTAGAGAATATATATTTAAACTAAAAATTAAAAATAGTTATATAGGTAATAATAATAATAAATATATAATAATGTTGCTATTATTATTAGATAATTTCTTTTTTTCCCAACTGGATTAGTGATTTGTTATATTTTCTTTGAAAGTGCCTAGTAAAAAACTTATATTTAGAAAACTAATTAAATGCAATTAGATAGAATTCATATGCACACAAACCCTTATCCTTTTTATTAAAACATGATTATATTAAATAATATAGTTTTTATAATGATATTCCATGTAATTTAATATCTATATGTGTGTGTTTTTATCTATACTCCCCTCTTTTTATTGCCTTGATTAAAACTTATAATGGTATGTTTCTTTGTCTTTAAAATAATATATAGAGATTGATGAATGATTTTTAATTCCTCCAATAATTAATATTAAGAGGCAGTTTTGACTAAAAAGAGTGGTCTACTATGACCAACAGTCAACAGATAGATTAGCAGCAACCAGAGGATGATCTGCAGGTTGATCAGCAAGCCATCAATTAAGGGAGTTTATTAATCAACTACACCACATATCCTACTACTTAATTAATGCCTTCATTCTTATGATTATACAGAAAACCAACAAACTAAGAATCTTAATTCACTATAATAATCAAATTCTCAATCTCTCTCTCACACACACAAGAGAGAGAGAGAGAGAGAGAGAGTGTGTGTGTGTGAGAGAGAGAGAGAGAGTGTGTGTGTATACACTTGAAAATATAATAATAAGAAGCATATATATACCTAGCTGCTAGGTTGATGAAATGAAGAGATCAGTACTTACCTCCTGTTGTTTCAATGGGTGTGGAGAAACTGAAAAAGAAGTTTTCTCTACTCTCTCTCAACAGTTTGCATCATATGTTTGTGTAAAATAGCAAGGGTATAAAGGTCTAAGTTATATATTTTCCAAGTGGATGAATAAGATTGTTGGAAATATCATGACCCTATTTGAATACACCTAAGCATTTAATTGGTTTGTGGATTTGATTGGATTGGATCTGGAATTTGATTTTAACTTTTGGATCCTACCCGAATACCTGAAGTAATAAAGATCTATTTTAAATTTCACGACATTTCATATAATTGTCTTAAATTAGAGTCATTAGACATACTAGTTAAAGATTTCTTCCCTTACCTACACCGGTACAGCAAAGCCTATGCTTCTCTTATCTGAAGAAAAAATTGTGTAATGGCTCGTGTAACAACTCACGATTTTAATTACACTCAAAAGAAAGAAATAACAAAATGTAATAACAATTTATAGTTAAGAAAGCAAATCTTCTTTTTCACTAGTTTCTAAGAACTTTCTTCGTTACTTTGATTTATATTTTCATAACAATTCATATGTAATATGTTATGAATGTGGTCATACCGTAATATGTTATATGTTATGTCGAAAGAAAGAACCAATAATCAAATAAAAAACAGAACTAATAAACAAAATCAGATACTATATCTAGAATCAAAATCAACAACCCAATATCGTATCCGTGAGAAGTACCATATTGTTAACTTTTAACTTTTAACTTTTTAAAGTTTTTTATTAACTTTATTCTTAAAGATTTAAGGGTAAAATTTGAAAAAGAGTTAATTCCTTAATTACATATTTCATCCTTAAGGTTTGCCCATATTGCAATTTTAGTTCTTTAAGAATCGAAAGTATAAAAGTCTTTTATTCACAAATTTTGTTCCAACCTTAGTCTTTTCATCAACTTTCATTAAATAGTCACCGTTAGTGCCCCTCATGTGTCATGCACATTAGGGTAATTATGTTTTTTTACCTTAAAAATCTTTTTAGAAAATAAAAAAAAAACTTCTTTCTCCCCTCATTTGTTCTCTCTCTCTCACCACCTCTTAGTCTTCTCTCTAACAACCTCCATCCCTCTCTCTCATTTGCCTCACATTTGTAACCTAGAACACACCTAATTCTACTGTCCAACAACCTATCTCTCTACTGACAACATCCATTGTAGTCGACCATCCAACCACCGACGCCACATCACCATCGTATGTACACTACCCACCATCATCACTCGATCTTTGCATGCTACCCACCCACCATCGCACCTCTATGAAATATGCAAGAACCATCATCGTCTGTTTACGATCTAAGGTACAACCGATTTGCAGAAAGGATAAAGATCCACAAGTTGTAGGGTTCCTCGGTCTCTCCTTTCTCATATTACACCATCGCATACCATCCTCGGCACGATTCTTAACTTGATTCTCATGTTCCAGATCCAAGTGATTTGTGTTTGATTTTTGTATATAGGGTTCTCTTTTCGACTTCAATCCTGTGATTACGTTTCGATTTAAATTTTGTGTTTTGATTTCTGACTCAAAGATGATTTAGGGTTCTCCTTTTGACCTCAATGTTGTTTGTTGGTGGCTTTTGTTTTTTTATACTTTTTTTTGGTATTTGTAAGAATTCTTGGCTCTACAAAAAAAAAAAAAAAAAATCATAAAAAAGAACAAAAAACTGGCCACTCCAAACTCAATACTGTTGCCATATTTATAAGAAAGCCCTTTTTATAGAAGAGAAAATGCCATCTGTGTGTTATCTCATATGTAAAATTCACATATTGAACTGTAAACCGTTTATGACAACTCAACCGTAATCTCATTTATGACAAATCAACCCATAAACCTGTTTATGACAAGTCAACCTGTTCTCTGAGAAAATGCTATGCTATTTACTTGTAATTTTTATTTTATTATTTTTCTTTTTTCTTTTTCATTAAATTGAGAAACAAACTTTCCGTTTATTACTTCTCATGAATCTCTCTCTACATCTAACCTCATTCAATGTTGCATATTTCAAAATTCAAAAGCAAGGGAGTTTGTTCTTTCAATCTCCCTGTTTCATTTCATGTTGTGGGATTACATGCCTTTCATCATTCTCATTCCTACTTCTTTCATCTTCACCTTCATCTTCATCTTCACCGCCCCATTTCCTTTCCGTGATTATCGGGACTATTTTCTTCACGTCCTTTGTCGTTTCTTCCTCCTGTGTTACCCGTTCAAACCTCACCGCGCCAACTTTTCTTGCATTCCCTGCCAAAATCTACACACAAACAACACCATATTTGTTCCCAAAAAATTGAATAAAAAAGAAAACTAATTAAACGAATCTCTCCGAATATCAATCCTGTGGGAGGTTCAAATGAGAACCCTAAATTAAATGAGAATGGAAGACTCAATCCCAGCCGTCCAATTTCCCCTCCTTCAATGTCATTGTCCACCCATGAATTCATCACATGCACCCTGCACACTATCCCCCACATACTCTCTATCCATGAATTCCACTTACAAAATGAACAGTTGAGATTGAGTCTTCCATTCTCATTTAATTTCTCATTCTTATTAGAACTTTCCCCTATCAATCCTAACATACCTCTATTTGAAATATTTGGTTCTTTTCTTTTTCTTTTTGATTCGGACGATCACCATCATCCTCTGTATACTCGTCAAGATCTTCTTCCTTCTCGAGTACGACTTTTATACTTTCACCTGTTTTCGGGATGTATCCAAACGCCTCGCAGACAAACCCCGACACCGTTTCATACTGATGACCCTGTAAAAACACCATTTTTTATAAAATATGATAAAATAAATGAGACCCGGAATCCGAGAAAGAGAAAAGTTCAACTACCTCTGGCATCTTTATGTTGAGGTCTTCAGAAAGCTGGTCAATGGATGTATTTGCATCCACATCATAAATCCCTTCAGCCCTCATAACAATATACCCAGTCTTTTTCTCTATTTCCTCCTTTCATAACCAAAAAATATAATTAGAAAAAAAAAACAAAACTAAATGGCCAATCGATCAAGGCGGATAACGGGTCAAAATGAGAAAAATTAATCTCAGATTCAAAATAGGTCGGACCGGGTGTTAGGATCAATGGCATCAATGGTCCAGATTGCATTTTAAAATTTTGGGCGGAGAGGTATTTTTGTCAATTCATATGTGATGCGTTTACAAATCACATGTGATTATATACTGATCACCTATGATGCGTCACACAAAAAGCCTTCTAACCACTTTTTAAAGATGATAAAAAACAAATTTTAAAGCAGAGGTTACCTTAGAGTCATTTTCATCAAAAATTTCACCAACAATTTCTTCAACCACATCTTCCAAAGTTACAATCTGTAAGCATCAATTAGATTAATATTCATGGTAACTTGGTAAATGTAATGAACAAGGAGGGTTATAACTATCCAAAAATCGGGTGCATACGTACTCCAACTGTCCCGCCATATTCATTCAGTACCACAGCCATGTGTACCTTCCGGATCCGAAATTCTCTAAGAAGATTCCACACTGACATTGAATCTGCATCATTAATATTATTATTATTATTTCTAACAATCATTATTTCCTTAAAAAACAAAATATGCCCATTATATATTTTATTTGATAAAGAAAAGGAACATAAAATAATCAAAATACCAGGCACAAAATAAGCAGGTTTATGAGCCATATCCCCGACAGTGGAACTTTCTAGAAGGTCTCCCTTCTGAACGTAGTCCAGTAGATCCATCGCGTATGCAATACCCACTATATTATCAACACGTTGTTCAAAAACTGGAACCCTGTGAGCATACGCGATGTTATTTAGCATAAACGGTAAACGGAGAGGTTTTCCATCGCGTATTTAGCATAAACGGTAAACGGAGAGGTTTTCCCTGTTCAGGTTACCCGGGGAGGGCGAGTCTTTGACTCAGATGTACGCGGTCTAACTGGGGTATCCCCGTGACCGTTTCCTTACCCTCCCCTGGCCACCCTCAAGATGTTCACCTAGTGAGGTTTGAACCCATGACCTATTTAGCATATGCTTGCTAAAAAGTGTAACACGTACCTTGAATACTGATGAGTTACCCACAAGCTGTGGAAATCCACAAGTGTCGCACTAGAATCACTGGCCACAACATCAACCAAAGGAGTCATAACCTCTCGAACGTATGTGTCTTTTATTTCTAAAACATTTTCAATCATATCCTGCAAATGACTTTCACAAAGTATTAGGCTTTATTTGTTTTTTTTCAAATAAGGACTTATTTTAAAGAAACGTCAACGGGCGCGCAGACCTTTCATACAAGCTTGTTTGTTTGTTTTTTTAAAAACGTCTGCGGGTTTCTAATAAGTTTGTTTGTTTTTTCGCAAACATAAGACCTTATTCTGTCTTATTTTTGCTTATTTTATGAAGCTAAAAACTAGATCTTTTTTCACAGACATTCTCAGTCTTAAGACCTTTTGAACCACTTCTTCTGAAGACATGAAATAAGACATAAGACATTTATGTCTTCAAAAACAAACAACACCTTAGTCCAATAAAACATTTATTAACTATTTTCTAATTACAAGACTCCAATAGGGATGATATATACTTGTTCCTCCTCTTCTATGGCCCCACTTAGTTCAGCTCCTCGCAACATCAACTTCAATTCATCCTCCGTGACATAAGGTTCACTAGCAGAAACAAGATATCGAATGAATAAAAAAGAGCACCTACCAACGAATGCAGAAACAAAAAATCTAAAAATAAGCATCTTTTATTTTATAAAAAAGAGAAAAGAAAAACCTTCTTCCTTTGAGACCAAGCAACTTGAGCATGCCCATTGAGAGATAGGTTACAACCCTACCAACAGGATATAAGACTAAAGAAAGCCATGCAATCGGTCTGACCTAGAGCCAATGGCAGTTAACGTGTCAGGTAAACTCCTCAAAACATTAAATCCCATTTAAGCAATTATATACGGATTTGTATTTCGTCACTAGTTTGATGGAAAAAAAGATGGCTATGAGCGTACCACAAATCTTGCAACCTCAGTGGCATTATGAACAGCTATACTTTTGGGAGTTATTTCAGTGAGTAGCAAAACAGCAACCTGGTATAGATTCAGCATTATTGCATGAAGAAAATCGAGAATACTATTTGCAAATTTGTGCAATTGGCTTTAAAAGACAAAAAAACAAAATAACTTATCTTATTAATATACATATATATTAATACATATACTAAGATCTTTTGAAAGCTAAGATCGAGAGGGCACAAAGTAATAGTCAAGTAACTTTTCGATAAATATTAGTATATTACGTGCAAAAGAATAATCAAATAATCAGATTCAAATACAGATCAAAGGACCCCCGTATATAGCAGTCGAAAAAACAACTGCGACCCACAAAAAAACACGATTCAGAGCTTTATCTTGCAATCAAACAAGTGAAGATACTTTATAACATTCCAAGCAAGCAGTTACTAAACACGAAGATGTAGACATACCGTCATTACTCCTGTGGCTGCACTAACACCTGCCTCACCAAATATTGCAGTTGCTGCTTCAGTGACTAGTGCTGTTGCTCCAATATTGACAACACTAAGTATATTACAAAATAAAAAGGAAACAATTAGAAACAAATCCAAAAGTATGAAATCATACATTCATACTCATAGAAATATTGCAGCTAGAGATGGCAAAATGGGCAGCTTGGGTAAGTGGTCAAAATGAATAACACTTTCATCAATTTTTTTGAATATTATAAACAATTAAAGTGTTAAATGCATTTCATTCACTTCAACCATTTGAAATGTGTTCTCTTTAGTTTAATCTTTTAACTTAACATATTTCACCAATTAGAGACATAATTACATAAACATAATCCAAGTTAACCCATTTAAAGGTAAAATGGTCAAAATTTGCCAAGCCTGATTGAATCAAAGAAACAATTATGATCAAAAGGTAAAGAGAAAACCGTACGTAGTGCCGATAAGTATGGTTGTTAAGAACCGAGTAACATCATTACGGAGCATTTTAAAAACACCATCCTCAGTCTCTTTCTCAGCCAACTCTCTAACCTGAACAAACGTACATAAATCAAGCACATAAAGCTTAGGGATTCAATGGAGATATTTATTATTTCTTCACAATGTTGGCAAGAATACGCACAAATGGCTATAAATTTCAAGAAAAAGAAAACATGAATACCTTCCAAGGCCAAAGAGTGGTAATTGAAGTCTCAGCCATGGAGAAAAACGCAGAGAGACCAAACAGAGCAGCCAAAATTAAACCCTGTTCTTTCAAAACCTTAAGAACCATCAAAAACTTGGGTAAAGAATTCGTTAATGACAATTTAATCTGCTCTAAACCCACATAATTTCCCCCATTCAATACCCCTTCAGCAGCAAAAGCCCCTCTGCATCCCAACACAAAAACCCCACAACACGCCGCTGCCAAAATTATTCCTTTTTTAACCAAAATCTCAAGAAAATCGAAATCCACAGTTGAATGGCTTTTCTTGCTGCTACTTTTAACCCAAACAGATCTCAATCCTCTGTCGTCTCGAACAACACTATAACTGGTATTTCTTGAAAATCTTGAATCAATAAAGTTTCTGAGAATAATCCGGTCCCTGAATCTAGTGGCGCCGGCGTTACAATGTAAGATTACAGGGCGCCTTCTTGTTGATAATCTGAAAAGAGAAGGTTTAGGGAGGGTTTTATATGATGAACTGTTCCAAACCGAGGCTTCAACAGCTACAACATCCATGTGGGTTTTCTTGAAATTGATTGTTGAATAGGGAATCGTATGCAAGCGAGAGTAAAGGGAAAGGATGAAATTAGGGTTTAGGAAGATGGGTTAGTGAAGAAACAGAAGAGGGTTTTTGAATGCGATGAGATTAGGGTGGTGTTCTTGCTTCTTCGTCATCATCTCCGTCGTTCCACACAACACCAACCCCCTTTTCTTCTCTTTTTGCTGAGAAAGCAAGTTGAAATTGAGAAATTCCATCAAGTGGGAGTTTTGTAAAATGTCATTTATCCTCCCTTCAGATTCAGTAATATTCTATTTGGGTCCTCCAGATCTAGACAAATTTGTGTAACATAATTGACCCAAGAAAAGCCCAAGAGACCATTAGCCCATAGCCCCATAGATTTAACACTATCTTGGATCTTTAAATTTTAATATTATATTAAAAAAGAAAAGTTTATGATGTAACTATTTTATTTTTAGGAAAAAATTCATCAATCATCTTACTTTATCTTTTTAAATGACTTCAAGTAGGTTGTTTCAACAAATATCATTTTTTAAATGATTTAGTTTGTTAGACGTAAATATTTTAACAAAAATATTTATTCAAATCATTTAGTAGATACATTTAGCTATTTTCGTGATTATTAATATAAACACGTATACCAATTTGATTAAATTAAAAAATTATATTAATTCAAAGAGGTTTTACAAAAAAATAATTGATGATGATGTTGTGTATAAATTTCTGATTTCTAATAGATTTACTTATATTTTAAGAGATTGCTATATATGATTTACAATTGTTTTACTATATATGTTAATACTCTTTTAACGCTATAAATATTTTAAATTTATACATATGGTATGGTATTAAACTAGTTATGAATGAATATACATGAACGTGATTATATGTCATACTTACTACATCTATTTCTACAATTTCTACTTTCTTATTTTCTATTTCACCCATGTGCCTCGTATTAGCAGATTTGTAAAAAGAAAAAGAATGACAAACAATAAAGTTTTTTATTAGTTGGAATAAAAGTAAATTAATACATTATCTTATTATACATAACATGTTTCTTAAAAAGAATTTATCACACATATAAAGCAAATTATAGCATTACCCGTAGAATAATCAGTAAAATCTTTTTTCAATATGAAAATAACATAACTTCTATAAATTTTCTCTTGGTGAAATTTATAAATTACTAAAACTAACTGATGATTCAAAAAATAGCTAAATCAGAACTTATATATTCATTATTTTTAGTTTTATAATATTTAAAGGAAACATGCCTTCATAAATCTGTGCTTATAATGAAAAGGGGGAGGCACTACATACAACAATTCACACATACAAAATATGCAATATTAATTGGACAAATGTATATAAATCTTTAAACAATTGCTAACCAAAAAAAATTTAAAATAATCAATATTTTAAAATGCAATTTCATATGCCCCTAAAACATAAATTATAGCCTTCACATGTTTGGCATTTACCTCTTTCTTCTTTTTCTAAGTAACCACATGTTTTGAGCCTTTAAGGTAGTTTTAATTGGACAAAAATTTATCCCATATTTAAAATCTCTAATCTACTATGAAACCCCCTTTAAACAGGAATTTCAATCTCATGATTCATACTTAGCAACAAACTTTGTGAATGAAAATTGTTCATCTTCTAACAACTTTCTTGGAGAACATAATTACAAGAGCATAGATAAACATTTATAGAGTAAACAATGATCACATACAGATGCTGTTTTCCAAGCAAAAATCATTACAAGATTGCCATCACCACAGCCATGTTACTACAATATCCGCTTCAAGATTCTATCGCGTCCTGTTATTCTATTATACAATAAGCAAAGGGAGACGGGAATCGAAAGACGAAAGAAAAGAAAGATTTTTACAACAAAAAACTGTAAATACAATATCTCACCTAATTGCATTAAGATCTAAGAGGATGATGAACTGTTGGAACAAGTTTTAAGACATTTTTCCTTTTGACAGTGACACCAAAAGCTTCAGTCATGTCAAGATCTTCATTCTTGGTATCTCCTGCTAATTTCCAGTCAAAATGATAGAGTAAAGAGGCTAGTGGAAGCTCAAGATTGGCTAATCCAAACGATATACCAGGACACATTCTCCTTCCAGCACCAAACGGGATGTATTCAAAGTCAACTCCTCTGTAATCTATCGAACTATCAACAAATCTTTCTGGATGAAACTTTTCAGGATCTTCCCAATACTTTGGATCTCTACCAATTGCCCACACATTCACAACTGCTTTAGTCTTTACTGGAATCTCATATCCATTGATCTCACATTTCTCCTGGTTTTCCATGGGCATCATTAATGGTGCTGGAGGGTGTAGTCTCAGAGTTTCTTTGATCACCGACTTTAAGTAATCCAATGATTGGATGCCCGTTTCATCAACTGTTCCTTTTGACCCGAAAACCCCTCTAACTTCACTTTGTGCCTTTTCCATTATTCTAGGGTTCTTCAGCAGCTCTGATAATGCCCATTCTATAACCGTTGAGGATGTATCACTGCCAGCAGCTATTATATCCTGACAGAAAGATAAGCATGATTCAAACAGCAATAGAAACTAGAAAATCCGATATGCTGCAGGAATCATAAAGATAAGAGGTGGAAGATCAGCTGAAACGGGCATTACTAGTATGGAAACGGGTCGGGTTTAATTGACCCATATACCCATTTTTATAAGTAAACTGATCAAAAGTGGAAAGTGGAAACTCTAATAAAGATACATATTTACTAACCAAGATGATTGCTTTTATATTGTCCATGGTTAAAGGAACTTCAAAATTGCCACACTCTTGAACTTTCATATAGATAAGAGGTGGAACCCAAATAAACCCGTTTTATAAGTAAACAGATCAAAATTGCAAACTTTAATAAAGATACATATTTACTAACCAAGATGATTGCTTTGATATTGTCCATGGTCAAAGGAACTTCAAGATTGCCACACTCTTAACTTTCATAAAGATAGGAGGTGGAAAGATGAGCTCAAACGGGTCATTCCCCTTCTTAGATAAAGTTTCGATTCGACCCGTTTGAGGTATAAGAAACCCAAATAGACCCGTTTCATAAGTAAACAGATCGAAATTGCAAACTCTAATAAAGATACATATTTACTAACCAAGATGATTGCTTTGATGTTGTCCATGGTCAAAGGAACTTCAAGATTGCCACACTCCTGAAGCTTCAGAAGAACATCTACAAGCAAATGATTCGAGTCTCCTTTTCCTACTTCCTGTACTTTTCGCTCTTCAATGATGTCATCTAGTATCTTATCAAATCTTTGATGAAGTTTTTCAAGTTTTGGCCTAAGCCCGCTAAGAAAGGCTAGAGCTTTAAAAGAAGGATAAAGATCAGAAAGATTAAATCCTCCGGCTAACTGTAGAGCTTCATCAATGAGTGATATAAGTTCTTGTTGATGTTCTAACTTCTTTCCAAACACTGACCTTGTAGTGATCCCGTAAGTCAGTGCATAAATATGCTCACTGAGATCGATTGTAGATCCTGATTGCTTAGAGATGGTGTTGATAAGTTGAGACACCTCTTCTTCCCTGATTGGTTTAAGTGACTGAACATGTTTTGCACTTAAAAGTTCTGAATTGCAAATCCTTCGAAGCTGTCTCCAATAAACCCCGTATGGTGAAGACATGATGTTTGTGGATTTGTAGGATATGATGTCTGCAGCAAGAAGAAACGGGCGATTCGCGAAGTTTAAATCATGGGTTTTCATAATCTCTTTTGCAGTTTCTGCTGAAGAGGCAACAATGGTGGAATTCTCTCCTAGTTGTAAGTGAATCAGTGGTCCATATTTCTGAGCCAAATCTCCCAATGTATGATGAGGAAGTGGGCCCGCAACATCAAGAATGTTACCTATTAAAGGCAGTTTTCTTGGCCCGGGAGGTAGATTGGATCGTTTCAAGAGTTTGATCAAGATCAACACGAAGAGAAACGTGAAAAGGGTTTGGAACAAAAGAAAACTGAACTCCATCAAGAATCTGATTATATGGCTTTTTCAATCATCAAAACATGCTCAGTAAACACTGGTTATATATAGTTATATACAGCTGATTCCTGAAACATTGTTGATGATTCGATATTATCAAAGCCGGCGGACACGTTTCTTTGAAAGATGACTGATTAACACAATGCGCATGCCTCAGATAGAACAAAAACTAAATGTCAATACCAACACTAAAAGCCAACAATTTACACCTACTGTCATAAAAACTACACTTCTTGTGTTTTGTTTGTTGTCCAAGATCATTGACCAATTTAAGAATTAGATTTCTTTCTGTACATACCTTTTGGCCCTTTAAGCCATTACAAAGGCATAAGACAAGATATAAGATAAAAAAATTTAGCAGCAACGGTCCCAGAATAAATAAAACCACCACCAAGGTGGCGGCGTCCCATCCTCAAAGAGGTCAGGGGTTCGAACCTCCCCAGGTAAACATCTTGAGGGTGGCCAGGGAAGGGTCAGAAAACGGTCACAAGGATACCCCGGTTAGGCCGCGTACATCTGAGTCAAAGACTCGCCCTCCCCGGATAACCTGAACACGGAAAACCTCTCTGTTTACTGTATCACAGCAGGACTAAAATGACAATTATAAACAATTAAAGACCACAAATCCTCTTTTATTCATCTTAATATATAAGTATCAAATTTGTTGGCACAGCTAAGAGATGGTTCACATAGATGTACAAATCTTTAGAAAAACCAGACAATTGTAACAAAATTCAGATATTCCATAAGATCATCTTCAAAGAGACAATAAAAATGATTTAAATAACATAATCAGACCACTCACTTATATGTAAAGTATGGTCCATAGTAAGCCCAGGAATCTTATCAAGCTTAACAGGATTCTCTTTTCCTCCAATTAGCTTAGCAGGATTCCCAACAGCAGTTGTTCTTGCAGGTACATCTCTTAAAACCACTGATCCTGCTCCTATTTTAGCCCCATCTCCAATCCTAACATTACCCAGAACACAAGTTCCGGCACCGATCAAAACCCCATCTCCGATCTTCGGATGTCTGTCGCCGCTCATCTTCCCGGTGCCACCCAATGTCACATTATGCAAGATTGAAACATTGTTACCAATTACAGCTGTTTCTCCGATGACTAATCCGGTGGCGTGATCAAACAATATCCCCCGGCCGATCTTTGCTCCGGGATGGATATCCAAAGCGAAGACTTCAGAAACCCTATTTTGTATTATAAGTGCTAGAACTTTTCTATCTTGTGACCATAGTTTGTGAGCGATTCTATGAGCTTGACAAGCAAGAAAACCCTTGAAGTTCAGGAAACATTGCACATAACTAATACAAGCTGGGTCTCTTTCTTTTACAGCAATTAAATCCTCTCTAACAGCTTTTACAATTTCTTGATCCTCTGTAAGCACACTGACGAAAAGATCGTAAAGGGTTCCGTTTGGGAGACTTGAATCTCCGAGTTTTATGGAAAGACGATAAGCTAGAGCGGTGTCGAGAACATGATGAGACAAGATAGCGTTGAAATAATAGTTTGACAAAATGGGTTCTTGATTAACGTCTGATAAAGCTTCGTCTTTCATGATCAGCCACAACTCATCATCATTCTCGTCGATTGTTTGTTCGTTTTTGTGGACCGGGATGGGTTGTGTGTGAATTTCTGAGATGGGTGCGCAGGATAATTGGTCAGGGTAATCGGGTCTGTAGAAATTGGGGTTATTTTCAAGAACCTGTGTTTTTGAATTGTGAATACAGACAACCATGTTCTTCTTGTTGTTGTTGTTGATGTTGTGTAGTTGTTTGGGAAAGGGAGAATGAGGAAGTCGTAATGAACGGAGAAAATGGAGAGACATGGAATGAGGATGAATAGGGAAAGCAGAGGAGGCTGTGGATTGCAGTATAAGAGGCGTGGATAGGGCAAAGACCAGAGCTTTCATGGGGGAAAAAGAGAAGGAAAATATAAATAAAATATAGAATGTAACATGATGATTAAAGTTAAAAGGTTGTGGCAGTGGCTCTTTGTGCGATTTTGCGCTTACAAGTAGCTGCGGTTGTAGATGTGTCCACTACCGACTACACGACATCACTTGTTTATTCCTCCTCGTTGATCATTCTTAACCAAGCTTTTTAGCTATGTCTACATTCATTCCTCGCTTTCAACTTGAAACTCTATCGCTATAAAATTAATTGTATAAATGGGTTTTAAACTATCTTAAAACAGAAATTGTAAATTTGGTATTTTAGTTATTTTGTTGCGGGTTTAGTACTTATAAAGTATTTCGTTTATCATCTTTGTTAAGATAATGTAAAATAATAATTTTATAATTAAAAAATAACAAGTTTAATTATTTATTTTTATATACATAACCATTTATAAGAAGGGGGATTCAAACAGGAAATGCAGTTTGTTATCTTTGCAATTCTAACTTTGAAACTGAGGAACATCTATTCTGTACATGTCGAGCGGCATTAAAAATATTTTGAGGCTATTAAAGCGTTGTGGAAGGTGGATGGTCCAAAAGATGGTTCAGTTGCTTCTCTTCTTCGATGGGGAATGGATTTGGGGCTGAATGACAATCACCTTGAAGCTTATTCGGTCGTAATCTTTACAGCATGTTGGTTAATTTGGAAGTCTCGCAATAATAAAGCTTTTCCATGTGATGGTTTGGAGTCGGATGTATTTTTATCTACTCAAAATTTATCTTTTTTCTGGTTAAACACTAGGGGCAACTTTAAAAGACGTTTGATTTGGCCAATTGGTGTAACAACCCGAGTATGGAACTGTAACTTTTGTTCTGTCTTTTGTACTTTTGTATCTATTAGTTTCTTACCAATTGTTTTCTAATAAAATTCTAGTTGCTGTTAAAAAAAACTATTTATATATATATATATGAAAAAATTCATGCGAGAACCATTCTTAGTGCGAGAACCGCGAGAACCAATCTGAACCGTCCAATTCCCCCTCCTTCAATGTCATTGCCCACCCATGAATTCCTCACATGCACCCTGCCACACTCTATCCCTCCACACTCTCCATCCATGAACCCTCCCATATCCAAGGAAAGGCCGAGATTGGTTCTCGCGGTTCTCGCACTAACAACGATTCTCGTATGAACCATCCCCTAAATAAATAAATATATATATATATATATATATATATACACACTATAACCTCATTACAGCGATTACAACCCTCATTATAGCGATTAAAACTCTCATTACAGCTATTTCGTCGATTGAACTTGGGTAGCCTTCGATTACAGACTTCCACTGTGTCCTTCAGAAGATTACAGCCTTCCCCGTCCCTGTTTAAGAAAACCGTCCCCATCCCCGCTTAAAAAACCGCGGGATAAAAACCGGGATCCCCCGTCAGGTAACCATGGAAAACCTCAGGGAAACGGGTATCCCCATTTAATAATAAACATGTAATTAAATGAGTACTTTTCACCGCGCAGGTACCCGTTAAAGTAAAACCGTGATTTTTCATTACGGGGGATCGTCACTGTTAAGATTTTACCATGTATTTTAGAAAAACGATAATACTAAATTATACAACATTATATAATACAGACATATTTGAACTGAAATTAAAGTCTTAAAGAATTTAAGTGCATCCAAAATATCTAAACAAACAATCCAAATAAAAACAACGAATAAAATTAGGTTGTATTAAAGTATATAAAGATTTATTTGTTTATTGAAATTATATATATATATATATATATATATATATATATATATATGTGTGTGTGTGTGTGTGTGTGTGTGTGTGGAAGTGTTAAAATGAGAATAAGAAATCAAATGAGAATGAGAGACTCAATTGCAGTCGTTCATTTTGTAAGTGGAATTCATGGATGGAGAGCGTGAGTGAATAGAGTGTGGCAGAGTGAATGTGAGGAATTTATGGGTGGACAATGACATTGAAAGAGGGGAGGGTTTCATTGAGAACCGATTTTAGTGCGAGAACCGCGAGAACCAATCTAACCGTTGATTTGATAAGTGGAATACATGGATGGAGAGCGTTGGAGAATCAAGTGTGACAGGATGTATGTGAGGAATTAATGGGTGGGCAACGACATTGAAAGAGGGTGAATTGGATGGCTCAGATTGGTTCTCGCGGTTCTTGCACTAAAAATAATTCTCAATGGAACTTCTTCCTATGTAAGTGTGTGTGTGTGTATATATACAAAATTGATGAACTCATTACAGAATACGTAAGATGCACAACCCTAGAAAATCACGAATAAACGGCTGCGGCGGTGGTGGTGCAGAGGCGGTGGTGGTCGGAGATGCACACTCATTTGATAACCATGTAATAACGATCGCCGATGCACAGTAAAAAAGAAATCACAAAAATCAGATGTAGGTTTCCTGTTGCAGAGGTGGTCTGGGACGTGAGGGAGGCGGCGGTTGCAGTTGACGAACGTGAGGGAGGCGGCGTTTGCAGGGGATGTACGCGAGGATTAGGCGGAGTTTGATGCAGAAGAACTTAGGGTTAGGCGGCTAGGGGATGTCGACGTAAAAAAGCCAGCGACAACCAACGGTGGTAGACGGCGACAACCAACGGCGGGCTGAGACAGATCGTACGAGGCGAGGATGACGGCGTAAAAAACAGTTGCAGGGTTAAGGAGGGAAGACTGTGACGGTGGTTTCAATTTTTGGAGAGGTTAAAAGGGGGATGCAGGATTTTAACGTGGGGATAGAGAAGCAGATCAGAAGAACAGATCGGAATTTTTAGGGTTTGGAGGAGAAGCAGATGATAGTGGTGGTGGGATAATAACGTGGGGAGGGATTTAAGGGAAGAGAGAGAAAACAATTATGTAACTACCCAATTTACCCTTTTCTTATTTATGCCACATGTCACAACCACAATCCTCCTTACATTTAGTATCTTAATATTCTTTTTACTTGAACTCAACTATATATATATATATATATATATATAAAATTAATATTAAATTATAATTTGGGTATTGCGTAATCGAGACGGGTATCGGGTAATTAGGACGGGGATCATCAAACACATCTCCGTCCCCGTTTAAATAATCGGGTTTTCCCCTTCCTCATCCCTATCCCTGCCACGTTTATGTCGGTTTTCGATTTCCCCGTCGATTTCGATATTTTTTACCATCCCTATGTTTACACTTGATTATACCTCAAAGTAAGTTAAATAGGTGTTACATTGTAAGTATCATAGGATATCCTTTTAATTCAATCGTTTATTGAAGCTTGTTACTACTTTTTGTAGTGATTTTTCTTTCTTTCTTGAATCTTGATAATAAGGCATTTTTGGGAGGTTTTTTTTTATGAATTCGGACGGTTGAAACCAAAACCTGAAACGAACTAGAATTCGGTTACCGGTTCGGTTATAGTAATATTTTTAACGATTATGGTTTGATTACAATGTTAGTCAAAAAAAAATTTAAAAACCAAAGAAACCAAGCCGATTAAACACAGACAAAACATCTCCTCAAGCCTATTATCAACCCATCACGAACGTGAAAGATGTTACAACAATGACCGATAAACGCAACTAGGGGTGAGCATAAAAACCGAAAACCGAACCAAAACCGAAAAAACCGAAAAAACCAAACCGAAAAAACCGAACCAATGGTTTTGGTTTTGGTTTTGGTTTTCAATATTTTAAAAACCGAAAATTTCGGTTTGGTTCGGTTCCTGCTTCTAAAACCGCCCACAAAAACCGAACCGAACCGAACTTAAAAACCGAACATAAAAAACCGAACCGATTGTAGGAAACCGAACCATTACACTTAAATTTAGTTTTAACTTTTAAGGCAACTAAGCATCAAACTTTGTTATTTATGTTTTCAACTCTTCATGTGTTCAACACATTTCTATGATGGGTTAAATGTGTTTCATGTTGGACACTTTATTAATTATTTTGTTTCAATGTTTTCGGATAAAATCTTGTATATATCATTCTATATTGTGTTTTGTAGCAGCCCAAACAGGAGACTATGAGCAGCCTAAGTTAATGATTTGCAGCAGCCTATTTCAAAAAAAAAAAAAAAAAAAAAAAAAAAAAAAACTAAAAACCGAGCCAAAAACCGAAAACCGAACCAAAAACCGAACATAAAACCGAAAAACCGAATGGTTTTGGTTTTTCCAAAAACCGAAATTTTCGGTTTGGTTTCGGTTTTACCCCAAAACCGAACCAAACCGAACCGTGCACACCCCTAAACGCAACATATAACGTTGAAAGCTGAAAAACAAAAATGCCATGCGGTGAACGTGGATCGAACACGTGACCTTCAGATCTTCAGTCTGACGCTCTCCCAACTGAGCTATCCCCGCAATGTTGAAACTATTAGCTACTGTATCTATATAAATACTATATTTATTTAATATCTCCGTCACAATTTGATTACGTCATAGGTTTTTTTTTCTTCTGTATTTCTAAGCAAAAGAGATTCAAAGAAGTTAGAATGAGATTTCTTAAATGATCAATGCTTTAACTAATAAAAGGTTGGGCAACTGCTAAAAGAAAAGGAAAATAAGAAGTTTGAGATTGATGATGATGATTACTTAGATGATCACCATGCTCAACAAAGTCGATAATCAGAGTCATAATTCAATAATTCATACACAAATTAGTTGACATTTTAATGAATTAGACCCTAATTCTTAGCTATTTGATGGATTGAATAACTGCCGGTAGTCTTAATGAACGTGGGGTGGTGGTGGTGGTTTATAAACGTGGGGTGAGTGGTTATAATACAAAGATTTCGATATCGATAATCTTGAATCCAGTCGGTCATAATCTAATTTTACATGTAAGAACAACACACCAACTAATGTTCTTTCTTTCTTGAATTACCATTTGAGTTTTAATAAATCTAATACTTATATACATACATACATATACATACAACCTACGCTCCTCCATTTATTAACCTCACATTTCACACACCTCTTCTACTTTCTAGTTTACTTCTTTGACTCGTACCCACAAGCTAATTTCTGCATACTCCATGGATTTCAGCGGTTTTGGCATCTTGGTTGCTTTCTTTTTGCTGATTTATGGCGATAATCATGTCAAAAGTTCAAGAAAATACATCACTTGGGACGATATCAAGGTACAAGAAGACTCCAATCGCCACAAAAAAACAGAAAGTTTGAATCTTGGGAATGAAAGTAGAGTGATTGTGGTTGATCAAAATGGCGGTGGTGATTCGCTCACTGTTCAAGCTGCTGTTGATATGGTCCCTTTTAATAATTCGGTTCGCGTCAAGATTTACATTCTTCCTGGTATTTACAGGTTTGCGTAATCATTCGTTATATTACCAAGCACCATTAGTTTCTGTCTTACTTTTTTTTAGTTTTTGATGAATCTTGAGTGATGATGCAGAGAAAAAGTGATAATTCCTGCTTCAAAACCTTATATTTCTTTCATTGGAGATCCAAATCATGCTTCAGAAACTGTTTTAAGCTGGAATGACAAAGCATCAGACAGATTCATGGATGGTTCTGAACTGGGAACCTATAGAACAGCTTCTGTTTCCATTGAATCTGATTACTTTTGTGCTTCTGGGATTACAATTGAGGTAGTATTACCAAGAAATTCATTACTTTTGTATTTGTATGCTGGTGTTATTTGGGCTGATCTTGAATATTACACAGAATAGAGTTGTTGCAGTTGCAGGAGGGTATAAAATGCAAGCGGTCGCATTGAGAATTGCAGGCGATAAGGCTGTGTTTTATCGCGTAAGAATATTGGGGACACAAGACACTCTGCTGGATGAAAATGGTTCTCATTACTTCTATAGATGTTATATTCAAGGTTCTGTTGATTTCATCTTTGGGAACTCTAGATCACTCTATAGGGTACGCGTTAAAAACAATACCTTTATGATAATAATCTAAATCTTTAAATAATAATCACAGGAAGATTTTGTTGTGATTCAGGAATGTACTTTGCATTCAGTAGCTGATAGATATGGAGCAATTGCAGCTCAACACAGGAACTCAGAAGAAGAAGACACAGGCTTTTCTTTTGTAAATTGTTCAATAACAGGAAGTGGAGGGGCAGTCTATTTGGGGAGAGCATGGGGGAATTACTCAAGAACAGTGTATTCTTATTGTGATATTGATAATATCATTGACCCTTTGGGCTGGAGTGATTGGAATCAACCATGGAGGCAAAGGTAACAAAGAAATCACTTTTACAAAGTTATAAGAAAGATTTGGAGTAAATCGAGTTAAATGGTTAATGTTTATATGTATATATATACATTTAGGACGGCGGTTTTTGGAGAATATGAATGCAGAGGGAAAGGTGCAGAGAGAAAGAATCGAGTATCTTGGGCCAAATCATTCGCGTTTGAGGAAGCAATGCCTTTTCTTGATACGAATTTTGTCGACGGAGAGAACTGGTTGAGATTATGATATGATGATCATGGTGTTTTTTTAAACAAAATATAGGTTCTAAATCATATATATATATATATTCACAAGTTTCTTATTCATATTCATACAACACTAAATCATAAAGCTTTTACAAAAAAAATGATCAGAAGAATGAAAGATTGCACCTCAAAGCATAGTTTCATCATAAAAATGAGTTAATGGATGTAAATATTACAATATACAGAAGTGATCAGAAGATATATATATATATATATATATAATTATTATAATAAAATAATGAGGTGGTTCAGTAAATTTAATTGCCATAAGCAGTCAGCAGAGCTGAAGAACAAATCTGCATATGGCCCTTTTTCTCCTTTCATGGCTTGGCGAAATTAGTTACTTATTATATTAGTTTTAATTTTCTTTATTATATTCAAAGAAGTACTTTATTATGTTTTTTTCGTTTTCTTTTATAAAATTTAACATGTACTATATAATGTAAATATGAATATATATATATTTGTAGTTGTTTTATTGTTTTTTTTTTCTTTGAAAAGCAAGCAAACTTATACTCTATATTTCAATCCATCCGAACTTGTACAAAGTCAGTATTGTGATGAAGTTCACTCCACAAGGCGTAGAGAAATAGCTGCAAACTATGCAAACAACAAGCTTTGAGCAGAATGTTTGTGCAGAGTGTTGTCTAGATTGAAACCTCTTTTCCTCTATTAAGTTCACCACTTACCCAATAAACTAAGATTAAAACTTATTAAATCACCAATTTCCAAGCCCCCCTTCCCCCCTCCAAAATTAGGGGTGTGCATGGGGCGGTTTCAAGCTCAAACCAAACTCAATCCGCTAATTTCGGTTTTAGGATTTTTAAACCCAATGGTTTCGGTTTCTATCGGTTTCGGTTTTGGCGGATTCTGGTCATTAACGGTTTGGTTTCGGTTTTAAAACCGAACCCACTTGGTCTTTAATATGAATATCAAATTTCTTGTACTATTTATAACATTATATACAAATTTCAGCCACAAAATATAATTTTTAGCTTTAAATTCAATGTTTAATAACATACTTCAACACTAAATACAAATATCAACTCAAATATTCAAAACATAGAAATATTTGTTATTATATAATCATGATATAAACGTTGATGTGAAAAGAGGTAAACGACAAAGGGAATGAAAAGTTATTAACCCTAATAATTGGACCTTGAAATATTTAATGAGCTTCATTGACTTCTATTTATAAACTATAAAATTAAAAAAAAATATTTGATATGTTAAATATTAATGGGGCGGTTTATATTAAAACCCGAAACCAAACCGAACCCATCAGTTTCTACAAAATTGAAAACCGAACCGTCGGTTTAAAATGGTTTCGGTTTTATCGATTTTAACAGATTGGTTTCGGTTTTTCGGTTTCTATGCACACCCTTACCCCCAATTCCCTTTTAGTTGTCATAACATCCCGTTTACCCAACAAATTTTGTTGTCTTTCAGCCCTCTACCCCCTCAAAAGAAATGTTTTCTATATTTATATAATAGAATAAGGATACTGAAAAGAGCACGGAACACGGAAAGGAAGTAAACAGGAAAATTGGATAACACTGAATTTATTAGAGTTAGATGTCCCCCTGTAAGAAAGCAGATTCTTTTTCCACGATGCCAACCGACCCTCCATTGAATTAGAAACTCTCTGCCAATGACCCCCCTTTTTCATGCTAACTTTGACCGGCACTCCAAGATAGTAGGACACGTCTTCGCTTACTTTACAACCTATCCTACCATCAAAGTTCAATACCTCAAATTTGTCCACTGAAATACCCATCAACCGACTCTTTTTCCAATGAACCACCTTTGTGTTATTGTTGTTTAGTATAAACTTTATCATAATATGATACATATACTAAAAATAAATGTATTTAGAAAACACTTATAAAAGTGAGTTCTTTAATAACTATCATATGTACTTGTTTGCGATTTTGTACTTGTGTTTTCAAATCTCGATTTTCAAGATTTATTCATCCATATGTTCTTTGATTTTTTAAGATTCATCTGTATGAGATTCGTAATCTTCATGTATATGTTCACTAGGTTTCAAGCCCGTGTAAACACGGGTCTGTAATCATAATGCTGTGTAAATATGTTTATGGTTTCGTTGTTTATAAAAAGAAGGATTGTTCAGAATTTAACATACTATCACACAATATCTTGATTGAACTCATGCAAGAAAATATGTTAGTGGATTTCCGTCTTTTACCAAGGTTGTTAAAAGGGGTATAATTGTTGTTGTTCAACTTTAACTTCTCTTTTTTTTTGTGACATCATGTATTCATGGGTCTCTCTAAAACTTATTATACGCAGTCAACAAAACTTCACTTACAATGATAAAATTTTGATGATTACTAAACACTATACCTTTTTTCAGCACATTAAATTTCATCTCGTGCATGAGTGATATGCAAATATGATAAATGCCTCTATTAGCTGAAATACCCCTCATATAAATTACTTACATAATTATTGTGCAAATGGTTGTCTTTAGGAAAATTGTCATATTGTACATAAATTAATGGAACCATGGACACCCTTAATTATACGCTGAAAAATGTAATATATAGATGGTAATTAGGAAAGAAAAATCTAACAGATAACAATAATCAATTACATGGAGATTCAGAATGACGAACCTCCACTTTTCGCAACTGGATAGGATTCTCATGGATTTGTTATTGTCACGATCACATAACAACGCTAACATATAAAGAGGAATAAGCCAATGCTACTAGGAAAAACTAACACAACCACAAAACTGTCAACATACTTACATAAATATCAACAATTTTTTGGAGTTCTGATTGTGTATTCCCTAAAGTTGTCAACACTCTTCCTCCAGAAAGAGAAAATGTGTGAAGATAAAATTATACGTTTAAATACTTGCAGGTACAAAATTTTAATAATGAGCATCAAAATTGTTGCAGAAATGATGTGCACTTCACAGCTTATGCTGTATCATCTGCCAAGCCCCAGATGTAATACATAACAGAAGAAGCAACCAAACAGTTCTTATTAACACTTTCACTATTAGGATCAATTGCAGTTTTGTCCTGCAAACATATCCCCACTTCATGTAGCAACTCTGAAAATTCTAAGATACAAAAACATACAAGTCTTCTTTATTTGCAAAAACATCTTCGGTACTAATTCGCCCCTGCAAGAAAAAGGCATTTCAAATTAATCATCTGGAAGTAAAGTAATTAAGAGCAAGAACATCAAAAACCATTGCATATCCCAAGTTCTAGCAAATATCTTGAAGTTTTTAATGCCAATAATTACTTGCAAGTACAAAAATTTCATCAAACTAAAACAATTCAGCCATTTTCATCACTTCTTGCTTAATAAATTTGACTGTAATTCAATAAACTCCGAGCAAGAATGTATCACGAAGGAAGCGAAATTTATACAAAACTAACAGCACTAAATCGAAGGAAGCAAGAATGTATCACGAAAGCAACCTCCAACCAAGTGTTATTAGAAGTTATTTTGCACAACCATACTACTGTAGCAACCTTATTATACTGGTTCAGCCTCAACCACTTACTACTGGGTATGAATATATTCAGGCTCTTAGAAACCTAACTCCCTTAGCAAATAACCAGGTCAACATAGGTTGCTCTTAGCTCTTATAGAATTTCTTATCTAGACAAGGTAGGTATGTCCTATCACTCCTTCAAAATCCTCTCATCCCAAGAGAGAACATTGATTAAGTGATAATCAAGAAAACTTTCAAGATGCAGCTTTTTACCCCCACCCCCATTATAACCAGCGAACATATAAGTGTCTTATATCCTCCTGTATGCATGGAATTGTGGTAATATATGCTTTACATATCTCTACATATCATCTAAATTTAAGGAATATGTGTATACCTTCACAGCCACGCTGCCGGAGGTCTTTTTCAGGAAACAATCTCTCTATCTTCGGATAGAGGTATGATTGTCTACAATCTACCTCCCCCATACCTCGCGATAGCGGGATTGGGTACTGTTGTTGTTGTTGTTTGTTGTGTGTATACCGTCACACGAAATCATCCATTAGATATAAAATCACCTATTTTCCAATTGTTATCATCAAGATCCTCCATGTTTTTCCAAAGGATAAGTTCTATTAAACTTCATGTAAAACCAAACTGTTTCATTTCTACACCGCAATGTTTCTGTTCATAGAAAATTTTAGTGCTAAAAATACGTATTTGCTTTCGTCATTATCAAGATTCTCTGATTTTAAAAGACATTCAGAAGTTTAACTTAGAGTATGGTCAAACCTATATGTAGAGAAGAAGATATTATTAATTTTTGACTATAGATTTTTTTTAAGAATACTATGCAGCAGGCATTCAGGCAAACTTCACTTATATAATAAAGATCGAAATCCTTTGTGAAACACTTGTGTGTTACTTGGCCATTCTCCAAAATCTCAATATCAATTGACCCGAGCATTCCGATCATTCGTGCAAGCAAAATGACAAGTACATCATTCAGAAATAGAACCTGTTTTCCCATTAAGGTAGCATGATAAAATTAATTACTGCATGTCTACCTTTGACTTCGGATGTCAAACTTTTATTCATGAAATTAAGATTACTATTTATTTCTCTATGAGTTCAGCACTAATTCTATTTTTTTATTATGTGATAATTGTCAAACTGTTGGATGCAATTGTTAATTTTTCCTTATGGATTAAATAGTTTGATACCGATTTCAAAAACCAACAGTAGTTTTTGACACAGGAAGTCAAACTGGAACAACTAACAGAGAATGACAAACTTGCATCACCAAAATATAGCTCGGCCAAGATCGATGACCTTAATCTCACATCTGCTATAGCTTTTGATAAGAATATTTTCAGGTTTTAAATCACAATTAATGATACCCAACACGTGTAAGTACTCCAGTGCTTCCAAACATTGCCTTGTTATCACCTGATTTTGACTTTAATATGTCAAACATTTTCCGTAACATACATAAGGAAATACTAATTTATCATACCTGTAGCCTGTTCAATGTGAAGTAGGGCTCCCCTCCACATTCTGTGTTGTATTTTTTATAAACGATGATGCCCCTTCCAAAAACAAAAGCTTGAGTACCTGCCCTCATCCATAGACTGATCCAGCAATGCAGGTGAGAAATCACACCCACTGATTCAGCGAACCCCATAGTTTGTAATCGATAGTTTGATTCAACTAACAGAGTTTGTAATCGATAGTTTGATTCCTTCAATCTCTGAGAATCGAGAGCCCGACATCTGATCGTATGGAGAAGAAATGAGGGGTTCTATGAGATTTTTTTTCGATAATCATTGAGAGCGAACGGAAGAGCATACGGAAAGTTCATAGAAGTCGGAGCCTCCATACGTCCGCGTTTTTTCTAATCGGAGCTATGATGCCACCTCAAAATGTGCAAACCACTAATTTAGCTTACATCAATAATGTCAAATTAAAAATCAGTGCCCCGTAGGATGTATTAGATCCTGTATTATATATGATATAGATTAGATCCTATAACCTACATATGTTTTAGCTAATTGAAAGAAGAAACTAATTGTAGACAATCAAGCACACAAAATGAATCTATTGTTACAAACTAAAAATCAAATATATTTTTGCACATATGCAAAAAAAAATTCATATTTGTACTTGTGCAAATTTTGCATATTTGCACATATGCAAATGTCGAGCTGCAATAAAAAAAAATTCAGCAAAAACAAAATAAAAATTTTGAAAAAATATATTAAGACCAGTTTAAAATTAAAGAGCATAATTTTCTCGTTAAATTGGTATAATTTTCGTAATGTAACACCTTTCCATTTGATGTATATATTAGTTTAAAAAATGTGGGTTAATGCAAAAATGTCCAAATTACCCTTAGTTAATTAAGGATAAGTTTGATTAGTTTAAGGTTATCCATTTACAACTCTTTAATCTCAACCCTCCATCTATTTGATCAATGGCTGTAATTGGTTCTCGCAGTTCTCGTACGAAAAACGGTTCTCGTTTTAACCGCCCCCCCCCCCCCCCCACACACACACATATATATATATATAACGAGAACTGTTTTTCGTACGAGAACTGCGAAAACCAATCTGAGCCGTCCAATTCCACCTCCTTTAATGTTATTGCCCACCCATGAATTCCTCACATGCACCCTGCCACACTTGATCCCCTCCACGCTCTCCATCCATGAACTTCCCATATCAAAGGAACGGCTGAGATTGGTTATCGCTGTTCTCGTACGGAAAACAGTTCTCGTCTGAACTCTCACATATATATATATATATATATATATATATATATATATATATATATATATATATATATATATATTTGGAAATTTTCAATGAAGAACTGCGAGAACGGTTTGTAACACCATCCATAAGTAACTAATAAGGGTATTAATTTTAGTCATTTACATATTTACGAACCGTGAATTGTGTCCTAGTAAGCCATCAATAATTTGCAATACTTGATATTCTCAAAATAACTCTTTTAATGTCTCATTAACGAGCCATTAATAAGCCATCAAAATTTCTTAGTCATTAATTAATTTTAATCAATGGTTAAAATTGGTTCTCGCAGTTCACATACAATAATAGTTCACATTTGAACCTTCCTCTATTTTATATATATATATATATATATATATATATATATATATATATATATATATATATATATATATATATATATATATATGTTAAAAAGTTTAAATGAAAATTGTTTTACATATGAGAACTACGAAAACTTTTATAACACCATTAATGACTCTTCAATAGGTGCATTTCGGTCATTTATATACTAAGGGCATTTTGGTCATTCATATTTTTTTACACAACTGTGAATTGCGCCCATGTGGATTAGTTATTATTTAGTGAGGCTAGATTTTTTAAAATACCCCAATTAATAAGTCACTAATGTGCTACTTAATGAGTCATTAATGAATCCTCATCTATTATTAGTTATTGATTTATTTTAATAAGCACCTAATATTTGTTCGCGCAATAAGAACGATTCTTATCAAATGAACCATCCTTATTGTGAGTACCGTAACCATCATTAATAATGTTTATTAATAGAAGTATTTTGGTCATTTATATCTTTTATTCAACCATGAATTACATAAAGGTGGACCGTCAGTAATAATTGCAACTTGATTTTCCCAAAATATTTCGTCATTAATGAGCCGTCATTATTATTTTCGCATTTTAATCAAGGGTAAAGATTGGTTCCCGCGGTACATGCATCAAGAACGATTCTCAGATGACCCACCCCTATGTGTGTGCACGGGCGCGCCCGCACGCGCGCACACACACACACACACACACACATATATATATATATATATATATATATAATGTTAGTAAATGAACTTTTTCACATATACACACACACACACACACTAGCAACGTACCCGCGCAATGCTGCGGCGGCAATGTTTTCGGTTTTGCAACATGACGTTTTCAAGAATTGTAATAATATGTTATTCGCGCGATTTAATGTCACAAAAAAGTTTTCAACAACATGTCTATTTTTCAGATTTTCTTATATTTGTATCAACTATTTTATTAATTAACCAATGATCTCTTAGCCTAGTGGTTAAGAGTGAGGGGGAGGCAATGTCTTCTAGGAGATCCAGGGTTCAAACATTGATAATGGAGTTTAATTCTAACTTGGGGTTTACTAACTTACTAACAACTAACTTTGCTATTAAAAAAAATTATTTTATTAATTTTAAAAATAAATTCTAAAATACACAAAATAAGAAATAGATTTATATTTATGAAATAAGGAGAGAGAATGTAATAAGATTTTGAAAATTATGTTGATGTGTGTGGATAATTATGTTTGTGTGATAGAGTGTGTTAGTGAAAGAATATATTTCAAATAAATAAAAAATTAAAGTAAATTAGGAGAGTAAAAATAATTAAAAATATTGAGTGGATAAGATTAATTTAGATAAAAAGAAGGGTGGACATTAAAGTAGTCTTAATAATTTGAAGGCAGTACATTATGCATAATTATTTAGACTACTTCAATTTAAGTAGTTTTAATAATTTGTGGAGAGAGAAACATAAATGTATTAGTTAGTAGTAAAGATAATGTTAGGAAATATTTATTTGAGAATCATTTTTATTGTGAAAATCACGATAATCAATTTTGGTCTTTAATTAAATTAAATCAATGGCTAAAAATAATAACTCACTCCCCGGTATACCTCTTCTGGTTGTCCTTTAAAAAATAAAAATAATAACTCATTAATGACGTGGTATCAGCTTACCAAAAATCATCTTGTCCCTTGTGCATTTGTTCGGTCTTGGTCTGTATCATCTTATATACAAACTCATCAACCAGTTTGGCACTTTCCTTTAGCTTTGCTTCTGATCTAACACCTTCTTCTATTGAACCACACATGCTCTCAAGATCCATTCCAAAAGCAACTCTAAAAATCGAATCCAACGTTGCTTTCATGAAGATATCCTGTGTGTATATATATGTATATTATTAATGAATGCCAAATTGCCAATAATCAAAACCGTGTCTATAGTATTATAAATTTTGTCGACTAATCAAGTGTAACTTAATTACACATTTATATCAAGACTTTGATTGTTATTTGTTGCTTCCGTCAACATATGTGTGATTTTGACAGCATTTTTTCTGAATATTACACTGCTAAAATTTCTCAAGACTTTTGTTGAAAACTCGTAGCTTGAGACCTTCCTCTATTCCCGCCATTTGTCCCCGTCAACTGTGAATATTCCATCACCAAGAAGATCCTTAAGGATGTCATGGTTATATTTTCCCTGCAAAATATCATTAACGAGTAATTTAATTAATGGGTCATCATAAAAAGGCTGAAGTTGAATTATTTAGCGAAACATACCTTGCCATAGTTTTCAAAATTGGTCTTGAGGATGAACTCAACATTAGCCGGATCAGATGTATAAACCTCGTTTCGGTAAGGAGCTATTAACCTGTAGCTTTTGTATTTTGTTGCAAGATCAGTCATGTAATCATGCAACCTGTGGAAGTTAAGGAGCTGATTAAACATAGTTCCGGCAATTTCTTCTTCCCTGTTGATGTTGATTGTAAACATAGAGGAGAAGGAGTGGTATGGGAGTGATTACTAGCATGAAGAAGAGTGTGTTTAAGAGAAAATCCATGGCGGTTTGTGAGTTGCCATTGGAGGGGTGGGATTACTGCTACTTATGTAGTTGTTCTGAGTTTTTTTAAATAATTTTTTGATTTATTAAAAAGGTGATGATGATAATGACACAGTTGTTGAAGAAATTAACGATGTTTTCAAAACGTGGATGGCCGGATGGGAATCGGAAGTTATAAGAATTTATAAAAACAAAAGGGTTTG
Organism: Pulicaria dysenterica; assembly: GCA_947179395.2. Taxonomy (NCBI): domain Eukaryota; kingdom Viridiplantae; phylum Streptophyta; class Magnoliopsida; order Asterales; family Asteraceae; genus Pulicaria; species Pulicaria dysenterica. The sequence continues at coordinate 20,679,746 of OX359291.1, forward strand.
GTATAAATAATTTGGGAATTAAAGTAAATTAGTTAAATTGCATGTGTTAGTTAGACATGATCGATCACAAGCATTCTCAGCTTTTTTTAGAAGTTGAAGCAGTTTTGTTTGTTTGTGTTCTTTAACTCACATTGAGTTTGCAAGTTTTTTTTTGTCTCTTTTTTTTTCCTTTTCGAAGTTCGGTTTCAAGAGACTTGTTTTTGAGCGGTTTTGATGGCGGACGTTGGTGGCTAAAGAATCAACATTGGCCATAGGTGTCATGTTCAGCAAAATTAGATAAAACTGGCTAAAGATCATCTTTCAAATTAGGTGTTTGGTGAATGAACTAGAGTTGAAAAATGCAAAATGATGAAAAAGAATATATGATTAAAGAAACAAATTATCAAGTTTAACTGTATAGGGGTATCATGGTAATTTTGATTACCTGGAATCATCAATCTCCATCCATAACTTACTTGAAAGACACCAAGACACCAAATGTCTTGTAGCTCAGCGGTATCTGGTGTGTTATGGAGTATTGCCCCCTCCGAAGAGGTTGTGGGTTCAAGTCCCGGTGTGAACAATATTGTAGATTAGGGGTAGGTTAGTAAGGGTGTGTGTGTTTGCCGTTTAAAAAAAAACTTACTTGAAATAAATTATGTTTAAGGGATTATAGCAGATTGTATTTCTAGTAAATCTCTAAATATTTTAACACTCAATAAAACTAGAGAACTTGAAATTATAAAAGCAAAAAAACTCTCAAACTACTATATATATTCATGTACTAAAAATCCAAAATCCATACTTCCATAGGTAATTATTCGGTTTTGATCCAATCCAATTCAAAAATCCAAAATATCCGAACCAAATAGTCTTATCCAAAATTTTCGGTTCAATAATTCAGTTTTATCTGATCAGTAAACATCCTTACATACTATATATCTAGCGATAGTGTGGTAGTTAGAAGAGTTGGTTGACAAGGTGTGTATAATTGACTTAAAATGTGGTGATAGAATTATAAAACTAGGAAAAACAAGCCTTGTAAGTTGTAAATTTGTAATGGTGTTCGCTGTGGGGATGAGGCCCATGGCATGGCCCATTAGTTGATTAATTAGGTATTTAATTAATTAGGGTTTTCTTGTTTAATTTTTAAGTATTAAGATAGTGTTGAGTTATATGTATATCTAAATCCTTTCTGTTAATAAAGAAGTATATAGTTTCTATCTATAAACGTATGTTATGATCCTGAAGATCGAACTATATTAATTCTTGGTGTTTGTTTATTTTGTTATTGTTATAGGGCAAATTGCAGAGAAATGTAACTAAAATATCCAAAGTTGCCAATAAAGGTAACGTCAATTTTTTTTGGGCCGAGAAAGGATTATAGATTACAGTTTTTGACAAAAAAAGGGAATAATGACCTCTTATACCTGCTGACCGCCCAGTCAGTAGGTTACCGATGACGTGGCTATATACGTGACAGTCCAGTCATCACCATCAGCTAATACAGTTGTATATGTGGCAATCCATGTTATCATTTATTGTCATTTACTTTTTTCTAAAAAATATTAATCATTTATATAATAATTCCAACTAACTAATAATAATTAACTACTAATTAACGTTTTATAATAATTAATTAACTATTACTTACTTACCAATTAATTATAAATTATCTTTCTAAACATTATTTGAATTTATTTTTTATTATAATTATTTTATTATTAATTTCTTCAAGATACTCATGGTGTTCAACAATCAACATGTTTATAGTCTTTAGGGTGGGCCTATTTGGACCCCCTCCACTATCTTAATAAACCCCCTAATGATTACATCCTTATATTTATTAAAATAACTCAATGATAAAGCTATTATTACATAATAATTTCAATTCTTTTTCATTTACACTTAATTATTCTATAGTCATATTTAGATAATCATTCAATTTCTTTTTCTTTTACAACTTAATTAATAACACTTTAATTATTATACATTTTAATTAAAATTGCAACCTTTTTTTATAATACTTCTAAAAAGAATATTTTTTTATTTATATATATATATATATATATATATATATAATTACGATGCAACAAATAATGAAAGACTTTAAAATTTAAATTTATTCCCTCACATGTATCAAAGGTGCTACAAAACTAGTATATAATTATATAGTATAATCTTATAACCTGATCGGTGACAAAATCCGGTGTTTTAAAAGAAAATTCTTCATCTTCAATAGACATACCTGTATACAAACACCATAACAAATAAATAATTAAAATATTATATAAATATAAATTACGAATTTATTTAAGTAGAAAACAATAATATTAAAAAGTATAAATAAACTTTAATAACTTAATCTGTTTAATAATAAATTTAATAAGTTAATTATTATTTAATAAAAATAAATTTTTTTTTTGAAAACTAGCTATATGTAGCTTCACTTCCCCATGTCACAACTCCCAAACACACACCCTCTCTCTCTCTCTCTTTTTCTCTCCACCGCTCCATTCTCCCTCTCTCTCTTTTTCTCTCCACGTTCACCCTTCTCCCTCTCTCTCTCTCTCTGCTCCAGTCAGTCATCTCTCTCCACGGCTCCGACGCATCGCATCTACGCTCTAGCGGCGGTAGATCTGTGTGTAGATCTCCCCCTTCTCCGACCACGTCTCCCCAAGCTCCGACGGCGGTAGATCTGTGTGTAGATCTCCCCATGTCTCCGACCACGTCTCCGACCACGTCTCCGACCACGTCTCCGACCAGGGCGGTAGATCTGTGTGTAGATCTCCCCAAGCTCCAAGGTTTCACGCTCTCTCTCTCTCTCTCCATCTCTCTCCATTTCCGGCCACGGTTTCTCTCTCTCTTGTTCTTGTCTTGTATAACATTAAGAAGATGGGAAAGAATTATGCTTACTTGAGTATTGGTTGCCGGAAGACGGAGGACGGGTTTCTATTTTTCCTGTCGGTCGTTTTTTGGTGGTCGGAGGTGGGTTTTTGGCCGGAGGTGGGTTTTTTGGTGGTCGGAGGTCGTGTTCTGTTGTCCGGTGGCCGGAGGTGGGTTTTTGGCCGGAAGAGGGTTTTTGGCCGGAACTCGTTTTTTTTACCGTGTTAGTGCATACATGGTCACATATTAAGAAATGCATCCTTATTTTGATGATGATAAAAATATGAACAAGTAATATTATTGCTTATCAAATTTATTCATATGTTCATATGTTACATTCTTTAAAGGTTAACAAACCTAAAATTAAGATGATCAAGTGAAGGACAAATAATTGAAGACTTCAAATCAACAAGCAAAGAAGAAAACAAGATAAAAGCAAACATTCAACTTTCACGGTCGATCCCACGGTCGACCGTAAATCAACCGTAGCCGCACAAACGTCATCTCTTAACATCGTCTTTCTTGATGTCAACCGATCTCATACTCGACAATTGAAGATGAAATCTTTAAAGGAAATTAATAATTATAAGAGTTCACATATAATTTTGACAAAAGAATATTTTATCAAATCTTTTGTAAATATGTCACACATATAGTTTATAAAAGTAATTCCAAACTTTTATTTAATTTGTCTTGTAAGACAAATTATAATAAAACAAATTATTTCTTATTGTGGCAAACACTAAACATGATTTTGCATTGAATTGCCACAAGACTAAAATTAGAAAAGCATCTTCTATATGTGGTAAATATCCAACATCATTTTTGCAAATCCTTCCAACCTTCCAAATTTGCATAAAGAATTCAAACTCTTTTGGTAGGTCAACTTGGGACTTTTCTAAATGCTTTTTCTAATGATTTTTTATGGCAAAAAATGTTTGAGTATGGTTTTATACAAAGTACAACGTTCATATTTTGAACTTCCAAAAAGCTGTCCAGACCTGCGACGGAAGATGCACGGTCGACCGTGGCTTCTTCCGTGGGGCATCGGGACAAAATTTCCTTTTGTCATTCCTTGGTTATTTAAACAAGCTAATGTCTTCATTTCAAACCAACTCTTGACATCTGAAAAATATAGAAAATATACAAGATCTTGTGAGCTTATATTCCACACAAAAAGACCATATTCAAGATCAAGATCAAGAGAAAAAGTGCAAAGTCTTCAAGAGCAAATCTTCATCTCTATATATTATGTTATTTGTATAAGTGTGTAAGGATCAACTCTAGCCTTTCAAATTAGAGTGAAGTAAGGATCAACTCTAGCCTTTCAAATTAGAGTGAAGTTAGGATCATCTCTAGCCTATAAAATTAGAGAGAAGTAAGGATTAACTCTAGCCAACATAATTAGAGTGAAGATAGGCTTATCTTAGCCTTGTTTGCAAGAGAGAAGATTATTTCTTGTAAGCTAAAAAGAGAAGTGTAAAAGGTTTATTTCTACCTTCAAAGAGAGAAGCTAGTGGAGCAAACTCTTGGTGGGTGAGGCCAAGGAGTGGATGTAGTGCAAGTTTGTTAACACTTGCATGAACCACTATAAATCTCTTGTCTACTCTTGGTGATATCTCTCTATCTCTACTCTCTTTAAATTATTATATTAGTTGTGTTGCTATAAATTTCAAGATTATTCTTTATAACACAACTTACTAATTTTTATAAGTGTAAAAATTGGTAAACTAAGTAAAAGAACCTATTCACCCCCCCTCTAGGTTCCAACATACCGGAATTTGGTTTTTGGCCGGATGTTGGTTATGTTGCCGGATATTGTACAGATTAGTTTAGATGATTTTCTTATATAACAGTAATTAAATTTAATAATATGGTTGTAAAAATGTAATTAATTGAACTGTAAATGTGGTTAGTGTTTAATTTTTCTCAGAAAACGAGATTTGACTATGTCAGGATTGGACCTGTTGATGCATGTGTATTATCTCAATAAAAGCTGACAGTAAAAAGCTAATTGGTTAGTTTAGACCAATCAAAATTCTCTTTACCTAATTAATCAGCATTAAGGGTACAACCAGATTTGAAGGGGTACCAATAGGAGGACCCTAGTCTTTATTGTTTTTATGATTTATCATGCTCAATGCAAACAGATCTGAAGAATACCAACAAACGTACACAAATTTGAAACAAAAAGACTTGTGTTCCTGAGTCCTCAAACACCAAAACACACACACACACACACATACACATGCACAAAGTTGGAACAAAAAGGTGATCTGGAAACAGATCTGAAGAACAGATCTGGAAAGCGAAGAACAGAAAGAGAGCCATGAACCACCTGTGCCAACAAACACACATACACAGATTCAAAGTTACGAACACAGATATGAAGAGAGGATGAGAGATCTGGAAACAAAAACTCAGATCTAGAAACAGAAAGAGAGAGAGGGAGAGAGAGATCGGGAACATACGAACACAGATCTAAAAACCCTAAGTCATAACCACCACCACCTCACAGATCTGTTCTTGAAGGTGCCGTGAAGCGATGGTGGAGAGCGACGGTGCAGTGAAGAGATAGTGGCGGGAACATGACGGTGACGGTGGCGGTGGTGCGATGGTTGCGGTGGACCTACGGTGGCCTGTGGGCTTAAGAGGGTAGAGAGAGTGATGGTCTGATGGGAGAGATAACAAAGTTGATGGGAGAGATAAGATAGGTTTGTTGATTGTTAAAATAAAAGAATATGTTACATAAGCTTTTTCTTAAAAAAATTAAAGGTTCTTGCCACATAAGTATTTTTTTTTAAATTGAAAGTTTTTGACACCTCATCAAATTCTAACTGGTTACCGGTCAAACAAGTCACGCGTCCCCTTTTTTTGTCAAAAATTGAAATCTATAATCCTTTCTCGGCCCAAAAAAATTGACATTACCTTTATTGGCAAATTTGGATATTTTAGTTACCTTTCTCAGCAATTTGCCAATTGTTATATGCATCTTATAACGTGTTCTTGATACGAATTCAAGTCCGGTCCTTACAAGTGGTGATTTGATCTTTATATACATTTGATGGTGTGCAACGCATGTTTGATGCTGAACATACTGTATAGTCTAGCGATAGTAAATCATAGTTTGACGAGTTGGTTGATAAGGTATAGATTTGATGGTGTACAACTCACGTTTGATACTGAACATATTGTATAGTCTAGTGATAGTAAGCGTACCATAGTTAGAACATTTGGTTGACAAGGTTTAATGGATTAAACTTTTTTAATGGTTAGTCAAACATAATCTATTATGTTAAACATGAAAATAAGATCTACAAAACAACTCATTTTTTATTTAATAATAAGAGGCCCACTCTCATATTTGTAATAAAACATAATTTATTATATTTAATCATAATATAAGAGCATCTAAATCAACATTTAATGTTGTATAGCTAGTCATAATAATAAAGTGGTATACAACTCGCGTTTGATGGTGTACAAATTATCTTTGTACAACTAGTCATTATGTTTTGGTCTTGTACGTTTCTTTGGCTATGTATGGTTTGTGTACATTGTTGCGTGTGGTCCTAACCTTTGAGATATTTTATAATAAAATGTTGATTTAAAAAAAATATATCAAGAATTAAGAAGCAAGTAAATAACATCAATATATACCATAACCACGATTCTTCTAATAATAAATATAAAAACTACTAAAAGGTCCGAACATAAATTTATAATATCTTTATAAACGTATGTACTGTAAACACTTTGATAGTACGTTAAATCTAAATTCTGAGACAAAATCTACATGTAGAAGGATTAATTAATCTTTATAGGTGCTTTGTAAGAAAAATAATAATCTGGATAAGAATAGAAATAGTAGGATTAAGGGTTATATAAAGGGTGAAATATGTTTTAATCCTAAACTTTAGATTTGAAAATTGTTTAATCACTAAATTTTTTTTACTAAACATTATAATTCTTACACAATTTTTGTTAGATAATTTTAGCCTTAATCAGGAGCTAAGACCATTCCAATGCCCCCTTTCACATGCATAAACTAAACCAACAATTAAGATAAACACAAAGAGTCAGAAGTAAGAAACCATGACATATATGTTTGGAATACATTCCATTTTAAGAGAGTATTTTACCTTATTAATTTTATCCTTAATCTAAATCTAAATTACTTGTTACCATATTAACGTGGAACCTCTATTAATCCTATCCTAGAAACACCCTTTCTCAAAAGACAGATTGATGAAAACTCACATACGGACCATAGTTGCATTGCTAACTCCTTGGATATCAGCTCTAATATCACGATTACGCTCAGAGTTCGTATAATTGTCCTAGTTTGATGATTGCACATCTTCGATTTCCTCTATCTCTATCTTTGTTTTCGAGTTTCTAGGTAATCCATGAGATGGTGATTCGTGAATCTATAGATCGTCGAACAACGGTGACCACTAACCAATTAATCGGTTCAATCCTCACCGGCTCAAGTTTTAGAGGCCAAACCGAGTTAGAGTTTGACTGGGTTCGGCTCAACTCGATTACATCCCTAAGCTTTAAGTTTAATTTTTTTTAAAAGCTTGATAATCTCCTATATAAGATCAAGTGGCTAATAAAACAAATTATAACAAACTTAGAAATTATAACATTCATTGAAAAAGTTTAGAAGTTAACCATTTTAAACCTAAAATTTAAGGGTTTAAAATATATTTTTACCCTTATATAATTAGTAACATAATTCTTTTGCCAAAAAAACAACAAATCATGTTTCTATTTTAAAAATAAGCATGTTGCTTTTTCTAAAAGAACATGTTACCGTAAAAAACATGTTATCATTCTCCTTTCCTTTAACTGTACTTTTCTTTATGAAAAAATTAACCAATAAAAACACTCTACTTTATAAAAACATCAAATATTAAACCAATAAAATCATCTCAAATTTTGTACTTAACGAATGAGGATGAAAATTAATAGAGTATGATGAAAGTAAGAATGTAGTAGAATATAACAAAGCACCTTTTTAAAATAATTGGATTCCTATAATCGTATGATAAGTTTCCATTATAGAGAGAAAATTAAGCTAAAGTTATATATTTCAGGTTTCAACTATGAAATTTTCTCCTACGTTATATTTTTACGAGCAATGATATATGTGTTCAATAAATATGTTTAAATAGATGATTTAACCGATTATCTTTTGAAACACATAAATTACATATTTTATCTTTTATTATCTTCTCCTTATATTTTACGATGTTTATGAAAAGCAAGAATGACGAATATATTATTGATAAGTTCCAAAGACAAAACGAACAATGAAGATCCAACATATTCAAAGTGAGAAATTACAAAACTCCATAGATAACTACGACATACATAACTATGGAAAGATAATAAGACCAACAAACCTAGATTTCCATCAAATATACGTTATGTATTTCAATCAAATCGATAGGTATAGGGGAGAATTCATTTGAGAACCGTTGTTAGTGCGAGAACCGCGAGAACCAATCTTAGCCGTTTCTTAGATATGGAAAGTTTATGGATGGAGAGCGTGGAGGGATAGAGTGTGGCATGGTGCATGTAAGGAATTCATGAGTGAGCAATAACATTGAAGGAGGGGTATTGGACGACTCAGATTGGTTCTCGCGGTTCTTGCACTAAGAATAGTTCTCAAATGAACTTCTTCCTATAGGTATATATATAGTCATATATTTTAGACACATGAATTATTTTTAATTTATTTTTACTCATACTTTTACTTACAAAGATTAGAGTTGTTGGTCCCGAATGGATATTACAACAACAAATGTTTGTAGAAGGGGGGGGGGGGGGGTTGAATACAAACTTTAGCAAATTAAAATTTAAGAAACACACAGTTTACTTTTATATAATTCTTATTGATGTAAATCAAGAATTACATGAACTAGATGCGGAAAATCTAAGTTCAATAAAAGGTGACAACTAAATTCGTCTAACACATAGACTAAGCTAATCTTAAACAACTTATGTCTAAGATGTTCAACACATGAACAAGTTTGTTACACTGAAAGTAAAATGCCAACTCTTCTAATTCTCAACAGATGAGATTTCAGTGATCAACTATCTATTCGCATACTTAGCATGTTTCCATGCATGAGTATATATATATATAAGCCATATGGTGTCCGGGTTGATGGAGCGGAGAAGTAGACAAAGGTACTTGATTTAATAATATTATAATAGATAAAGTTAGTGGGTGAAAAGTAAGATCACTTTATACATAAAATGTGAAAAGTGAATGTACTATCCGGTAAAGTATAAACCCACTATCTATTATTATATTATTAAAGTACTACCTTTATGTCTTGGGAGAGTGAACTTCTCTTTCCATGCTTGTACTTTTATCAACACCATGCTTTCTGAAGATTTGACGTTACTAAGTATGGAGTTGCCAGCCATACTTAGCTATTGAAGCATATCTTCAAGATTTTCTCTTCTAAAGTATCTTTCTCCTTTTCCAGAGGATAAAGATCTATCCTTTTTGTCTCTTTGCAGATACAAAAAGTGCTAAGTACTTTTACAAAGAAAGATCTAAGGCATAAAATAAACAACACATGTTCTGCCTTTGACTAAAGAAAATATTACAATGAAAAACTGTTAACTGAGATATCGTATAAAGACTCAGCTAACAGACACTGAACTGCAAACATAACTTTGCTCAGCTAAGGATAAATGTGAAAGACTCAGCTACTCAGATTTGCTCAGCTGATCGAATTGCTCAGCTAATAATACAAATCAGAGTATAGCTAATAAACTGATTATACTAAACTATCAGTTGATCTTAAAGGCTCAGATAATCATTTGAGTATGATCAACTTATGAAGAAAAGATTGGATAAGTAACAAATACCTTATCTGATAGATGGGAGGCATCAGCTGATCAATTTGATTATGTCAGCTGATCCTTGACTGCTCAGCTGATCTTGAATCTTTCTTTAGCTGATGGTTTTGGACCATCAGCTGATCCAAAGTAGATGCTTAGCTGATGCTTCTTGACTGATCTTTTCCTCTCAGCTGATCTTTCTGAAGCTGGTCCTTAGGCTGATACTCAGTGTTCAGCTGACACTTTTGTTCTTCAGCTGACATTTCTTACATACAAATTTCTTTAAGTCTAAGATGAAAAACAACACATGTTTTTCATTAATTCTAAGTCCAAAACTAAATATGTGGTTTTGTTAACATCAAATCCTATTTAGTTAATAGACAGGTTTGATTTAGGTTTGATATTGCTATCTCCCCAACAATCTCCTCCTATTTGAGATGACAAAACCTTATCTTGTTTAAGAAGAATCAGTTTGATTCGGATTTGTAAAGATAAAACTTTTAAGTTTATTTTGGTTACCTAGCTATCTGTTTTTGGTAACTCTTTAAGATATGTTCCCTGATATTCTGTTTTTGGGAATCTTTTCATTTATGAAGTACCATAGTTCTGTTTTTGTGGTATGTTTCTATCTTTTATCTGTTTTTAGGATTTTTGATTTTCTATATTTACACTAGATGAGCTATCTACTAAGAATCATCTATACTAGCAATTTTAGCTAAGTAGTCTATGATCAAAGTTTCAAGTTTAATTACCAAAAAAATAATTACAGTAGAGTTTGTACAGAGTAAACAGACTAAGAATTAACTAAGTACAGAAGTTGAACTATTCTAGAAATTGAAAATACGACTAGTCTAGTTATGAAGTATCAGTTGTCTTCCCACCAAGGTTCTTCCTTGACTTCAAAAGTTCTGATCTATGGATTTTCAGCTAGAAGTTGATCAGCTCTTGATTTAATCAATTGTTCAAAGTGCTCAATTCCTGTCAAATCTCTTATGGCTATCACAACATGAAATATAAGTTCTTTTTGAGCTTTACCTATCTCAGATTCTCTTAGAAATCTCCAATTACCAGCTCTGTTCATGAAGAACATTCCTCTTTCAGGTTCAGTTATATACTTGAACATTTTAGGATGAGTAGTGGGAGGAAGAGCAGTGTTTAGATTTTCATAAGTAGGAAGATAGGAATGATCAGGATTGAGAATGATTTGTTCAGCAGCAACAAAAGTTTTTGAAGTTTTCTTGAAAGCATCTTCAATCAAGTTGATGTGTTATATGAACTGATCATGTGTGAAGAGCCTGTGACATACTGACATTCGGATCCAGTATTCAAACTTTCCCATGAACCTTTGAACAATCTCACTTTTGGACTTTAGGAGATGGTACAAGATCTCAATCATCTCAAAGAAGGAGAGAAGTTTGCAGTGATGTAGATAAGTATCTTCATAAGTGTTTCTCTCATCTCTTCTAACTACTCTGAGATAAGGACCTTCATATGTACCTTTATAAGGAGTGACCCTTGAAATGATGTCTGCAAATCTTCTATTTACCAAGTTCTGCTTGTTAGCCCAGAACTCCTTGGATTGCCTTTCAGTTTGCTGAGCAATGCTTCCAAAGTTAAAGTTGTGCAAAGCTTGAATGGCTTCCTTGTGAGTTTTCTTGGCAGAAGGGTTATCTTGCTGTTGTGCAGCTTGTACTTGATGTGTCTGAGAGGACAGCATGATCAATTCTTCTTCTTGTATCTCTCTCAGTTCATCATCAGTAGCACCAATGATTTCAGCAAGATCTTTAGAAGTAGTGAAATCCTGATGCCTTTCCTTGGCTTTTAAAACTTCTTCAATAGAGGTGCCAAGTGCAGCAACTAAGTCATTTATCTCTGTGAGACTCTCATCTTCTTGTTGAAGTTCTTCCTCTCTTCTTTCTTCTGCTTCAATCTCCTCAGCAGACATAATTTTCTTTCCTTTTCTCCTTGATGTACTGCTAGGAGATGGTTGACCTGGTTGAACTGGAGAGGAAGCTTGGACTTGTGGAGCTGTTTTAGAGAGACTCTGCTTTTTCAAGTTGAGCAGAGAGGATAGAGGCAAGTCATCATCATCATCATCATCAGAGTCTTCTGATGGTACTTGGATTGGGGCAAAGGATTCACCTTGCCTTGACTTTTTGGCACTCTTCCTTCTGGCCATTTGTTTTAGCTTTCTTTTAAGCCTCTGCTCATCTTGAGCAGGTTGCTCCCCCTCAGATGGATTTTTCCTCTCAGTAGTTGATTGATTTTGAATTTTTGCTTCATTGAGGGCTGCTTGATCTGTTGCTACCTTATCAGCTTCTACTGTTTTAACAGGATCTGGTGATAAGCTTGAACTAGTAGAATCCAAGTCTGACTTCTTCCCCATTTTTGTCATCCACAAATGAGAAAGGAAAGTTATCAGAAGGCTTGACAGGTTTAGCAGGAGCAGTGGGAGTAGGAGCTGAGAAATGAGATGGAGTAGGAGTGGATACAAAGGGTGGAATGGTTGAGGGTGAAGGTGTGACAACCGTCAACCGAACCCTTCAGGTTATAGAACGATACCTTAATTTAAGTTCTATTTAGTGTAAGTAAGACATTATAGCCCAAATATAATGTATAAAGTCCTAAAGCTCTTTAAAATCCCGACGATACGCTTAGATTCCTTAAAAACCCGTAAACCGTTTTAAACAGGTAATAAATGCTAAAACGCAACAATTCACGTTTTATACCAATAATAAAGTCTTAAGAGATTAAAATACACATTACTACATGAGAAGATAATAAAATTTAACTTATGTAATTAAAACTAAAATAAAGTTTAATTAAATAGAAATTAAGAATACAAATATACACATTTTATAAGAATTTAATAATCTAATATATATATATATATATATATATATATATATATATATATATATATATATTATTAGTAAAATAAATAATTTTTTTTTAATATGAGAGGCCCTTTGGCCGCCCCCCTTCCCCTTTTATTCTCTTCCAAACTCATTTAATCATTTTATACATTCACACACTCCATCCTCTCTTCTCTCATGCAATCTTCTTGAAGAACTCATACCTTCCCAACACCCACACTCTCTCTTTCTCTCTAAATTCTGTCAATTTCCAGCCCCTTTCCACCATTAAAATCAGATTTTTGAATTGAAGGTTGAAGATAAAACACTCATCAAGTGAAGGTATAAACATAATCCTTGTATTCATCTCTTTAAGTCTTCTTTCTCTAGTTTTTCATCAAAACCTTGACATGCATGTTGATTTGAATACATATATATGATTTATACATCTGATCATCTATTTATAATATGAAAATTTTCGAAAAATTGATGATGATCATGATCAAACAACACAAAATTTCAAGAAAATGAAAGATGAGCTCATGCATGTGTGATTTTCATACATGCATGTGGATTTTCCATCAAAATTTTGGCATGCATGTTGATCTTAGCTTATGATCCATGATTTATATCTCTGTAATATTGTTAGATGATAGCAAAATTTCGAAAAATCAAAGGATTAGTGCAAAGCAAAGCAAGAAAATGGTTTTAAGAATGTTTTAATCTCAAGTTTCTAAAATTTCAGATCTGATGGAATATTTGATCCGACTTCATTTGAGTATAACTCGAGTTTTACACACTGAAAATTTACAATTTTTTTTTGGAATTTTGTTTAAAGTGTTAGCTTTCAATAGAGTCTGGTTACACTCCAATAAACCATGATTTGGACCTCAAACCATGCAAAACAAAACAAATGTGCTAGCTGTGAAATCCGAACCCAGATTTGGTACAACTCTAGAACTCTCTAACTCACTCTTATGGAATCTAAAAATTATGAAATTTAATCTGTCGTTATATATATGTGTTACCTAATACCACTAACTAGAATCATACAAAATTAGTTAAGTATGAATTAATACTAAATAAAATGGTTAAGGTGTGCATATTGCTTCCTGGCAGAAACACTTAATCTAATTAATTAGGAATAAAATACTTAAACACCCTAAAAAATTATGATTTTTATGCCAAAATTTCCCTTTGACACTTAATAATAACATATAAAAAGTTGGAACATAGAACTAATAGTTTATATGGTGATTTAGGACCTCAAAGTGAACCTTAAAAATTGAGGCAAAATCTAAACTTTAAGCAAATTTATAAAGAAAAGCCATTAATTAAATTTTAATATAAAAGCCAAAAATTTGAGATTAATAATAATATACTCTATTTATTTATGAAGGAATCTAAGTCGGGAAGAGCTACATTTTGGACTCTACTTATTTCGACCACATCGAATCATCAAGTCAAGTGAGTATCATAGCCCCTTTTTTTTACTCGATTTTATAAATGTTTTGGGGTGAAAAGCATGATATTTTAATGTTCATATATGGTTGTTCTACTAAATGAATTATTAAATGATATTATTTGAGCACAAGTTATGTACATATTATGCAATGCCTGAGTTATAAAGCAGTGTAAGTACCCCGAATATAGTGTTAAATTTAGTGACACTACCATTAACTCTAGAAGTGGGCCTACGGTTTTGTAGAATAGCGTTATTTGGGGTCTGGACAACCCCCACTTAGGGTTGACAAACCTTAGGTGTACAATTCAGAAGGAAATATTTATCCTTCTCACGTGAGTTTACTCACCGTTGATATAGGGCTATATGAGTGGCATCGTGTCTAAATGGTTTGGTAGTGGCTCATGGCTAAATATTGCTAGTGTACTAAAAAATGTTTTGTGCTATAAAATGTTTTGAACAACCAAAATGTTATATCTCGGTGGTGACAACGTTTCACCAAAATTTATATTGTTTCTGCCTTAATATATATATATATATATATATATATATATATATATATATATATTCTTTTGTATAAGTAAAACCTATGAACTCACCAACTCTTGTAGTTGACCCTTTTTCTTAAAATCATGCTTTCAGGTGCTAACAGGTAGGTGCACGTCACATCGAGCATGCTGTGTGAATTCATGTATTCTAAAACGTTTTCTCTATTTCAAATCTTTGTGTTTAAAACTATTATGGATTGTATCGTACTTTAAAATTTCTGTACTTCGTACTAAACTTCAATTATGTTATGGTTGAAAAATTATCTATGACCTCATGCTGTGAATCCTTGAACTGTCATATCTCGTGTTTCCGCTTTAGCGGGGTGTGACAGACTTGGTATCAGAGCCTAAGGTTATAGAGAATTTTGGTTTCTTATAGAAACCTAAACTATAACCAAAGGTTTATAAAAAAAAATTTCAAAATAATTTTAAATTGCATTAAGCGTGTTTTTAATATAATTAAGTTGAGTACCACATCATCATACCTAAATTACACATAGCCTGATCACCTATGTTTAATTTAGCTATGCATAATGGGGGACTTAGGTTAGTTATAATAAAAATATGCTTAGACAAGTTTTTCTTTTATCATTGGCTGCATGATTATTGTGTGTGTGCATGAGCATGACATTTATGAACATTTACTATAACACACACTTAGTGATTAAATCCTTTATCATAACAAATCACTATGTCATCATCCAGTTCTGAGTCTGAGCTTATGGAGGTGAGAGAGAGTGCATCCCGTGTGTCATCCCCAACCAGTGTGCTACCCAATCCACCTCGGTTTCCTCACCAAAACCCAACACCATTCCAATCCCGAGTCATTCACACATCGCCACGGATCATACAAACTCCCCGCAAACGAGTAGCAATACCTGCTAGGCCTATAGCTAGACCTTCCCAACTAGCCATAAGAGAACCCTCATGTCCACAAGAGCGGGGTGAGACTTCCCGAGCTGTTCATGAGGTGCCTAGGAGGTCATTAGAAGGGACTAATGAAGAAGCACTTAGGGTAAAAAACCTAACAAGTGAGGTGCAATTTCTGAGGGGTCGATTGGATTATCATCTCTATACTATCTGCAGTATCTATGAGATGTCAGAGCTGAGCAGTCTAGAGGCTATGCGTGCTAGGGAGGCGGCCTATGTAGCTAGGAGAGCTATTAGGATTATGACCTATTGTTGGATGTTGGGAGTATTCCTATTAGCACTTCTTGGACTTATCTATTGGGTGATGATGCGTTAGAATTGCAGGTGGTATGAAGACTGAAGAAATTGCTAGTTTATAAGTGTCGTACAATATTATGATGGCGTGTTGCCAAATTTTGCTAAGCACTATTATTACTAGTAGATTATTTTGAAACTCTTGTGGTAAAATTTGAAGCATGTGATGTAGTGACTTGTATGTACGTTATTAAAACTTTAAACTATCTTGGTACCCGTAGTGGGACCACATTTTGATTAAGTTCCAAATTATGGATGAATCAATTTGATGATGATTTCATATAATGTATGTTTATTTACTACTTATATGTTGGTTACATTTATGTGAACTATGTTTGGTAATGGTTGTAAGGTTTTGTATTAGATATTGTATATAACCTAGTTAGATATATTCGTGTCAAAACTGATCAAAACCCTATTTTGTGACTGTGCATAAGAACCATGCCTCCAAGACGGAAAAATCCTGATATTTCTCAACTGGTGACGGAGCGATTACTTGCAGTATTGCCAAACATTGTAAGTCAAGTCGCTGCAGGTTTAAATGCCAACCCGAGAAATAATCAAGGAGGAGCAGAGGGAAACAAAGACTGTATGTACAAGGCTTTTAGGGCTTGCAACCCGAAAGAATTCTATGGTACTGAAGGAGCGGTGGGATTACTTGCTTGGAATCGAAAGCATGGAATCGGTCCTAAGTATCAGTAAATGCACTGAAGCAAATAAGGTAGAATTTGCTGCTTGCCTGCTGCAAGGACGAGCACTATCATGGTGGAACATTCAGGTCCAAACCCGAGGTAGAGATGCAGCCCACAAGCTCACCTGGGCTGAGTTTGTCAAACTACTAAAAGATGAGTTCTATTCAAAAAGTGAAATTCAGAAGTTAGAAGCTGAGCTTTGGAACCACGAGATGGTAGGAAGTGATCTTAACTCATACACTACTCGCTTTCATGAGTTAGCCAAGTTGGTGCCACACCTAGTAACCCTGAAGAGAACCGAATTGACCGATACATATGGGGACTAGCTCCTGAAATAAGGGCAAATGTCACCTCTGCCAATCCAACAACTCTTCAAAGTGCAGTGAATCTGGCCACTAGTCTCACCAACAACGCAATACGATCGGGATTGTTTGTCGGTGATAAAAATAAAGGAAAAAGGAAGGTGGAAGAATCCTCACGAAAGCAATCCGGCGGTAGGTCTGGAAAGAACCAGAAAGTAATGAAGTACTATGGAACCCAGACGCAAGTCGCGGAGAAAGGCAAGGGAACCTACCTAAAATGTGATATGTGCAACAACCATCACGGTGGGAAGTGCATTATATGCAACAAGTGCAACAGAGGAGGTCACTACGCCAGGGATTGCAAAAGGCTAACTTGTCATGAGTGTGGAAGTTATGATCATCTTAGACCTGCATGCCTGAAACTCAAACGAGGTCCAAATGAAAATCAAGCACGCCCGGCTAATCAACGGAACCAGGGAGGTCAAACCCGAGGGCGAGTGTTCGAGATCGGGGAAGAAGAAGCAAGGCAAGACCCGAATGTGGTGACAGGTACTTTTCTTTTAAATGATCATTATGCAACTGTATTATTCGATTTAGGAGCAGATAGGAGTTTTGTTTCATTAGATTTTAGAACCAAGCTTAACTCACAACCTCAAAAACTTAAAGAGGCCTATATCATTGAATTTGCCAATGGGCAAGAAGTTAAGACCAGAGATATATTTACTAACTGTACCCTAAAGCTAGACAACAAGAACTTCAACATAGACCTTATACCCATCAAATTAGGAAGTTTCGATGTAGTAGTGGGCTTGGATTGGTTATCCAAAAATCGAGTTGAGATACGTTGTTATGAGAAAGTCGTCCGAATTCCACTATCTCAAAGTGAAACACTTATCGTGCATGGAGAGAAGTCTGGTAAGAACGTCAAGATGGTATCGTGCTTGAAAATGCGGAAATATTTGAGGAAAGACTATATCGCATTCTTGGCTCACGCGGTGAATAAAAAGGTTGAAGGAAAACAAGTTGAAGATATTCCAGTAGTTTGAGACTTTCCAGAGGTATTTCTAGAGGATTTACCAGGATTACCTCCGTTTAGGCAAGTTGAATTTCATATTGACTTAGTTCCCGGAGCTGCTCCTGTAGCAAAGTCACCGTATCGACTAGCCCCATCGGAAATGCAGGAATTATCTGCACAACTGCAAGAGTTACTTGATAAAGGATTCATACGACCAAGCTCGTCGTCATGGGGAGCCCCCGTACTATTTGTCAAGAAGAAGGATGGATCCTTGCGTATGTGCATTGACTATAGGGAGCTCAACAAGTTAACTATCAAGAACAGATACACTATTCCTCGAATTGACGACTTGTTCGATCAACTCCAAGGTGCAACATACTTTTCTAAGATTGACCTTTGATCTAGATATCATCAACTAAGAGTCCGTGAAGAGGATGTCCCCAAGACCGCGTTTAGAACACGTTACGGCCACTACGAGTTCTTAGTTATGCCCTTTGGTTAACAAACACACTAGCTGTCTTTATGGACTTAATGAACCGAGTCTGCAGACCTTATTTGGACAAGTTTGTGATCGTGTTCATTGATGATATTCTTATATATTCCCGAAAAAAAAAGGAACATGAGGAGCATTTGAGATTAATATTGGAGCTGCTGAAGGATCAGAAATTATACGCTAAGTTCTCAAAGTGTGAATTCTGGATACGTGAAGTACATTTCCTTGGCCATGTGGTCAATGAGAAAGGAATTCATGTCGATCCGGCAAAGATCGAGGCCATCAAGAAATGGGAAACCCCAAAGACGCCTACCGAAATTCGTCAATTTCTAGGTTTGGCAGGCTACTACCGGCAATTTATCGCAAAATTTTCTAAGATTGCCCAACCGCTTACGACTTTAACTCAGAAAGATAAGAAATTTATCTGGGGAGAAAAACAAGAAGAGTCATTTCAGACTCTTAAACATAGGTTGTGTAACACACCTATCTTAGCATTACCCAAAGGTACAAATAGTTTTGTCGTTTACTATGACGCATCACATCAAGGACTGAGATGTGTGTTGATGCAAAAGGATAAAGTTATTGCCTATGCTTCAAGGCAACTGAAAGTCCATGGGAAGAATTACACCACTCATGATTTGGAACTGGGAGCAGTGGTGTTTGCTCTCAAATTTGGAGACATTATTTGTACGGTACCAAGTGCACCATCTACACTGATCACAAGAGTATCCAACACAATTTTTATCAGAAAATGCTCAATATGAGATAGAGAAGATGGGTTGAACTGCTCAATGATTATGATTGTGAAATAAAATACCACCCCGGTAAGGCCAATGTGGTAGCTGATGCTTTAAGTCGAAAGGAGAGAATAAAGCCGTCAAGGGTGCGGGCTATGGGAGCGATAGTCCAAACAAGCTTAAAAGGAAGAATTTTCGAGGCTCAAGTAGTAGCATTAAAACCATAGAATGTAAAGGATGAAACTCTTCATCACTTGGAACATAGATTCGAAACTAGATCTGATGGAGTACGTTATTTCGAAGGCAAGGTTTGGGTACCAAAAGCATATAACGTACGGTTGACAATATTAGATGAAGCTCATCAATCTAAGTATTCAATTCACCTTGGAGCAGATAAGATGTACAAAGATTTGAAAGAATACTATTGGTGGCCCGGTATGAAGAAAGACATCGCTTTGTATGTTGGGAAATGCCTAACTTGTGCGAGAGTTAAAGCCGAACACCAAAAGCCATCTGGATTACTGCAATAGCCAGAAATTCGAATATGGAAATGGGAACAGATAACCATGGATTTCGTGACAAAATTACTCCGTTCTGCAAAAGGGTATGATTCCTCTGGGTTATAGTAGATCGACTTACAAAATCAACGCATTTTCTTCCTATTAGAGAAGATTACAAGATGGAAAAGCTTGCACGGATATACATCGATGAGATTGTAATGCGCCATGGAGTGCCTATTTTTATCATTTCAGATAGGGATAGTCGTTTCACTTCACGATTTTGGCAGTCACTTCAAAGGGTACTAGGCACCCAAGTAAACCTAAACACTTCTTATCACCCTCAAACGGATGGACAAACAGAGAGAACGATCCAGACGTTAGAAGACATGTTGCGCGCTTGTGAGATAGACTTTGGTGGAAGTTGGGACTCCCACTTACCACTAGTGGAATTTTCATACAATAATAGTTATCACACCAGCATTCAATGTGCACCTTATGAAGCCTTATACGGACGTAAGTGTCAATCGCCACTCAGTTGGCTAGAAGTTGGAGACCGACAACTATCAAGACCTGACATTGTGCAAGAAACCACTGACAAAATTGCGATCATCAAAGATAGACTCAAGGCTGTAAGAGATCGTCAAAAGAGCTACACTGACAACCGCAGGAAACTTTTAGAGTTTCAAGTCGGTGACAAAGTGCTTCTAAAGGTATACCCTTGGAAAGGAATAGTGCGCTTTGGAAAGAAAGGAAAACTAAGTCCCAGGTATGTTGGCCCATTTACGATAATTGAAAGAGTGGGACCAGTAGCTTACAAGCTCGCACTGCCGCAAGAATTGAGCGCTATCCATGACACCTTCCATGTGTCGAATTTAAAGAAATGTTTAACTGACGAATTCTTAGTGCTACCCCTGAAGGACATTCAAGTAGATAATCGGTTAAACTTTGTAGAGGAACCAATTGAAATTCTTGATCGGGAAGTTAAAAGACTTCGGAGGAGTAAAATCCCGATATTGAAGGTTAGCTGGAATTAAAGACATGGTCCCGAGTTTACATGGGAGCGAGAAGATTATATGAAACACAAGTACCCTCATCTTTTCGCTAAGAAACAAACTGAAGATATCAAAAGTTCATTTCGGGACGAAATTCTTCTAACTGGGGGAGACTGTGACAACCGTCAACCGAACCCTTCAGGTTATAGACCGATACCTTAATTTAAGTTCTATTTAGTGTAAGTAAGACATTATAGCCCAAATATAATGTATACAGTCCTAAAGCTCTTTAAAATCCCGACGATACGCTTAGATTCCTTAAAAAAGACGTAAACCGTTTTAAACAGCTAATAAATTCTAAAACGCAACAATTCGCGTTTTATACCAATAATAAAGTCTTAAGAGATTAAAATACACATTAATACATGAGAAGATAATAAAATTTAACTTATGTAATTAAACCTAAAATAAAGTATAATTAAACCCCCCCCCCCCCTTTTATTCTCTTCCAAACTCATTTAATCATTTTATACATTCACACACTCCATCCTCTCTTCTCTCATGCAATCTTCTTCAAGAACTCATACCTCCCCAACACCCACACTCTCTCTTTCTCTTTAAATTCTGTCAATTTCTAGCCCCTTTCCACCATTAAAATCAGATTTTTGAAGTGAAGGTTGAAGATAAAACACTCATCAAGTGAAGGTATAAACATAATCCTTGTATTCATCACTTTAAGTCTTCTTTCTCTAGTTTTTCATCAAAACCTTGACATGCATGTTGATTTGAATACATATATATGATTTATACATCTGATCATCTATTTATAATATGAAATTTTTTGAAAAATTGATGATGATCATGATCAAACAACACAAAATTTCAAGAAAATGAAAGTTGAGCTCATGCATGTGTGATTTTCATACATGCATGTGGATTTTCCATCAAAATTTTGGCATGCATGTTGATCTTATCTTATGATCCATAATTTATATCTCTGTAATATTGTTAGATGATAGCAAAATTTCGAAAAATCAAAGGATTAGTGCAAAGCAAAGCAAGAAAATGGTGTTAAGAATGTTTTAATCTCAAGTTTCTAAAATTTCAGATCTGATGAAATATTTGATCCGACTTCATTTGAGTATAACTCGAGTTTTACACACTGAAAAATTACAAATATTTTTCTGGAATTTAGTTTAAAGTGCTAGCTTTCAATAGAGTCCGGTTACACTCCAATAAACCATGATTTGGACCTCCAACCATGCAAAACAAAACAAATGTGCTAGCTGTGAAATCCGAACCCAGATTTGGTACAACTCTAGAACTCTCTAACTCACTCTTATGGAATCTAAAAATTATGAAATTTAATCTGGAGTTATATATATGTGTTACCTAACACCACCAACTGTAATCATACAAACTTAGTTAAGTATGAATTAATAATAAATAAAATGGTGAAGGTGTGCATATTTCTTCCTGGCAGAAATACTTAATCTAATTAATTAAGAATAAAATACTTAAACACCCGAAAAAATTATGATTTTTATACCAAAATTTCCCTATGACACTTAATAATAACATATAAAAAGTTGGAACATAGAACTAATAGTTTATATGGTGATTTAGAACCTCAAAGTGAACCTTAAAAATTGAGGCAAAATCTAAACTTTAAGCAAATTTATGAAGAAAAGCCATTAATTAAATTTTAATATAAAAGCCAAAAATTTGAGATCAATAATAATATACTCTATTTATTTATGAAGGAATCTAAGTCGGGAAGAGCTACATTTTGGACTCTACTTATTTCGACCACATCGAATCATCAAGTCAAGTGAGTATCATAGCCCTTTTTTTACTCGATTTTATAAATGTTTTGGGGTGAAAAGCATGATATTTTAATGTTCATATATGGTTGTTCTACTAAATGAATTATTAAATGATATTATTTAAGCACAAGTTATGTACATATTATGCAATGCCTGAGTTATAAAACAGTGTAAGTACCCCGAATACAGTGTTAAATTTAGTGACACTACCATTAACTCTAGAAGTGGGCCTACGGTTTTGCAGAATAGCGCTATTTGGGGTCTGGACAACCCCCACTTAGGGTTGACAAACCTTAGGTGTACAATTTAGAAGGAAATATTTATCCTTCTCACGTGAGTTTACTCACCGCTGAGATAGGGCTATATGAGGGGCATCTTATCTGAATGGTTTGGTAGTGGCTCATGGCTAAATATTGCTAGTGTACTCAAAAAAGTTTTGTGCTATAAAATGTTTTGAACAACCAAAATTGTAACATTCTCAAACGGGCCTAGTCGCGTATATTTTCGGTACGTTCTAATCTCGAGTTTAGTAACGGATATTAGAGTTATTTAATAAAATTAATATTAAATTATTATGAAAATAATAGAGAAATGGTGATATTAAAATATTAACGAAAATGAATAAAATTAACATATTAGGTAACGGTTTTGAATAAGGATTCCGGAAATATCCCCGTTAGTTGAAACGGGTAAACGGGTATTAACTTGTAAGTTGAAAAGGGGAACAAAATACCCTTGTGGATAAATGAGAGACCTAAAGTCGGTGTCTCCCCTTCTCAAACATACAGTACTCGTACTTACACACTACACACACATAACACTCTCTTGTTCTTGAACTTGTGAAGGAGGAAATCAAAGAAGAAGCTAATTAATCTTCTGTTCAGCAACAAATTCGAGTTATAATTTGCTCATAATCTATTGTTCATCATCTCCTTCTACCTTGTAAGTCTATCATCTCCCTCATGCTTCTTTGTTCTTGAGTTTTGAAGTTTAGGTCAAAAATGGCAAAATTCGAATTAGCCATCAATCGTTGGTTTCAAGTTTTCCAATCTGTTCCTATATGATATCTAAGTGTTTAGAAACCAATTTCAGTAATTAAAGTGTTGATTTTGGGTGTTGTTTCATGAAAATCACCAAATGGGTCAAAGGATGAAGAATTTGATCCCAAATCATGAATTATTGGTTAGAGCTTATTAATTGTATGTTTTTAGATTTGTTTAGATGCCTTGAATGTTATACAAACACTAGATAGTGAATTGGTTGTGCTGGAATTGAGTTTGGAATGAGAAATTGGCTAAAACAGGGACTGAAACTCGAAACTGCACTGTCCTGGAGTTCTTTGCGATCGCATGGGTCTCCTTTGCCATCGCATAGGGTGCCTACGATCGCATAGCGCTCCCTTGCGATCGCATGGGGTATCCCTGCTGCAGTGTGTAGCCTTTTCTTGTTGTTTTTCGACGTTTCCTTGTGTGGGATGCTCGTTTAGGGTTCTAAATAGTTTAATGGCATCGTTAGGGGATTGATATTAGTTATATTAGTCATGTACTTGTGTGAAGTGACTAAACATGAGTATTATCTTATAGGTGAACCATACGACTCCGAAGAACGAGATGATCACGATATTTGTTTAGTGTAGCCTCTAGCCTCTTAGGTGAGTATAGGATAACATACGAATTAATATAATCATGTTACATGTTATTAGTATGTGCAAGTAGTTCCATGAAATGTAATTAACACTGTTGTATGCTTGAAATGCGTACTGTATGCTATGTTTATGCATGACACACGTAACCATTGAACCATGATTATGATATGATATGTATGCGCGCTATGAGGCCCGGAATGGGTCAGTTTTGTGTTTATGAACGGATCCGAGATATGGGGGCTAGTTATAGTCCTTGATCGAGGCCAGACTGCGGTCTGGGATGCCTTGAGGTCTGCGGGTCGATGATAGCGTCAACGGTACCTGGATAGGTATTTAGGGTTTGGCTAACCCAATGTTCCTCGTGCGATTAGGGGATCAGTTACCCGCTGTACCCCATGGAGTCGATGACTTCATAACGCAACGGTGGACCACTACCCGCTCACCCACCCCCGCGGTTGATGTGTCTGGTTTCCCCAGTTAGGAGTGTTGAGCCGGGCTCGCTACCCTGCAAGATTATGCTTCCTTTTGGCTGTGCCAGCTCATCGCGAGATGCTAGGATAGCACTGTTTGATATATTGATAATATGTGATATGTTTGTATTACTGATTATGCTATCTTATGCTCACTAGCTTTAAATAGCTAACATATACTCTCCCCATGTTTGCAGGTGGTACTTAGGCGCGTGAGCTTGGGTACTTGATGTTTTTTCATATGCTTTTGAAGGAACACTTGTCTTTACTCTGTTTGTATATATTTGTTTATGATGGTCGGTGGACAATTTCGGTAACACCAACAGTACTTTATGTATCGTGGCTAATTTTGGTTATAATTATAGCCACTTCAAATATTTTCCGCTGCTTATGATATTTTGAAAAACAGGTTTGGTATAATTTGAGTTTACAAATGGATCCACGCAGTTTGGATTACTGAATTACTATTTTAAAATAAAAAATCTAGTTTTCAAAAGCGCGGTGTTACAAGTTGGTATCAAAGCCTAGGTTTGAGTGAATTGGGTACTTGTAAAAGTATTCAGTCTCAAACCCAGGCCCGACCATTGTTTAGTGTTCCTCGGGAGGTCATGGGGTGTGTGAAAGAGTGTCGTATTCTTGAAATGCTATTGTTTACTTGCTTGTTATGTTAGTAATATATGATAAAAGTACTAAGTATGTTATATTTGTTTTGTTTTGCCAGATTATATAAGAGAGTAATATGGCTGAACACGGAGATAGAGAGGCTTATATAAGAGACTTAGAGGCTCGTCTGAAAGTGTCGGAGGAACGGGTATTTGTGCAACCTCTGGCAGAACCCAAGATGTCACCAGATCTTAAAATTTTTCTATCTTGCCAGCCACCTATTTTTGAAGGTAGCATGGATCCTAGCATTACCAAAATGTGGATTCGTGAGATGGATCTAGCCTTTGAAAATAGTAATTGTAAGGAGTCCAACAAGGTGGGTTTCGCTCGGAAGCAATTAAGGGGCAACGCACTGACCTGGTATGATACCGTAATCTCATCTACTCCAGCAGAGGTGAGAGCTGCATTCACTTGGACGGACTTTGTGAGAATTCTCCGCAGTAAGTACTGTTCCGATCAGGTGATGGATAGACTAGAGGAGGAGTTCCTGGCATTAAGAAAGGGTGATAAACCGGTCGAAGATTTAATCGAGCGGTTTTCTGATAAAATGAGGTTTGTGAATCACTTATTACCAGATGAAAAGTCAAAGATAAAACGGTTTGCCAAAACTCTTCCACTAGATTATCGAGCTTCAGTCAGGGGTGCTTTGTCTTTGGATATCGCGTTCGAGTTGGCACGATAATATGAAAGCGACAATGTGCAGAAAAAGGAATCTAAAAGTGGGGCTTTAAAAGGATGTTTGATCAATCTTTGGGGTCAAGAAATTAGAGTAGTGGGTTTCGGCAACAATAGGGGACCCAAAGATATAGCTAGTCTACTACTCCATGGTGTTCACAGTGTCGTTCTAATCATACTGGCCATTGTACCCGGGAGACAGCTCGGTGTTACAAATGCGGGCAGAAGGGGCATTCTACTGATGCGTGTCACTTTAAAGAAAATGTCTGTTATAAATGCTTCAAGCCTGGGCACCGCTCGTCAGAATGCAGATCAAGTCAAGGACGGGGATCGGGAGGATCGTCGTCAGGGCCGAAAAAGGAGAATGTACCCCGGGCAGCTGGCAGGGCTTTCCAGATGACGGCCGACGAGGCCAAGACAGCAGGTGATGTTATTACAGGCACATTCTTAATTAATTCAATGCCTGCATGTAATCTGTTTGATTCTGGTGCTACTTACTCCTTTATTTCTCCGAAATTCTGTGAAAGAATTCAACTTCCTAGTTCTCTTATGACAAGTCCTATTGATGTGGAAGTTGCTGATGGTAAGTTAGTGCCCGTTACTTCATCAATTCCACAAGCTTCACTTGAAATTGACAGTCATAGTTTTCCTATATCTTTGTTGCTTTTGTCTATCTCTGGTTTTGATGCGGTTGTCGTCATGGATTGGCTTGTTAATCAAAATGCCGAGATTATATGTTCTAAGAAATTAATCAAGATTCCTCTACCCAATGGGTCATATGCTATGGCTCGTGGTGAACGGAGGAAGTCTGAAATTCCTTTGATATTAGCAATGAAAGCTCACAAATCAATAGTCAAAGGGTGTAATTTGTACTTGGCTCGTGTAATTGACACGAAAATGGAAAAGAAAGTTGTTAATGACATAAGGGTGGTATCGGAATACCCTGATGTCTTTCCTGACGAATTACCTGGATTACCTCCTGTACGAGATGTAGAATATCAAATTAATCTTGTTCCTGGTGCTACACCTGTGGCAAGAGCTCCTTATCGTCTCGCTCCATCTGAAATTCGCGAGATGATGACTCAAATTCAAGAACTCCTTGATAAAGGCTTTATTCGTCCCAGCTCTTCGCCTTAGGGAGCTCCAGTCTTATTTGTCAAAAAGAAAGACGGGACGATGCGTATGTGCATAGACTACAGGGAGTTAAATAAAAGAACTATAAAGAATAAGTACCCTCTTCCTCGCATTGATGATTTGTTCGATCAGCTACAGGGTGCTACTTGTTTTTCAAAAATTGATCTTCGGTCTAGTTATCATCAAGTTCGGGTACGCGAGGAGGATGTTTCTATAACAGCTTTTCGAACCAGATACGGGCATTACGAATTTCTTGTGATGCCTTTTGGTTTGACAAATGCTCCGGCTGTGTTTATGGACTTGATGAATTGTGTCTGTCGTCCTTTTCTTGACAAGTTCGTGATAGTATTCATTGACGATATTCTCATATATTCCAAGTCCGAGGTAGAACACGAGGCTCATCTTCGTATGGTTCTTGATACTTTTCTACGTGAGCATTTATATGCTAAATTTTCTAAGTGTGAGTTCTGGCTTGAAGAGATACATTTCCTTGGTTATGTTATATGCAAGGATGGTGTAATGGTTGACCCAGTCAAAGTCGAGGCCGTGATGAATTGGGGAATTCCTAAAACCCCATCGGAGATCAAAAGTTTCTTAGGACTTGCCGGTTACTATCGGCGGTTCATTCAGAATTTCTCCAAAATAGCAGGTCCTTTAACTAAACTCACGCGAAAGGATGTCGCTTATGATTGGTCTGCTGAACAAGATAAGGCCTTTCAAACTCTGAAACAGTTGTTATGTCAAGCTCCAGTTCTAACCTTACCCAACGGGTAGGAAGACTTTGTTGTTTATTGTGATGCCTCTTATGCAGGTTTGGGAAGTGTCCTAATGCAAAGAGACAAGATGATTGCCTATGATTCTCTCCAATTAAAGCCTCACGAGAAGAACTACCCAACACACGATCTTGAATTGGCTGCCGTAGTATTTGCTTTGAAACTATGGCGCCATTATCTTTATGGTACCAAGTGTGTGGTATACACAGATCATAAAAGTCTGCAATATTTTCACTCAAAAGGAGCTTAATATGATGCAACGGAGATGGTTAGAGTTGATCAAAGACTATGACTGTGAAATCAAATATCACCCGGGAAAGGCGAACATTGTAGCAGATGCATTAAGCCGAAAAGGCTCTTCGGAGAATGTCAGATTTATGAAGCTTACTATCGTATCTGATATCATTACTCGGCTTAAGGAGGCGCAACAGGAGGCTTTGTTAGAGACTAACTTGAAAGCAGAAACTATGACTAAACTGAAGGATCAATTGGAGGATGACAACCGTGGGCTAAAGACTTTTAAATCCCGATTCTGGGTGCTAGCCTTGGAGGAAACCGTGATCTAATTCTCCAGGAGACTCATAAATCAAAGTTGTCTATTCACCCTGGATGTACTAAAATGTATCATGATCTTAAGGTACTTTACTGGTGGCCCACATTGAAGCGTGATATAGCTTCATATGTCGAAAAATGTCAAACATGTGCACAAGTCAAGATGGAACATCAAAATCCTTATGGTAATTTGCAGCAATTACCGATTACGGAATGGAAGTGGGATAATATTACCATGGATTTTGTCACTAAATTTCCCAGGACTTCAAAAGGGCATTATATGATCTGGGTAATAGTCGATCGTCTCACTAAGAGTGCAAATTTTCTTGCAGTCTGTGAATCTTGGTCTATGACTCGCCTTACTCATTTGTATATCAACGAAATTGTATCTTGCCATTGTATTCCTTTGTCTATTGTTTCTAATAGGGATACTCGTTTTGCATCAAACTTTTGGGCCAGTCTTCAGCGAGAATTTGGTACTCGTGTTCATTTGAGTACCGCATACCACCCCAGACTGATGGACAGTCCGAAAGGACTATTCAAACTCTTGAAGACATGTTACGCGCGTGTGTACTTGAATACGGTGGTTCATGGGATTCTCATCTACCTTTGATCGAATTTGCTTATAATAATTCGTATCATTCTAGCATCGGTATGCCACCGTATGAGATGCTTTATGGTAGACGTTGACGTACCCCTACTTGTTGGCTAGAGCCGGGAGAGAAACAATATGCTGGACCAGATCTATTCCAGATTATAGCAGATAAAGTCAAAATTGCGCGTGAAAAGCTAAAGACGGCTCGTGATAGACAAAAGATGTACGCTGATCCGAAACGCAGACCTGTTACCTTTGAAATTGGTGACCGGGTATTCTTAAAGGTTTCTCCATGGAAGGGTATAATTCGGTTTGGTAAGAAGGGCAAGCTAAGTCCGCGTTACATCGGTACTTTCAAGATTCTTGCCAAAGTCAACGAGTAGACTGTATCTTTGGAATTGCCTCCACAATTGTCAGATATTCAAAACACTTTCAATGTCTGTTATCTTCGAAAGTGTAAAGTGGAGGAAGATCAGATTTTGCCTCTACAAGACCTAAAGGTAGATTCTACCAAGCGATTAGTGGAAGAGCCTATTGAAATCTTAGACACTAAGGTCAAACGATTGAGGAAGAAAAACATCCGATTGGTCTTGGTCAAGTGGAAACACAACCTCGGGTCAAACTTGACGTGGGAGACTGAGGATAACATGAAGGCTCGATATCCCGAGTTTAGTAACGGGATAGTCGCGTATATTTTCGGGCCTAGTCGAGTATATTTTTGGTATGGGGGGTCAGTTTTGTGTTTATGAATGGATCCGAGATATGGGTCAGTTATGAGGCCCGGAATGGGTCAGTTTTTTGTTTATGAATGGATCCGAGATATGGGGGCTAGTTATAGTCCTTGATCGAGGCCAGACTGCGGTCTGGGCTGCCTTGAGTCCTGCGGGTCAATGATAGCGTCAACGGTACCTGGATAGGTATTTAGGGTTTGGCTAACCCAATGTTCCTCGTGCGATTAGGGGATCAGTTACCCGATGTACCCCATGGAGTCGATGACTTCATAACGCAACGGTGGACCGCTACCCGCTCACCCACCCGCGCGGTTGATGTGTCTGGTTTCCCCAGTTAGGAGTGTTAGGCCGGGCTCACTACCCTACAAGATTATGCTTCCTTCTGGCTATGCCATCTCATCACGAGATGCTAGGATAGCACTGTTTGATATATTGATGATATGTGATATGTTTGTATTACTGATTATGCTATCTTATGCTCACTAGCTTTAAATAGCTAACATATACTCTCCCCATGTTTGCAGGTGGTACTTAGGCGCGTGAGCTTGGGTACTTGATGTTTTTTCATATGCTTTTGAAGGAACACTTGTCTTTACTCTGTTTGTATATATTTGTTTATGATGGTCGGTAGACAATTTCGGTAACACCAACAGTACTTTATGTATCGTGGCTAATTTTGGTTATAATTATAGCCACTTCAAATGTTTTCCGCTGCTTATGATATTTTGCAAAAACAGGTTTGTTATAATTTGAGTTTACAAACGGATCCACGTAGTTTGGATTATTGAATTGCTATTTTAAAATGAAAAATCTGGTTTTAAAAAGCGCGGTGTTTCAAAAATGTTATATCTCGGTGGTGACAACGTTTCACCAAAATTTATATTGTTTCTGCCTTAAAATATATATATATATATATATATATATATATATATATATATATATATATATATTCTTTTGTATAAGTAAAACCTATGAACTCACCAACTCTTGTAGTTGACCCTTTTTCTTAAAATCATGATTTCAGGTGCTAACAGGTAGGTGCACGTGACATCGAGCATGCTGTGTGAATTCATGGATTCTAAAACGTTTTCTCTATTTCAAATCTTTGTGTTTAAAACTATTATGGATTGTATCGTACTTTAAAATTTCTGTACTTCGTACTAAACTTTAATTATGTTATGGTTGAAAAATTATCTATTACCTCATGCTGTGAATCCTTCAACTGTCATATCTCGTGTTTCCGATTTAGTGGGGTGTGACAGAAGGAGAGGCAGTAGGAATAGGAGGCTGAGTGAAAGGTGGAGGTGAGGCTCTTTGATGAGATGGGATATGTGAGAAGGATGGGACAAAGGTAGAGGTGAGAGGTCTAAGTCTGTTGATAGAATCAGTCAGTCACATTGGTGAACTCACGAAGAGTGTCTATGTGATTTTGCCTAGAAATCTGGCTTAATTTGGTGACCTCATCATCTATGGTTCTAAGGAGGGAAGGAACTCTGAGAATAGAGTCAGGAATGGATACAGAGATGTTAGGAGGGGAAGGTCTTAGAGTTTGAAGTTGGGTAAGAAGGTTTGAAATGGTGTGGTTTAGAGAAGTAAGTGTTTGGTTTGAAATGGTAGGAGGTTGGGCAGGAGCAGAAGTAGAAGATTGGGATAACAGTTGATCCAATTTGGTAAGAATTGGATAAAGATCAACTGGGTTAGAAGAGAGAGTTGAGATTCTGTTTTGGTTTGGAAAGAGGTAAAGGAATCTTGAAGACTATCCATCTTTTGAGAGATAGATAGTAGGGTTTGAAGGATTTGGGGGGAAGGTTCAGAAGAGGTAGAGGGAATGGACAGGGGTTGATTGAGATAAATTGCCAACATCAAGAATTGATTGGGGTCCCTCACCTAGACCTTGGTGTATAGGTCTAAGATCACTGGGATCAGAAGTTGTACCTTGTACCAATGGCTTGTTTATGCCACTAGTATTGACAGGTAATGCACTAGTATGTGTTAGGAGTGAATCAAAAGTGGGTGCAAGTATGTGAGTGTGAGTGAGGTTTGCACTCAATGAGGTTTCCCTTATTACATCAATAAGTTGTTGGGAGCTTACCAAAGGTAAAGGCAGACTCAATGTAGGTATAGACACATTATGACCTTGGGAGAAGGTCTGTCTTTCAATGGTATCACCCTGTTGGGAGGGTGACCCAGATTGTAGAAGTCCCATATTTACAAATGTGACCTGTTGTGAGGGCACATCCACTGGAAATAGTTTAAAAGAAACTTCCATTTCCTCCTCCTCAACTTAAGAGGGAACCATTGGAGTTGAGGTCAGAGGTGTGGATAACACTACCTCAGAGACTTGTGTAAAAGGCACAAGCTATTGTGACCTTGGTTCTGTATAGGTGTAGGTGGGAGTAGAACTAGTGACTATTGGGAGTGCACTAGAGCTTGGCTGTTGTGAGGGTGTTACAACTGGAAGAGAGGATGGGTTCTCACTGGTGGGGTTTACCAAGTGAGTGTCCTCAAGGGTAGTAGAATTTATACATAAGATGTGCTGAGTTTTGCAGATCTCAATTAGTTGAATGAGATTGTCAGAGATAGTATCATCATCATTATTATCATCACCAGATTCAACAACATCCTCAGCATCAGGATTAACAGGCTCATCCTGTGCTGGTTCGTCAAACATATCTTCATTAAACAACATCTCTTGATCACCAATACTAATCAACTCTTCATCAATCCTTTCTTCTTCAACCATGGCTTCATCTTGAGCATGAGTCTCAGACCGTTCAGAATGCTCAGTGATTATATCAGGGGACTCAGAATCATTAGCCACTTCAACTTCAAGATCTTCAGCAACCACTTCCTCTTCATTCATACCAACATGCTCCTCCTCCTCCTTATTATCATTATCATCTGCATCATCAATCAGTTCCTGCATTTCTGGAGTGATAGCAGGACCAGCATCCTACCTTATCAAATGGAACACCTTTTGATCCATCTGTGGGATTGGCATTGTGTTAAGTGTGACATTTAGATGTGTGTATGCCTCCCATTGCAGAGCTTGAAGTGCAACCAAGCTAAGATATCTAATATAGGGTACATGGGTCCTTGTGGTTTTTTTAGCAGTGGCCACAGTGATCTTATCAACCAATTCAGTAAAGATTACCTGAGCGAAGTCCACATTCCTTCCAGTTACCAAAGCATGAAGGACCATCAGTTCAGTCTGATTGATTAGGTCATGGCTCCCTGACTTGTGACCAAAGCATCGTATTATGACACTAGGAAAGTATTTCCAAGGGTGACCTAAAACTGACAGTTTGTATCTCCCGTGAGACACAGGTTCATAGTAACCAATCAGTGGTAGAACCTCCAGGGTTTGATCAGCAGTGGCAAATGGTTGGTATGGGGCAAAATTGGGTATGGATATGGCTTCTCTGAGGGTTTCAACAGAAATGATGATGGGGGTTTGGTTATTTCGGATAGTGCAGGTAATGGTTTGGTTATTTGGATGGTACCTAGCAGTGTACCACATCTCTCCAATAATGCGAGGGAAGATGAACAGAGGGTGAACAGAAAGGCACGGAAACAGGGGATGTGCTCTTATGAAGTTAACCATGGGTTCAAAGCCTTGGTTTGCCTTGGATTGTGGGATATCAGTGTTGATTAGGATGTTGTTTGGGGTAATGGTGAAGGGAGAGTTAAGGATAACATTATCACCTGGAATAGCATTTGAAACCTCTGCAGGGTTGAACATAACCATTGTTGTAGAGCTTGATTTCACAGAAACGAAGAAACTTGAGAGCAGTGAAAGAGAAGGGTTTCGTAAGATAGAACTTTTGAGAATTTTGAAAGCATAAGAATTAAAAACCGCTCAAATTATCATTTATATCTTTTTGGAAAACCAAAACTGACACCGGTTAACTTTTTAAAAAAGTAACTGTCACGTCTGTGAAAAAGAAGCTTTTAACGGAGAGCCATATAATACAGGGACAATAAACGGACAATGATAAAGAATTAAATACAACCTAGGAATGAAATAAATACAAATGAGAAATTAATAAAATATTTGTGTGGACACGAGTTTGACTCTTTGGGCCATCAGCTGAAGAAATGACATGTATCAGCTGAAGGAATTAAATGTATCAGCTAATGGAGTTAAATATGTCAGCTGATCAGTTAATGAAGAGCAACAAGCATCAGCTGATGAATTTAGCTGAGTTTCTAGTCATCAGCTGAAGGTTGATCAGCTGAGGGATTGTATCAGCGGATGGACATCAGCTGACATAATTCCCTTAGCTGATTCAATATCAGTAAGAAAAAGAGAAGCTTAGATAAGTATATCATGCAGCAAACACACAAAAATGAAATCATTTTCTCACACAAGCTAACTACCTAGGAAAGGAATATTCTACAAATTTAACATGCCAAGTTTGGATATTAGGAAGTTGAACCGAGACTCATCCAAAGATTTAGTAAACAGATCAGCTAATTGAAAATCAGTGCTAATGTAGTGCATGGATACTTTTTTTCCTGCACATTATCTCTTAAAAAATGATGTCTGATTTCAATATGCTTAGTCTTAGAATGCAAAATAGGATTGTTAGAGATAGAAATGGCACTAGTGTTGTCACACAGGATTGGGGAGTTTTCAAACTGTATGTCATAATCAAGTAATTGGTTTTGCAGCCATAAGAGTTGAGCACAAAAGCTTCTAGCGGCAATGTATTCTGCCTCAGTTGTAGAAGTTGAAACTGAGTTCTGCTTCTTGCTTGACCAACTGACTAACCTTCCACCTAATAACTGACAACCACCAGATGTACTCTTTCAGTCCAATATGCAACCTGCAAAATCAGAATCAGTGTATCCAACTAACTCAAAATCTGAGTCCTTGGGGTACCAGAGACCTAGATTAGGAGTTCCTTTGAGATACCTGAAAATTCTTTTAACAACAACTAAGTGAGATTATTTGGGATCTGCTTGATATCTAGCACAGAGACATGTTGAAAATATAATATCGGGTCTGCTTGCTGTAAGGTACAAAAGTGACCCTATCATACCTCTATAAGCTGTAATGTTAACTGATTTGCCATCAGTGTCCTTTCCAAGCTTCAAGGTAGTGGACATGGGTGTTTTCATTGAAGAACAATTTTCAAACTCAAATTTCTTAAGTAAGTCATTTACATACTTTGTTTGATGAATGAAAATTCCATCAACCTCTTGTTTAATTTGAAGACCTAGAAAATAGTTTAGTTCACCCATCATACTCATCTGATAATTGTCAGACATGAGTTTAGAAAACTTTTTGCAAAGGTCAACATTTGTAGACCCAAATATTATATCATCTACATATATCTGCACTAGTATAACATCACCCTTGAATTTTCTTATAAACAAAGTGCTATCTATGCTTCCTCGAGTAAATCCTTTAGTGGTTAGAAAAGAAGAGAGGGTATCATACCAGGCTCTTGGAGCTTGCTTCAGACCATACAAGGCTTTGTTCATGAAGTATACATGGTCTGGCTTGCTAGCATCCTCAAAACCAGGAGGTTGTTTGACATACACCTCTTCCTTCAATTCACCATTGAGGAAAGCACTCTTAAAATCCATTTGAAATACTTTGAAGTCCTTGAAGGCCGCATAAGCTAGAAACAGTCTTATGGCTTCAAGTCTTGCAACAGGGGCAAAGGTTTCATCAAAATCAATTCCTTCTTCTTGACAGTACCCCTGAGCAACTAGCCTTGCTTTGTTTCTGATGATCAGCCCTTGTTCATCCATTTTGTTTCTGAACACCCACTTAGTACCAATGATGGACTTGTCCTTTGGTCTTGGCACCAAAGTCCATACATTGTTCCTAGTAAATTCAGCTAATTGTTCTTGCATGGCATTTATCCAGTGGGGATCACTTAGAGCTTCATCTACCTTCTTTGGTTCAATCATAGAAACAAAACCTGTGTACAGACAAATATTACAAGCTTTTGATCTTGTTAGTACAGGTGCTTCTACATTACCTATGACCTGATCAATTGGATGATTTTTGAGGTTCTTGTTGGCATTTTGGATTATAGGAGTATTTGGATTACTTTGGATTTGGGGTGTTGAAATCCCTTGGTTTTGATCAGCTGATGACATTTCTGGTTGGTCAGCTGATAGAATTTCATGGTTACAATCTATGGAAACTTCTACTGAAGAAGGAATGTTAGATATGGAATTTGAATCCAATGATGTTGAGTCATGATTCACATCATTCAGTAAAAGTGTGGGTTGATTTAAGATAGGATGTGCAATGGTTTCTTGTAAGTTTGGAACAGAATCATCTAAATCCTCTACATCAGCTGATGGGAGTGGATCAGATGATACTGGAATGTTGTCTTCAGTATGCAGTAAATCATTAAATTCCTCACCTGTAGATGGATTAGTAGAACAAGAAGCAACAAAGTCATTTTCATTGAAACTTACATTTATGGATTCTTCTATGACTTTTGTTCTAATGTTGTAGATTCTGTAAGCTTTGGAGATCACAGAATATCCAACAAACACACCTTCATCAGCTTTGGGTGCAAACTTTTGCAATTGATCCTTTTGGTTCAGGATGAAACACTGACAACCAAAAATATGCAGAAAATTGATGTTGGGCTTCCTTCCCTTGAGCACTTCATAGGGAGTTTTGTTGTGCCTCTTGATTACTAGGGATCTGTTCTGTGTAAAACAAGCACAGCTGACAACTTCAGCCCAGAAGTTGAATCCTAACCCACTTTCACACAGCATGGTTCTGGCAGCTTCAATTAAAGTTCTGTTCCTTCTTTCAGCTACCCCATTCTGTTGTGGAGTCCTTGGAGCAGAGAAGTTTTGAGAAATTCCTTTCTCCTCACAGAAACCTTCTAGAATTTTATTTCTAAATTCAGTTCCATGATCACTTCTAAGCATCCATAACAGATTGCCATTTAGCACTTCCATCTTTTTGATAAAACTGATTATCTCTTCAGTAGCCTCACTCTTTGCTTTAAGGAAGATAACCCACGTATATCTTGAGAATTCATCAACCAGAACTAGTGTGTACTTACTTCCACCAATACTTGCAGTAGCAACATGGCCAAATAAATCCATGTGCAACATGTAGAATGGTTCAATAATGGAGAAGGCTTGCTTAGATGGAAAAGATGTCTTGTGCTGCTTTCCCTTTTCATAGGGAGAGCAAGGTTTAGGCTTAACATAAGTCAGTGAAGGTAGTCCTGACACTAGATCACCCTTGCTCAACTTGTTGATATTTTTGAAGTTTAAATGAGAAAGCCTTTTGTGCCATAACCAGTTTGTGTCAGTTACAGATTTTGTATACAAACAGGTTAACTTAGATGGATCACCAGAGGATATATCAAGAGTATACACATCCTTGGTTCTCTTTGCACAAATAATTGTTTCATCTTCTTGATTTAAAATGAAACCACCTGTCTTAGTAAAAAGGACCTTGTGATCACCATCACATAACTGACTTATACTGATAAGATTGTACTTGAGTCCTTTAACATATGATACCCTGGACAGGGTTAAGTTCCCATTATGAAGTTCACCATAGCCTTTTGTTTGCCCACAATTGTTATCACAAAAGGTCACTCTTGGACCCTTTTCCTTCTTGTAGTTACTAAGCAAAGCTTTACAACCTGTCATGGTCCTTGAATATCCACTATCAAGATACGATGTGTTCAGACCCTGCATAGATAAGATTGAAAGAAGGTTAGTGACACTTGGGCATCCACAGTTAAGTGGACCCCTGTGGATTGCACCTAGCCATCCACTTCATATTAAGTTGTTTATGAATGATAGAAACAACTGTGTTATCAAAATCAGTCCGCTGTCTTGAGTTAACTTCAAGAGAACAATGACTTGCCTTATGTTCTTTGCTCCCACATTTGTAACATTTTTTATTTTTGGAGCCTTTAACATGTTTTCGTATTGCCCATGAGATGTCTTAACTATCTTCTGATGACTATGGGTCATCAGCTGACAGATTTCACCATTCAGCTGTTGCAACT
Organism: Pulicaria dysenterica; assembly: GCA_947179395.2. Classification (NCBI taxonomy): domain Eukaryota; kingdom Viridiplantae; phylum Streptophyta; class Magnoliopsida; order Asterales; family Asteraceae; genus Pulicaria; species Pulicaria dysenterica. The sequence continues at coordinate 20,717,377 of OX359291.1, forward strand.
GATTCTGTAAACTAATAAGGTCTTTGTTTACAGTCACCTTAGATTGATCCTTAGTTAAAATGAGTTTTTGATCGGCCTTAGGTGTGGCAGACTTGGATTTTATGTGAATATTAAGTCCTTTTCTCTAGGTTTCCTTTATTGAAAGAGTTTGAAGTAATACTTCATCAGCTAAACAATTTATAGAGGATTTTGATCAGCTGACAGGCTATCAGTTGAGCAACTATCATCTGCTCTTTGATCAGCTGATTGAGGATCATTAGCTAATGAAATGTCAGTCAGCTGAGTACTAATGTTTAATGTATCAGTTTTCAAGGTTTGACAACATAATGTCTCTTTGGTATCAACAAATGATTCCATTCCTTTACTGACTTCCTTTAACATTAAATTTTCAGTATTTTTTCTTTCTGACAATACAATAGAATTTGAACCAACTTTTGAAGTGGTTAAGTCTCTCAGCTGAGTACATTTACTTTTGAAAAATCTGTTAGTGATAATACTTTTTCCTTTTACAATTTTTTGAAAAGTAAGAGGTAAAATATCAGCCTTTTCTAAGATATTTATGTCCTTGCTAAAATCAACACAATTAGCAGCTTGGGAATAATTTCCACCAATAATAGCTTGAACTTGTTTTGGAATCTGCTTATTGACACACTGAGTGACCTTCTCAGCAGAAACACACCAAGATTTAACTACTTTTTGAAGGTCAATAAACTTTATTGTTGCTTCATTGGTTTCTTTTACCAAGATCTGATTAAGTATATTTTGATTAGCTAAATCATCTTCTAGTTTTGTCATTTGTTCCAGTTTCTCATCTTTAAGACTTAACTTCTCTTTTAGTGATTCTATTTCTAATTTTAGCTTCTTTTCTCTTTGAATATTTGACTGAAACTCAACACACAGATAATCAAACATAGTGTTCTTTTCATAATCTTCATAATTAATAAATTTTCCAACCTGATACATAGAAGAAGGATCCCAGTCAGGAGAAGTACAAGCTTTAGCAGCTTTCCTCATGTCTTCATCAAAGGAACTTGTGCTTGCTATGTTGGCCATCAAGCTGAGCTGAGCAGTAAGAACCTCATCTTCACCACTTGAGAAATCTTCCTCAGCCCAATCTTCTTCTTCAGCCACCAACACCCTGTTCTGAGCTATCTTCTTTTTCTTGTCAAGGACAGCAGCAAGAAGCTTCTTATATTTAGCTTCATAGTCAATCTTGCTGTCTGAGCTTGAGGAACCCTTGAAGTCTGTGTTTCCTCTGGACTTGCACTCACTGGCATAGTGACCAGTCTTGCAACAAGAGAAACACCCTTCAGAAGCCTTTGATTTAAAGTTGACTTTTTCTTCTTTAAAGGGTTTCTTCTCAAATCTTTTGACACCCTTTCTTTTCAAGAAATGTTTGAACCTTTTAACCAACATGGCAGCCTGCTCAACAGCAGCTTCAATGCTCTCAATGTCCTCCAGATCTTCATCTCCATCAGCCACTTGCTCTTCATCAGAAGACTCCTCCTCTTCCTCTTCACTGGACTCATCCACCACTGCAGCAAAACTCCTAGATCTTGTATCCTTAGACACAAGGGCATTTGATGGAGCTTTTACACCCTCCTTCATATCCTTGGTAGAGAGTTTCCTTTGCTTCACTGATTTTTCATGGTTCATGAGATTTCCATATAAACCAACCTGTGTCAGACCCTTTATCTTCTTACCATGTTTAAGCACAGTGATAAAATGATCCCAAGATTCTGGGAGAGAGTCTAGAAACTTGTTTACAAGTTCCTTGTTGCTCTTGGGAACATCTGCCCTTCTTAGGTCATTAATAAGGCAGTTGAACCTGGTGTAGGTCTGTGTAAGACTTTCACCTTTATGAGCAAAGAAGAACTCATATTCTCTAACCAGAAGGAGTTTCTTGTTCTCCTACACTTCTTCAGTGCCTTCATATGCAACAATCAAAGTGTCTAACATCTCCTTTACAGATTTGCAGTTGAGAACTTGATGATAGACATCATTTGGGAGTGCTGAGACTAAGGCTGTCCTGGCTTTGACATCAAGATTAACTAGCCTTTTGTCTTCATCAGACCATTGATGAATAACTTTGACAACATATCTTTGTACTACAGGAGTTGTATTAGTGGCAGTAGTGACTTCCACAGTGGAGGAAGGAACATATGGACCTTCAGTAACAGTCTTGAGCATCACATCATCAAGGCTGGACATGTAGAGAAGAAATATACTCTTCCAGAGGGAAAAGTTTTTCCCATCAAACATTGGACACCTTGTGAGTGAGCCATTGTTGGAAGAACTGTTAGAAGCAGCAGCAGGAGTGGCCATTTTGTAGTGTGGGGTGGAAGCAGTTGAAGAGTAAGCAAAACAGATCTTAGATATGAATTATCTAGCTTGCTCTGATACCAGTTGTTGGTCCCGAATGGATACTACAACAACAAATGTTTGTAGAAGGGGGGAGGGGGTTGAATACAAACTTTAGCAAATTAAAATTTCAGAGACACACGGTTTAATTTTATATAATTCTTATTGATGTAAATCAATAATTACATGAACTAGATGCGGACAATCTAAGTTCAATAAAAGGTGACAACTAAATTCGTCTAACACATAGACTAAGCTAATCTTAAACAACTTATGTCTAAGATGTTCAACACATGAACAAGTTTGTTACACTGAAAGTAAAATGCTAACTCTTCTCATTCTCAACAGATGAGATTTCAGTGATCAACTATCTATTCGCATACTTAGCATGTTTCCATGCATGAGTATATATATAAGCCATATGGTGTCCGGGTTGATGGAGCGGAGAAGTAGACAAATGTACTTGATTTAATAATATTATAATAGATAAAGTTAGTGGGTGAAAAGTAAGATCACTTTAAACACAAAATGTGAAAAGTGAATGTACTATCCGGTAAAGTATAAACCCACTATCTATTATTATATTATTAAAGTACTACATTTATGTCTTGGGAGAGTGAACTTCTCTTTCCATGCTTGTACTTTTATCAACACCATGCTTTCTGAAGATTTGACTTTACTAAGTATGGAGTTGCCAGCCATACTTAGTTGTTGAAGCATATCTTCGAGATTTTCTCTTCTAAAGTATCTTTCTCCTTTTCTAGAGGATAATAATCTATCCTTTTTGTCTCTTTGTAGATACAAAAAGTGTTAAGTACTTTTACAAAGAAAGATCTAAGGCATAAAATGAACAACACATGTTCTGCCTTTGACTAAAGAAAATATTACAATGAAAAACTGTTAACTGAGATATCGTATAAAGACTCAGCTAACAGACACTGAACTGCAAACATAACTTTGCTCAGCTAAGGATAAATGTGAAAGACTCAGCTGATCAAATTGCTCAGCTAATAATACAAATCAGAGTACAACTAATAAACTGATTATACTAAACTATCATCTGATCTTAAAGGCTCAGCTAATCATTTGAGTATGATCAACTTATGAATAAAAGATTGGATAAGTAACAAATACCTTATCTGATAGATGGGAGGTATCAACTGATCAATTTGATTGTGTCAGCTGATCCTTGACTGCTCAGCTGATCTTGAATCTTTCCTTAGCTGATGGTTTTGGACCATCAGCTGATCCAAAGTAGATGCTCAACTGATGCTTCTTGACTGATCTTTTCCTCTCAGCTAATCTTCCTGAAGCTGGTCCTTAGGCTGATACTCAGTGTTCAGCTGACACTTTTGTTCTTCAGCTGACATTTCTTACTTACAAATTTCTTTAAGTCTAAGATGAAAAACAACACATGTTTTTCATTAATTCTAAGTCCAAAACTGAATACATGGTTTTGTTAACATCAAATCCTATTTAGTTAATAGACAAGTTTGATTTAGGTTTGATATTGCTATCTCCCCAACAAGAGTTAATTACTGAAATGGTCCCTGAACTTTGCCAAAAGTATCTGATTTAGTCCTTAGACTTTAAAATTATGTAGATGGTCACTATTGTTGAAGATAAGTCCCATGGTTGGTCCCTGAAGCTAACTTCTGTTAAATGGCTCCGTTAACCCCTTTTCTAGAAGGAGTATTTCAGTTTCTTTGCATTATAAGGACCATGAGCATGATGATTGTTCATCTTCATCCTCGCAAACCCACCATTGCTTCAATCCTCTTGAAACTCCCTCTTATCACCTAAACATAAAACTGCTAATTGATCATCAAACAATCACAAAAACACAATCTTTTCTATTTCTCTTTCAATTTCTTTTACATTGGTTCAGATGGTTTGCTCTGCATCTCGTTCTTCCCCACCTTTTCAGTTCACCGCCACTATCACAACCTCCACCACCGCCATCTCCGACCACCAAAATCCACCGTCTAATTCCTCCAATTCTTCACCTAACCCCACGCGAGCGACTGATCAAGGATGTTCGATTCATGGTACAACCATCAATGCATAACGTACAACTCCCATCAAGAAAGAGCACTTTAATTCATGGTACAAGTGACAACCATCTCTTTCTGCTCACCCCTGCTTCCAAATCACAATTTAATTCCAAGATTTTCCTCAAATTAACATCTCATAAAACCACCATATCTGCTAAGCAGGTGTCACCATTTCCATCATGTCTGCCAAATCCAAGTAAATTTCATCTCAATTTGCTATTATCCTTGTTATTATAGTTGATTATTGGCTAAATCTATGCTTGATTGCTTGTTTCCATTTGGATTTAGTCCCTGATTCTCCTTTCCTTTGCTGGGTTCATTTAATCTTGAACTTCACTCTTCAGATCTGCATATTTTCTAATTTTCTTCCACTTTGATCCATATTTTTTTCAAGAAATTTTGGACCCAGGAAAGCGTCTCCTATTTAATCGCATTTTCATGAACTAAAGTTAGCAACTTTCCCATTAATGTCTTTTTTTTTTTTGAAAAAGAAGTTCAAAACTGGATTATGTTTTCATATGAAGTCTATCTACAATTCAATATGTGACTCACATTTCAGACTTAAATCCAATATTCCAAAAACCTTCAGGTGTGGAAGGAGGTACAAACCTGTATCAATGCCTAAAAACGCCCTCATGATGCTCGCAACGTAGATTCTGCTTATTATTCTGATCACCATCAGGTAGAACAGCATCATAAAACTTTTTGCAATGCTTACATTCAACTCCTTTAAGATTAGCACTGTCAAGCTTTCTTTCTTACAGGTTCCACATGAGGGTCGGGTCCATTTCTATTTTTGGTAGGTCGCATGTCTCTCCAATGAGAACCAGGACGTTTTGCTCGAGACAAAATTTTTGTCTTCTGTTTGCTGTCAGGTTGAGCTACAAGAGGGCCACTTGGGCTTGATCCTTGTATCCCCTTGTTAAGGCCATGCGCATCGGTACCCTGTGAGAGGGTGTGAGTGGCCCTCACGCGCGCGAACACCATCGCCTATGCGTGTGAGGGTGAGGCTCGTGAGCGGTTGCGTGAGTGTGGTCGCGGAGTGTGAGCCCAAAATTTTTTTTTTTTTTCAAACTGTGTGAAAGCATGTGATGGATGCAGGATTGTGTGAGAGGTTTGTGTGAAATGGTGGAAGAATGATGTGGCGCTGATGTGGCAGGCAAAACTCATGTGAAACTGTGTGAGGGTGTGTGACGGATGCTGATGGTCTAAATGCATTTGTAGAGAGACTGATGCTGCTTTGATTTCCTTTGATTTTTTATTTCTTTTTTCATTGGGGTTTTGTGTTTGATGTAGATTAGATCTGTGTTTGAGTATGTGAATCAAAGGCTAGTGTTTGGAGTGTTGAATTCAGTTAACATATTTTATGCATAAAGATTGAAGCAATTGTGGGTTTGGGAGGATGAAGATGAACAATCATCATGCTCATGGTCCATGTAATGCAAAAAGACTAAAATACCTCTTCTAGAAAAGGGGTTAACGGAGTCATTTATCAGAAGTTAGCTTCAGGGACCAACCATGAGACTTATCTTCAACAGTAGGGACCATCTACGTAATTTTTAAAGTCTATGGACTAAATCAGATACTTTTGACAAAGTTCAGTGACCATTTCAGTAATTAACTCCATAGATTATGATAAGCGACAAAATTAAAAGATAAATAAAAAAAAAGTATAACCGTTTTGACATATCATAACTTAATAGGATAAGTTAAAAGATAAAAAGAAAATTTTAGTACATCGACATAATTTTTCTCGAAAGAAACCATTCATTACGCATCAAAAGCCTAGAGAATAAAATAGGATGATGATTTGTATATTTAGAATAAGAAGTATATGAAAGAATGTAGAGGTAATAGGTGCATGTCTCATGTTTCTTTTGATTTTTTCTCAATTTTTTCTATCTCTTCATGATTTGATTGTATTTCTTTTTACATAATTCACTCTTATCATATTCTCTTTTTCTTTCTTATATTTTTTACCATAAGCCTTTTATAAATTATTTTAACCCCCCTGCCCCCCCCCCCCCCCCCCCCCCCACACACACACACACACATATATATATATATATATATATATATATATATATATATATATATGTGTGTGTGTGTGTCATTAAAAATAATTACATATATGTAGAAATAATTATTTCTCGTGCAATATCATTATTCATTAAACTTATGCAATGTTGTATGAACAACAATGTCACTTATTATTCGGATATATTCCATTAACAGAGCATATATAAGCTATTGAATATTCGAACTATGCAAAGTTACATTGTAAGTTTAAGGATCATGTAAACCTAGTCTACTGAAAACACATATTTCCAATGGACCGTCAACGTGAAGATTAATTGAGGTTTTGTAAATTGGCACTTTGTTTTCGTCACTCATCTTGAAGACAAAGCAGCCTAACAAGATGGAAGAGAATATCTTCAACTGCTTGTATGCAAAATCTCGACCTAGACAAGTACGTGGTCCCGCCTGTGAACAAACAAGACAAATAAAAAAAGGTTAATTACTACTTGCATAAGAATAGATAAACTATAATATTCCTTATAGTAAAAGGTACATAGATTTGAAATCATATTGTATTAACTTGAAAAGCTGTGAATCTGAAAGGACTCTCTGGTTGGAAGCAACCATTTTCGTCCAGCCACCGTTCAGGTTTAAAGTCTTGTGCATCATCACCCCATATGAAGTTCATCCTTCCCATTGCATATGGCAAGTAAGTTACCATATCCCCTTTCTTCACCTTAAAACCATCTGGCAAAACATCGTCAGCGAAGCAAATCTTTGCATCCTATAGTATTCGTTTCTTGATATTGTTAGAAAATTGTAAATAAAAAACAAATTCAGATGTAATTAGTTTGATTATAAATGAGAATTTACTTACGTACCCATGGTAACGCAGGGTAGAGTCTAAGTGTTTTGGTCAAAGCTGCGTGAAGATATTCCATCTTCTCTAGCGCACCCTCACTCACACAAGCTTCAAAATCCGTGACGTTTGTGATATCTTTTTTCAAGTTGATTGTTTCTTTGATTTCTTTTGCAACTTTATCTTGAACTTGAGGATATTTGCAAAGCATGTAAATGAACCAAGACATGGTAATCGCTATAGGATCTTTACCAGCAAGCACGAAACTAAGTATAATATCTCGTGAGTACTTTAGATCTTTATCGTTAATCTCTAGAAATCTTGATAGTATGTCTTCTTTCTTAAACTGCAAATTCTACAATTCAAGGTGTGTTTGAATCAAATGAATAGCAACTGAATGATCACTTGACTTACAAAATTAATAGGACAAACTACAGTTTCTATACTCTCTCTCTCTCTCTCTCTCTCTCTCTCTCTCTCTCTCTCTCTCTCTCTCACGATGTTAATTTGGAGTTTCAGCAACCAAAAATGTCGTCGCTGAAATATCTTTTCCTTGTAGTGATATACGTACAACAACATAGATAAATGAAGTTTAGATAAAACTAAAATTTAAGTTTTTCTAAAGAATTTCTAGAATCTTGAACAAAAGTATAAAAACATTTCAAGACGAAAAGAAGAAATTCTCAAAAAAAGTTTCACTTGTTCACGTGTTCAACCATCGGTTAATTTAATGATTCATAGCTGTTTGTTTACCAAAGTTCAATTGGTTAAAACATTTAATTGAGTATACATGTTTTTTAACGAGAGATGATTCTTTCACATAATTAAGGTGTAACATACACCCTTTCAAACTAATATATAGGTTAGTGAAAAATTATTAATTTTCATGAAGAATAAGTTTCTTTTTCAAAATATATAGTGAAAAGTGAATTCTGTTTTTTTAAACAATAAAGTTCCATTTCTAATTAAGGAAAAAAAAATATATATAATTAAGCTTACCGATAATTGATCCTTTAACTTGTGCATTTGTTCAATCTTGGCTTGAATCACGTTATAAACAAAATCATCAATCACTTTGATGTTTTTCTTCAACTCAGCTTCTGATCCAATACTGAAAAACTTCTTCATCTTCCATGATATATCAATAAACCTTCGAATAGCCAACGTGTTTGCATCATCAAATGCATGACAGAATCTAATTCCTTCCTCACTACTTATACCCGCGCTGATCATATTGTCAAGATCAATTCCAAAACCAACTTTAAATATATATATATATATATATATATGTATGTATATATGTATATATATACACACGTACATATATATCATATATGAATGTGTGATTTTATATATATAATTAAATGTTAGTTATATAATTTAGTAAGCATTTAATTAAACTTACATTTATATCGATAATCTGGTTACTGTTTGCGGCTTCTGACAAGATATTCCCCAGTTTTATTGCGTTTTTTCGGAAGACTGTGCTGCTAAAATCTCCCAAGACTTTCGTAGAGAACTCATGGCTTGCTAACTTCCTCTGCTTTCGCCATTTCTCCCCATCGACTGTGAATATTCCGTCACCAAGTAACTCGTTCATGATGTCGTGGGTATACACTCCCTACGTACGTACAATTAATTAATATTTTTAATTACACGATTCACTCATTCATGTAATTGGTTACTACACCATGCAAAAAAAACCTTTATAAAGGGGCATATTATACAGGCATGTATGCATTCACATATGTATAGTGGTATACCTTGCCATAATTTTGGAAATTGGTCTTGAGGATGTACTCCACATTTGCGGGATCAGATGTATAGACCTCACCATGGAAAGGGCTAAGTATTCTATAAGTTTTGTATTTTGCCGCAAGATTAGTCATGTAATGATGCACCGCTTTGTAGTTGATGAGCAGATTCAAGACGGTGCTAACAATCGGATGATACTTCTTCGATTGTGATCGTATGATCATGTTGATGATCCATGAGAAAATAAGACATAAAACTGTGGATACTGATATAAATATTAGATCCATGAGCTGATCGATTTGACGGAGATTGATATATGTGTGTGTATATATGGTGTCCATTTTATACTCATTTTGTAATGAATGTTGTTGAAGGACCACGATTAGTTAATCAATCTTAATTATTTGATTTTTCTACAACAAAGTCACACATACCCTACATCTTTGTAAACAGTTGCACAATTGAATTATAAACGTGTAATATTGTATGTATACTCTTATTGGAAGAAATTAATTCAATTAAAAACTGTTCTTATTGTAAGTATTGTAAGCATAATTTATAATCATCGTTAATGCTTATTAATAAAAGTATATTAATAAAGGTATATTGGTTATTTATATATTTATTACCTAACGGTGAATTGCATACGCGTGGATGAGTCATTATTAAATTAACTTAATTTTTCCAAAATACCCCTAATTAACGGGTTATTAACGAAGACTCATTAATAAGGAATTAGCATAATCAACTAGCCACATTAAACACATTTCAAGTTTATTCAAATAAAAACTCAAATTTTTACTCACATCTTGTAATATGCTCAAATACGGTCTAGTAGTTTCGTATTTATGGTAAGTTATTTGTTATTCTTTTGTGTATTTATTTGGGTATTTTTAGATGATTATTAGAAATAATAATTTATAAACGAGTAATATGTGTTCTTATTAATAAGATAATAATTCGGTTTGGTAGTTAATTATGAATATGATATTAATGTGTTCTTGGCATGATTATTGATGTGTTCTTGCTTGAATCACCTACATGAAGTTCTATGAAGTTGTTGATTAATTGGGTTATGATTATTTGAAGCTTTCGATCATGATGTTTAAGCATATTAGATGATAAGTTATTCATGGATTAAATGTTAGTTTGATGTATATTTGATGAGTTCTTGATCGAAGACCGTTTACTTGATTTTGGTGGGTTTTAGTAGAAATTAAGTATACGATATTTTGATGATTGATTGTTGTTTATGCATGCTAAATATAAGTTTTGTAATGTTTTGGTGTAGTTTGATATGTATATATTGTGTTTTGAATTATGGAGCTTGAAACTCCATTAATGGTGGAAGGTGGTGAAGATGATGATGATTCTTGATTTTCATGTTTTGATGTTTAGATGTGTTCTTGATGTTGTTTATATATTATGATGATATATATTAGATATGGATTGATGATGATAATATATATGGAAAAGTATATGTACTATTTGTATACTTGAATTTATGATATTGTAAATCAATTAATTGTATAATTGTTTTTTATTGATTATAAATCATGTAAATAATTTGTATGCTAGATGTGAAGGGTTTTGATCTGACCATATCACCCTCAGACACAAACTGGTTTAACCCTGGGTTTGATTCTACTGGTTCAATCCTAAAATGGAACTGAATTGAACACAACCCCCTAAACCCTAAAAGGGTTATCTTACTAATGATCTAATCAGTTTCTTATGAGCGATCAAGAACAAATGTTTAAGGGATTACCTCTTTGATCTTGGGATTGCTAAAGTTAGTCCACAGATACTGCACCACCAACGAACTGCTGCTAAACCGCGATAGGAATAACCCGAACAACACGCGAAACCGTGCGTGTGTGTGTGCATATAACACCAAAAAGCAGAGAGGCTTTTTGCCTCTTGTTGTCGTAGACGCAGAAGCAAGAACCGAAACACCTTCGGGTGTTTGGTTGAGTTCGACGCAGGGAGAGAGAGGGAGGAGGCTAGGGTTCTTTTCTTTTTCAGAATTAATTCTCTTAAGGATAATGAGTTTTTTCTAGGTTTAAATACCTTAAACCTTATCTAAGCCCAATCCCGTTCAATTAAAGCCCATGTCTTTAATTGAACTTTCATTCTCTGCACTTTGACCCCTCCGTTAAATATTAAAACATAATATTTAATTTTACTTTAATTAATAAATAACTATTTATTATTTATTTTTCTCAAATAATTAATTCAACTGATTAATTATTTCCACACAAATACTGGTGAATTTGTTAGAACTGTATTATTGTAATAGAATAGGAGTTCAACAATAGTTGAGGGTGCTTATTGTAAATATACCTTATAGGTATATAAGCCTTGTGCTAGACAAGGAAATATAAGGATTGCCACACTTACATGAAATAAACTATGTGTGTTTTGAGGGTGAAACGAGATTCTCTCTCTATCTCTTCATAGTTATCTTAGCAATCCTTCATTCTACCGCTTGTTTATCCCTAACAAGTGGTATCAGAGCCAAAGGAGTGAAGATCTATCGGGTTTTATCATCAACAAATCGAAGTTTGAAGATCAAAGGGGCTGTTCATCGAAGAAAAAGGGGCTGATCATACGGTTTTCATCTCAAAAATCTCGTTTATGATATGAAAATAGAGGTTATCGTTGGAGAATCGAGCAACATCTACTATTCTTTGATCGAAAAAGGTAAAACTCAACTGTTCTATACACGAAAAGGCAGAAAAATCGAAGTTTTCTCGAGTTTATTGTTCATGCCTTGAATTTATTGCTTCATCTACGAAGGCATCATTTTTACGTGGGCTTGGTTCGAAATTTAAAGGGGAAATGGTCGAAAATGTTATTTGAATCAACCACAAGAAAATCAATTTTAATCTGACCGGGTTTTGAAGATTCTAAAATTTTATCAAGAACAGTTGGAAAAATGAAGAAGAAAGTAGATCTGAGATTTTGATTTCAAAAAGGATAAAAACACCGAAAATTTGGTGTTTGTGTGTGAAATCAAGTGCTGGTATGGGTGTTTGAGTGTGGAACCTGCACAAGTCAAGATCACATCAGGTACAAGTGGGTAGACACTATTCAGAGTAAGGTCAACATATCTGAAAGTGACATCTCAGACCCTATCAGCCGCATCCATGGCTATCACATGCGATTGAGCTGAATTTGGTTAAGTATTGGGTCTCTATCAGCCGCATCTAGTCAATCGCATGCGAATCAATCGCATATCCAATCGCACGCGATTCAACCTTAACCATTCGCACGCGATTCAATATGAGCCATTCGCACGCGATTCAATCTGAACCATTCGCACGCGATTCAACCTGAACCATTCGCACGCGATTCAACCAGATCCAATCGCACATCCTATCGCGTGGATCCAATCGCACATCCTATCGCGTGGATCCAATCGCATGCGATCCAAACAGGTTTTTCAGACTTGCAATTTTCACTCAAAATTTCAAATTTTTCATCCGAAATGCATTTTCAAATTTCAAAATTTTCAGACTTGCAAATTTCAAATTTTTCGTTTGCATACACAACAACAAGGAACAAAGAGAACGAAAGACAAGTGTATGCAAACGAACTTGGGACGGATAAGGATTCTATAGTAAGAAATAAGCGTTAAGGAACACAGGGAGCTGAAATCATATTCAAGCCTTTTCAACCTGTACGACTATAGAAAAGGTGACTTTGAAAACATATCGTGAACAGGGAGTCGGATACATCCTCATTCGAAAGCACACAAGAATCTGTCAAACTCTTTGAAAACATGATGTAAACGGATGTTGGTCAAGACAATCAAGTATCGATACAAGAATTCCAAATGAGAATTCAGAACTGACTGATAAAAGACTACCAAGATTCTAAAGAAACAAGGAATAGATGGCCAAAATCTGATTTTGAGACCAGATATTGGTGACACTAAGAAAGAAGAACTAAAAATCAGTTAGGAAAGGGCAGGATGACTAGACACAGGGTATTAGGAATTAAGTACATGGTAGTAATGACCCAAAGCTAACCCAAATCTAGAAACATCAGAATGATAACTGAAACTTTGAGAACTCCTGACTCAGTCAAAAAATCCAAACACTTGACTTAGAAATCGAAGTGGCAACATAAATCAGTCAGAATGACGACGGGGGTTTGGGGGCAGCGCCCCTGATAGCGGGGTCCAAGGGGTGGCAACCCCTGGCGGGGTCCAAGGGGCAGAGCCCCTGGCTGGGGTTGAGCTGCCAGGTCAGCCGAAATTTTTTGAAAATGAAGAATATCGCTATATCAGAAAATGCATTTCGGATGAAAAATTTGAAATTTTGAGTGAAAATTGCAAGTCTGAAAAACCTGTTTGGATCGCATGCGATTGGATCCACGCGATAGGATGTGCGATTGGATCTGGTTGAATCACGTGCGAATGGTTCAGGTTGAATCGCGTGCGAATGGTTCAGATTGAATCGCGTGCGAATGGCTCATATTGAATCGCGTGCGAATGGTTAAGGTTGAATCGCGTGCGATTGGATATGCGATTGATTCGCATGCGATTGACTAGATGCGGCTGATAGAGACCCAATACTTAACCAAATTCAGCTCAATCGCATGTGATAGCCATGGATGCGGCTGATAGGGTCTGAGATGTCACTTTCAGATATGTTGACCTTACTCTGAATAGTGTCTACCCACTTGTACCTGATGTGATCTTGACTTGTGCAGGTTCCACACTCAAACACCCATACCAGCACTTGATTTCACACACAAACACCAAATTTTTGGTGTTTTTATCCTTTTTGAAATCAAAATCTCAGATCTACTTTCTTCTTCATTTTTCCAACTGTTCTTGATAAAATTTTAGAATCTTCAAAACCCAGTCAGATTAAAATTGATTTTCTTGTGGTTGATTCAAATAACATTTTCGACCATTTCCCCTTTAAATTTCGAACCAAGCCCACGTAAAAATGATGCCTTCGTAGATGAAGCAATAAATTCAAGGCATGAACAATAAACTCGAGAAAACTTCGATTTTTCTGCCTTTTCGTGTATAGAACAGTTGAGTTTTACCTTTTTCGATCAAAGAATAGTAGATGTTGCTCGATTCTCCAACGATAACCCCTATTTTCAGATCATAAACGAGATTTTTGAGATGAAAACCGTATGATCAGCCCCTTTTTCTTCGATGAACAGCCCCTTTGATCTTCAAACTTCGATTTGTTGATGATAACACCCGATAGATCTTCACTCCTTTGGCTCTGATACCACTTGTTAGGGATAAACAAGCGGTAGAATGAAGGATTGCTAAGATAACTATGAAGAGATAGAGAGAGAATCTCGTTTCACCTTCAAAACACACATAGTTTATTTCATGTAAGTGTGACAATCCTTACATTTCCTTGTCTAGCACACGGCTTATATACCTATAAGGTATATTTACAATAAGCACCCTCAACTATTGTTGAACTCCTATTCTATTACAATAATACAGTTCTAACATAATTCAAAACTGTTCTAATTGGGTGTGTAGCCGTGTGACCCTTTAGTCTCTTATAACGTTGTACACAATGTACCAATTAATTATCTGTGCACATAATCCAACAGACTCCCACTTGTGTAAGATAAGTAGCAGTTACTGTACATTGCTAGCCTAAGGAGGTACCTAGCCAGACACTTAGGATAATGTCACACCCCGTTAAAGCGGAAACACGAGGTGTCACAACAAAATGTCTCATAGCACCAGGTAACAGAAAATTTCCAACCATAACAGATAATTTAAAATAAAATCAAATTACAATCATCCAAATACAGTACTGAAATGGAATATTGTCTTTGATGTAAAAATAAAAGTAGCCGATTGGAAATTCGTTTCATGAAATCCACACATGATATGCTCTAATGTGCTCTAAGACCTAGCGAAGGTTACCTGAAAGGCATGAATAAAAGAGAGGTCAACTACGAGAGTTGGTGAGGACACAGGTTTATATGCATAAAATGAAGTTTTAATGCAATAGTAATAAAGTATAATGTTGGGGCTTTGAACCCAACGAAATTTTTGTAAGGATGGAGACGTTAATCCAACCATAGTTTATTGCCCAATTTATACGCATGGTTTATTGCCCGAATTATATGACGTTGGAAGATGGTAAAGTACACCTATAGTTCGTCAACCATAAGTGGGGGATGTCGACCCCAAATAGCTCTATCTACAAGTACCATAGGCCCCTTTAGTGGAAGTTAATGGATAATGTATTAAGAACTCAAGTACATCAACAAGTATAATACTACCATTGCGCGTAATTTAAATATTTATGATGACAATAAATAAAACATTTATATAATCATGCTTTCACCCCAAATATTTGAGTAAACATATTTAAAAAGGGGTTGTGGATACACACCTTGCGTTGAAGCTTGGTAAGTAATAGAGAGTCCTACTAGTTCTTTAAATTCGTCGACACCTTTTTCCTATTATGTTAAATGTCCACCGTAAGGTCCTTTTTAGAGTAAACTCTTTTTAAAGATATTATGTTAATGTTTGAAGTATTTTAAAGTGTTTATAATTCTCACTCTTAAAATGTGAAAATATTTTAAATACTCGCTTATAGTCGTTATCTTTAATCTCTATTTATTTTTATCTTATACATATAGGTAATATATACGAAAATATATCTATACATAGTCGATTTTTTAAAACATGCAACACTCATATATATATATATATATATATATATGTCATTTATTTAAAACTTGTCTTAAGGTATACTTAAATGCATAAATATATATATATATAATTTTTAAAGAAAATAAGGACACTTACATTATTATATGTATTTATGACTAACTTTAATAATGTATGAATACATTATAGAGTTATTTTCTTTTATAAGAAGGCATAAATATATATATATATATATATATATATATATATATATATATATATATATATATATATATATATATATATATAATAAGAGTATATCTTTTATTTATATATTACTACATAATAGCATATTTTATAGTTTTTAAAATCATACACACATACATGCATAAATCGTATATATATATATATATATATACGTGGTTTTGAAATTATCAAGAAGTTTTATACATATAATAGGTAGATACTTGCATGCATGATAATATATATATAAGTATTGTACATTTGAAATCCTTGATTATTATCCTTCATTTTTGCCAATCTTTTTCATTGAGATGAGTATAGATAATCACATGCATGCTTCTTGTCATACAACATTTGGTAGGATAAATCCATACATCAAATGGTAGGATAAAGTACATGCAAGTATAGATAATCACATGCATGCTTCTTGTCATACAACATTTGGTAGGATAAATCCATACATCAAATGGTAGGATAAAGTACATGCATGTTTTTATAAGAATAACCACATGCATGCTTTTTGCCATACAACATTTGGTAGGATTAAATCCATTCATCAAATGGTAGGATAAAGTACATGCATGTTTTTATAAGAATAACCATATGCATGCTTCTTGCCTTACAACATTTGGTAGGATTAAATCCATACATCAAATGGTATGAAAAAAATCCTTTAATAGGATATTTACATGCATGTGTTTATGAGTTCATCTTCTTGTATAATCAAGAAGATGATAAGAGAAAAAGATGATGAAGATGGTGGATTTTGCAAGAAATAACAAATGTACCAAAGTTAGTACCAAGGGTTGGTGATTATACCTTCAAGAGAACTTTCTTACTTGAAGAAAAGAATTGGCTTCCTTTGATCTTCTTATGAATACTTGAAGATACAAGTTAGAGAGAAAAGAGAGAATTTTAGCAAGTGATGGATGTGATAAAGATGAATGGAGTTGTGTTGTATTTATAGAGAAAAAGAAAAAGAAGGGAAGAGAAGGGGGGGGGGGGGGGTGTGAGAGGTGGTGAGGGTGATGATGGTGGTGGTTGTGTAGAAGAAAGGTAAAAATGATGGTGTTGACTTTCTTATTATTTTAATCTTATAATAATTATTATTAATATTATTAGTATTAGTATTATTATAATTATTATTATTATAAATATAATGTAAGATAAACATTTTTAATATGTTTATTATTACATTACATTTTATTTATAATGTACATAAAAATATACTTGCTACTTATTTATAATTATGATGGACATTTATACATGTAATAGGATTTTTAGGTGAGACATTGAATTTTTTTTTTTGCAATAACTAGGAATTTTATTTATGTACTTAAGCTACGAAAGGTAATTTTAAATCATCGAGATCTTATCGAATTTAAACTTAAAGTATATAGGACAAACCTTTTTATGATTGGTGACGGTTGTCACAGTCTCCCCTAGTTAAAGAAATTTCGTCCCGAAATTTACTTGGTGCTACCGTCATTAAAGAGGTGGGGATACTTATGTCTCATGTAATCCTCACGTTCCCAAGTATATTCAGGTCCGTGTCTGGAATTCCACCGGACCTTTAAAATAGGAATCTTGCTTCGTCTAAGCTGTTTGACCTTTCGGTCTAAGATCTCGATTGGTTCCTCCGTGAAGTGTAATTGCTCGGTTACTTGAACCTCTTCTATTGGTACTACCAATGAGTTATCGGACAAGCATTTCTTAAGGTTTGATACGTGGAAGGTATTATGAATAGCTCTTAACTCTGATGGTAGATTGAGTTTATATGCTACCGGACCAACCTTCTCAGTAATTTCGAAGGGTCCAATGTATCGAGGACTCAATTTTCCTTTCTTCCCAAAACGAATAATGCCTTTCCATGGGGATACTTTCAAAAACACCTTGTCCCCAACTTGAAATTCTAAGGGTTTTCTCCTATTATCCGCATAACTCTTCTGGCGATCTCTTGCCGTTTTGAGTTTTTCTTTGATGATAGATATTTTATCGGTGGTTTCTTGGATAATATCGGGTTTGATTAGTTGTCGATCACCAACTTCTACCCAGCTTAAAGGAGATCGGCATTTACGCCCATACAGAGCTTCATACGGAGCGCATTGTATGCAGGTGTGATAACTGTTGTTGTATAAAAACTCGACCAATGGTAGGTGAGTATCCCAACTTCCTCCGAAGTCTATCACACAAGCACGCAACATGTCCTCTAAAGTTTGGATGGTTCTCTCTGTTTGTCCGTCGGTTTGTGGGTGGTAAGCTGTACTCAAGTCGATTGGAGTACCTAATGCTTTTTGCAATGATTGCCAGAATCGCGATGTAAACCGACTATCCCTATCTGAAATAATCAAAATTGGTACACCATGACGTGCTACAATCTCATTGATATAAATCTGGGCCAGCTTTTCCATCTTGTAATATTCCCGAATTGGAAGAAAATGGGCAGACTTAGTAAGTCTATCTACTATCACCCATATGGCATCGTGGGATCTTGCCGTTCTGGGCAGCTTGGTGATAAAATCCATCGTGATTTGATCCCATTTCCATTGAGGGATTTTGGGTTGTTGCAGTAACCCAGATGGTTTCTGGTGTTCTGCTTTTACCCTTGCACATGTTAAGCACTTTACTACGTACAAGGCAATGTCCTTTTTCATACCCGGCCACCAATAGTACTCCTTAAGATCCTTGTACATCTTGTCAGCTCCGGTGTGTATGGAGTATCTTGACTGATGTGCTTCATCCAGAATAGTCAGCCTTGTGTTGTTGTATTTCGGGATCCATACTCTGTTCTCGAAATAGCGCACTCCATCAGTCTTAGTTATGAATCTGGATTCTAAGTGACATAAGGCTTCTTCCTCTAGATTCTCTTCTTGTAATGCTTTTTCTTGACTCTCTATAATCCGACTCTTTAAACTGGTTTGGACCAATGCTCCCATAACTCTAACCCTAGAAGGCTTCACTCTTTCCTTCCTACTTAACGCATCTGCTACCACATTTGCTTTGCCAGGGTGGTGTTTTATTTCGCAGTCATAATCATTGAGTAGTTCAACCCATCTCCTTTGCCTCATATTGAGCATTTTCTGATCTAGAATATGTTGAAGACTTTTATGGTCAGTGTAAATGGTATACTTAGTGCCATACAAGTAGTGTCTCCAAATCTTGAGAGCAAACACCACTGCTCCAAGTTCCAAGTCATGGGTAGTGTAGTTCTTCTTGTGAACTTTTAGTTGTCTTGATGCATAAGCGATGACCTTATCTTTCTGCATCAATACACACCCCAATCCTTGATGTGAAGCATCGCAGTAGACCACGAAATTATCTGTTCCTTCAGGTAGAGTTAAGACAGGTGCATTACACAATTTGTGCTTGAGATCTTGAAATGCTTCTTCCTGTTTCTCTCCCCAGATAAATTTCTTATCTTTCTGGGTTAGTGTGGTTAGTGGCTGTGCAATCTTTGAAAAGTTTGCTATGAATCGCCTGTAGTAACATGCCAACCTAAGAAATTGGCGAACTTCAGTTGGTGTTTTTGGTGCTTCCCATTGCTTAATTGCCTTGATTTTTGCCGGATCCACTTGAATTCCATTCTTATTAACCACATGACCAAGAAAGTGTACCTCGCGAATCCAAAATTCGCACTTAGAAAATTTCGCATACAACTTTTGGTCCTTAAGTAGTGTTAACACTAACTTCAAATGCTGTCCGTGGTCTTCCTTGCTTTGTGAATAAATGAGTATATCGTCGATAAATACGATAACAAATTTATCCAGATATGGTCTACAGACCCTATTCATTAAATCCATGAAGATAGCTGGAGCATTTGTCAACCCAAAAGGCATAACTAAGAACTCACAGTGTCCGTAATGAGTCCTAAATGTTGTTTTAGGAATATCCGCCTCACATACTCTTAATTGATGATATCCCGAGCATAGATCGATCTTTGAAAAGTACGTGGCTCCTTGGAGTTGATCAAACAAATCATCAATCCTGGGAAGTGGATATCGATTTTTAATTGTCAACTTATTAAGCTCCCTATAATCGATGCACATCCGTAATGACCCGTCCTTCTTTTTAACGAAAAGGACTGGAGCTCCCCAAGGGGACGAGCTTGGTCGGATGAGTCCTTTGTCAAGCAACTCTTGAAGCTGTGCTGACAACTCTTGCTTTTCCGATGGCGCTAAACGATAAGGTGCCTTGGCCACTGGCGCTGCTCCAGGAACTAAGTCGATATGAAATTCGACTTGACGGTTCGGAGGTAACCCTGGTAATTCTTTAGGGAAAACCTCAGGGTAATCTCGAGTTACGGGGATTTCCTGGATGCGTTGTTCTTCGGTATCCTTGTTGGTGACGTGAGCTAAGAATGCCTCATTTCCCTTTCTCAAGTATTTCTGCATCTTCATGCAGGATACTATTTTCAAATTTCTTCCCGACTTCTGTCCGTATACGATGAGTTTTTCGCCTCTAGGCATAGGGATGCATACGATTTTCTCGAAGCAACATATCTCCGCTTGATATTTAGTAAGCCAATCCATGCCAATAATTACATCGAAGCTTCCTAACTTAATTGGGATTAAGTCTATACTAAATATCTTACCAGCTAAGTTCAATGTGCAACCAATAATTATGTCCTTAACCCTAGCTTCCTAACCATTAGCAAACTCTATGACATATGCTTCTTTCATTTTTTCAGTTTTCAAATTAAGCGTTGTCCTAAACTCCAATGACACAAAACTCCTATCTGCTCCCGAATCAAATAACACTGATGCATAATTATCGTTTAGAAGGAAAGTACCTGTGACAACATCTGCATTCTGCCTTGCTTCATTCACTCCAATCTCAAACACTCGTCCTCGAGCTTGGCCTCCTTGACCTTGCTGGTTCACTTGGCAGTTTTGATTAGCATCCTGTCCCTAGTTGGGACGGGGGCATATACGTGGGTGGTGCTCCAAACTCCCGCACTTGTCGCATGGTCGTGCCTTACAATTATTGGCATAATGTCCTCCTCTCTTGCACTTACTGCAGATGATGCACCTCCCTTCGTGAAACTTACCGCAGTTGTTACACCTAGGGTAGGTCTTTCTCCCTCCATTTATCTGTGCCTGGACTCCATAGTTTCGGCTAACCTTCTGGTTCCTTCCAAACCTGTCATCAGCTTACTTCCTAAAAGATTCCTCCATCCTCCTCTTTCCTTTTTTCTTGTCACTGACAAACATTCCAGATCGTATGGCGTTATTGGTGAGACTGGTGGCCAAATTTACCGCGTTCTGGAGTGTGGCAGGGTTTGCCGAGGTGACATTTGCTCGAATCTCAGGAGCTAGACCCCAGATGTACCTATCTATACGGTTCTCTTTAGAGGTTACCAAGTGTGGAACTAACTTGGACAGTTCATGAAAACGGGTAGTGTAAGAGCTGATGTCACTCCCCACCATTTCATGGTTCCACAACTCAGCTTCCAACTTCTGGGTTTCACTCTTTGAGCAGAACTCTTCTCTCAACAGTTTTACGAATTCATCCCAAGTAAGTTGATGAGCAACTTCCCTTCCTCGGGTCTGCACTTGGATGTTCCACCAGGACAAGGCTCGACCTTGTAATAGGCAAGCAGCGAACTCCACCTTGTTAGCAACCGTGCATTTAATTATACTGAGAACCGATTCCATACTATCAATCCAGTTCAGTAATCCTATAGCTCCTTCAGTGCCCTAAAACTCCTTAGGGTTGCAGGACCTAAAGGTTTTGTAGCTGCATTCTCTGTTTGCTACATTCGTATTTTGTCCTGCTTGTAGACCAGCTGCCACTTGGCTAACGATATTAGGTAATGTAGCTATTACCCGCTCCATCACTCGTTGGTCTAAGTCGTCTTCCCTTCTTGGAGGCATGATTCTAAAATAAGACGATTCTTGTAAATTTTGATTCTTAATAAGACTAAGTTTGATCATATAACACTTTTCATGCTCTAGCTAACATTATAAGGATAAGAAAATATCATGATATCATTGATGAATTCTCGGGTACATAGCAGAGGTAACATAATACATCATTAATATAATTGGGTATACATTGTTAGATTATGTGCAGAGATAATTAATTAGCACATTGTATCCAATGTTATAAGAGACTAAAGGTCACACTGCTACACACCCAATTCAGAACAGTTGGATTTCACCATAAATTACAATCCCTTTCTTAATTGTAATATTGTACTGGTTCGGGGAGGCCTGCGTGCCATTTACAACCCCATTCAATATTGTATTTGTAATAGATTAGTAGTAGTTTAATCCCTCAACCAAGATTGGACTCGAAGAGGGTGATGAAGAAAAAGGTGTTCTCACGCGAAACACGTATACTTCGGGGAGGTGTCAAGGCTAGTGGGAGCAGCTTGTCAAGAAAGGCGAATCCAAGTCATTTTGTCCTTAGGTTTGACCTTAGGATTAGTTGGCAAAACTATAGGTTTTATCTGCTTATTATTATCTGCGTGGTTGTGATTTATTTACTGCTTCTCTTATATATGTATGGTATATATATAAATACATGCGTGTGATGGTAAATAAAAAGGGGTTTAATGACAGATTGTTATTAAACAAGTGAAAAACCACGCTTTATGACAAACTAGAATATGACTTCAGTCTGGTAGTCGTATTAATTAAATTTTTATAAATTTAAAAGTTTTGTCAAAGTTATAAGTTTGGAACTTATAAAGGCCGTTTTGTGCGCCTAGTTTAGGTACACATATAAATCGTATTTTTTAAAACAGTTAGTTTTAAAATGGTTTTTCAAAAACTGGAAAATTAAGTTTTTAACTTAATTATAAAACCCAAGAAAAATCTTAGATCAGTGTGCTACCCACCTAATGGTACACCCTAACTGTTAAACGGTACTCGGGTGTCGGAAGTGCCCAAACCTTGGGCATCCGGGTTCAAACCATTGCGGGAAGGGGCATGAAAGATTCTGCGATAATCGGGAGTCCCGGCCAGAATTCATGCTGTCTTAGGTGGTGCGATCTATTTTGGTGATAATCGGGATTCCCGGCCCAAAAAGCACTAGAGTAGAGTTAAACATACTAGACTGGGTCTAAGTGCTCTACGAGGTTCTAGGAGTCGTATCAGCTAGGTACGATTGGTACAGGGTGTTACCTACCAGAAATAGCATGACTTGGCGGGAAGTGCCCAAACCTTGCGTCAAGTATGTGAAATATGGGTCCTAGGTGTAATATATATTATTTATGGGTTTGATGATATATGATTAGAAAGTTTATTTGCAATTACTAATTAAACCGGGTTTTAATTTGTAGATGGCAACCAACGTTACCAGTACTAATAACCTCTCACTCCGCTCTATCCTTGAGAAGGAAAAGCTCACCGGGTCCAACTTTCTCACTTAGGAGAGAAATCTCCGGATCGTGCTGAGGCACAAGAGAAAGTGGTGTGTCCTAGAACAACCTCTAGGAAATCCCCCTGCCAACAATGCCAGGGCAGAGGTCAGCTGCCTCATGCTTGCAACTATGAGTCCAGAGTTGCAGTCAAGCATGATGGAGACTCCTGCCTATGACATGATCCGCCAGCTGAGGGACATGTTCCTGGAGCAAGCCCGCACAGAGCGTTATGATGCCACTAGGGCATTTAACTCGTGCAAGATGGCTAAGGGGACCTCGGTCAGTGACCACGTCATGAAAATGAAAGGTTACATGGACCACCTAGAGAGACTTGGGCACCCAGTACCGTTGCAGCTTGCAACGGACACGATACTCAACTCGTTGTCAGATGACTATAAGCCTTTCATAGTCAACTACAACATGAACAACATGGAGAAATCCGTGGCTGAGTTGCACTCAATGCTCAAGACTGCTGAGCAGAGTATCGGGACCAAGTCTAAGGACATTCTTATGGTGGGACATGGTGGACGTAAGAAGAGGAAGGGGTGCAACGGAAAGGGAAAGGGCAAGGCCCAGCCCAGCCAGAATGCACCCAGAGCTAGTAACGACAACAAGGGCAAGAAGCCAAAGCCAAACAAGGCAAGGACCGAGAATCGGTGCTTCAGGTGTGGCGAGGCCGGACATTGGAAACGAGATTGTCCAAAAGGTCACGAGGCAGGAGGCAAGTCTGGCTCCTCAGGTATTGCGTGATTAGCTTCTTTGTCACTTTCCTACTTGTAAAGTTTTACGAGTACTCTAACATCTTGCAATCGTTTATTGCAGGAGTAGATAGAAAGTGATGCGGCCCAGCATGAGAAGATCCCACGTGCAGCATGCGGATATTATTAATTTTTATATTTCCTAGTTTATTAAACTCTTTAAGTTTTGAACAATTTTTACATTATTGGTTTATGGATACTTTTTGAGTTTATGGAAATTTAATTATTTTAGTTATATATCCGTGCACGTGTTCTTATATGAATCATGATTAGTCCAGTTGTGACTAAAAGAGTGCTAATAAGTCAAAGCTTTGACTTGATTAGTGATTCATAATAATCTTATGCTATGGTTTGTTGTAGTTACATAAATGCCGGCTCTACTATATAAATACTTGTATAAACAAGTTTTGTTTATTAGATTAGATAGTTTTTCTAATTCAACAAGTATTTAAAGTTTTATGAAAAGTGAATGTTCAAAGTCTTGAACATATGGAAATAATAGTCATTATTTCTGGATAAAGTAGTTTTTGATAAAACATTTAAGTAGGTATAAAAGTGATTATAATAGTTATTATAGTCAAGGGAATTTTATACTAAATGTTTTTAAGAAAAAAAATTGAAAATACCATCATGAGTATTTCATACTTGTGATCATGGTAAGTTAAATGAAACCACTTTCCGTAATTGGAAAGATGGATATATGGGAGATCCAAGTTCATGGTTTCATAAAACAATTTTCTTACAAAAACTAAGTTATTTAAAACATGTGCTTGGAACACAAGTTTTAGGCATGGTAGTCAAGTTTTGACTAAGACCTAAAAAGGATGTTTTAAAGAAAGCACTTTTTCATAGAAGATAATGGGAGCACCTGACTAGTGTATTTATCAGAGTTAATAAAAGGTTATTTTTAACCAGTATGATAAATACAAGATCGAACTTTTAGAATATATAATTATCAGATGTTTTTAGAAGCTATCTAAAACAGTAGGTTCTTGAGAAAGAACTAATCCGAGGGATGCATGTTTTATTGAGAGGTACTCGATAAAGATATCATTGCAAGATTTTTGAGTCAAGCTATGACTTAAAATTATATACATTCTAAAAAGTTCAGTGAGTCAGCTTAACAATGTTATTGGTTGGTTAACGTTAGAAATGATAAAATAGGATGTTCTTTAACATTCTTAGTAATGAAATTAGATAAGTGTTGGTATACACCGGGAATCTAGTTTCAAGTTTCTTACAAGTAGGTGTAAGAGGTTTAATCATTTCAAAAGGATATAAATCTAGTAAGATTTAATACGTCTACAAATGTAATTAAAGTTTTAATTACAGGGAGGTTGTTTTATAAATCAGAAACAAGGAGGTATTTCCAGTTCTCCAAGTTTAAAGAATTTATAAAATAAGTAAGCCTAGAAGTGTTCTTAGGTTGCAAGAATGATTTCTAGCAAAACCAAGAAGGAGTACTTCAAAGTACTAGTCTTGTGTTTTAGGGTTTATAACCATATTATTTTCTTTGTAATCCGTGATAAGTTACAATATAAAATAATAAGTAATTCAGATAAACACCGTGAATCGAGTCAGTGAAATGGTAGAAATTATACATCTTTATTCCAGGGAGGAATATGGAAGGGTGTAGAAATTAGTTTCATTGTTCTTCACAATTTTGTATGTTTTGGTTCATCCAGGAATAAACTAGGTTTATTCAAAAACATTATCCGTGACTACTTATCGTGGTGGGAACTATGATAGGGATATAAAGTCATCGTAATTTTGGGGTAGATTCGAAAGTATATCGAATATAGCTGCGAACGGTTTTTGCTGACCAAAATTTACGGATATTCGTTAGGGTTACGAATATTGGATTGACCCACCGTGAAAAAAATACTTCGTGGATTCGTGTCAAAAGTATTTATCACATAGGTTATCCTCAAGCCTGAGGTATTTGGTTTGGGATGCGGTAACTGTTGTCTTCTTAGCGCGTTCTAACGCCACGCCGTAACAGGGTGGTCATAAGGGGCCCTTGACTAATAAGAGAAACTGGTAAGTGCACGGCCGTGCCCAAACGAACTGATCTGTTCTTTGTCGTTTATCACGCAGTTTCGAAATCAAGTATGTCATGAACATAATTCTTGAGTCTCTGAGTTGCCCTTTTCCATGCTCATGCTCAAAATTGAAATATCGCGCTGCAAGGGACAAACCTATATATATATATATATATATATATATATATATATATATATATATATATATATATGCAAGCTTGTATATATAAAGACGTACCCATTCATAAACAGGGAGTTTATGATAGTTTAGTTTATAAACAGTTAGTTTATAACAGGTTACTTCTAAGCAGGTTGCTTATGAAGTTTTATCACAAGTTACTTTGGGGTATAAGAGTTCTTATAACCTGGTTATCCTAAGTGTCTGGCTAGGGACCTCCTTAGGCTAACAATATGCAGTAACTATTACTTATCTTGCACAAGTGGGAGTCTATTAGATTATGTGCAGAGATAATTAATGGGCACATTGTATCCAATGTTATAAGAGACTAAAGGGTCACACTGCTACACACCCAATTCAGAACAGTTGGATTTCACCATAAATCTGTGTGGAAATAATTAATCAGTTAGATTAATTATTAAAGAGATAAACAAAATAATTAATCAGTTAGATTAATTATTAAAGAGAAAAGTAAATAATTAATCAGTCAGAATTAATTATTGAAAAGAGATATATAAATAATTATCCAGTTCGGATTAATTATTAGAAAGGAAATAAATAATAAATAGTTATTTATTATTTAAAGGAAATTAAATATTAAGTTTTAATATTTAACGGACTAAGTTAATTAATAGTTATTTAATTAACTAGTAAAGTCCACGGGGTCAAAGTGAGAAGAGAGGAAAGTTTAATTAAAACCAGTGGACTTTTAATTAAACGGGCTTAGGTCCAAGTTAATCTCTATATAATATCCTTAATCCTTAAGGATTAGATAGATGATACAAGGGAAAAACCCTAGCCACCACATCTCTCCCCTCTCTCTCTCGTCGCACACTCCTCTCTCTCATCGGCTCTATCTCTCTTGGTCGACGGTCTCACTCTCGGCCTCTCTCTCTCTCTCGAAGTCGCAATCGCAAAACACCAAGGGTGTTTGCGATAGGGTGGTCGACGCACACATACACACAAAGCTTTCGGGTTTTGTTGAAGGCTTGGTGATCCAGGAGCGGTCTAGCGGCCAGTTCAATCGGAGGTGCAATAGTGGTGGACTATCTTTAGCAATCCTAAAGGTTTTGTTCAGGTATAATTCTATAACCTTATCTATGGGTTGTCTGTAAGAAACTATGTTGATCATATAAAAGTTTAAAGATCCTAACCGTTTTGGGGTTTAGAGGGTTGTGTTCAATCCAGTTCCGCTTTTAGGATTGAACCAGTGGAATCAAACCCAGGCTTGACCAGTTTGTGTCATATGGTGGTTTGGTCAGGTTCAAAACCCTTCATACATGCTAGTTGTCAAAATTTCCCAATCGTAATCATATTACTAAAGGATCTAAATAGTTCTAATAATAAGCTAAGAGTCTAGAAGTGCCTCCCTATAATAACTCTTACCATGATTCCGATCACCAGTATTATCGCCACTAGGATCCTTATCTGCACCCACATCCTCCTTAGGCCCTCCTGGGTCTTCATTTGCACTCGGTTGGTGTGCTGGAACTGCCCCTCCGCTATCTCTAATAGTGCATCAATCAAGTGACGCTGACAGTCCAAGCGTCCTCCTAGATAGTCAAGCTGGTGGGTCAGCTGTCTCAGCTACCGAGTGTGGGACTCCATCACTCCCGGAGGTACAACTGGTACTCCGCGCACTGTTGTGGAATACTCCGATGCCACTATTCTTGGCCGAGACGGCTCGCCCACGACCGGTGTCGAGGGTCCAGGTGCGATGCGAGGCGGCAATCCTGTGGTCTTGCGAGCGGTTTGTCTAGTGCGTGGGGTTGGCGGTTTTTTTTTGAGTTCTAGAAACCCGGGTGGTAGTTCATAGGGTTTCGGTGGTCTTTGTCCGCTCGAAAATTCTTGCTCTTCATTAGATAGTGAGTGCTCTTGAGCGTGCTCAGTAGGCTCCGACTCACTGCTATACTCTGGTCCTGGGGTGTACTCGATTGACATTTTGATCTGCGTTAATGATCTACTTAATTACTAGTGTACTATTGTGAGTGTCTAATAAAGGCTGATGCATAGAATACACACACAATCATGCTTACTATAAAATGAAAGAAGTTTAAGCATAGTTCTATTACAACTAACCTGAATATTTCATCATACTTAGTTGAATTAAACATAGGTGATCAAGCTTTGTTTAATTAAAGTAAGATAATGGAAGGCTCAACTTAGTCACATTAGTAAAATGCTTTAAGTTAAAAATTTAGGAAAAGTGTTGTCTTTTGAAAACCTTCGGTTATAGTTTGAGTTTTCCCCCCATAAGGAAAACTACATTCTCTATAACCTTCGGCTCTGATACCAATTCTGTCACACCCTGCTAAAGCGGAAACACGAGGTGTCACAGGAAAAGGTCTCATAGCACCAGGTAACAGAAAATTTCCAACCATAACATATAATTTAAAATAAAATCAAATTACAATCATCCAAATACAGTACTGAAATGGAATATTGTCTTTGATGTAAAAATAAAAGTAGCCGATTGGAAATTCGTTTCATGAAGTCCACACATGATATGCTCTAATGTGCCCTAAGACCTAACGAATGTTACCTGAAAGGCATGAATAAAAGAGAGGTCAACTACGAGAGTTGGTGAGGACATAGGTTTATATGCATAAAATGAAGTTTTAATGCAATAGTAATAAAGTATAATGTTGGGGCTTTGAACCCAACGAAATTTTTGTAAGGATGGAGACGTTAATCCAACCACAGTTTATTGCCCAATTTATACGCGTGGTTTTTGAGTATACAAGGGATGTTTTACTAAGCTTGAGTCATTTCCAATCATATCGACATACTGCTTTGTTTTATTTTTTTTAACCCAACGCCCGAATTATATGACGTTGGAAGATGGTAAAGTACACCTATAGTTCGTCAACCATAAGTGGGGGATGTCGACCCCAAATAGCGCTATCTACAAGTACCATAGGCCCCTTTAGTGGAAGTTAATGGATAATGTATTAAGAACTCAAGTACATCAACAAGTATAATACTACCATTGCGCGTAATTTAAATATTTATGATGGCAATAAATAAAACATTTATATAATCATGCTTTCACCCCAAATATTTGAGTAAACATATTTAAAAAGGGGTTGTGGATACACACCTTGCGTTGAAGCTTCGTAAGTAATAGAGAGTCCTACTAGTTCTTTAAATTCGTCGACACCTTTTTCCTATTATGTTAAATGTCCACCGTAAGGTCCTTTTTAGAGTAAACACTTTTTAAAGATATTATGTTAATGTTTGAAGTATTTTAAAGTGTTTATAATTCTCACTCTTAAAATGTGAAAATATTTTAAATACTCGCTTCTAGTCGTTATCTTTAATCTCTATTTATTTTTATCTTATACATATAGGTAATATATACGAAAATATATCTATACATAGTCGATTTTTGAAAACATGCAACACTCATATATATATATATATATATATATATATATATATATATATATATATATGTCATTTATGTAAAACTTCTCTTAAGGTATACTTAAATGCATATATATATATATATATATATATATATATATATATATATATATATAATAATTTTTAAAGAAAATAAGGACACTTACATTATTATATGTATTTATGACTAACTTTAATAATGTATGAATACATTATAGAGTTATTTTCTTTTATAAGAAGGCATAATATATATATATATATATATATATATATATATATATATATATATATATATAATAAGAGTATATCTTTTATTTATATATTACTATATAATTGCATATTTTATAGTTTTTAAAATCATACACACATACATGCTTAAATCTTATACTCCCTTCGTCCCATTTTTATTGTCCACTTTTGACTTTTCAAAGTCTTTCTTTTTTAACTTTGACCTTAAATAGTTTTGTTTGTGTTATATAATATTTGATACAAAATATATGAATGCGTTGTGTTTTAAATATATTTTCATTGATATAATTTTTAGCAAGTATTATATAACATAAACAAAAATATTTAAGGTCAAAGTTGAAAAAGAAAGACTTCGAAAAATCAAAAGTGGACAATAAAAATGGGACGGAGGTAGTATAAATATATATATATATACGTGGTTTTGAAATTATCAAGAAGTTTTATACATATAATTGGTAGATACTTGCATGCATGATAATATATATATATATAAGTATTGTACATTTGAAATATTTGATTATTATCCATCATTTTTGCCAATCTTTTTCATTGAGATGAGTATAGATAATCACATGCATGCTTCTTGTCATACAACATTTGGTAGGATAAATCCATACATCAAATGGTAGGATAAAGTACATGCATGTTTTTATAAGAATAACCACATGCATGCTTTTTGCCATACAACATTTGGTAGGATTAAATCCATACATCAAATGGTAGGATAAAGTACATGCATGTTTTTATAAGAATAACCATATGCATGCTTCTTGCCTTACAACATTTGGTAGGATTAAATCCATACATCAAATGGTATGATAAAATCCTTTAATAGGATATTTACATGCATGTGTTTATGAGTTAATTTTCTTGTATAATCAAGAAGATGATAAGAGAACTTTTTAAAATCATCCGATAATTATATATTTTAAAAGTTCATTCTTATATTTATCATACTAGTTAGATCAAAGCTTGATAACTTGATAAATATACTAGTCAGATGCTCCCACTATCTTTTATGAAAAATGCGCATCACTTTAAAACACCCTTTTTTTTTACTTAGTCAATCCTTGACTAATATCATTAAAACTTGTGTTTTAAATATTTGCTCTTAAACTTAGTTTTTGTAAGAAATTTAATTGTTTTATGAAACCAAAACTTGGATTTCTCATATATCCATTTTTCCAATTACGGAATGTGGTTTCATTAAACCTAACACGATTACAAGTATAAAACACATGCAAAGGTATTTTAAATTATTTACCTAAAACATTTAGTATAAAAGGGCCTTGATCATAATAACTATTATAATCATTTTATAATTTCTTAAATGTTTTATCCAAAAACTTTTACCTAGAAATAATAGCTATTATTTCTTATTTTAACATGTTCAATGCTTTGAACATAATTTTTCACAAACACGACTTGTTTGTCTAAGTATATAGTGAGATTAATGTAACTACAACAATTATTGCATAAGATCACCATGAATCACCTATTAAGCCAAAACTTAACTTATTAATAACATTTAGTCACAACTAGACTAACTTGTTTCATCAACAAACATACGAGCACGGATATACGCTAAATAATTCAAATTTTAAAATTTAAACCATAATGTCACTCAAAAGTTTGAAAAACATGCCAATAACATCCAAAACTTTAAATAAAAAGTTTAATAAATAAAACTATGAATCATTAAATATCCGGAAAGCACGTGGGATCTCTAATGCCGGGCTGCTTCGCTTTCCATTACCTCCTGTAATAAACGATTGCAAGATATTAGAATACTCGTAAAAACTTTACAAGTAGAAAGTGACAAAGAAGTTAATCACACGATACCTGAGGAGCCAGTCTTGCCTCCTGCTTCGTGAACCTTCGGACAATCTTTCTTCCAGTGTCCGATCTCGCCACACTTGAAGCACCGATTCTCAGTTCTTGCTTTGTTTGGCTTTGACTTCCTGCCCTTGTTGTTGTCACTAGCCTTAAGTGCATTCTGGCTGGGCTCGGTTTTACCCTTTCCCTTTCCGTTGCGCCCCTTTCTCTTCTTACTTCCACCATTGTCCACTAGGAGAACGTCCTTAGACTTGGTCCCGATACTCTACTCTGCAGTCTTAAGCATAGAATGCAGCTCTACCACGGATTTCTCCATGTTGTTTATGTTATAGTTGACTATAAAAGGCTTATAGTCATCTGACAACGAGTTGAGTATCGTATCCGTTGCTAGCTGCAGCGGTATTGGGTGCCCAAATCTCTCTAGGTGGTCCATATACCCTTTCATTTTCATGACATGGGTACTGACCGACGTCCCCTTTGCCATCTTGCACGAGTTAAACACCCTAGTGGCATCATAACGCTCTGTGCGGGCTTTCTCCTGGAAAATATCCCTTAATTGGCGGATCATGTCATAAGCAGGAGTCTCCATCATGCTTGTCTACAACTCTGAACTCATTGTTGCAAGCATGAGCCAACTAACATCAAGGGCATCATTAGAGCGCTTCTGATAAGCCTCCCTGACATCCACCCTAGCGTTGTTGGCAGGGGGATTTCCTAGAGGTTGTTTTAGGACGTACCACTTTCTCTCGTGCCTTAGCACGATCCGGAGTTTTCGCTCCAATGTGAGAAAGTTTGGTCCGGTGAGCTTATCCTTCTCCAGGATAGAGCGAGGTGAGAGGTTGTTAGTGTTGGTAACGTTGGTTGCCATCTACAATTTAAAACTCGGTTTAATTAGTAATTGCAAATAAACTTTTCTAACATATATTAATAAACCCTTAAATAATATATATCAGACTTAGGACCCATATTTCACATACTTGACGCAAGGTTTGGGCACTTCCCGCCAAGTCATGCTATTTCTGGTAGGTAACATCCTTTACCAATCGTACCTATCTAATACGACTCCTAGAACCTCGTAGAGTACTTAGATAAAATCTAGTATGTTTAACTCTACTCTAGTGCATTTTGGGCCGGGACTCCCGATTATCACCAAAATAGATCGCACCACCTAAGACAACATGAATTCTGGCCGGGACTCCCGATTATCGCAGAACCTTTCATACCATTTTCCACAATGGTTTGAACCTGGATGCCCAAGGTTTGGGCACTTCCAACACCCGAGTACCGTTTAACAACAAAGGTGTATCATTAGATGGGTAACACACTGATCTAAGATTTTTCTTGGGTTTTATAATTAAGTTTAAAAGAAAAACTTAATTTTCCAGTTTTTGAAAAACCATTTTAAAAACGTCTATTTTTAAAAATACGATTTATATGTGTACCTATACTAGGTGCCCAAAACGGCTTTATAAGTTTAAAACTTATAATCTTGAAAAAACTTTAAATTTATAAAAAATTAACTAATACGACTAACAAACTGAAGTCGTACTCTAGTTTGTCATAAATAGTGGTTTTTCTCTGTTTAATAATTTCCTATTTTTAAACCTATTTATTTAGCATCACACACATATATGAGTAAGCATTAAATAAAAGAAAACAACCACGCAGATAATAAAAGAGGTATAGTCTTTGCCAATAGAAACCTAATGGTCAATCTAAGGACAAAACTAGCCTATTTTGTCTTGATGGCCATCTTCAAATCTCCCACTGGATTTGACATCTCCGGTTTTGTAGAACACTTCCAACTCCGTGCTCTTGGTCTTCTTGTCTTTTTGGTCTTCTCAAAAACAATAAATAAAAAAAATCCTATTCTATTACAATTACATAACAAAAAAGGGGTTGTAAGTGGCACGCAGGCCTCCCAAAAACCAAAAAGAAAGAAATAAAAAACACAACCACGGGTCTAGTTGGCAAAAGACTATAACCAAAAACTATGTAACACAACCGGTTAACTCGACCAATATTCCAAACTAGAATATCCGAGTTAACAATGCAATATATGTATGAAATATATTAACAACCACTCAATTATATACAAACGATAATAAAAGCGATAAACACAATATAAGATTCGTTTAACTATTCTCATCTATCCTTTTGACTAATAACTATTAATCAAAAAATGAGAAATATAATTAGATGCGTTAAACTATCTCGTTAGGATACCCTCAATTAATGAACTATTAATTAAGACGAGATAAAGTTACTTGCTGTTTTAAACTTGATCATAATGAAAACTTGCGTAAACTAGATCTAATCATAAAACTTGTAAATTAAATCATCTAGTTTCCACAAAACTTAGTTCTTATATAAAACTATAAACTTGGTCAAAAACAACATCCGTCTTGTTCTTCTTTCTAATGTTGGGTGTGACTTGATTAGCGGTACGGTATTTGAAACTAGAATTAATCGGAAGCTCGGTGATAGACGGTTTTAGGTTTCGGTGACGACATGCATGGCTTTAATCGAATTATGCATGGGATATAATGATGCATGGAACTAAAGTCTAATTTGTTGACACGTGGAGAAGTCAGGAGTATGGTGTGTGAATTATTTGAAATTCAAAGTTGGATACTATCCATATGATATTATCTTGTGTTTGTATTTCAAGTTGAGTTTATAACATCTACGGCCGAGAGTTCAAATTAATTAAGCTTATCATGGTACGGTTGATTAAATTAATGTTTATCATGATGTATTTGATTAGGATTAGTATTCTAGTTTGTTGTCTATAAATATCAAGGATAGGGTAAGTCATAAGTGTACATCGAAATATCTCTGGAGTCATAATAAAGAAGTCTCTGTTCCTGCCCGTGGATGTAGGTCGTCTTTGGACCGAACCACGTTATATCTCGTGTTCGTTTATTTTCTGTTTCCGCATTATTCTAACGCTAGTTTTAGGTGTCTCAATCCTAACAAGTGGTATCTGACCCACGGTTCTGTTCACCGGGCTCGCGTATTTGTTGATTGTGAAGATGTCATCTTTGAAGTTTGATTTGGAGAAATTCAATGGCTCAAACGATTTCACGCTGTGGAAGGTAAAGATGAAGGCTCTTCTGGTTCAGCAGGGTTGCGCGGTGGTGTTAGAAGGAGAAGATAAACTTCCGAAGGAGATGAAAGAGGATGTTAAGAGAGATGTTCTAGCAAAAGCGTATTCGGCGATTTTGCTGTGTTTGGCTGATGAGGTATTGAGGGAGGTGGTGGATGAAACAACGGCTGCAGGTCTGTGGGAGAAGCTATGTGAGAAGTATCAGAAGAATACCCTCACGAATAGGCTTTATCAGAAGCAGAGGTTGTATACCCTCCGGATGTCAGAAGGTACCCAGGTAAAAGATCATTTGGATAATTTTAATCGTATTACCCTTGATTTGAAGGCTGTGGGTGTTAAAAATTAATGATGAAGATCTTGCCCTGATTTTGATGTGTTCACTACCGCATTCGTATGAGAACTTTGTTGATACCATGATGTATGGTAGGTCAACAATTTCTGTTGCTGAAGTAAATGATGCCTTGTTGTCGAAGGAACTCAAGCTTAGGGTTTCTTGTAATGAGGGGGAGTCCGGTTCAGGTTTATACGTGGGTAGGGGAAGGACACATGGTGGAATGGGTAGACTTGGGGAGTCGTGTTCGAAAATAAAATCCACGAGAAAGGTGCTATCACTGTAAGGAGTTTGGTCACATCAGGAGAGACTGTCCTAAAAAGGGAGATGGTAATGTGGTTCAGGAAGATGGCGACATAGGCGATGCTTTGACTGTATGCAGAGATAGTAGTCCTGCAGATACCTGGATCTTTGATACGGGGACATCTCATCACATGGCGTTCTCACGTGATCTGTTTACTTCCTTTAAGAAGTGGAACGGTAAGGTGAAGATGGGGGACGATGGGATCCTGAATGTCAAAGGTAGTGGTACGGTGCAGATAAAGTTGCATGATGGAGCGGTCAAGCGGTTTAATTGCTGGTATGTCCCGGATCTTCGGAAGAATCTGATTTCTCTTGGTACTTTGGCCAGGAATGGATATGTATATTCTGGTAAAGGGGATGGACTGAAGGTTTCTCGGGATGCTCGAGTGATAATGCATGACAGACTGCGACGTGGTATTTACGTTCTGGAGGGCAGTTCTGTGAGTGGAACGACGGCTGTACCGAACTTGGAGCGGAAAATTGACCTGACGAAGTCGAGACGAGACGGGTGGAGTTTGTCTCCAGTTAAGTCGCGCGACGCGGTGTCGGACTTCGTGGCTCGGACAAGGAGGTAGTCCCTTCGATGAGGTTGGCAGATGAGAGACGGTTCTTTGGTGATGACGGTTGAGGACTCGGGTCATGGGAGATCGTCGAATCTCGGTTGACTGTTGAAGGGTACTCAAGTCAAGGGGAAGATTGTTGGGTGTGACTTGATTAGCGGTACGGTATTTGAAACTAGAATTAATCGGAAGCTCGGCTCGGTGACGACATGCATGGCTTTAATCGAATTATGCATGGGATATAATGATGCATGGAACTAAAGTCTAATTTGTTGACACGTGGAGAAGTCAGGAGTATGGTGTGTGAATTATTTGAAATTCAAAGTTGGATATATATCCATATGATATTATCTTGTGTTTGTATTTCAAGTTGAGTTTATCACATCTACGGCCGAGAGTTCAAATTAATTAAGCTTATCATGGTACGGTTGATTAAATTAATGTTTATCATGATGTATTTGATTAGGATTAGTATTCTAGTTTGTTGTCTATAAATACCAACGCTAGGGTAAGTCACATGTGTACATCGAAATATCTCTGGAGTCATAATAAAGAAGTCTCTGTTTCTGCCCGTGGATGTAGGTCGTGTTTGAACCGAACCACATTATATCTCGTGTTCGTTTATTTTCTGTTTCCGCATTATTCTAACGCTGGTTTTAGGTGGCTCAATCCTAAAATCTAACACTTTATATAATTTGGTAAAACTCGTTTTACAGTAAAACTTATATCGTATGTACGATAAAACTATAAAAACTAATATTCTAACTTACTAGTTAAAATATATCTAGTTCAATAAATTATATAAATATAACCTTTTAACCTTAAAAACTTTAAAGTTAAACTGTGTTTTCAATTAATCCCGAAGAATTTTTTATCGTGACCCATCTTAATCGACAAACCTACTAATCCACAACCTCTGCTGGGCCGTAACTCCCTTGGGTCGAAACCCTCACTTGGGCCGATTAGTCCTTGGGCCGAATGGTGCCTGGGCCGAAAACCTTTATGGGCTGATTAGTGTCTTGGGCTGAAACCCTTTCTGGGCCGAATGGTGTTCTAGGCCGAAACCCTCACTGCCGCCGACCACCTTACACCGTCGCCACGGTCAACCGCCATCACCGTCAACTGCCAACTGGCCGTCGACGGATCTCGTCGGAAAACTACCGCCAGTCGTGACTTCACCGTCACCGGCGAGAACCAAAAATTTTGGGCTTTATTACTATTAATAAAAAACACAAACTTTTGATCGAATTACTTGTTTTAACCATTAAATATTAATTGTTTAATTTTCTGATTAAAAACATAAAAATTAAGTTTTATCACTTAAAAACTTAAAACTTAATCTTTAAACTAACTGTTTAATTTTTTATTATCCACACCAGCTGATTTCACTAAAAATTCAAACTTTTAAACCTGTCAAACAAATTGTCTAACATATCTGAACAAAGCGAGAATTTCTGATCAATAAAAGTGAACAGAACTTGTTCTCCTTTTTCTGGCGATTTTTGATCAAAGCAAGAGAAGAAGAAGTAACAGAACTAAAACTAATTAAACGAATCAACTAACTTGTTTAACTAGGTTTTTATAAACTAAACAAACTATTTAATTTTATGGATTAAAACCTTGTTTTAATAAAAATCAAAAACTTTTTAACTGTTTAAACTTTCTGATCAAAAGATTTTGAACTTTAAATAACTGGATGATCAAAAACAAGACTTGTTTGATCATCCCTTCTTGATTTTCGATTTTCGCATAGAACAAAAGAGGAAACAAGAGCAAACTTTAAACTAAAACAGATAAACTAGAAACTATAGATCCTAGAGCCGGCGCTCTGATACCACTAAAGGGTTTTGATCTGACCAAACCACCCTTTGACACAAACTGATCTAACCCTGGGTTTGATTCTACTGGTTCAATTCTAAAACGGAACTGAATTGAACACAACTCCCTAAACCCTAAAAGTGTTAGGATCTTATTAATGATCTAATCAGTTTCTTATGAGCAATCAAGAACAAATGTTTAAGGGATTACCACTTCGATCTTGGGATTGCTAAAGTTAGTCCACAGCTACTGCACCACCAACGAACTGCTGCTAGACCGCGATAGGAATAACCTGAACAACATGCAAAACCGTGCGCGTGTGTCTGCGTATAACACCAAAAAGCCGAGAGGCTTTTTGCCTTTTGTTGTCGTCGACGCAGAAGCAGGAACCGAAACACCTTCGGGTGTTTGGTTGAGTTCGACGCAGGGAGAGAGAGGGAGGAGGCTAGGGTTCTTTTCTTTTTTAGAATTAATTTTCTTAAGGATAATGAGTTTTTTCTAGGTTTAAATACCTTAAACATTATCTAAGCCCAAGCCCGTTCAATTAAAGCCCATGTCTTTAATTGAACTTTCATTCTCTGCACTTTGACCCCCTAAACCTTCCTAGTTAATTAATTAACTATTAATTAACTGGTCCGTTAAATATTAAAACTTAATATTTAATTTTTCCTTAAATAATAAATAACTATTTATTATTTATTTCTCTCAAATAATTAATTTAACTGATTAATTATTTCCACACAAATACTGGTAAATTTCAAACTGTTCTAATTGGGTGTGTAGCCGTGTGACCCTTTAGTCTCTTATAAATTGGACACAATGTACCCATTAATTATCTGTGCACATAATCCAACAAGATGAACATGTTTTATGATGATTTATATGATGTAATCATATTAAGTGTGTTTTGACATATTTATGTAGTAACTTGGTTTTGAAGTTATTTGGAGAATTGATTACTAGTTTATATTGTTATGTTTTCTTAGGAGAGTGGTGTGTGAAGGACACATATGAGTGGGCTTTTAACTCACCGGTAGTATTAGTTGTAAATGTTATGGTTGCAACTGTTTATGTGCATGATGCATGAATAGACTGTTTAGTCTTATTGATTGATTAACTTGCTATGTGTTTTTATTTGTTGAGTCGGTTCGATGCACATCACGGGGGGAGATCAGTTTTAGCGGGGCATATGGGCCGGGCTTACTTGCTATCAGTTGATTAGTAGATCTTTTGGTTGCATGCGTGTAACATAAGGTTTGGCTGTAAGATGGTAGTAAGTGGGTTTTTGGGTCCTATGCAAGGCCGGAATTGGTTGGAGGTTCTGCGGGACCGCCGGTACTCCGGGAGTGGTTTATGTGGAGTTGTTATCGTAATTGGTGTAGCTGGTACTGTTTGTTAGTTAATCGTTCAATCACTTAGCTTTGTGCTAATCCCCCACCATAAACTCCATTTTGCAGGTTTTGGTAAGTGTAGTTGTTGAGCTGGCAGTTTGTGTTTGTTTGGGCTGTTTGACCACCACTATGATATTTGCTTTAGAATGAGCCATTCGGTTAATCTATGTAACACCATTTTGATATACTGTCAGTTGTTGACGGCATGTTTCTTGTTTACTTCTTAAACAAGTTTGTTTGTATTTTTCGAAAACACTTCCGCAGTGTGTGTTTAAAAACAAAGACGATGTTACAATTTGGTATCAGAGTCTCGGTTTGGTAATGTGTGCACTTTTTTGTAACACCCGGCCAACGCCTACCGATCGCAACCGGCGCTATCAACTCCGGCGTGTTAGGTCTACAGGCCAATACACCCCAACCACTTCCCTCCGCAGAGTAGGTTGTTGGTGAGACTTGAACCGAAGACCTCACACTTTAATACCACTTCTTCCATAGTGATATCACCAATTGAGCTGCAGCTCTTATCTTAAAATGTGTTCTCACCGGATCCCTCCTCTATATCTATATAAAGGCATTATCAATTACCGAACAACAATTTTAACTACTTTTTTTTATTATGGTTATATATAGAACATATTTGGTGAAAACATCGTAATCATAATCAATGCTTATATGGATTATTCAAAAATGGCACCTTTAATAATTGAACTTAATTTGAGCAAAGTCTAATTTGCAATACTAGATATTATGTAAAACTCTTGAGATCGAGCATGAAGATAACATGTACATATGATGAAATGTGTGTGTATGTATATACATACATGCATACATATAACATGTACATATGATTGAAATACGTATGTACGTATATACATATACATATATATAGAATTAGGTTCAAGTAAAAAAAACTTAAGGTACTAAATGTAAGGAGAAACCAGGACCTGACACGTGGCAAATCTATTCAAAGGGTAAAATAGGAACTATTTTTACGTTCTCTCTCCTAGGTTCCCTCATATGTACTGTTAAACCCTCTTCTGATACGTACATTCAAACGTCCCTCTTTCTCTCAAATCGAGCCCTAGATCCTCCTGCCGTCGACCAGCCGAAGCACCACCGTCGCCCTTCGCCGCAAAGATTAGGGTATCGCCGCTGTTCAACTCCACATATTAGGGTTCCGCCGCTATCGTCGCTGTTCGCCGCCACCACGACAGATTACGCCTTCGTCGTCACTGATACACTCATCTGCGGAATCGAAATAGTGTATCCATGTATGTGCATCGTCCTTCTCCGTCCCCAGATCTGAAGATTTGTTGATGCCCCGTCCGCTGGATGCACGCCGACGGTGGTGGCTTTGCTTTGCCGTCGCCTCCTCTGCTTTGCAACAACTGTTATGTGCATCGGCGACAACCACCGCCGGTGCATCACTGCCGCCGCTGTCTTCCTGTATTGTGCATCAGGTTACCCTAAAATATGTATTTTTTATTTCGTGCATCAAATGGTTGTACCTTGTGCATTA
This sequence comes from Pulicaria dysenterica, assembly GCA_947179395.2. Lineage (NCBI taxonomy): Eukaryota > Viridiplantae > Streptophyta > Magnoliopsida > Asterales > Asteraceae > Pulicaria > Pulicaria dysenterica. Next base: position 20,758,188 of record OX359291.1, read on the forward strand.
AATGTAATATATGAATCAATAGTGTTTTTTGTGCATCAAATGTTTGCATATTGTGCAGTAAATGTTGTACCTTTGCATCTGAGAGTTACCGACGGGAATAGAGTTGATCTGCCCGTTTTTCTCTGTTTTTTTCTTTTTTTTAATTTACCATTTTACCCTTTTTTATTTTTTTTATTCCGAAAATTTGGTTAGAATAATGACTTTTTTAATTACTTTTTGAATAGATCCTGTGGTCCAGATTTCATCTTACATTTAGTACCTTTATTTATTTTGTAGCAGATCCTCACCCTATATATATATATATATATATATATATATATATATATATATATCTTATATCCTTATTAAAAGAAAATGATGTTTACCTCATCATTTCCCTTCCCTAAAAAATCTCCACCAATCATAGCCATTCATTTTGAAAAAAAAATTAAAAAAATGAAAAATAAAATCATTATGACGTCACATGGCTTCAAAGGCTTAAGTCATCGATTCTTTTTACATAATTACAAGGGGTTGAATGTAAATTGTTAAGGGGTAGTATGAAATATGTGAGGAGGTTTTAAGAAAATTATATATTAATGTAATTAATTATAAGTTGTTTGAAAATTATGTTTAATAATTTCAAATATATTTTGTTTTGAGAAAAAATAATTATATATTTGTAATCGTCTCATTTTTATCTACGTTTTGATAAAAAATTTATCGGAATATGAGGTTTTTAAAAAAGTTAATATAATTTAATTGTTTTATCAACATCTAAGTAGTTATTGTACATTTTATTCGTCTTTTATAGTTATTCCATCTACATAGTCGATATAATCACTGATTTCTTGGTATTTCAATAAAAAGAATCAAAAGTATACTATAACTAATGGTTAGTGGCATAAAGTTGTTTACAAAACTACCACTACCGTTACAGCTTTTTAAAATTAACTAGTATTTTACCCGCGCGATGCGGCGGGGTAAAATAGTTTCATTTGTCGACATAGGGGTGTTCAAAATTAAGATATAAACTGTTTTAACCGTAATCCGAACCTCTCCGTAACCGAAAAAGCTGAAATCGTTTTCAAATTTGGTTTAAAAACCGAAACCGATTACCATAAATACTTTAATTACATAAAACTGAAACCGTTTTCAAATTCAGTTTAAAAGCTGAAACCGATTACATAAAATAGTACAACTCAAATAGCATTATTTACAATATGTTTCAGCAATGATTTTAAACACTTTAAATACTTTAATTACATAAAACTGTCAGAATTTAAATACATAATTAATGCTTTAAAACTGTCAAAAAAATAATTACAAATAAATATCCTGAATTTGATGACAGTTGTGCTATTTTAAAAGTGTTAAGATTGTTGTTCAAAGTTATTGTAAATCATGCTATATTACTTGTACTACTTAACTTAAGAAATTGTCTTAAAAAAAGAGCTAAATGCTTTATAGAGTAGTATATATATATATATATATATATATATATATATATATATATATATATATATATATATATATATATATATATATATATATATATAAGGGAGGGTTTATGCGAGAACCGTTGTTAGTGCGAGAACCGCGAGAACCAATCTAAGCCGTTCCTTGGATATGGGAAATATCATGGATGTAGAGCGTGGAGGGATAGAGTGTGACAGGGTGCATGTGAGGAATTCATGGGTGGGCAATGACATTGAATGAGGAGAATTGGACGGCTTAGATTGGTTCTCGCGGTTCTCGCGCTAACAACGGTTCTCGCATGAACTTTTGTCTATATATATATATATATATATATATATATATATATATATAAATATAGTGTTTTACCCGCGCGATGCGGCGGGGTAAAATATGTTTTTTGGGATAATATGTAACTTTTGAAGTAAAATTAAAAGAAGAAGAATGTGATTATCGATAATATGTGTTGTGTATATTAAAACTATTTTAAAAGGACTAAATTTAAGATAAGTAATCAAGAAATATTTATTAATTTTTGAAAACTATTTTAATTAAGTAGTACAATTACTAAAAGATTACTTACAATACCTTAGAGCAATAAATTATTTAACTAAACTTGAGTTCAATTTAATATGTAATAAATCATAATAATTGGTTACAATAATTTGAAATTAATGTAATTAATTAGTTTGTTTTGTAACTTACAATTAATTAATTTTCATAACTTCAATGTTTGAAAATGTTGCTTTAATGTATTGTAATATATGCAAAATGTGTTGTACTACTTAACTTATAAAAGTCTTAAAAAGAATAAACTAAATAGTTTATGAAATCAAGATATACTTTAAGAATTTTTTTAACAAAATTTATGTTGAATTTAATATTATTTAAATCACAAAAAAATTTAATACCTTAAAGAAATATTTATTAATTTTTGAAAACTATTTTAATTAAGTAGTACAATTACTAAAAGATTACTTACAATACCTTAAAGCAATAAATTATTGAACTAAACTTGAGTTCAATTTTATATGCAATAAATCATAATAATTGGTTACAATAATTTGAAATTAATGTAATTAATTAGTTTGTTTTCATAACTTCAATGTTTGAAAATGTTGCTTTAATGTATTGTAATATATGCAAAATGTGTTGTACTACTTAACTTAAAAAAGACTTAAAAAGAATAGGCTAAATGCTTTATAAAGTAGTAAATATTGTTAGTTGTGAGTAAATAACCCTTCAGAAACTAGAACTCTACATAATTAATGGGTAGTGAAACAACTGTCTTGATAATGAGTTTTGTAACTACACATACAACTTGAAATTTTATATAAAAATTTTAATTGTCTAAGTTTCTTATTTTTTAACTAATAACTTGATACATAAAAATTTTTATTATTACATGGATATTTGAATTCAGTAAGATCACGTGTTTTCAATTAAATTTAATTGAATAATAAGTTACACTTAAGTGATTTACGTATGTATAGACATTATATATCTCATGTTAGAATCTTATTTTTATGCGATCTAATTTGCGTATACTTATATGGATATCATCATTATTTAACTTTTAATAAATTTAGTTTACAATTTCAAATAATCAAATATATAATTGGCTAATAAAAATGTATTTAAATCACTTGATATTATAACATCGACAATAATATTATAGTTATGTCTTTACAATGTCAGGATAAATCTCCATCACGAGAAACACATTAATATTATATTAAAAACTTTTAGACGTGTAATGTAACTTTATATTTTCTAAAAAGAGTATTTATAAAAAGTATTAAAAATACACGTTTTTATTCAATGATAGTTATATGTGACGGTTTCTCGAGTGAAAAGTAAGGATTGGTTAAAAGTTTTAATTTGCGATGAAGGAAACTATACTAATAATACCATGAATGTTGTTTATAAAGAGGTTTTAAAGAAAATTTAATGATAATCTTATGTATGGATTTCAAAATTCTGTAATGGTTATTTATTTCTTATTTTTTTACGAGATTTTATTTTCCTATCTATATTTTATAATTATTTTTACTATACGTGTTATGACTTTTTAAAACTATATAAATTTAAAATTGACTTATATAATCCCGTGTTGATACACGGGTCGCTTAGCTAGTGTATATATATATATATATATATATATATATATATATATATATATATATATATATATATATATATATAGGGATATTCAAATAAGAATGAATATTTAGAAATAAGTTTAAATCAAAACTGTTTTCGTACGACAACTGCAAGAACGGTTTGTAACATCATTAATGACTCACTAATAGGGGTATTTTGGTCATTTACATATTTTTTCCAACCGTGAATTGCGTCTAGATGTACCGTCATTAATGTGTGAGACTTGATTTGCCCTAAACACCCCTTATTAACACGTCATTAATGAGTTAATCATTAGCTGTCAAAATTATTAGCCATTAGTTTATGTTGATCAAGGACCAAGATTGGTTCTCGCTGTTCTCGTACGAATAATAGTGTAACACCGTGATTTCCAAAAATGTCATTTAACAAAAATTTTAAAATCATCATTAATCATTTTCAACGGAAGTCTTAAACCAAATGTGCAATAAAAGCAAACCGATAAAAATCACAGTGTCACACCGTAAGTCTTGGTCAAATCCGTTACATAAATCAATCAAATGAATTAAATAAATAACGAATGTCCAAGTGGTATCTCATCTAGTAGTCAACTACCCAAGCACCCCTTCTCACAAGATGGAACTCCTATACCACCTGCACGAATACATGACACGTTTCAAGAAACAAGTGTCAGCTTACGCGTCGTGAGTCAATACGAGTTAGATTATGAAACCATAAAGCGTTAGCTTAAATCAAATATATGTTCAATAATTAATTAACCACGCCTGCCCCATCGTGTATTTGACCCGAACCCGTAACCAAAATCATGTACCACATACGGGTCAAATATAAATCATATCAATAATCATATCATATTCATCATCGTAATCGTAGTCAGATCATGTATAATATCATAGTCATCATATAATAATAATAATCACATAATCATATCAAATTCATCATCACCGTAATTGTGATCGTAATTCATCTCATGTGTCAAATCGTATATCAAGAAGGTAACCCTACTGTAGAGTCTAAACCCACAAGGAAACCCACAAGTTCGCTAATCACGTGCCCGGCCAACCTATGTACCAAGTGGGGCGCGACTCCCACCTAAGAACATAAATCCCGAGAGTATCGCCGCTTTCGCTACTCCGACGGTGCGAGTACAAGTACCGCGTTGTCGTTCAGATGTAAGTACAAACGGAAACCCCCGTTCATCTCCTCCTTACACCCACGTGATGTTTGATCAAGCCCCCCGTTCGGCCAACACCACTCCAGCATACAGGCACACAAGGCACCTATACACCATGTCCCGCCAAGGTCATCTAGAAAACCCGGCAGCGTCGTATATGGCTAGCACTTTATCCTAGAAGGTCCCCATTTCCTACTAGGTCCACTTATCCGCAAATGGGCAATTAGGATTGCTACCCCCGTCCACTAAGTTCAATCCACAACCGTATAAAATTCATAGCATGCAAGATACTAGATTATAATCAAGTAAGTAACCACGTATACATATCATATCAAATAAAGTGAATCAAATACCCACGTATGAACCACATACCACGAATTAATCATTAAAGTTAAACTCATAAAACCTTTCAAAAATGGTTTTGTCATTGTACTCGGTTTTAGAAAACTATTGAACTCACCTGGTGCCCCGAAAGATAAACGCCAAACGTTAAGCCGAAGGATTAGTGAGCAACCTATACGAAAATGAATCCTAATAAGTTAACGAATAACGGGATCCGCACGAGAAATTGAGTAAAGAATAAATCAAAGAAATCTAATCTCAAATTACACTTTAATCCCACTTACAACCCATCACATTTTAACTAAGTATCTAATAACAAAACTAATCCATGAATACATGTACCCCTAAACTAAATCTAACTGCAAAATAATATTTCAAGGGAAATAATCACGTGTACATGTTTATTAGCTCACGATTGGCCACCTAACACTTCTAATCTACCATAGCATTATATATTGCAAAGTTATGAATCTTACCTTCAGCTGCCTGCAAGTTACCACCCACACACCTTACCTTTTTTTTTAATAAATCACATAGCCATATGTGCCAACTATAAGCATATGTACCAGATCAATTACTAGTCATGCGCTCGCGATTAATCTCGGGTTCATTTCGTTGTATTTAAATAATTACTAGCCAATTGAACACTTACCAAACCTTAGATTAACCGTCCTCTACGATACCGCACCACCGACCAATGGTTAAGACCCTAAATCTACAACCGTAAACATATGTCTCGATTCACGAAGCTCATGGCCAAAATCCTAAGACAACAATCAAAATTATATATATCTCGCACTCCATTAACAATTCCTACCCACTTGAATTTCCAAATCACTATATCATGCATCCAATTGTCGGTCTCAAACTTGTGTTCATCCCCACCATTAATGTGACTAGTAATTCCATTAATTAAACACTCACACACCCACATGGAAGCATGAAACTTAGACAATACTAATTAACAATCAATCCATGTCTAATCCACCCTAAACCTACGGCCGACTTTAAACCATGCAGTGTACAAATAGGATTTGAAGTTTCATACCTTAATGATGAGTTGGTTGTTGAGTTCTCTAATCCACCAACAATAATATCGAGTTGTATGCTTCCTCCTCCCAAACTGCTCTCTCTACTTTTTTTTTCTTTTACTAGGTTTTGTGGCCGACGCCCCCTCATCCACATATGCACGTCATGTAATCGGAAGATTAGGGCTTCTTAATAGGTTAATAACTTACCATTTAACACCTTTAGTCCCCCGCCAATTTACTTGGTCGTTTAACACCTCAAACTTGTATCACTATTGTTATTTATAAGATTAAAACATAATTATAATTCCTATATTAATTAACCCTTTTTACCAAACTTATATCACATATCAACAATTATAATAGAACTTCTAATAATACTCTAAGATTCTTTCATTCTAAAATGGGTTGTTACAATTCTCCCCTTCTTAAAAAGATTCCGTCCCGGAATCAAATATCGTAATGAACAAATCAAGATATTGAGTTTTTAATTCCAACTAATTATCGTAATATACCACAAGGTCATCCATACGTTATCTTATTGAAGATCGTATCAAAAATCGGTTAACTATTCTTTAGTTCAACTGCTAATAACCTTTAAGTCAGCCCACATAAATATCTATTATATTTTAGACTTGTTGCTTGTACAATCACCCCAACTTTTCACCATACTCTTATAATTCTATTTTACATTACATCTTATAGCTAACTGTCACTCTTCAACCACATGTTATCATACTCGTCTATATAACGATATCCACTTTCTTATGGTCCGTTTCCACACTAACTATCCAAGAGCTCGATGCTTCAAATTTCTTCCTAACAATGACAGCTTCCACCACTCCCTCAAAATATAGTATCGACTATATCAAACTTCAAAGTAAAATAAAATGAAAGTAAAAGGAGTAGACCTACTAGCACCCAAATCAAATAATACATTGACATGTATGGAATTTACAAATAGGGTATCATATATACCTCGTCATTGTTCCCCGCCTCCTCCGCTATCATGTTGAACGCACGCGCTTTTGCCTTGGGCACCTCAATTTTCTTTTCTGGTGCTCCGAAACGCACCTTAGGTTTTGTACAATCGGCACTGATATGACCCATCTCTCTACAATTGTAGCACATCTGCTCAGCACTTGTGCAATCTAATGATCGATGCCCAATCTTGCCACACCGCCTACAGCGATTAGTAGCAATGCTACACGGACCCTGATGTGTTGCATGACACTCCCGACAATAACTTGATTTATCTCTTTGATCACTCTTATTTTGAACATAGTCTTTATTCTTTGTGGACTCAGATTGTCCGTCCCATTTTCGTTTCTCGCCCCCTTTCGATATAGCCCTTTCCCGCTTGGTTAGGTCGTACTCAACTCGACTCGCCTCGTCCATCGCCTCTCCCAAAGTTCTCCTCATCCTTACTGCCACCTGGTATTCGTATGGTAATCCCTCGGCATATCTTCCGATTTGTTCTTCTTCCGTAACACAGTAGCTGCCGGCAAATTGTAGCTTATCAAGGAAGGCAGCGTTGTATTTTGTTATAGTCATGTTGCCCTTCTTTACTAGGTTTTGTGGCCGACGCCCCCTCATCCACATATGCACGTCATGTAATCGGAAGATTAGGGCTTCTTAATAGGTTAATAACTTACCATTTAACACCTTTAGTCCCCCGCCAATTTACTTGGTCGTTTAACACCTCAAACTTGTATCACTATTGTTATTTATAAGATTAAAACATAATTATAATTCCTATATTAATTAACCCTTTTTACCAAACTTATATCACATATCAACAATTATAATAGAACTTCTAATAATACTCTAAGATTCTTTCATTCTTAAATGGGTTGTTACAAATAGTTCACATTTGAATCCTCCCCTACACACACATATAGGGGAGAGTAATCGTAAGAATGAATTTTTACATGAGAATGGGAGAACAAATTTTAGTCATCAATTAAATATTGATCAATAGATCTAACCATCACAATTCACCAATTGTAATTCATGGCTGTCAAAATTCATGGCTATGTAATGAATAAAAGAAGAGACAAATGTATATCATTCAATCAAATTAAATGAAGGGATAAAATTAAGTATAGACCAATAAATTATTACTTTGTATTAATTAATTAAATTAAATAGAGAAGGACAAAATTGTAATATGAATTTATTTACGGCTGCGTGATATCGTCTAAAATATAGATATTATCTATTCCTATATCTCATTTTTTGATTGCATTATTATGATGATTTAGGTTAATGATCTATTTAATTTGTCGTAATATGTGTTTTAGGACTCTTGAGAGAAGTAATAGATAATTTAATAAAAATGAAGAAAAGAGATAAATTAAGTAAAGCTGATAGTGTTAATACATATTTACTATTTTGGTTGTGTCTCACTCGTTTAACTCAAAACTAGATGATTCAAAAATCTACGAAAACTAAATAAAATTATTCACAATGATATTATATTTGTGATATTCAATGGCCCGTGAGTCTGCTGCACATGGGCCGAAGAAGAAAAGTAACAGAATTATGTGGGATTTGGTATTTGATGTCTAATTTGAGTGGGCTTCACATAATCACAGCCTCACAGGAGTCACAGGTAATAACTATCAAGTATCAACCAATTTATTGGAATGGAGGGTTGGCCGGAAACAAAAGAACAAAAAGAATGATTATATTTGGTTCAACTTAATGTTCTCATAAACTTCCATTCCATTTCATTTAGAGGAGGTTGTTATTTTATTTTGTCTATGGGCCGATAAGCTTAATACATGAATCATGCCATACTCTGTTCCTTCATGTTTTTCATCCATGAATTTTCTATATTCAAGAAACAGCTGATATTGGTTTTCACGGTACTCACACTAAATACGGTTTTCAAATGAACCCTCCCCTATATATATATATATATATAGGCAAAAGTTCAAACGAGAACTGTTTTTCGTACGAGAACTGCGAGAACCAATCTGAGCCGTCCAATTCCCCCTCCTTTAATGTCATTGCCCACCCATGAATTCCTCATATGCACCCTGCCACACTTGATCCCCTCCACGCTTTCCATCCATGAAGTTCCCATATCTAAGGAACGGCCGAGATTGGTTCTCGCAGTTCTCGTACGAAAAACAGTTCTCGTTTGAACCCTCCCCTATATATATATATATATATATATATATATATATATATATATATATATATATATATATATATATATATGCATATAGGCAAAAGTTAAATGGGAACTGTTTTTCGTGTAAGAACCAATCTGGGTCCTCCAATTTCCCCTCTTTTAATGTCATCACCTACCCATGAATTCATCACATGCACCCTACCACACTTGATCCCCTCACGCTTTACATCCATAAATTCCACTTATCAAATCAACAACTAAGATTGGTTCTCGCAGTTCTCGTACGAAAAATAGTTCTCGTTTCAACCCATATATATATATATATTCCCCAATCCATTTTCTCTCTCCTGTAATTAATCTTATATATCTCTCATCCCTATCACCTACATTCTTTTTGAAAAACCACTCACCTTCTTTTTGAAAACCCTAGATCCTCTATTTCTCTATGTTAATGAGATTTCAGCAGCCCCATCGTCGCCGACGACTAAAAAATCCACCACCGCCACTTTTGTTCTCTTTCATTGCACCACCGCCGCCGCAGATCAACAACCTCTAAACTCCAGTCACCGTCGCCGCTTTACAACTGTCTAAACTCCAGCCGCCGTTTTTGCTAACTTCATCGCACCATCGTCGGCTCTGCTCTACACCGCCGCCTTTACTGTAAATCATCGCATGACCGTTGAACCGACATCAATGACACACCTTAGTCTCAATCGCCACAAAGCCACCCCCTTCTCTTCATACGATACGACCGTCGCCGAGATCCGCCGCCGCCTCATTCACCATCATCACACGCCATTTAGACCATCATCAGCGGCGATGAAGCCACATCTGGAAGATCTTGGATGTTAGCATTGATTTTCCGGCGATTAAACCTTCATCATCGGCGATGATACCTTCATCATGTTACGCCATTTAAGTCACAGTAATGGTTTTACATTTATTTTTCTTATTTTCTTCATGTTAACTTACAGGATATAATTTTTACTTGATTTGTTTGGTTTTTTTTTTTTGAATTAAGAAATTCATGGTTTTTGGTTTGTTATAGAATATTTTATAGAAAGAAAAACTATTATGTTAAATATGTTTATTGGTGAAATGTATTGATTGTAGAAAATACAACAAATGACAGTTTACCTAAAAGGTTATATTTTGTTGTTTTTGTATCTGTATTGTTTTTATTTTGTATGTTCTTTAATGAATGAATAAAAAATATGGGCTAATGTAAGTTTGATTTTTGTTTGTAATGTGTTGTTCATCTGGGAACATTTCAATGTTAGTTAATTTTGTTGTTTGTAATGTGTGTTTTGGCGGTGTTCATAATGTTTGTTTTGACGGTGTTCAATAGAATGTTAATAATTAACGCTATATCTTTGGTTGTGATAAATATTGAATATTGTGGAGTTTTTCTTAAAACTAGTGTGGTTTTGGCTATGCTCATTACTGAACACAAAGAATGATAAAACAACTCGTAAATTTTTTTCGTGTGTTCATCGGTGAACTCTGTAAAATCAATTTTTTACTAGTAATCAATTTTTTTATTTTTTTATTTTTTAAAACTTTTAGGAGAGAGAATAATTTTGTTTTACCATAATACCCTTTTAAATTAAAAAAATAACAAATTTAAATAAGTTGGTAAAATTGTTTCTCGCACTTTTCACAAATAAAATACTTTTCGAAAAAAGTAATTCGTTTTCTTTATGGAGTGGATGGTGGTTTTTCTTCGGAACATCATAATTCACAGTTTTCTAGTGTGTGGATTGGTATCACGAAGGCATCTCAGTCCCCGAGTTTATGGAATATTCCTTTTCATAATTCTTTTTTAAGATAGTATTTTGTGGTTCCCAAACGAAATTTTGGTGGGACAATTGGATCGAGCCGTGAATTCAGCTTAAATCAAATTTTCCAAGACTTTATGCTCTTGAAGCTAATCAATTATGTTTGGTTGCTGCATTATAATAACAAATGGAATTTATCTTAGAGTTGGAGAGGGGAAGTTAGAGGATTCATATGGGAGGTGAAAAAATGTTTATAATATCAAAATACTATCTAATACTACGATATTTATAATATCAAAAACTAAAACAAAAGAAAGAAAGTAAAATAGTTTATCCTATATAGTTACATGAATCGTGAAGTTATTTAAGGAATAGCGAAAGCAAAATTATGAATCACTGTTCGTAATCAATAATCTCATAAGTATCGTTCTCAGTAGCTATTATTGCCAGTTCTTTAAGTCTTTCTTGGACATTTTGGACCGTAAATAGGATTTCAACAACTTAAGTTTTCAGAAACTTCTTTTTGCAGATGCAAGAGTTAATGGAATAGTCATCTATATGCAATAATTGCATTGGGAAGACAATCAACTTCTTTCAAGTATTTAAGACATATAGGTCGGATAGTTTCTTGGGGTAAAAGTTCGTCAAACAGTTTCAACTCCATATAAAGTTTATTTGCATTAAACTCTGATCGTTCATCCTACTTAAGTGCAGATTTAAAACGACTACAACATGACTTAAGATGTTTGTTATCAAATTCCTTCAATTTTATAGGATACAAAAAACTAATTACTTTTTTATACTCTTTGTATTGTTCAAATCTAGTTCTAAGAGAAGCATTTTTAAAATAAAAAGGGAAATTTTGAACAATATGGATATCATTTGAAAATGAGCAGTTTAGATAGAATCGAAATTTCGATCGATACTAGCTTTATCAACAATATATAACAAATAATTAACTTTATAATTCTCATTAGCTTTATCAACAATATAAAAATAAGACATCTTGGTCACTTTGGTTCTGATCATCAAATTGTATTTGCTACGAACCTGACACCTCCAAAGGAATACCTAGTTAATATTTATTTCAATGGAAAGTTCCTTAGCATCATCAATAGCCTTAGATAACCCTGTTTCTTTGAATTCATTGAAGTATTCGATCAACATGTTCAATTTCTTAATATATTAATCAAAACATGAGATTTCTAATATTTTATTTTTTAAATTGTGGACTTTGAAAAATTATTATATATATATATATATATATATATATATATATATATATATATATATATATATATATATATATATATATATATATATATGGAACGGTTCAAACGAGGACTGTTTGTCGTACGAGAACTGCGAGAACCAATATTAGCCCTTGATTAATATTAATCAATGGCTAAAATTTATTGGCGGCTTATTAATGACGCATTGGTTATTTTGGGAAAATCAAGCCTCGTAAATTAATAATGGCTCACTCGGAAGCAATTCACAATTGGGTATATATGTAAATGACCAAAATACTCATATTAATGAGTCATTAATGGCGTTAAAAACAGTTCTCGCAATTCTTTTATGAAAAACAGTTCTATATATATATATATATATATAAGTGGGCCCCCTTTGAAACGTGGGTCTTGTGCGACCGCACCTCCTGCACTCCCTCAAAGACACCCCTGAGCTGGTGGTCTTTTCAATGGAGAACCTTGGATATGGATAACATTATTTCAGGTAATGGTTTTGAATTAAGCGATGGCTTTCTTTCCCATGCATTTAATGGTGTGTGTTTTACTGCTCTTTCGGCAATTTGGGCTTGGATAAATAGGTTGGTTCATGCTAAGGAGGAAGATGAAGTCAACTCTGCCCCTGCTATCTTTCCCTAGAGCAAATTCTTTTCCGACATCTCTCTGTTTGAATCGAAACTTACGCTCTTTAGCCTTTAACAAGGGCTAAGCCGCTAGGAATGGCTTGCTGGCCTACCATTTCTTTTAGATAGAAAAGTATTCTGACTTTATTGGATCAAATAAGATGAAGAAGGAGGATATTTTCCCATCTATTCAAAGATCATTGCATTCATGGATATCTAATTGTATTCAAAGAATTGCTTGTTAAACTGGGAGTCTGAGACCTTTATATACATAACCCTAGGGGCTTGTTCGGGTTGTTTTTGCTCCGTGTTTCTTGGGGTGAGTTTAGGTTTGGGTTGGTGGTATAAGGGAGTGTTGGTAGGGATGCTCATTGACACCTTATCGGTGTTGAGTGATATCCTAATTAGGCTGGCTGTATTTTTTTTCAAGTGCGGAGTGGCATGGTTGTGTACCTTCAGGCAGTCACAAGGAGTTCTTCCCTTGGTAGCCTTTCTTTTCTTTCTTTCTTTCTTTCAAGCTACGCTTGAGCCCTAGAGTTTTTTCCTTCGACTTATTTTGCGTTGGGCACGGGTTGGGTTGTTTTTGTTATTATTCTTTTCATATGTTAAGTTCTATTTTGGATCGAGGATTTGCTCCGGAATACATTTAATCAAGGGTCTTGGTGGCATGATTCTAATACATAAACACTTATCTGGATGGTGTAAAATCGAAGTATATGATGCAGTTTTTAAAATAATTTTGATGATGTTTAGTTCTCTCTTATATTGTTGCTGGAACATCTTCTTGGTTTAAATGGAACATCTTCTTGGTTTAAATATCAATTATGGTGGAAGTTTCTTTAGGCTCAAGTATCAAGTCTCCTAGTGTTGCTGGAAGTATCAAGTTGGCATATGGAAGGTTCCTTGGATATTCTCTCAAGTCTTTTAAATCTCTTTATATCAACTAGCAAGTTTGGTATTTAAAATGGGGAAAGTTTTGTTTCTTTGTTTGAGTAGCGTATGGTTCTCGGAGTAATATTTTTGTGGTGTTTTTTGGTTCTGGTCGATCTTTTGCATCTTTTTGTCTCAATCTTTGAGATTTTATTATAAAATTTTCATCTGCCTTTCAATAAAAAAAAGACTACCAATTAAAAGGGTCCAAATAATCCTATATATAACTAGTATAATATCCGAGCAACGCTCGGGTACGACACCTTTTAAAACCAAATATTGTACCATAAAATTCTATAATCAATACATCTTCTAATATATATAAAAGACTAATTAGAAAAAATTTATTAGATAAACTAGACCGTTAATTTAGTAAAATATTTAATCTTAATTATTCATTCATTTAATTCTAAAATTTTGATTTTGACTTTTTAGAGTCAAACTAATGTGACTAATAAATGTGAATTAAAATAAAGATAACCCTTAATCAAATCAATGATAAATATCGGGATTAAAACAATATACATTTTAAAAACATGATATATATCCAAGTTCCAACACTTTTTAATAAAGTTTTTTGATACAAGTAACAAATTAAATGGGAATCTCTATCCACCGTATTTTAACTATTATATTTATATTTATAATATAATTTAACATTTAACATTTAAATGTATTACATTTATATTAGTTTTTAAGCTTATCTCATATTGATTTAAAATAGAGCTTTTGACTATTCAAATTTTAAATTGAGTTTTTAATTTTAATCTAAATTGATGATTAAGATTTAGTTTTAATTAAATGAAAGGCTAAGATCTTCTAATAAAAATTATAACAGTTAGTCTTTTATTTATATTAGATTAGATTAGAATATTAGAAGATACCTAAACTTAAAAACAATTATCATGGGGATGTAAAACACATCATAAACTTTGTAATTTGAAAGTTGATAAAATAAATTTAAAAATTGTTATAAATTTATTTATGTTATGCTAATCTTTTTTTAATTTTTTTCGTGTCTTGTAATTATTTAATACTTTATAATTTTAATATTTATCTTTTTTAAACAACTCGTGTATCACAAGGGAATTTATCTAGTTTATAATATAGTAGTTCGAGACATCATAGAAGATCATGATTTCGAAGATATGAAAATGATTAGTTTTATTTCGCAACTATATTTATTAATGTTAATAAATTAAAAAGAATAAAACAAATAAGTTGAAGATTTTAAATAATAAACATCAACAACTAAAGATAAAATAAATGTTTCAAAAGATTTCATGTATGTATGTATACATCAACGGTTGGTTGAATATATTTTGCAGGCATGAAGTTTTAACTAGTTTATTCTGAGATCCGCTCATCATTGTGTTCAAATCCTTCATTTCCTTCTTCCGTTTTTTCCAACGTTTAAAAATCTGGGTTTTTAGTTGATCAGGTCTCCTCATCGGGTCACGTGTCAACCGGTTAAACCGGTTCGACCAATGAGTCAACCCGGTTTTCAGATTTTTTATTTTTTAAAAATATATATGCATATGTGTGTATATATATGTATGTACATAAACTTGAAAATAATTACTAAGCTCTTAAGAAACTAAATAATCTATCAAACATAAAATAAAAAATTCATTGAAAGGGTTACATGAACTCAATTGAGGTTTCTACTTGAAGGACAATCACATGTCCGAGATGACAGAGGGCAGGAGTGGCTGTTGACTGTCGAGAGGAGTTCACGACTCATTTTTAGGGTTTCTGTTGAGCGAGAGCTTCAAAGTATGAACTGTCGAGGTTACTAAATCGCTAAACTTTTATGTTTAAAAAAATTGAAAACAATAAAAATGGGTCACCCAGTCGAGTCAACCCGAGTCAAGCGGTTCAACCATAAACACGGGCGGGTTAATGCGGGGCGAAAATGACCAAAACCCAGTGTACATTGACCCGATCTCCTCACCGGGTCACAGGTCAACTGGTCGGACCGACCGGATCAACCCGAATTTAAAAACATTGGTTTTTATGTCTTTTTTTTAAGGTGGGAGTACTGAAATTCTTCTTGTCCTTTATTCTAATCTAGCAAATTTTACAAATTTATCTCCATGTACGTATGCTTCCAATATAATATAAAAAGAAAAATTAGAAATTGTGAAAATGATGCGCAAAGTAATTTTTCTCGGTTCATACTTCATACATTGACAGTTTGACACTACACCTTTGAGACAAGTAGACATCTGCTAACTACTTTATATTTTTTTATACATTCAAACCCGGGTTTTGGATAGTAAGTATATTTCAGACCTAGTTTGGAACCACTTTTAGCCCGGGTTTTTTAACCGGGGTTTAAAAGTTTTTAGCCCTGCTTTTTAACCGAGGTTGAAAGGTGACTTTTAGTCGCCCCCCGCCCAATTCGGCTTCCCTCAAAACCGGGTTTAAAATCCTTTAAAAATCAGGGTTGAAAGCCTATTTTGTACTAGTCGAATTACTTTATTCCGGCACCAACCACAATCTCCGTTACAAGTAACATGTTTATATTGTTTTTAAGTGATTGTACAGATGAGATGCGATATATTATATTAATATTGATCCAACGACCATGTAAAATGCAAATTTTATACCGTTCAGATTTAAAGTTAAGTTAACCTAATACTCTAGATTAAAAATTAATAGTTTGAAGGTTACACTTATCGGCAATCATACAAATCAAGATCGATGATATTGTCAGATTTATACATAAAATATATATCTGATATGTGACAATATCTGGTTTTTACAAAATTAAAATATAGCCAAAACGAGATTTAAATATTTTCTTATTTAATTCAGGGCTATTTCACGTAGATAAATCGGAAAAATGGATAACATGCGTCAAAACGAGAAAATACCGCGCAAAAGACGAGAAAGAGTGAAAAATCGAGTTACGCGGCACATAGGAATCTTATTACGTGGCGCGTAACAACACGACAAAACTTCGAGACACGCGATGTTAGAATGCAGCAGTCAAATGGAGCAGATTCTCCTCGGGGTCATTACGCGGCGCATACATGTCTATTTACGCGGCGCGTAAATATGTTTCGACGTCTATAAATGCCAGGCCAAGCCCCATTCATCCACAAACTACTCCAGAGGGCCTTTGGGGTGCTCTCGACGTTTTCGCACCTTTAAATCATGTAAATATGTAGTTTGTAGCTTAGTTTTATCGTTTAGTAGCTTTAGTTGTATTTCTGCTTCCGTTTCCGAGTTCCAGCGAGTTTGTACGGGTCAGGATGTGATATTGTCAGAAATATACATAAAATATATATCTGATATATCTGACAATTTCTGGTTTTTATTAAGAAAATATAGCCAAAATAATATTTAAATGTTCCCTTATTTTATTTAAGGCTATTTTAGGTACACATTACGGAAAAATGGATAACATGCGTCAAAACGAGAAAACACCGCGCAAAAGATGGAGATATTATGAAAACGTAATTTACGCGCCGCGTACCCTATCTTCTTCCGCGACGCGGACCCAACGAATTCTGTTACAACAGAATGCAAGCTGTCATCGAATCTTGTCAGGGAATCTTGTCAGGCATCTTTCCGCGCCGCGTAAATGGATCGTTACGCGCCGCGTAAACCGTCGAACCTCTCCTATAAATAGATGCATTGGTCTTCAGTTGGAGGGAGAGCCAGAAATCAATGGCAAGAGCTATGCTCTCATATGCTCTCGTCCCAGGCTCAGTAGTTTACTAAATCTTAGTTTCTATATGTAATATTTAACGAAGATTACGTTTGCATGTTCGTTAGTTGCTATTTCAAGTTCATTTCCGCATTCCAGAAGCATGTACCTGTATTCCAAGTTCCAGAAGCTGTAAGGCTCATCTTCCTTCTGTAATCTACATATTGGTACTTTGTTTCCTTAAATATGTCTTCGTATTCACGTATTCCAGTCATTATGCGTAGCTAACTTTCCATTACCTAGTTATGATGAATCCAGATCAGTAAAAATATGTAGTTGTTATGCATAGGTTATTTTAGAATGATTTTAATAAAGACATGATATTTCTGAATTAATGAAACATATATTTGGTTATTTTGTATAATACTATCCGTCTATGCGGGTATTCGGCATTGTAAGTGTTGAAAAACCATTTGCTTAGAATATGTGTATCTTTATACATATATATTCAAACAAACTCATATTTATATGCATTTGTTCATAGACCCACTTGAGGTGTACGATATGTATAAGTTTGGTATATGTATACAAGGACATTTGCTCATAGACCCACTTGAGGTGTTGAACTGATATATTATCTTAATACCCAAATGTATATCTTCTTACCAGATGTTGACCGACGATGTATTTACTTTGTCTATTATTTCGTTAGAAGATAAATACTAACCTTTTAAGTAAAACGGGATAACAACCGGAAAGCAAGGTTTTATCTTACTAATGTTTTAATAATTTAAAGATCAAATCAGGATTATCTATATTTGTGTCTAAAAGATAAATTATGTTCTAAAGACAGTCTTTGTTAAATCAGCCTTTCATAACTGGATTAGTTAACACTACTAATTAATATTGATATGGAGGATTCATAACTAGGTATCTTGTTTTTCATTTTACTTATTTCAATCTGCATTTCTGCTTAGTTATTTTTCTTTTTAGAGTTATTAATATTGTCTTAGTTTTATCTACATGTTCCTTGTAGTTAAATTCCATTCTTCCCATAATTATTGATAGCTAGACAATAGGTTCGGATTTAAGTAGCAACAGTTATCACTTACCCGTGTTCGATAAATCTTTGGTCTTACCAGTAGCCTATATTACATACGTGGGTGCTCTGCCCGTGTGCGTTTATTTAGACTAATAGTAATTCCAAATTAAAACCTTTCCGTGACATCATTTCGCATACTTGAGACATATATCACACGCACACCAAGGTTTTTGGCGCCGCTGCCAGGGAAAATTATTGATACTGTTGTAAAATTAATTGAATTATTGATTTAGCACTAGTTAATTAAAATACTTAACAAAACTACTTGACTAAGTGGTGTCTAGAATAACTGAATTGGTTTAGGTTGTTGGATTTCGGAAAGGTTTTAAACCGAAAGGTGCCGAAAGGATCCTGCCTACCAATCGACTTGCCTGGCCACTCTTTTAAGTAGCAAAACATAAATATATTTTAAAAGTGACTCGTTCTTCGTCCGCTGAAACTGTAATCCTTTTCCTGAACCTGAACAAGAATTTCATCATCGTCGGCAAAACTCACGTAGAAGAACCGTAATGGCTGAAAATCCACCTCCGCCAGTTACGAGAACAATAGGTGAAATGCGCGACCCGATGTCAATTCTATTCATCAAAGTGTTATCAGACCAACCATTAATGCCAATAACTTTGAGATTAAACCTAATGTCATTCAAATGCTTCAAAACTCAGTTCAATTTCATGGACTTCCGAATGAAAATCCCAATGATCATATCTCAAGTTTCTTAGAAATCTGTGATACGTTCAAAATAAATGGTGTCTCGAATGATGCTATCCGATTACGTCTTTTTCCTTTCTCATTAAAGGATAAAGCCAAACTTTGGCTTAATTCCCTTCCAGCTGGTTCCATCACTAAATGGAACGATTTGGCCGAAAAATGTGTGCTTAAATATTTTCCACCTTCGAAAACGACCAAATTACGGAATGATATTTCATCCTTTAGTCAGAAAGAAGGAGAATCCCTTTATGACACTTGGGAAAGATACAAAGATCTTCTTAGAAGATGCCCACATCATGGACTACCCCTTGGTTAGAAGTTCACACTTTTTACAATGGGTTGTCCAATGAAGCTCGTCAAATGATTGATGCTGCTACAGGAGGAGCTCTTACAAGCAAAACCCCAGAAATGGCTTATGAACTCATCGAGGAGATGGCAATGAATAATTACCAATGGCAATCTCCAAGAGGTTCGCAACCCAAATCATCGGGGATAATTCCAGTTGATCCTGTCAAGCTGCTATCTTCACAAGTAGATGCATTATCTAAAAAGGTTGATAGCATGAAGGTTAACTCGATTCAAACTCTTTGTGACCTTTGTGAAGGACCCCATCAAGCAAAGGTTGTCAAAATGGCAATGTTTATGCTTCTCAAGAAGAAGTAGACTTCATAAGCTCTCAACAAAGACCATAAAACAATACATTCGACTATAATCCACCATACCATCCAAGTAACCGAAATCATCCAAATTTCAGTTACAGAAATGTTTCTGCAAGTTCAAATCCATCACCCCCTGGAAACCGACCTCCGATACAACCAAATCCACCTTACCCTAATCAAGGTCCAGTTCAAAATCAATTCCAACCTAGACCAAACCAACAGTTTGGGAATCAAAATCAACAATTCAAATCTAATATGATTTCCAACAAAATTTCCAATATGGAAAATCTTCTTGAAAAATTTGTCTCTGTTTTAGAAACACGTTTTCAACAAATTGAAACTGACATTCGAAATCAACATGCCTCGTTAAAAACATTTGAAAATCAATTAGGACAAATTTCGAAAATGTTAGCCGAACGACCATCTGGTTCAATTCCAAGTAATACGGAGAAAAATCCAAATGCTCACGTTAATGCCATAACATTACGAAGTGGAACAACCACAAAACCACCGTTCGATCCCACAAAATCCAAAGAATCTGAAAAGGAAATTCTTGAAGAGAAAATAGAAGAACCAAAGGAAAATCAAGAAATTATCAAAGAAAAACCTTCAGTTCCAGAATTCAAGCCAAGAATTCCTTATCCTCAAAGACTAGCAAAAGAAAAGATGGAAGCTCAGTATGGGAAATTCTTGGAATTGTTTAAACAACTCCATGTTAATATTCCATTTATTGAAGCTCTATCTCAAATGCCAAAGTATGCGAAGTTTTTTAAGGATATTTTGAGTAACAAAAGAAAGTTGGAAGATCTTTCCACTGTAACTTTAAATGAAGAATGTTATGCTATTCTTCAGAATAAGTTACCAATCAAAAAGTCCGATCCAGGAAATTTCTTAATTCCGTGCCTTATTGAGAATCTATCTGTTACTAATGCATTAGCAGATTTAGGTGCAAGCATAAACTTGATGCCTTATTCTGTATATGCAAGACTAGGATTAGGTGAGCCTATTCCTACCAGAATATCAATTCAGTTAGCAGACAGATCAATTAAATTTCCAAAAGGCATAGTGGAAAATATTTTGGTTAAAGTACAAAATTTCATCTTTCCTGTAGATTTCGTCATATTAGATATGGATGAAGATACCAATATTCCCCTTATATTAGGTCGTCCATTCTTAGCCACAGTCGGGGCTGTGATCGATGTCTGCCGTGGAAAATTAACTTTGAAAATTGATGATGAGGAAGTTACTTTCGATATTAACAAATCGATGAAACACTCCTCTTCTCAAGACGATGTTCTTTATCTTGTCGATATCTTTGACCAATGTGCTCAAAATCCAATTCCATCTTTCATAGAAAAAGATGCTTCCAACACACAATTTCTATGTCATAATGTGAATCAAGTATATGAATTCTTTGAAAAATCACAAGACAATTGTGATAAAACTGAATATACGGATTTACATAATGATAATTCTGATTCCGAAGCATTCAAAACTCTTGAAACAACTGAACTTAACAAATCAAAACCATCTGTTATTAAACCCCCGTCTCCTGAGTTAAAAGAACTTCCTTCTCACTTGGAATATGCATTCCTTGAGAAAGATTCGAAATTACCTGTGATCATAGCATTTGATCTTAAAGAAGAAGAAAAAGCTAAGCTTTTAAAAGTATTAAGAAAATACAAAACTGCTATTGCATGAAAGCTTTCAGATATAAAAGGAATTAATCCTTCTTTTTGTACACATAAAATTTTCATGGAGGAAATTTACAAGCCATGTGTACAGAGACAAAGAAGACTCAACCCTAACATGCAAGAGGTAGTCAAGAAAGAAGTAATCAAACTACTCGATGCAGGCTTGATTTATCCGATTTCAGATAGCCCATGGGTTAGCCCTGTTCAAGTAGTCCCAAAGAAAGGAGGAATGACCGTTGTGGTAAATGATAAAAATGAACCGATTCTGACCCGTACAGTTACTGGTTGGCGTATTTGTATAGACTATAGAAAACTCAACGAGTCCACAAGAAAAGATCATTATCCTCTTCCTTTCATTGATTAAATGATAGAGCGTTTAGCAAGAAATTCGTTCTATTGTTTTCTTGATGGTTTCTCTGGATATTTTCAAATCCCGATCACTCCTGAAGATCAAGAAAAAACCACATTTACATGCCCTTATGGTACTTTTGCCTATCGAAGGATGCCTTTTGGGTTATGTAATGCTCCTGCTACTTTTCAAAGATGCATGACAGCAATATTTCATGACTTATTTAAAGACGGTCTTGAAATTTTCATGGACGATTTCTCAGTCTTTGAAAATTCTTTCAATTCTTGTCTTAAGAATTTAGAGAAAATGCTGTCAAGATGTGAGAACACTAATCTCGCGTTAAATTGGGAAAAATGCCATTTCATGGTACGCGAGGGTATTGTTCTTGGTCATAAAATCTCTAGTTCGGGAATTGAGGTTGATAAAGCTAAAACTGACATTATTGCAAAATTACCTCCCCTGACTAATGTCAAAGCCACTAGAAGTTTCCTTGGCCATGCTGGCTTTTATCGAAGGTTCATTGAAGATTTTTCAAAAATCTCTAAACCTTTGACTAAGCTATTGGAAAAGGATACTCCTTTTTGTTTTTCTCCCGAATGTTTAACTTCGTTTAATTTATTAAAGGAGAAACTAATAAATGCACCTATACTTGCTAGCCCTGATTGGTCTTTACCATTTGAAATAATATGCGATGCTAGTGACTATGCAGTAGGTGCTGTCTTAGGACAAAGAAAAGAAAAACGATTTCATCCAATCCATTACGCAAGTAAAACCTTAACCGATGCCCAAGAAAACTACACTGTAACTGAAAATGAACTCTTGGCAGTCGTGTTTGCTTTTGATAAATTTCGATCCTACTTGATTTTATCAAAAACAGTGGTTTTTACTGATCATTCCGCTCTTAAGTATTTGTTCGCTAAACAAGATGCGAAGCCTCGATTGATTAGATGGATACTCCTAAGGAGTTTGATATCGAAATCCGTGACAAAAGAGGTGCAGAAAACTTAGCGGCAGATCATCTTTCGCGGCTTGATAATCCGACCTTAGAAGCTCTCGATGAAACCGTTATTAACGATACTTTTCCTGATAAATTCATTTTGAATTTATCAGTTGTTGATGACACTCCTTGGTTCGCCGATTTCGCGAATTATCTAGCGGGAGGAGTCATGAGAAAAGGACTCACTTATCAATAGAAGAAGAAATTCTTCTCTGATCTAAAACATTACTTCTGGGATGATCCTTATCTTTTCAAGATAGGATCTGATTCCATCATTCAAAGATGTGTAAGTGAGACCGAAGCAAAAAGCATTCTTGATCGTTGCCACAAAGGACCTACCGGTGGTCATATCACTGCTAAGAAAATCTTAGATTTAGGATTTTATTGGCCAAGCATTTTTAAAGATGCTTTTGTTTATGTCAAATCGTGCGATGCATGCCAAAGAGCAGGAAACATCTCTGCCAGAAATGAAATGCCTCAAAACAACATTCAAATAACTGAAATATTTGAAGTGTGGGGTATTGATTTCATGGGACCTTTCCCAAACTCACATGGAAATAAATACATCCTTGTTGCGGATGATTATTTTTCCAAATGGGCAGAAGCACAAGATTTGCCTACCAACGATGCAAGAATGATTTCTAAATTCTTAAAAAAGTTATTCTCTCGATTTGGAACCCCAAAGGCACTAATCAGTGACCGGGGCACTCATTTTTGTAATTCACAACTCGAGAAGGTATTGAAACGATATGGTGTAACCCATAGGTTTTCTACACCTTACCATCCGCAAACGAGTGGTCAAGTCGAAGTCACAAACAGAGGATTAAAAAGAATTTTGGAAAGAACCGTGGGTAATAATCCAAAAGAATGGTCCCATAAGCTAGATGATGCACTTTGGGCATTCAGAACAGCATATAAAACATCTGTTGGTACTACACCATATAGGTTGGTTTATGGCAAAACATGTCGTTAACCAGTTGAACTCGAACATAAAGCATATTGGGCTCTTAAAAAGCTAAATCTCGATGTTTCGACTTCAAAAGAAAAGCGTTTGCTCGATTTGAATGAACTCGATAAGTTAAGGCTACAAGCATATGAGAATTCAAAAATATACAAAGAAAGAACAAAGAAATACCACGACAGCCGACTGAAGGATAAAAGAGAATTCCAGCCGGGAGAACGTGTTCTTTTGTATAATTCTCGTCTTCGCTTGTTTCCAGGAAAATTAAAGTCAAGATGGACTGGTCCTTATGTAGTGCATAAATCATATACTTATGGTGCCGTTGATTTGGTAAACTTTGAAGGTAACATTTTTAAAGTTAATGGTCACCGTGTGAAACACTATTTAGGCATTCCACTTGAAAATGAACCAACTGAGGTACTGATGCTTCAGTCTGAGTTTCTTTGATGGTAAAGAAACATTCGTCTTTTACCGGGAGACGGAAAAGAACTGGAAATGCTTTCAGTAGGATCTTTTGCTTTACTTTCCTGTTTTTATTTTCGTACTAATTTGCCTTTAAATGTTAGAGTAGAAATTTTTGACAGAGAAGAACAGAATATGAAACAATTTAGAAGAGCTACAGAAACTTCTGTAGAAAACATCACGCTCTGCAATCAAACAGAGAGCGAGAAAAGTAGGATAATGTTGAAACTGTGATGTGCCTATACAATCAAAGTCTTACAAGGAATTGCTGACAATATCACAATCTAACTACGCTAGTGCATTAAGGGATGATCCGTTTAAGCTAAAATCTGAAAAGATAATCAGGCCGAAAAGCAATGCTAGCGAGATGGTTTAGTATTTTTGTCAACTCCAAGTAAGTAAGTCACATCCAAAACCGCACTAAGGTATAATCTATTCCTATTTATTATTATTAAAGTTGCTTTCATATTGTCAATAATTAGTCTTGAAGATCTGACTCTAAAAGATTCCGCATTTCAAAGTGTTAAATTGTTCGCTTACATACCGTACAAATAGTATGTAGCTTGTTTATATTGTTTTGTTGTTTGTTCGTAGTGTAGTTTTTTTCTTTCCATTTGTACTTCATGTCATTTTGTCACGTATCAGAGAGTGTTGTGTTTTAAAATGTTCCTCAAGTATTTTAATTCGAAAACAGAACGAAAAGTGCAAAATATTTCCATTCGTCACTTTCCGCGCCGCGGTGCACATGCTCTTGCGCGATGCGGAACCTATCGAACACGTTTTAGAATAAAAGCCCTAATTTATGTTCAAAACACACACACACACACACAACGTGAACTCTCTCTCTTTCGACGCAGAATCCAAGCCTGAGCTACATCCAACCATTTTCAGTTCTCCAATCGTTCATCCCTATTCGTAGTCATCAAAGGTATACTCGAAAACCTAGTATTTCGATTTTCGGCCCAATCCGAGAGGTATATTGCATGTTTTGACAAATTGACCTCGGATTTGTAGATTATAGCATGCTAGAAGTGATTAGGATTGTTTATTTTACATTGTAGCATGTTAAATTTCCGAAAAAACGAATTTTTAGTATGGTTTTTGAAAACCCTAAAAAACCGAACCTTTGAGGACTGATTTCTCTTAATCTAGTGGATGAAACTGATTAAAACTAGTCTCCATTGCTTAATCGCTAGTATAGGATCAAAATGGGACTAGTTTGGTCGACTGATTTTGCAAATGGCACTGTTCATCGTCTTCTTCATTTCCGCGCCGCGGTACCCGTTGACTCCGCGCCGCGTAAACAGTTTTGACCTAATTTTGACTTTTGTTGACTTTTTCTAAGTAATTTTTCTGGTAAATTATGTTTTATGCTTAATATTTTCCAGGAATCATTATTGAAATAGTCATATCTGTAACATAGGTCATTTTGCGTATTTCTCTGATTTAAAACTGTATTCAGATGGCACAGAGACCCAGAGGACGAGCAAGAGCTCAGAGAGGAGCGCCAACTATTGCACCTCAGATCCCTCATGTTCCACACCGATGGCTAGATTTCCATGCACTGATCGATGATGACGTTACGAGTACTGAGTACACTTCTAGGTTAGCACCACTTCTTCCTAGAATCATAGAGATAGGAATCTCAGTAGACTGGGAGCTCTTGGATAGATTACGCTTGAGTCCACTCATCCAGCGCTACCTTCGCCATAGATATAGATCCGAGGGTGGACCTGTGTTATTTACCTGCCATGGTTGGCGCAGACTTTTCAGCATACACGAACCTATATATAGGGAGCTAGTTCTAGAGTTCCTATCCACTGTCCACTTTGATGCCACCTCCCTAGACTACACGGATCCGACTGTCCTACGATTTAGATTGGGAGGGCAGTAGAGGCAGTTGAGCATTTGAGAGTTTGCTTGGAGAGTAGGCTTGTACACTAGGGAAGAGACCGAGGACCCTCAGTTTATACCATTCCTAGCAGTTGCATTGAGAGGGCCTCCGTCTACTTTTTCCGGTGCTGAGTTTTGGCGAACGATCGCCCATGGAGTATATTATTCCGCCAGAGCTCTAGAGAGCAGTTTTCGACGTCCCGTCCACCGTCTTATCCACCGTTTGATATCCACCACCATTGCTCACCGTAGGGGTAGTGAGAAAGTACCCTTATCTGATTTAATTTTCTAGTGGTGTGTTGTGAGCACCGATGTCTACTGTCACCTACCATT
Organism: Pulicaria dysenterica; assembly: GCA_947179395.2. Lineage (NCBI taxonomy): Eukaryota > Viridiplantae > Streptophyta > Magnoliopsida > Asterales > Asteraceae > Pulicaria > Pulicaria dysenterica. The sequence goes on from OX359291.1 coordinate 20,784,868, forward strand.
CAGCCTTGCACTATTTTTGAGCCGTAGAGCCATAGGTGTCCATCCTACCATTCCCCTCTGCGGTGGTCAGTTCATTACTATACTAGCCCGATCATATCACATTTTGACAGCAGAGGAGGAACCTCTTTTGACCGCCCACCAGCGTAGGATCCTTTCTGAGATTCTATTAGATACTATGAGTGTTATACAGAGGATTCCTGGTGGTGGTGTGAGGATTTAGATGATGAGCCTGTAAGTGAACCAGAGCAAGAGACTGATGAGGAGATGGAGCAGCCTGAGATTCCAGAGCAGCCACCTGTTAGGAGAGTCAGGCCACGCAGCACTTCTACACAATCCACCACTCCGGATATCCCAGCCAGACTTTCAGCCTTAGAGCGTGATTCGCAGTGGATATGCAGCTCGATATAGTGGATGACTTCATTCATGCAGGACTATTTTCAGCATCAGGGCTTCACTCCTTCTACTCCTTTTCCTCCACGGGCTCATGACTCAGAGGCTGGTACATTTGGTGCCAGGGCAGGTGATGATGGTGATGATCATGATGACGATGACATGGCCTGATTTTCTTTTTATTATTGTATTTTGTTTGTACTGACACTGGAACGTTTGTATTATATTTCCTTTTGTTATTTATATTGTGTTTTGATTGATGGTGTTTGCTTTGAGTTGTCTGCCTTCAGAATATATATTCTTGCTTGAGAATCCATATGCTGGCACATCCAAAGGGAATTCCAATCGTCAAAAACAAAAGGGAGTTTTCTCTACCTCAGTTGCTTTATTTCATGTTTTGTATACATTGAGGACAATGTATGTGATAAGTGTGGGGAAGAGACGTACTTTATTATCCAAAATATTTTTCGCACAAGTTGTTAGAAAACCCTAAAATAGCAAAAATTTCAAAATTCTCAATGCTTTGTGTGTAAATTAATCTTAATTCAAATCAGAAAAATTTTCGCATTTGTAATTATTGTTTGAAATTCCAGCAAAAATTTTCATGATTTCAAGATTACATAAAAAGAAATTTATTCGAATTTTCACGACTTAGCATAAATACAGCCTGTACTTAAATTGAGTGTTTGAGCCTATCAGTTGTTATCATTAAACACTGAATTCTTTTGTTGTGAGAATGTCTAAAATTGCATATATTCAGAAATTGTTACTGAATTCTTTTCGAAACCACCAAAATGAGAACTAGACTATTGCACTGTTAGAGGCCATCTTTCTTTTTAGAACCCGTTATTTTAAACTTTTTTCTTTCAAACGTAAATAATCTCAATTTTAGATTATTTAATTTATTTTATTTTTAACCCTTTTTCAACGCAATGCTCATTTTTAGCATTCGATACCCTAGTTAGCCACTTTTAGAGCCTTAACCTTTCGTTTCATCACCCATGTTTATCCCATTTTTTTGTCCATTTTATTTTTAGTTTCCAAAATCAGTTAAATCCAATTTTTGCTGCTTAGTTCCATATTGTGTTCCTATGTTCTTCAGTTGTTCATGCACAGATCAGCGGGACATGACAAGTCGATATTTCTTGGTCTTTCTGTTGCAGATAGCTGAACCTGTAAAAAAAATTCAGAAAAATGAAAAATACAGTTACTTGACATACCTTTCTTCAGCTATTTTTAAGGTTGTCATACATTGAGTAGTAGTTTTTTCTTCAGTATTGCCTGAATATCAGAAGATTCTGATTCCATTACAGCTTGATGAACTGTAGTCTCAACAAAAATATTGTGATATTCCTGTTCGATAGTTCAATGCAGCTTAGTCGGTTATTAAATTGATTTTTGGAATCTTATTTTTTGCCACTTTTAAATCCGTTTTTCCTACCTTTAACCCATAGCCTTTTATATTTTAACCCCAAAAGCCCTCTTGACAGTTATATACTCTCTAGTGGTGTAGATTCGATTTGGATACAAGCATATGGTAATATTGCATTTTATGACATTGTGTGACTCACTAAATTGATATAAACCTTATACACTTGAATGAAAGAGTGAACCACCTGATCAGAATGCAAAGGTCGTGTTAAATTCTAAATATTTTCTGTGCTTATGCTAATATCTGAATCCTGTTAGATAGAACTGGATTTCTAACATAATTATACTTGTAAAATTTTGATGATTTGTTTTTTATTAAGTGTGCAGCTATTGCTTGAGGACAAGCAAAAACCTAAGTGTGGGGTAATTGATATTGTCAGAAATATACATAAAATATATATCTGATATCTGACAATATCTGGTTTTTATTAAGAAAATATAGCCAAAATAATCTTTAAATGTTCCCTTATTTTATTTAAGCCTATTTCAGGTACACATTACGGAAAAATGGATAATATGCGTCAAAATGAGAAAACACCGCGCAAAAGATGGAGATATTATGAAAATATAATTTACGCGCCGCGTACCCTATCTTCTTCTGCGACGCGGACCCAACGATTTCTGTTACAACAGATTGCAAGCTGTCATCGAATCTTGTCAGGGAATCTTGTCAGGCATCTTTCCGTGCCGCGTAAATGGATCGTTACGTGCCGTGTAAACCGTCGAACCTCTCCTATAAATAGATGCATTCGTCTTCAGTTGGAGGGAGAGCCAGAAATCAATGGCAAGAGCTATGATCTCATATGCTCTCGTCCCAGGCTCAGTAGTTTACTAAATCTTAGTTTCTATATGTAATATTTAGCGTAGATTACGTTTGCATGTTCGTTAGTTGCTATTTCAAGTTCATTTCCGCATTCCAGAAGCATGTACCTGTATTCCAAGTTCCGGAAGCTGTAAGACTCATATTCCTTCTGTAATCTACATATTGGTACTTTGTTTCCTTAAATATGTCTTCGTATTCACGTATTCCAGTCATTATGCGTAGCTAACTTTCCATTACCTAGTTATGATGAATCCAGATCAGTAAAAATATGTAGTTGTTATGCATAGGTTATTTTAGAATGATTTTAATAAAGACATGATATTTCTGAATTAATGAAACATATATTTGGTTATTTTGTATAATACTATCGGTCCATGTGGGTATTCGGCATTGTAAGTGTTGAAAAACCATTTGCTTAGAATATATGTATCTTTATACATATATATTCAAACAAACTCATATTTATATGCATTTGCTAATAGACCCACTTGAGGTGTACGATATGTATAAGTTTGATATATGTATACAAGGACATTTGCTCATAGACCCACTTGAGGTGTTGAACTGATATATTATCTTAATACCCAAATGTATATCTTCTTACCGGATGTTGACCGACGATGGTATTTACTTTGTCTATAATTTCGTTAGAAGATAAATACTAACCTTTTAAGTAAAACGGGATAACACCCGGAAAGCAATGTTTTATCTTACTAATGTTTTAATAATTTAAAGATCAAATCAGGATTATCTATATTTGTGTCTAAAAGATAAATTATGTTCTAAAGACGGTCTTTGTTAAATCAGCCTTTCATAACTGGATTAGTTAACACTACTAATTAATATTGAACTGGAGGATTCATGACTAGGTATCTTGTTTTTCATTTTACTTATTTCAATCTGCATTTCTGCTTAGTTATTGTTCTTTTTAGAGTTATTAATATTATCTTAGTTTTATCTACATGTTCCTTGTAGTTAAATTCCATTCTTCCCATTACTATTGATAGCTAGACAATAGGTTCGGATTTAAGTTGCAACAGTTATCGCTTACCCGTGTTCGATAAATCTCCGGTCTTACCAGTAGCCTATATTACATACGTGGGTGCGCTGCCCGTGTGCGTTTATTTAGACTAATAGTAATTCCAAATTAAAACCTTTCCGTGACATCATTTCGCGTACTTGAGACATATATCACATGCACACCAGGATGCTGTCCGGATGTCTTGTATCATTTCTACCTTGTATAATACGAACTGGTACTTTCTTTCCTTTCTTTTCGCTTCATTACGATGAATCCGGATTCATATAAATATGTAGTGGTTATGCGTAGGATTATATTATGATGATTTTATTTAATTTCAACACTTACAATGCCGAACACCTGCATGAGTCGATAGTATTATCAAAATAACTAAATATAATGTTTCATTATTTCAGAAATACCATTTACTATTTGCTTAGGATATGTGTATCTTTATACATATATATTCCAATCACATGTCGGAGATGATGACAGGAGTGGCCATCGACTGTCGAGAGGAGTTCACAACTCATTTTTATGGTTTATGTTGAGTGAGAGTTTCAAAGTATGAACTGTCAAGGTTACTAAATCGCAAAAACTTTTATATATAAAAAAAATGAAAAACAATAAAAACGGGTGAACGTGGGCCGAGTCAACCCGGGTCAAGCGGTTCAATCATAAACACGGGCAGGTTAATGCGGGCCAAAATGACCAAAAAGACCAAAAACCGGATGTACATTTACCCGATCTCCTCACCGGGTCACGGGTCAACCGGTCGGACCGGCCGGATCAACCCGGATTTTAAACATTGGTTTTTCTGTCTTTCCTTTTTTTTAAAGGTGGGAGCAGTACGTGAAATTCTTCTTGTCCTTTATTCTAATCTAGCAAATTTTACAAATTCATCCACGTACGTATGCTTCCAATATAATATAAAAAGAAAAAATAGAAATCGTGAAAATGACTCGCAAAGTAATTTTTCTCAGTTCATACTTCATACATTGACAGTTTGACACTGCACCTTTGTGACAAGTAGAAATCTACTAATTACTTTATATTTTTTTATACATTCAGACCCGGGTTTTGGATAGTAAGAATATTTCAAACCTAGTTTGGAACCACTTTTAGTCCGGGTTTTTTAACCGGGGTTAAAAGGTTTTTAGCCCCGCTTTTTAATTAACCGAGTTTTAAAGGTGACTTTTAGTCCCCCCCCCCCCCAATTCGGCTCCCCTCAAAACCGGGTTTAAAAGACTTAATAAACCAGGGTTGAAAGTCTATTTTGTACTAGTCGAATTACTTTATTCCGGCACCAATCACCATCTCCGTTACAAGTAACCCGTTTATAATGTTTTTAAGTGATTTTACAGATGAGATGTGATATAATATATTAATATTGATCCAACAACCTTGTAAAATGCAAATTTTATACCGTTCAAATTTAAAGTTAATTTAACCTAATACTCTAGATTAAAAATTAATAGTTTGAAGGTTACACTAATCGGAAAACATAAAAATCAAGACCGAGAACTTGGGGACCATGCATGCATTCATAAAGAATCAGACTGAAATTCAAAAGATTAATGAAAAAAATCATGGGGCCGGCCTCCAACACGTACCAATCAAAAATTAATCGGCCTTACATGAAAAATAACGGAAACAAATCATACCCAAATCATGCATGTGTTAGAGACTTCTATACCAACAAACTAAGATAAATATAATAAGTCATTAGACTATCCAATTGTCACTCGATATAGGTAGGAGCGCAAAAAATAATAATAATAAATAAAATTGTCAAGCGAAGGAAAAGTTTAAGGGTGTGTTTGGTATATATATGTATGTATATAAACTTGAAAACAATTACTAAGCTCTTAAGAAAGTAAATAATTTATCAAACATAAAATAAAAATTGATTGAGAGAGTCACATGAACTAAATTGAGGTTTCTACTCGAAGGACAATCAAATGTCGGAGATGACAGAGGACAGGAGTGGTCATCAACTATGGAGAGGAGTTCACAACTCATTTTTTAGGGTTTCTGTTGAGTGAGAGTTTCAAAGTATGAACTGTCGAGGTTACTAAATCGCTAAACTTTTAGATTTAATAAAAATGAAAAAAAATAAAAACGGGTCAACACGGGCCGAGTCAACCCGGGTCAAGCGGTTCAACCATAAACACGGGCAGGTTAATGCGGGCCAAAATGACCAAAAAGACCAAAAACCGGATGTACATTTACCCGATCTCCTCACCGGGTCACGGGTCAACCGGTCGGACCGGCTGGATCAACCCGGATTTTAAACATTGGTTTTTCTGTCTTTCTTTTTTTTTAAAGGTGGGAGCAGTACGTGAAATTCTTCTTGTCCTTTATTCTATTCTTGCAAACTTTACAAATTCATCCACGTACGTATGCTTCAAATATAATATAAAAAGAAAAAATAGAAATTGTGAAAATGACGCGCAAAGTAATTTTTCTCGGTTCATACTTCATACATTGACAATTTGACATTGCACCTTTGAGACAAGCAGAAATCTACTAATTACTTTATATTTTTTTATACATTCAGACCCGGGTTTTGGATAGTAAGAATATTACAGTCCTAGTTTGTAACCACTTTTAGTCCGGGTTTTTTAACCGGGGTTAAAAGGTTTTTAGCCCCGCTTTTTAATTAACCGAGTTTTAAAGGTGACTTTTAGTCCCCCCCCCCCCCAATTCGGCTTTCCTCAAAACCGGGTTTAAAAGACTTAATAAACCAGGGTTGAAAGTCTATTTTGTACTAGTCGAATTACTTTATTCCGGCACCAATCACCATCTCCGTTACAAGTAACCCGTTTATATTGTTTTTAAGTGATTTTACAGTTGAGATGCGATATAATATATTAATATTGATCCAACAACCTTGTAAAATGCAAATTTTATACCGTTCAAATTTAAAGTTAAGTTAACCTAATACTCTAGATTAAAAATTAATAGTTTGAAGGTTACACTAATCGGCAAACATAAAAATCAAGACCGAGAACTCAAATTTCAAAGTTAATTATACCTTGGGGACCATGCATGCATTCATAAATAATCAGACTGAAATTCAAAAGATTAATGAAAAAAATCATGGGGCCGGCCTCTAACACGTACCAATCAAAAATTAATCGGCCTTACATGAAAAATATCGGAAACAAATCATACCCAAATCATGCATGTGTTAGAGACTTCTATACCAACAAACTAAGATCAATATAATAAGTCATTAGACTAGCCAATTGTCACTCGATATAGGTAGGAGCACAAAAAATAATAATAATAAATAAAATTGTCAAGCGAAGGAAAAGTTTAAGGGTGTGTTTGGTATATATATGTATGTATATAAACTTGAAAACAATTACTAAGCTCTTAAGAAAGTAAATAATTTATCAAACATAAAATAAAATTTGATTGAGAGAGTCACATGAACTAAATTGAGGTTTCTACTCCAAGGACAATCAAATGTCGGAGATGACAGAGGACAGGAGTGGTCATCGACTATCGAGAGGAGTTCACAACTCATTTTTTAGGGTTTCAGTTGAGTGAGAGTTTCAAAGTATGAACTGTCGAGGTTACTAAATCGCTAAACTTATATATTTAATAAAAATGAAAAAAAATAAAAACGGGTCAACACGGGCCGAGTCAACCCGGGTCAAGCGGTTCAACCATAAACACGGGCAGGTTAATGCGGGCCAAAATGACCAAAAACCGGGTGTACATTTACCCGATCTCCTCACCGGGTCACGGGTCAACCGGTCGGACCGGCCGGATCAACCCGGATTTTAAACATTGGTTTTTCTGTCTTTCTTTTTTTTTAAAGGTGGGAGCAGTACGTGAAATTCTTCTTGTCCTTTATTCTAATCTAGCAAATTTTACAAATTCATCCATGTACGTATGCTTCCAATATAATATAAAAAGAAAAAAATAGAAATCGTGAAAATGACTCGCAAAGTAATTTTTCTCCGTTCATACTTCATACATTGACAGTTTGACACTGCACCTTTGAGACAAGTAGAAATCTACTAAGTACTTTATATTTTTTTATACATTCAGACCCGGGTTTTGGATAGTAAGAATATTTCAAACCTAGTTTGGAACCACTTTTAGTCCGGGTTTTTTAACCGGGGTTAAAAGGTTTTTAGCCCCGCTTTTTAATTAACCGAGTTTTAAAGGTTACTTTTAGTCCCCCCCCCCCCCCCCCCAATTCGGCTCCCCTCAAAACCGGGTTTAAAAGACTTAATAAACCAGGGTTGAAAGTCTATTTTGTACTAGTCGAATTACTTTATTCCGGCACCAATCACCATCTCCGTTACAAGTAACCCGTTTATAATGTTTTTAAGTGATTTTACAGATGAGATGTGATATAATATATTAATATTGATCCAACAACCTTGTAAAATGCAAATTTTATACCGTTCAAATTTAAAGTTAATTTAACCTAATACTCTAGATTAAAAATTAATAGTTTGAAGGTTACACTAATCGGCAAACATAAAAATCAAGACCGAGAACTCAAATTTCAAAGTTAATTATACCTTGGGGACCATGCATGCATTCATAAATAATCAGACTGAAATTCAAAAGATTAATGAAAAAAATCATGGGGCCGGCCTCCAACACGTACCAATCAAAAATTAATCGGCCTTACCTGAAAAACATCGGAAACAAATCATACCCAAATCATGCATGTGTTAGAGACTTCTATACCAACAAACTAAGATAAATATAATAAGTCATTAGACTATCCAATTGTCACTCGATATAGGTAGGAGCGCAAAAAATAATAATAATAAATAAAATTGTCAAGCGAAGGTAAAGTTTAAGGGTGTGTTTGGTATATATATGTATGTATATAAACTTGAAAACAATTACTAAGCTCTTAAGAAAGTAAATAATTTATCAAACATAAAATAAAATTTGATTGAGAGAGTCACATGAACTAAATTGAGGTTTCTACTCCAAGGACAATCAAATGTCGGAGATGACAGAGGACAGGAGTGGTCATCGACTATCGAGAGGAGTTCACAACTCATTTTTTAGGGTTTCTGTTGAGTGAGAGTTTCAAAGTATGAACTGTCGAGGTTACTAAATCGCTAAACTTATATATTTAATAAAAATGAAAAAAAATAAAAACGGGTCAACACGGGCCGAGTCAACCCGGGTCAAGCGGTTCAACCATAAACACGGGCAGGTTAATGCGGGCCAAAATGACCAAAAAGACCAAAAACCAGATGTACATTTACCCGATCTCCTCACCGGGTCACGGGTCAACCGGTCGGACTGGCTGGATCAACCCGGATTTTAAACATTGGTTTTTCTGTCTTTCTTTTTTTTAAAAGGTGGGAGCAGTACGTGAAATTCTTCTTGTCCTTTATTCTATTCTTGCAAACTTTACAAATTCATCCATGTACGTATGCTTCAAATATAATATAAAAAGAAAAAATAGAAATTGTGAAAATGACGCGCAAACACTAGTACAAAAATGACATTTAGTCACACTTTTCCAAAACAGTTCAGTCACACTTTTGATTTAAAGTGTGACTATAGGTCATTTTTTAAATTATGTCATACTTTTAGTCACATTATATTTTGTTTGTGTGACTATTGCATAGTAAGTAAATACCTTTAGTCACACTTAAGCATAAAAACGTGACAATTTCATAATAAGTAAATACATTTAGTCACACTTAAACATAAAATAGTGACAATTCCATAGTAAGTAAATACCTTTAGTCACACTTAAACATAAAAACGTGACCATTCCTAGCCACACTTGTAAAAAGTGTGACCAAATGTCATGATATGTCACTAATATTTGAATAAAATTTTTGATGGATTTTATAAGAGACCATAGATATATATATACGGTCACACAATAGTACAAAAATGACATTTAGTCACACTTTTTCCAAAACAAACCAAAGTCACACTTTTGATTTAAAGTGTGACTATAGGTCATTTTTAAAATTTTGTCATAGTTTTAGTCACTTTATATTTTGTTTGTGTGACCATTTCATAATAAGTAAATACATTTAGTCACACTTAAATATAAAATAGTGACAATTGCATAGTAATTAAATACCTTTAGTCACACTTAAACATAAAAACGTGACCATTCCTAGCTACACTTGTAAAAAGTGTGACCAAATATCATGATATGCCACTGATATGTGAATAAAATTTGTGATGAATTTTATAAGAGACCATAGATATATATACGGTTACACAATAGTACAAAAATGACCTTTAGTCACACTTTTTCTAAAACAAACCAAAGTCACACTTTTGATTTAAAGTGTGACTATAGGTCATTTTTAAAATTTTGTCATAGTTTTAGTCACTTTATATTTTGTTTGTGTGACCATTGCATAGTAAGTAAATACCTTTCGTCACACTTAAACATAAAAACGTGACAATTGTATAGTAAGTAAATACCTTTAGTCACACTTAAACATAAAAACGTGACCATTACTAGGCACACTTGTAAAAACTGTTACCAAATGGCATGATATGCCACTGATATGAGAATAAAATTTGTGATGGATTTTATAAGAGACCATAGATATATATACGGTCACACACTAGTACAAAAATGACATTTAGTCACACTTTTTCCAAAACAGTTATGTCACACTTTTGATGGGCTTATGAGTAAACTTTGGCCTTACATGACACAACCCATGTAAGGACCACAAGAATGACACATCTCATGAGAACTCTACAGTTAAGCGTGCTTGGGCTGGAGCAATCCAGGGATGGGTGACCCTTGGGAATTGCTTGTGTTGTGGTAAGGTGGGATGTTACAACGTTTGTGTGACTGTAGGTTATAGATAGTCACATTTTTGAAAACATTGTGTGACCATAAAATGGTTTCAGCTGCATTTTTAGTATTTATGTGTGACTAAAACCTAAACAATAACAACACTTATAATAGACTTGTGTGACCATAACAGTCACTCAAATAACAAAAGTGTGTGTCTAGAAAAAGTTTTTTGTCACACTTTCGGATGAATTATTTGATTTTAAAATGAAAAGTCCATACCCTATAGTCACACTTTTTTAGTTACGGTCACATTTTTTTATATGATATGGTCACTAAATTTTTGTGTGACCATAACATACCTAAAATGGCACGATCTTCGGTCACACTTTTAATGAAAAAAAAAGTGTGACCGTAGGCATACGGTCACACTTTTTTGGTGTGACTAAAGGTCAATTTTGTACCAGTGAAAGTAATTTTTCTCGGTTCATACTTCATACATTGACAATTTGACATTGCACCTTTGAGACAAGTAGAAATCTACTAATTACTTTATATTTTTTTATACATTCAGACCCGGGTTTTGGATAGTAAGAATATTTCAGTCCTAGTTTGTAACCACTTTTAGTCCGGGTTTTTTAACCGGGGTTAAAAGGTTTTTAGCTCCGCTTTTTAATTAACCGAGTTTTAAAGGTGACTTTTAGTCCCCCCCCCCCCCAATTCGGGTTTCCTCAAAACCGGGTTTAAAAGACTTAATAAACCAGGGTTGAAAGTCTATTTTGTACTAGTCGATTTACTTTATTCCGGCACCAATCACCATCTCCGTTACAAGTAACCCGTTTATATTGTTTTTAAGTGATTTTACAGTTGAGATGCGATATAATATATTAATATTGATCCAACAACCTTGTAAAATGCAAATTTTATACCGTTCAAATTTAAAGTTAAGTTAACCTAATACTCTAGATTAAAAATTAATAGTTTGAAGGTTACACTAATCGGCAAACATAAAAATCAAGACCGAGAACTCAAATTTCAAAGTTAATTATACCTTGGGGACCATGCATGCATTCATAAATAATCAGACCGAAATTTAAAAGATTAATGAAAAAAATCATGGGGCCGGCCTCCAACACGTACCAATAAAAAATTAATCGGCCTTACATGAAAAATATCCGAAAAAAATCAAACCCAAATCATGCATGTGTTAGAGACTTCTATGCCAACAAACTAAGATCAATATAACAAGTCATTAGACTATCCAATTGTCACTCGATATAGGTAGGAGCGCAAAAAATAATAATAATAAATAAAATTGTCAAAGTTTAAGGGTGTGTTTGGTATATATATGTATGTATATAAACTTGAAAATAATTACTAAGCTCTTAAGAAAGTAAATAATCTATCAAACATAAAATAAAAATTGATTGAGAGAGTCACATGAACTAAATTGAGGTTTCTACTCGAAAGACAATCAAATGTCGGAGATGACAGAGGACAGGAGTGGTCATCGACTATCGAGAGGAGTTCACAACTCATTTTTTAGGGTTTCTGTTGAGTGAGAGTTTCAAAGTATGAACTGTCGAGGTTACTAAATCGCTAAACTTATATATTTAATAAAAATGAAAAAAAATAAAAACGGGTCAACACGGGCCGAGTCAACCCGGGTCAAGCGGTTCAACCATAAACACGGCCAGGTTAATGCGGGCCAAAATGACCAAAAAGACCAAAAACCGGATGTACATTTACCCGATCTCCTCACCGGGTCACGGGTCAACCGGTCGGACCGGCTGGATCAACCCGGATTTTAAACATTGGTTTTTCTGTCTTTCTTTTTTTTAAAAGGTGGGAGCAGTACGTGAAATTCTTCTTATCCTTTATTCTATTCTTGCAAACTTTACAAATTCATCCATGTACGTATGCTTCAAATATAATATAAAAAAAAAATAGAAATTGTGAAAATGACGCGCAAAGTAATTTTTCTCAGTTCATACTTCATACATTGACAATTTGACATTGCACCTTTGAGACAAGTAGAAATCTACTAATTACTTAATATTTTTTTATACATTCAGACCCGGGTTTTGGATAGTAAGAATATTTCAGTCCTAGTTTGTAACCACTTTTAGTCCGGGTTTTTTAACCGGGGTTAAAAGGTTTTTAGCCCCGCTTTTTAATTAACCGAGTTTTAAAGGTGACTTTTAGTCCCCCCCCCCCCCCCAATTCGGGTTTCCTCAAAACCGGGTTTAAAACACTTAATAAACCAGGGTTGAAAGTCAATTTTGTACTCGTCGATTTACTTTATTCCGGCACCAATCACCATCTCCGTTACAAGTAACCCGTTTATATTGTTTTTAAGTGATTTTACAGTTGAGTTGCGATATAATATATTAATATTGATCCAACAACCTTTTAAAATGCAAATTTTATACCGTTCAAATTTAAAGTTAAGTTAACCTAATACTCTAGATTAAAAATTAATAGTTTGAAGGTTACACTAATCGGCAAACATAAAAATCAAGACCGAGAACTCAAATTTCAAAGTTAATTATACCTTGGGGACCATGCATGCATTCATAAATAATCAGACCGAAATTTAAAAGATTAATGAAAAAAATCATGGGGCCGGCCTCCAACACGTACCAATAAAAAATTAATCGGCCTTACATGAAAAATATCCGAAAAAAATCAAACCCAAATCATGCATGTGTTAGAGACTTCTATGCCAACAAACTAAGATCAATATAACAAGTCATTAGACTATCCAATTGTCACTCGATATAGGTAGGAGCGCAAAAAATAATAATAATAAATAAAATTGTCAAGCGAAGGTAAAGTTTAAGGGTGTGTTTGGTATATATATGTATGTATATAAACGTGAAAACAATTACTAAGCTCTTAAGAAAGTAAATAATCTATCAAACATAAAATAAAAATTGATTGAGAGAGTCACATGAACTAAATTGAGGTTTCTACTCGAAGGACAATCAAATGTCGGAGATGACAGAGGACATCATCGACAATCGAGAGGAGTTCACAACTCATTTTTTAGGGTTTCTGTTGAGTGAGAGTTTTAAAGTATGAACTGTCGAGGTTACTAAATCGCTAAACTTATATATTTAATAAAAATGAAAAAAAATAAAAACGGGTCAACACGGGCCGAGTCAACCCGGGTCAAGCGGTTCAACCATAAACACGGGAAGGTTAATGCGGGCCAAAATGACCAAAAAGACCAAATACCGGATGTACATTTACCCGATCTCCTCACCGGGTCACGGGTCAACCGGTCGGACCGGCTGGATCAACCCGGATTTTAAACATTGGTTTTTCTGTCTTTCTTTTTTTTAAAAGGTGGGAGCAGTACGTGAAATTCTTCTTGTCCTTTATTCTATTCTTGCAAACTTTACAAATTCATCCACGTACGTATGCTTCCAATATAATATAAAAAGAAAAAATAGAAATTGTGAAAATGACGCGCAAAGTAATTTTTCTCGGTTCATACTTCATACATTGACAATTTGACATTGCACCTTTGAGACAAGTAGAAATCTACTAATTACTTTATATTTTTTTATACATTCATACCCGGGTTTTGGATAGTAAGAATATTTCAGTCTTAGTTTGTAACCACTTTTAGTCCGGGTTTTTTAACCGGGGTGAAAAGGTTTTTAGCCCCGCTTTTTAATTAAACGAGTTTTAAAGGTGACTTTTAGTCCCCCCCCCCCCCAATTCGGCTTCCCTCAAAACCGGGTTTAAAAGTCTTAATAAACCAGGGTTAAAAGTCTATTTTGTACTAGTCGAATTACTTTATTCCGGCACCAACCACCATCTCCGTTACAAGTAACCCGTTTATATTGTTTTTAAGTGATTCTACAGATGAGATGCGATATAATATATTAATATTGATCCAACAACCTTGTAAAATGCAAATTTTATACCGTTCAAATTTAAAGTTAAGTTAACCTAATACTCTAGATTAAAAATTAATAGTTTGAAGGTTACACTAATCGGCAAACATAAAAATCAAGACCGAGAACTCAAATTTCAAATTTAATTATACCTTGGGGACCATGCATGCATTCATAAACAATTAGACCGAAATTTAAAAGATAAATTAAAAAAATCATGGGGCCGGCCTCCAACACGTACCAATAAAAAATTAATCGGCCTTACATGAAAAATATCCGAAAAAAATCAAACCCAAATCATGCATGTGTTAGAGACTTCTATGCCAACAAACTAAGATCAATATAACAAGTCATTAGACTATCCAATTGTCACTCGATATAGGTAGGAGCGCAAAAAATAATAATAATAAATAAAATTGTCAAGCGAAGGTAAAGTTTAAGGGTGTGTTTGGTATATATATGTATGTATATAAACTTGAAAGCAATTACTAAGCTCTTAAGAAAGTAAATAATCTATCAAACATAAAATAAAAATTGATTGAGAGAGTTACATGAACTCAATAGAGGTTTCTACTCGAAAGACAATCACATGTCGGAGATAACAGAGGACAGGAGTGGTCATTGACTATCGAGAGGAGTTCACAACTCATTTTTAGGGTTACTGTTCAGCGAGAGTTTCAAAGTATGAACTGTCGAGGTTACTAAATCGCTAAACTTTTATTTTTAATAAAAATGAAAAAAATAAAAACGGGTCAACGCGTGCCGAGTCAACCCGGGTCAAACGGTTCAACCATAAACACGGTCGGGTTAATGCGGGCCAAAATGACCAAAAACCGGGTGTACATTTACCCGATCTCCTCACCGGGTCATGGGTCAACCGGTCGAACCGGCCGGATCAACCCGGATTTTAAACATTGGTTTTTCTGTCTTTCTTTTTTTTTAAAAGGTGGGAGCAGTACGTGAAATTCTTTTTGTCCTTTATTCTAATCTAGCAAATTTTACAAATTCATCCACGTACGTATGCTTCCAATATAATATAAAAAGAAAAAATAGAAATCGTGAAAATGACTCGCAAAGTAATTTTTCTCAGTTCATACTTCATACATTGACAGTTTAACACTGCACCTTTGTGACAAGTAGAAATCTACTAATTACTTTATATTTTTTTTTACATTCAGACCCGGGTTTTGGATAGTAAGAATATTTCAAACCTAGTTTGGAACCACTTTTAGTCCGGGTTTTTTAACCGGGGTTAAAAGGTTTTTAGCCCCGCTTTTTAATTAACCGAGTTTAAAAGGTGACTTTTAGTCCCCCCCCCCCCCAATTCGGCTTCCCTCAAAACCGGGTTTAAAAGACTTAATAAACCAGGGTTGAAAGTCTATTTTGTACTAGTCGAATTACTTTATTCCGGCACCAATCACCATCTCCGTTACAAGTAACCCGTTTATAATTTTTTTAAGTGATTTTACAGATGAGATGTGATATAATATATTAATATTGATCCAACAACCTTGTAAAATGCAAATTTTATACCGTTCAAATTTAAAGTTAATTTAACCTAATACTCTAGATTAAAAATTAATAGTTTGAAGGTTACACTAATCGGCAAACATAAAAATCAAGACCGAGAACTCAAATTTCAAAGTTAATTATACCTTGGGGACCATGCATGCATTCATAAATAATCAGACTGAAATTCAAAAGATTAATGAAAAAAATCATGGGGCCGGTCTCCAACACGTACCAATCAAAAATTAATCGGCCTTACATGGAAAATATCGGAAACAAATCATACCCAAATCATGCATGTGTTAGAGACTTCTATACCAACAAACTAAGATCAATATAATAAGTCATTAGACTATCCAATTGTCACTCGATATAGGTAGGAGCGCAAAAAATAATAATAATAAATAAAATTGTCAAGCGAAGGAAAAGTTTAAGGGTGTGTTTGGTATATATATGTATGTATATAAACTTGAAAACAATTACTAAGCTCTTAAGAAAGTAAATAATTTATCAAACATAAAATAAAAATTGATTGAGAGAGTCACATGAACTAAATTGAGGTTTCTACTCGAAGGACAATCAAATGTCGGAGATGACAGAGGACAGGAGTGGTCATCGACTATCGAGAGGAGTTCACAACTCATTTTTTAGGGTTTCTGTTGAGTGAGAGTTTCAAAGTATGAACTGTCGAGGTTACTAAATCGCTAAACTTATATATTTAATAAAAATGACAAAAAATAAAAACGGGTCAACACGGGCCGAGTCAACCCGGGTCAAGCGGTTCAACCATAAACACGGGCAGGTTAATGCGGGCCAAAATGACCAAAAACCGGATGTACATTAACCGATCTCCTCACCGTGTCACGGGTCAACCGGTCGGACCGGCTGGATCAACCCGGATTTTAAACATTGGTTTTTCTGTCTTTCTTATTTTTAAAAGGTGGGAGCAGTACGTGAAATTCTTCTTGTCCTTTATTCTATTCTTGCAAACTTTACAAATTCATCCACGTACGTATGCTTCCAATATAATATAAAAAGAAAAAATAGAAATTGTGAAAATGACGCGCAAAGTAATTTTTCTCGGTTCATACTTCATACATTGACAATTTGACATTGCACCTTTGAGACAAGTAGAAATCTACTAATTACTTTATATTTTTTTATACATTCAGACCCGGGTTTTGGATAGTAAGAATATTTCAGTCCTAGTTTGTAACCACTTTTAGTCCGTGTTTTTTAACCGGGGTTAAAAGGTTTTTAGCCCCGCTTTTTAATTAACCGAGTTTTAAAGGTGACTTTTAGTCCCCCCCCCCCAATTCGGCTTCCCTCAAAACCGGGTTTAAAAGTCT
Organism: Pulicaria dysenterica; assembly: GCA_947179395.2. NCBI lineage: Eukaryota > Viridiplantae > Streptophyta > Magnoliopsida > Asterales > Asteraceae > Pulicaria > Pulicaria dysenterica. Next base: position 20,802,071 of record OX359291.1, read on the forward strand.
TAATAAACCAGGGTTAAAAGTCTATTTTGTACTAGTCGATTTACTTTATTCCGGCACCAACCACCATCTCCGTTACAAGTAACCCGTTTATATTGTTTTTAAGTGATTCTACAGATGAGATGCGATATAATATATTAATATTGATCCAACAACCTTGTAAAATGCAAATTTTATACCGTTCAAATTTAAAGTTAAGTTAACCTAATACTCTAGATTAAAAATTAATAGTTTGAAGGTTACACTAATCGGCAAACATAAAAATCAAGACCGAGAACTCAAATTTCAAATTTAATTATACCTTGGGGACCATGCATGCATTCATAAACAATTAGACTGAAATTTAAAAGATTAATGAAAAAAATCATGGGGCCGGCCTCCAACACGTACCACTAAAAAATTAATCGGCCTTACATGAAAAATATCGGAAAAAAATCAAACCCAAATCATGCATGTGTTAGAGACTTCTATGCCAACAAACTAAGATCAATATAACAAGTCATTAGACTATCCAATTGTCACTCGATATAGGCAGGAGCGCAAAAAATAATAATAATAAATAAAATTGTCAAGCGAAGGTAAAGTTTAAGGGTGTGTTTGGTATATATATTTATGTATATAAACTTGAAAATAATTACTAAGCTCTTAAGAAAGTAAATAATCTATCAAACATAAGATAAAAATTGATTGAGAGAGTTACATGAACTCAATAGAGGTTTCTACTCGAAAGACAATCACATGTCGGAGATAACAGAGGACAGGAGTGGTCATCGACTATCGAGAGGAGTTCACAACTCATTTTTAGGGTTTCTGTTCAGCGAGAGTTTCAAAGTATGAACTGTCGAGGTTACTAAATCGCTAAACTTTTATTTTTAATAAAAATGAAAAAACTAAAAACGGGTCAACGCGGGCCGAGTCAACCCGGGTCAAGCGGTTCAACCATCAACACGGTGGGGTTAATGCGGGCTAAAATGACCAAAAACCGGGTGTACATTTACCCGATCTCCTCACCAGGTCACGGGTCAACCGGTCGAACCGGCCGGATCAACCCGGATTTTAAACATTGGTTTTTCTGTCTTTCTTTTTTTTTTAAAGGTGGGAGCAGTACGTGAAATTCTTCTTGTCCTTTATTCTAATCTAGCAAATTTTACAAATTCATCCACGTACGTATGCTTCCAATATAATATAAAAAGAAAAAATAGAAATCGTGAAAATGACTCGCAAAGTAATTATTCTCAGTTCATACTTCATACATTGACAGTTTGACACTGCACCTTTGTGACAAGTAGAAATCTACTAATTACTTTATAATTTTTTATACATTCAGACCCGGGTTTTGGATAGTGAGAATATTTCAAACCTAGTTTGGAACCACTTTTAGTCCGGGTTTTTTAACCGGGGTAAAAAGGTTTTTAGCCCCGCTTTTTAATTAACCGAGTTTTAAAGGTGACTTTTAGTCCCCCCCCCCCCAAATTCGGCTTCCCTCAAAACCGGGTTTAAAAGACTTAATAAACCAGGGTTGAAAGTCTATTTTGTACTTGTCGAATTACTTTATTCCGGCACCAATCACCATCTCCGTTACAAGTAACCCGTTTATATTGTTTTTAAGTGATTTACAGATGAGATGCGATATAATATATTAATATTGATCCAACAACCTTGTAAAATGCAAATTTTATACCGTTCAAATTTAAAGTTAAGTTAACCTAATACTCTAGATTAAAAATTAATAGTTTGAAGGTTACACTAATCGGCAAACATAAAAATCAAGACCGAGAACTCAAATTTCAAAGTTAATTATACCTCAGGGACCATCCATGCATTCATAACCAATTAGACTGAAATTCAAAAGATTAATGAAAAAAAATCATGGGGTCGGCCTCCAACACGTACCAATAAAAAATTAATCGGCCTTACATGAAAAATATCGGAAAAAAATCATACCCAAATTATGCATGTGTTTGAGATTTCTATACCAACAAACTGAATTCAATATAATAAGTCATTAGACTATCCAATTGTCACTCGATATAGGTAGGAGCGCAAAAAATAATAATAATAAATAAAATTGTCAAGCGAAGGTAAAGTTTAAGGGTGTGTTTGGTATATATATGTATGTATATAAACTTGAAAACAATTACTAAGCTCTTAAGAATGTAAATAATCTATCAAACATAAAATAAAAATTGATTGAGAGAGTTACATGAACTCAATAGAGGTTTCTACTCGGAAGACAATCACATGTCGGAGATAACAGAGGATAGGAGTGGTCATCGACTATCGAGAGGAGTTCACAACTCATTTTTAGGGTTTCTGTTCAGCGAGAGTTTCAAAGTATGAACTGTCGAGGTTACTAAATCGCTAAACTTTTATTTTTAATAAAAATGAAAAAAATAAAAACGGGTCAACGCGGGCCGAGTCAACCCGGGTCAAGCGGTTCAACCATAAACAAGGTCGGGTTAATGCGGGCCAAAATGACCAAAAACCGGGTGTACATTTATCCAATCTCCTCACCGGGTCACGGGTCAACCGGTCGGACAGGCTGGATCAACCCGGATTTTAAACATTGGTTTTTCTGTCTTTCTTTTTTTTAAAGGTGGGAGCAGTACGTGAAATTCTTCTTGTCCTTTATTCTAATCTAGCAAATTTTACAAATTCATCCACGTACGTATGCTTCCAATATAATATAAAAAGATAAAATAGAAATCGTGAAAATGACTCGCAAAGTAATTTTTGTCAGTTCATACTTCATACATTGACAGTTTGACACTGCACCTTTGTGACAAGTAGAAATCTACTAATTACTTTATATTTTTTTATACATTCAGACCTGGGATTTGGATAGTAAGAATATTTCAAACCTAGTTTGGAACCACTTTTAGTCCTGGTTTTTTAACCGGGGTTAAAAAGTTTTTAGCCCCGCTTTTTAATTAACCAAGTTTTAAAGGTGACTTCCCCCCCCCCCCCCACCTCCCCAATTCGGCTTCCCTCAAAACCGTGTTTAAAAGTCTTAATAAACCAGGGTTGAAAGTCTATTTTGTACTAGTCGAATTACTTTATTCGGGCACCAATCACCATCTCCGTTACAAGTAACCCGTTTATATTGTTTATAAGTGATTTTACAGATGAGATGCAATATAATATATTAATATTGATCCAACAACCTTGTAAAATGCAAATTTTATACCGTTCAAATTTAAAGTTAAGTTAACCTAATACTCTAGATTAAAAATTAATAGTTTGAAGGTTACACTAATCGGCAAACATAAAAATCTAGACCGAGAACTCAAATTTCAAAGTTAATTATACCTTGGGGACCATGCATGCATTCATAAACAATTAGACTGAAATTTAAAATATTAATGAAAAAAATCATGGGGCCGGCCTCCAACACGTACAAATAAAAAATTAATCGGCCTTACATGAAAAATATCCGAAAAAAATCAAACCCAAATCATGCATGTGTTAGAGACTTCTATGCCAACAAACTAAGATCAATATAACAAGTCATTAGACTATCCAATTGTCACTCGATATAGGTAGGAGCGCAAAAAATAATAATAATAAATAAAATTGTCAAGCGAAGGTAATGTTTAAGGGTGTGTTTGGTATATATATGTATGTATATAAACTTGAAAACAATTACTAAGCTCTTAAGAAAGTAAATAATCTATCAAACATAAAATAAAAATTGATTCAGAGAGTTACATGAACTCAATAGAGGTTTCTACTCGAAAGACAATCACATGTCGGAGATAACAGAGGACAGGAGTGGTCATCGACTATCGAGAGGAGTTCACAACTCATTTTTAGGGTTTCTGTTCAGCGAGAGTTTCAAAGTATGAACTGTCGAGGTTACTAAATCGCTAAACTTTTATTTTTAATAAAAATGAAAAAAATAAAAACGGGTCAACGCGGGCCGAGTCAACCCGGGTCAAGCGGTTCAACCATAAACACGGTCGGGTTAATGCGGGCCAAAATGACCAAAAACCGGGTGTACATTTACCCGATCTCCTCACCGGGTCACGGGTCAACCGGTCGGACCGGCTGGATCAACCCGGATTTTAAACATTGTGATCGTGTGAAATCTAGTTATAAATTTATGTCCAATATCACCTAAGTTTCACCACACACTACCAGCAAGTATGACTGGATCATGCAATAGCATATCAAAGGTAAGTAATGGGTATCGTATCCACGGAAAGCAGTGCAACACCAAGAAGAATGATAAACTAATAGTTAACTTAAAGATTGCGGGTTTTCAGTTTTAAGAGGGAAAAGAACTAAAAATTAAATAAAGAACAATTAACTAAACTAATGAAGCAAAACAACCAAATAAAGGACAAGTACTCACCTTAATCTCTCCCCCTAGTGTGATATATTTCAAGATCAGTTTAATTGATTACCTGGATTGACTTAGCCATATTCCACTTCCTATTTCATACAACTATTGTGAAACGGATAAAGAATAACAACTTCGTATTGATCATCTAAATCTACACATCCTAGTGCATAATTCATCAAGCATATTAAAAAAGTTTAATATAAACCAACCGTTTCCTCGATTGCAAAGCCCTAGATAATTAGGTTTAGGTTATGGAATCTGGATTCTGATTACTTTTCCTAGTAAACCCTTAAACAATTCATAGACTAAACCATTTAAAGATGAACATACATCATATAAACTTCCTATTTATACTCAATATGAACCATAAATCCATAAACGAAGATGAAAACCATAAAAATCCAAACTTTAATTGAATAAACATGCAACTAGTATGAATCCATGAGTAAACAAGGAAATCAAAGCATATTGTTAGATATATTAAAGTGAGGGTGTAATATGTAATTATACCAAAGTTGGGGAAATGGTATATAAAGACATTTCCCCCACATTTCAATACTAAGCTTTGCATTATCAACTTTGGGTGTTTGTGTTCTCTCTCTCTAAAGCTCTCGGCTCTCTCTTCTCTACCAAAACATACACACAAATACACACGAAATCACTAGCATTGCTTCATCCGTATAAACACGGGACCATCAATTGGTATCAGAGCCAAACTTGTTTTTGGCTCGTGATTGTTCAAAAGAAGACAACAAAATCTCGAAGTGTTCAAGCTTCTAAGAAGAAAAGGCTCTCGGTTGTGCAAAGGTTCAAGAACGTCAGTTTTATTCAAGATAAACTCAAGCTCAAACGACTTTTAAAGGTAGAACTCATTAAAGGTATAAACTACATCTCCTTTAACTTTCTTTTGAGTTGTTTCGATAGTCTTACAAAGGTTACAAAACATTCTTTGAAGAAAAACACAAACCGTGGGTGTTTTTATAAGTATTAAGTCAAGAAGGTCATTAAATACCCACTTTTTCAACATTAAATTTTCTGGGTATTTAAGCATTTATGGTGTTCTTGATCTGAAAGTACAACTGGAAAAAGAAGAAATCGAATTTTATAATTTATTTAATTATAAATTCATAATAGATTAAGTGTTGTACAAGGAAAATCAAGTACTTGCCATACCAATCAAGTACAAGTGGTTAGACACTATTCAGGGTATGGCAATCTGATTTAACAAGGACACATCAGAGTCTATCAGCCGGTTCCTTGGTTAATGCGATTGACTCTTGGGGCGGCTTATAGAATTTTGTCAAATTAGAACACCTAAGTGTTAATCAAATAGCTATAAGCCAAGTTCAGTGAATCGCATGCGATTAGACTGTGCGGCTTATAGCAGTTGATAAGTTTACCTGAATCGCATGCGATTAACACTTACATCTATCAGCCGGCTTGTAAAGGGAATCGCACGCGATTGAAAGGTTTCTATTTGATTCGCACTTGATTGACAGGACTAACAGATTATTTTCTAAGTTTTTGATGAAACAGGATTGATTCGCATTCGATTAACCATCAAAACTAAGTTCTTATTCTGCTTGTTTTCAAGGACACCTAATCGCATTCGATTGACCTGTATTCGCATTTGATAAGACAAATCCCAATCAAGTTATTCCTTATACTTGGACAAGTGATTGACTCTTTGGACTTGAATTAAAAAACTCTAAGACGTTTGAACTTAATCAAACAATCTAATTCATAATTGAATTTAATTTAAATCAGATTTAATTCAAAGGTGAATTACATTACTTCAAGTCTATCTAGTTCAAGGTTGAATTTAATCTTTTAAGATCTAATTCAAAATTGAAATTCACAAGACTTAGTTCGTTAATCAATCATTCAAATCACTTTAAAATCAGGACAAGTTTTTTTGAACAATCAAACTATCTTACAAGTAAACGATCATTTCTCACAAACATCACTAATCATGTCAAGTACAAATGAAATGATGTCCATTGGCACCGACACAAAACCTCCTGTTTTGTTTCAAGGGGAATACAATGTCTGGAAAGGAAGGTTCATGGACTTCCTCGAGCACAATGACCTCTTCGGTGACAAGATGATTGAATGCATCAACAACGGAAACACCAAATTCACGAAGGTAGTTGAAGCAGATCCAGATAACAACCCTGGCATTCCCAGACACGAAAGAGAGAAGACTCATGATGAGATGACCAACATAGAAAGAGAAACAAAGAAAGCAGAGAAACTGGCCAAGTACTACCTCAAGCAGGGCCTCTCATCTGAAATCTATCTCAAAATAGATAGCTTGGGCACAGCCAAGGAAATATGGGATGAGATCAAGAAACAACTTCAGGGCACTGAGCAAGGAGAATACATCAAACGAACTCAGCTAGTCAACAGCTATCATGACTTCAAGGCTCGAGAAAAAGAACTGCTCTCTGAAACATAGGGAGATTCTGCAAGCTGCAAAATGAAATGAGATCTAATCAAATTGTCAGAACTGATCTTGATTTGAACTGTGTTTTTCTGAATTCATTAGGTTCTGAGTGGAAAGGCTATGCCAGACTTTACAAACAGATTAATAAAGATCTTACATCAGTCACCTTCCATAACATCTTCGAAGATCTCAATCAGTATCAAGATGAAATCTTGCAATCTCTCCCTAAAGAACCAGTTGCTGATCCTCTTGCCTTGGTAGTGGCTGACATAATCCATAAGGAAACATCATCGAGATCCTTGAAACTTAAACAAGTGGTTCTCAGTGATTCTGATCATGATAATGATGATGATGATTCAATCGAAGCAGCATTTCAAGCTCTCACAGTGGCCAACAAGAACTTCATGAACCGTTTCAGCAAGACTAACAATAGACAACGATTCACATCAGGTTCAAGGAGACCCGAAAGAGCTGCTGCTGTTGATAAGCCAAGGTACCAGAGGGATGAGAAGAAGGAAGAAAAGAAGGTTGATTTCAAATGTTATAACTGCGGGAGGTCAGGACATCTGATCAGGAACTGCCCAATGAAAAAGACAAAAGATGCAGAGTACTATCGGCAGAAGTACCGCCTGTCTAAACAAAAACAGGCTGGGAACGTGCTGCTAGTTGAGGAGGATCAGTTCCTTGATGATACATGATCATACAGTGATCTGGATGGTGAAGATCACGCTCAATTCTGTCTGATGGCTCACAATGGTGAATAAGGTAGAGAGGATGATGACGGAGATAATCTCTCCGAGTCAGATGAGGAAAGCTTGGATAGTGGAAAGGTATCTTCTAGCTCTAACTTTAATATGGGTATTAATCATAAACATATTCAAACCATATTAAATCGCATAAAAGAGTTAGAATGTCAGGCACTAGATTTAATCACAAGAAATCAAGTTCTAGAAGATGTTTCACACACTCAAAAATTGGAGGCACAAACAATAATTAAGAAGTTAGATAACGACTTAATCAGCCTTAGGAACCAATTAGCTGCAAAAGAATCTGAGCTTTTAGAATTAACCAGTAGGACTAATAACACCATATTAGATCTCAAAGCAGAATGTAAGTGTGCTGAAAAGGATTCAGAAATTCTCAAAAATGAACTTAGGAAAGAACGAAGTACTCTTTACTCTAGAATCAATGAACTTGAATACCTTCTGTCTAAACGTGATCAAAGTGAACATACCATCTCTCAATACAAAGAAAAGGAACGTCCTTTCTCCAGATGGAATTTCGATGGGCTTGGATTCAAATTGAAAAGGATTACGTCCAAACAATTATATAATGCTGACCTGTTTGGGTTAGGACTTACCCAAAGGATGGTCTTTGTTGGCCAAGAAGAGACACAAATAGAGGAAGATTTCAAACGAACTCTTAATGTCAAAACTGAAATTCCATTTGATTATTCTAATTTGAATGACTCATACCTTGCCAATCTCTCTTCCTCGTCCGATTCGGATGTTTCATCGTCTATCTATTCTGATGAAGAACTCTACTCCCCTGTTTCACCAAAGCCCACTGTTGAATACATTCCTCACAAAGAATTACAAGACAGATTCAACACCCTGCAGGAATTTTGTTTTACCCAAGTCATTCAACAGGACCTCGCCAAAGCCATTCAAAATGATTTAAAAGCTCCTACCTCTGAGACATTCCCTTCAATGCATGAAATCATCACCTGTCAACAAATTCCCAACATGTCATTTGTACATGATGGAAGGATCATTGATAAACTGTGTAGGAAACAGTTTGTTTTGAAAGAAAGAATCAAAGCCCTCCAAGTAAAGATGGAAACTCCAATAGTTCCCTTTACCTTCTCACTTTTTGGTTCATATATGGATGATCTAACTCATGCAAACACCAAGGGTACATATTGCACAACTTCTGTAAAATCTGTTAATAAACCTGACTTAACAAATCTTAAGCTTAAACAGATTTACAAACCAAAGAAACAATCCACTCATCCTAATCCCAATTCTCGTGTGCACATAGAAGTACCTGAATCATCACAAGCTGCAGCCAGTCGACCACGACTTCATTCTAATCTTTTATCCTCTGCTGCAGATGTGAAGGAGGCTGGAAACAAGAAGTTTGAAATAAATACATCTTGGAAAAGAGCTATTCCTAGATCCACTAGGAGGTGTTCAAATTTGAAACCTGTCTGTGAAAACATTTTGATGTTTGATTCTGTTTGTAATCATTCCAGTTCACAAGGAAAAATTGCTTCTACCATGTTTTGTATAAGTGATGGTTGTACTCATGGAAACTGTGAATTTAATTGTTGCTATGATCAATTGAGAAAGATTTTAGGTGTTAAACCATGTGTTGATTGGACTGATTTTTATGCTAATCAAATCTGTGTTCCATTTTTAAATTCAAAAGGCTACGTCATTAATCAATGGATCACCACTCGTCAATCACATGCTCTTAAACGCTTAAACAAATCCAACCGATTACTCACGATCAAGGAACTGGAAGTCTACAGACGGCAGTGCTATGAAGCATTTAAAAGGGCTTGGATTGCACAGGAAAAACACTTGCATTCTCAAAAGCGCATAGATCTGGAGAAGTATGACTCTCCTACATCTGTGTGTCTTCTGTCAGAAGCCTCCAATAATCTTACTTGGCTCAGGCACAGAAGACTCTCTCACCTGAACTTTCAAAACATAAACAAACTAGTCAATGGTGACTTGGTGAGAGGGATACCCAAACTGAAGTTCAACAAGGATCATTTGTGTGCTGATTGTGAAAAAGGGAAGATGAAGAAGGCCTCACACAAATCAAAGCAAGCATTCAGCATAACCAAGCCTTTGGATCTCCTGCACATGGATCTCTGCGGTCCAATGAGAATACAGTCCAAACATGGGAAGAAGTATATCCTGGTCATGGTGGATGACTACTCACGGTATACTTGGGTCAAATTTCTGCGCTCTAAGGATGAAGCTACTCCAACGATCATCACTTTCCTTAAACAGCAGCAGAATAAATATGGTCAGAGTGTTGTCTCCATTCGAACAGACAATGAAACGGAATTCAAAAACAACACTCTGCAAAATTTCTGTGACCTAGTTGGGATCAACCATCAGTTCTCTGCAGCTTACACACCTCAACAAAATGGTGTTGTTGAAAGAAGAAACAGAACTCTGGTTGAAGCTGCCCGAACAATGCTTTCTTACTCTGGGCTCCCTCCTTCCTTCTGGGCTGAAACTATTAACACTGCCTGCTATACGCAGAATCGCTCTTTCATTAACAAACGTTTTAATAAAACTCCTTATGAACTGGCAAATGGCATTGTACCTAATATCAAATACTTTCATGTATTTGGTAATAGGTGTTTTGTCTTAAATGAAAAGGATAATCTAGGAAAATTTGCTCCGAAAGCTGATGAAGCTATTTTCTTAGGTTATTCTACCGTCTCCAAAGCATATAGAGTTTTAAACACACGCACAAAGAGCATCATCGAGAGTATCAATGTAACGTTTGATGATACATTGACTGTCTCTGGCTCCCCACAACAGTCCAACACTTTTGCTTCTGAACATACCAGTTCAGGACCAGTTCTTAAATCTAAAGAATCAGACATTCCCTCTACTTCTGATAATAATCTCGATTTCATGTTTGATTTCTTTAGATCTGACTCTTCCCCTATTTTGGCTAACAACAGGGATAATGCAGGTGCACAGATAAGCGACCCGATCACAGATACAACAATCACTGAAACGAATCCATTTGCTGAGGATTCTACATCTGCTTTTGTCACACAATCCCCTGTGACAGAACCAATAGTTGATCAGGAGAACTCACCTATGTTTTACTCCGATCCAAACTTCTCCAGAGAAATGGAAGAGGAAGCGCCACATATTCAAGATCTCATCCCTTCCTCCTCTAACTCGCATGAGCTAAAATGGATCCGACATCACTTTAAGGAGAATATCATTGGAGACCCCTCTGTTGGCATTCAAACAAGGTCAGCCATAGCTAACGAGTGCCAATTTGCAGGTTTCTTAAGCATGATTGAACCCACAAAGACTTGTGAGGCACTGAATGATCCGGACTGGGTACTAGCTATGCAAGAAGAATTACACCAGTTTGCTCGTCTCAAAGTATGGAGATTAGTTCCTCTTCCATATGGCAAATCTGTTGTCGGAACTAAATGGGTGTTCAAGAACAAACGGGATTCGGATGGAGTGGTCATTCGTAACAAAGCAAGGTTGGTTGCTAAGGGATACAATCAACAGGAGGGTATCGACTATGATGAAACCTTTGCTCCTGTTGCTCGAATTGAAGCTATACGCTTATTTCTTGCATATGCAGCCTCCAGGAGCTTTCGAGTCTTCCAAATGGATGTCCAAACAGCCTTTCTAAACGGGGTACTCAAAGAAGAAGTCTACGTTTCACAACCTGAGGGCTTCATCAATTCTTCATACCCTAATCATGTTTATATTTTAGATAAGGCTCTGTACGGCTTAAAACAAGCTCCACGTGCATGGTACGATGTCTTATCTGAATATCTGATAGGGGAAGGCTACTCTAAAGGAAAGACAGACACCACTCTGTTCACAAAAACAAAAGGTAGGGACAAAATCCTTGTCCAAATTTATGTGGATGACATCATCTTTGGATCTACAAATCCAAAGAACAGTGAAGAGTTTGCACAGACAATGTCAAACAGGTTCCAAATGAGTATGATGGGTGAGATGTCGTTCTTTCTAGGACTTCAAGTTAAACAGTTGAGTCATGGCACTTTCATCTGCCAATCCAAGTACATTAAAGATCTTCTCACGAAGTATATATGCTCAACTGCAAGCCTATCTCAACTCCAATGGCGGCCAAATCACAACTATCGGCAGACCCTGATGGTTCTCCGGTGGATCTCAAGATATACTGTGGGATGATTGGATCTTTACTCTATCTCACCGCAAGTCGTCCAGACATTATGTTCTATACCTGTCTGTGTGCCAGATTTCAGGCAGATCCCAAGGAGTCACATCTGTTGGCTGTTAAGCGAATTTTCAGATATCTCAAAGGATCCATGGATCTTGGTCTGTGGTATCCCAAGGATTCCAATCTGGATCTTCATGCTTATTCAGATGCTGACTATGCCGGTTGCAAGATCGATAGGAAAAGTACCTCTGGTAGTGCACACTTTCTGGGAGATCGTCTAGTCTACTGGGCTTCAAAGAAGCAAAAATGTGTTTCCACTTCTACTGCAGAGGCAGAGTATGTTGCTGCTGCAATGTGCTGTTCACAAAGTTTATGGATACGCACCCAGCTATCTGACTTTGGTCTCAGGTATTATAATATACCACTGTTATGTGACTCCCAGTCTGCCATTGCCATCTCCTGAAATCCGGTACATCACTCTAAAACCAAACATATCGATATCCGTTATCACTTCATAAAAGATAACGTAGAAAAAGGATTAATTGAGTTACAGTATGTTCCCACCGAGAATCAGCTTGCTGACTTGTTTACCAAACCTTTGGATGAAAGTCGTTTTACTGAACTGGTATCCAAGTTGGGCATGCTGAATTTGCAAATCTAACATACTGTTAACTTGTTTACTTTTCTTTTCTTTCTTTTTAGAGTTGGTGTTACACTGTGTGTTCAATGTACAGATGTCTACTGAAACTGCAAAGGGGGAGTTCTGAAGTCCTACACATGCTGCATATGAGTAGGGGGAGAAAAGTTAAATACACATGATGCCAATGTGTAGGGGGAGAAATTCAAAATTATCACACTCTCAAAGTTAACAGATGCAAAAGTCTAGGGGGGGTGTGTCAGAAAAACATTCAAATCAACCATATCTGGAGAATTCAATTTTTCAAATATCAAAATTCAGATATCTTGATTTGTTCAGAAATTTTCCAAGTGTTGGTGTTGGTGTTGGGCTCTGTTTCAACCAATCGCATAGAATCACTTGAAACCCAACAAAATAAATTTTTCAAGTACTGGTTCAATCGCATGGGAAGTCAATTGCATGCCTTAGAAAATGAAATGAATTCAGAGTCAATCGCATACAAGATGAATAGCATGATCCAACAAATGCGATTAAGGCCAAGGATAGGGTGATTCGCATGCAATTGACTAAGGTTGAATCGCATGCGATTCGGTTTAAGATAGTATTAATCGCACGCGATTAAGCTTACAGTATGAATCGAATGCGATTCGGTCATAGGCCGAATCGCACGCGATTGATTCAGATAGTGGGATTCGCACGCGATTCAGATGCACATGGTTCTAACACCCAAGTTGAATCGCATGCGATTAACACTCCACAGTGTGAATCGCATGCGATTGAGAAACTTCTATCAGCCGCATTTTTTTACCGTTGTAACAACCAATCAGGGCTCAACACGTGTCCTTTTTACACCGATATACGTTACCCAACGGTTACAATCTTCATTCACAAGCTTCAAACTTACGAAAAATTTTCCTAAGTGTTCTCTCGAGTTTGATATCTCTCACACACAAATCATCTCGTTACTCTGCCAAAATTTACCTTTTTAGATTCAAAATACTCATAATCACAAAGGTAACAACTTGTACGGTTTACTTTTTGGAAATTTTGAGTTAAAAATGAACTTTTTGGCCTTTGAACACCCGTATGCGAATGAAGGTTTCGGGACTTTAGATGGACTTTTGGGATATCAAACTAACTTGTTTGATCTATCCATATTTGCGATGGGTTTCTAGAACACTTGGGGAACACTTTGATGTAAAAATCTTTCAAAAATCTCAAAAAGTGTTCTTCGTGTTCTTGGGGAGTATAAGCATACTCAAATGATTTGGTTTTTGGCCTAAAAAGAGGTGTTAGGGTGATTTTTGAGGCATGCTTCAGTACTACAAATGGGTTTATTATTGTTCATTTAATGAAATAAGATGTCAACAATAACTTTTCAACACATCAATTTGAGACCTTCACACTGAAGCCCTCCAGAGTTAGACAATTTTTCTGTCTAACACTTGACACTTGAAATTCTTGGGCCAATGCAATCTCCAATCTTATCATTGTCATTATGTCTTAATATTTCTCTCTATCTGTACAGATAAGATGGCACAAGCTATTCGTGACCCAGAGGAGATCATGCCTCAAGCTGAGTTCCTTAGCACCAGGACTCACCCAAATAACCACTATATTGACCTTACCAAATTCAAGACCCCCACTCACCCCATTGTTACCGAAATTCTTAAAGTCCACCCTCTGAATCACCTCCTAACCTACAATCCTGCAACAACCGGCATACATGTCCCTGAACTTTATGTTCAGCAATTCTGGCAGACATGTGACGTACGAATCAATGAAAGAGGTCTAGAAGTTATCCATGCTGCGGTGGATGAGTTTGCTATAGACATACCTGTTCACCGTCTACGTTCAATTTTCCGGTTACCAAGAGCCAATAGTAGACCCTCTGCATCGGATTTTGAGGAAATTCCCAATGAGGAAACATGTCTGGCAGCAATAAGACAGTTGGGCTATGCTGGAGAGTTCACAACTAAGAATCAATTCAAACGCACTGGTCTTCACCCAAAGTATAACATCTTTATGACCGTGCTGCAAAGGTGCCTCACCCCAAAACACTCGGGGTATGAGTTTCCAACGGAGAACCAGCTAAAAATCTTCGTTGCTGCTGCCACACATATGCATGTGGATTACGCATTCCTTCTCTTCCAGGACATAAAAGCTACCATGCAAAGGAAGAATTCCCAGAAGAAGAAGGAGGCCAACCTGCTGCCTTACCATCGCTTCCTTCCGATAATCATACAATATGTGATGGATAGGAATGCTGACATTCCACGACGGGCAGGTTTACCCTCTGTAACACCCAAACTCTTCCAATCAATTTAACCTGCTACTGCTACTAATATGCCCATTCCTAAACCATTCCCTGAGTCTCTGCTGGATCTGTGTGAGCAAAATGATGTAGTGAGAACATATAGGGAGAGTGTAGGGATACCCTCTATGTGATGAGGGAAAATCTTGAGAGGGGTGGTGAAGAAGGTGAAGGTGGTGTGAGTAGAGAGGGAGGAGACACATATGATCCAGCAACCGTTCAGGCAATTGTCCAATCTCTTTCCCGATCCACCCGCACCCAAGCCGTACTAACCGAACTTGGTCTTGACGTATCTGAGTCATCCAGTTCTTCTCATGAAGGGTCTGCTTTCCTTCCTGGTAGTGCCCCTACCCCTGACACAGCTATATCACCATTGGGCACCCCAGAGCACCCTATTGACCAACCCACAGAAAGCACCCCTTCCTTCATGAAACTTACTGACCCACATACTACCTCTCCCGACCAGACTCACCCCGTTCAAACTACTCAGGTCATTCCACAACCTGGTGGTCTGGTCATTCCTTTGACTTCAACTGCCCAAGCAACCACCATTCCTATCATTCGCAGGGCCATAGTTGCTCCTGAACATGACATTCCACTAACTTCGCCAAGTCATTCTTTATCTATTGAATCTGGTTCTGTCACTCCTGACTCTCTTATTCACCCTGATCAATATGCGGGGTATGGTGCTGGTAGCGGGGATGATGAAGATAGTTTTGTAGTTAGGAGTGCGAGTGATAGAGAGGAGGTGAGAAAAGAAAAAATGAGTGCTAAGGGTTCCCCAAACCCAGAAAGCCGGGAAGCCACATCTACTATGAGGCCTAGCACTGCTGAGCCTCATATTGAAGAAGTCGCGGTGATCCCACCCGTGCAAGTTTCTGCCCCACCAAGCCACTACGGTGTCTCTCAACAGACTCCGTCTTTATTGCACAGGGTTATAGCACATACACTGGGTCAACCCCAATTGGGTGTTGGACCTATTGAACAAAGAGGACCGTCTCCCTCGTCCTCGACTCCTTTTCGTGCACAATTTGATATGCCGCGGATCTCCGCTTATCTTGAACAACACAAAGTCACCATTGATGCACTGAGCTTGTTGGCTCGACAAGTCTCCTCAACTTCCATAGGTGGTACCTCTCAAGGTGCCATTCGAGGATTGGAAGGAAATCCTGCTGGAGCCTACATCCATGCTGCTCCAGTAGGTGGTTCTGCCTTTGTGGCAGGTACCTCAACCGGTAATCTGAGTGATTCCGGGTTTGTTACACGTGCAGATCTTCAACTTGCTATTCAACAAGCCGTGTCTCCAATCCGCCAACAACTGCAGGAGACAAATCAAAAGTTGGATCGGATTGAAAGGGCTTCCAGGGAACAGACTGAGCAGCTGTCACGTATTGAAGATCTTCTAGCAGCTCGTCTTCCAGCAACGACTCCTCAATCTCAACCGGATGTCACTTCACTATCAGTTGACGCCTTAAAAAGCATCCTCTATGCTAAACTGATTGAACAAAGGCCAGACTCTGCTGATAATCAAGACCTTCTGAGTACTCTAAAAGCTGAACAACGTCCACAGGGAATCTCCTTGGATGATTTTACAGAGTTTCATGAAGATGTCAACAGCAAGATAGATGGGGTGACTCGAGGTTTCTAAACCTCTCTACAAAAGGTTACTGAGCGGCTGACAGTACTTGAACAAACCTGTCAGGCCCAGGCTCAGGGGTCAAAAAGGAGGCGGGATGATCAAGATCCTGATGATCGTCCCGAGGGGGAGAAAAGAAGAAGATATATCACAACCCCCTCCGCCGCAACTGTACCAGTACCATCATTGAGCATATACTTATCTACAGGTACAGGTTCTGCTGGATCTGGAAGCCAGAAGGGTCAACAATATAGATCCGAATCATTAATGGCCGATGAAGTCTTTGAACTACAACAGAAAGAGAATGCTGACAAACAAATCGTACTCTATGTACCCCAGCAACAATCTGAACTGAGGCCGACAGAACTCGAAGAAGGAGAACTATCGTTCGATCAATCCCAGGCTGACAATGTTAATTGGTCTAGTGGCTCCGATTCTGAGATGGAAGAGTTGTATGGGTCACTAAGAAATTCACCCGTCAGGGATTTGGGAGAAGGTAGGGTCGATGAATAGGAGGAGGAAACTGATGACCCAGAAATGATAAGACTATTTGCCGGCATTGATGAATATGTCGAGGTTGCAACGTGCCCAGACTCACCTAGAATTGTAGACCATTTTGATGACATTCCTAGTGATAGGGAACTTGCTTAAAGAAGGAAAGAAAGGTTAGCAATCTCTAGGAGAGAAGCAAGAAGGAAACCAAAGAAGACAAAGCCTCTCTTTGATGTTTCCAGGGTCCTCAGTGGGTTAAATTTTGAAGTTCACCAACAATTCCCTCCTCCTCCTGGTAGATTTCAAGAATCAGCTGCCGACATACTAGAAAGAAACAGACAAGCAGAGGCAGCTGAAAAGTTTAGAGCAGAATCAGAATGGCCCTTGCCTAAAAGCTTCACAGTCCCACCTGCTCCTCCAGTGCATCGTGGAGATCCTGGTCTTGATGTCGGGAATATGTTCACAAGGAATGCTGCAGAAAACCCGATATGGAAACCTTTCTTTGTCAACGCTGCCAATCTTGAAGAACGAATTCCTGAAATCTTCAACAGTCAGTTGATAGAGGTTATCTCACCCGAGCTGAGAAACATGAACGATAAACAAAGAAGGAGATATGATCATATTCTCACTCGTTCACAAACCAAACCAGAAGATATCAAATCAGATTATCCCATAAGTGACCTTCTCAGTGTGTATACCGAAACCAACTTCAACATAAAATATGCCATCTTCTACGTCAAAAGAGCTAACAACCTCACATACTTTCTCACCGAAGCAGATTTGAGGTATGTAAACATCGAAAACATTAGCTTCTTATTCGACATCCTTTCCCAGAAAAAGGGGAAATGGCCTGATGAAGAATTTGGTAGAGTTGCGTTAATGAGGTACATGAGAAATCTTATGGAATTCTTTGAGGAACACGATATCCAGCTCGGGGCTGAGAACAACTATCGGAAAGTTAATCTTCTTAAGCCTAATCAGAATCATCCAGATCTAGAACAGCTTGAAGAGTTGACAGTAATCCATGACGGTCATCCAAACTTTAAAGGTTCTCGAGGTGTTGTCTCCAAAAATACAAAGGGCGAAAAGATTTTCATCAGACTAGACAACCTTAATGCTTATTCTGACGGCACCTTGAAAATCCTTCATCATAAAATTCATCAAAAGGTTTGGGATAACCGAGCAGCTTACACAGATGAAGAACATTCCCAGGCATACAAGGCAATAGATAAAATAAGGAAAGCATTGGCCAGCAGGAGGGAAATCAGAAAATGGCAAGTGGCCTTCGGCATTCGCAACAAATCAGCTTTCGAATAGATTTCAATGTATTTGTTTGTTGTGAATGATTACACACCTCACTTAGGGGGAGATTGTTAGATATATTAAAGTGAGGGTGTAATATGTAATTATACCAAAGTTGGGGAAATGCTATATAAAGGCATTTCCCCCACATTTCAATACTAAGCTTTGCATTATCAACTTTGGGTGTTTGTGTTCTCTCTCTCTAAAGCTCTCGGCTCTCTCTTCTCTACCGAAACATACACACACGAAATCACTAGCATTGCTTCATCCGTATAAACACGGGACCATCACATATCCCAACTAGGGTTCAATCATAAGATATATACATAAGAACATCAGCCCATAAATGGGTTTAGAACTAACAAGAATCCCAAGAAACACATGATTAATCCAAAAATAAACATAGATCTAGACAAACTGAATGAACTTTGATGAATCTTGATGTTTGATCTTCAATCCTTGCCCTCCAATGGTGTTCTGATGCTCCAAAAGTGTTTAAAAGTCATGCCCCTGGTTCTAGGGCCAGCCAATGGGTATTTATAGTGAAAAACAATTCAAAATCTGAGGTGTCAACTGTCAAGAGGACTTTAGGGTTGTAATGTTACGCTAGGGCAAAGGTAGGGAAAATGGAATATAAGGTGACTAATATAGCAAAAATCTAAATTGTGTTGAAAACAATGACTCACCACTCAAACTAGAGTGGTCAAACACGAATACTGAAACAAAGGAATGATACGAGCTATTTATTTTGTTGAACTCAAATCATTTAGGGCATAAGATATTCTATCTAGTGACTCTTCAAAAACAAGCGCTTCTCGGGAGGCAACCCGTGTTTAGTTTAGGTTTCCGTTTGCTTCTGTTTCCAACTTTGTGGGTGTGTTGTCTAGAAACCCTCACGAGACTACAACTCGTCCACTCGGGCTACCGAGAGGTTTAAAGGCTTGTTGAATATGCAAAATGCAACCGTGATTCCTACGAAAGTGAGTTAGCTTTGTTTTTCTTTTTGTGTGTTTTAGTTGTTTGATTCTTTTCCGTGATCTATCTTAGCAATTTGCTCCGAGTGTTTTTCTTGCAGGTGGTTATGGAGCACGCGCTTATGCTGGATTTTGCTCAGTATTATCTTTTATTGCTCCATGTGTGATACCCGAAGGGAGTTTTCTCTAACCTTTTTCTACCTTAGTGTTTGATTTTATGTACAATTGGGACATTGTACGATTTAAGTGTGGGGTAGGGGTTTAGAAAAAGATTCCTAGCTTGAATTTCATTTGTCCTTGATTAAATCATGATGGTAATTTGGGCTATAATTTTTAAATTTTTAATATCATTCGAGTAAGTGTTAGGTATTTGTTGAAGGTGTCAAATGTTTGATTTGTGAACAAGTTCAAAGGTTATACTTGGTATTTGTGCATAGTATTAAGTGGCTTTTCACCATTCCTTAGAAATTTTGATTTATGGTAACCAACTTTTAATTTTTGAATTAAATAAATAAATGGTTAAGCTCTTTTTGAATCTAAGCTTGACAAAAATAGGCTGAGTATGAATTTCCTCTTTTACTAATCATATGCTTGCAAAAGAAAAGAAAAGAAAGAAAAAAGGCAAAGAGAAAAAAGGAAAAATTATATGAAATGGCTGAAAAATATATAAGTCAAATAAGTGACCTTTGGGACTCGAACGAGTAGACTCTACTCTGAGGGGTGTTCTACATCTAATCACCTAAAGCCAACTGGTTTGGATCGGTTGGGTTGAAAGTTCGCTACATGGGTTCCATCGGAAGTCAGACTTATATGGAAAAAATAAAGCTTAAAAGATCAAAAGCATATGTCAAATAAAATTGGAAAATCTGCAATAAGTCTTGAGGTTGGGGGGGTTCCTAAGGGGTAAATTAACCATGAAAAGTAATTCATTAATTAAGGGTCGGTTATTTATAAAAAGATAAAGTATTTGGGATGGTAAGAAGTTAAGAGAGGATCAAAACACAGGTATATGCATAAGTCTAGGTGTAATTGATGACTTGTTTCTAATCATACATGTTGACATTTTTCAACACTATTTAACGTTTATAAGAATGATATTATCTGTTTAAATACCTTAGCCTAGATAAAGTTGTGATTTGCTTGACGACAAGCAAAGTTGAAGTGTGGGGAATTTTGATATCGCGAGATTTAATTATATATTTTAATGCGATATATATTTATTTTTGAATAAAAATCATGGATTTATGATTAATATATGTTAAACATCTTTAAATATCTTTTTCCAGGTTTAAAATCGGATCTATAGTGATAAACATGAAGAAAAATGGATAAAATACAAGATATGCTTGAAAATCCCAAAAATCTGCCGAAATGCTCGATAGCGTCGCTAAGTGTCAACGCGTCGCGGCGCTAAAGTCGACTTCGCGGCGCGAAAGTCGCAGTCTGCAGCTCTATATATATTTCGTTAATTCATTCAGTTTGGCAGCTTGGGGTTCCGACTTTTGGATCCTAAATGATCAGAAAACACCATTAGAGAGCAGAGAAGACTTGGAGCAAAGCTTTGGAGCATTGGAGCTTTATTTTGAAGATTAAAAGTGAAGATCGTTCGGCTTTTACGGTTTCTTTCATTCTACTTCATCATGTTCTTCTTGTTTCTTAATTTCCAGAAGTTTAGAATGTTAAACCTTGGCTAGATCTTCTGTCTGTTTTCCTCTCTAGAGGAGATGAAACTCATGTAATGGCTTAGTTTAATTCATGGTTTTTGATACTTTATTCATGTTTGATCTTGGTTTTGCCTAATCCATGTTTATCCAAGCTTATGAATCTGTTTTTATTGCTTAGAATCTGATTTTTATGTTTTAAGAGACCACTTGAATCATAAATATTGAATCTTGATTGTCTAGGACCAATACATGATTAAGGAATAGTGATTAACCAAATCCTATGTTTTAAGCAATTAAAGTTAGAGTCTTTTGCATGTGATGTCCATATAATGACCATTTATATGTTAGTTTAATGTTTTGTTGATCATACAAGCATTAGGATTAGGGCTTAACCTATTAATCGAATTATTGCTAATTTAACTAGTTGATTGCACTTTTGACCATAAAGGAAATTGATTAGGTTAATTAGACGATTATGATTGGACCAAGATTGTAATAACTTTAGAAATCGATGCATGAATATTAAAAGTATCATTAGCTTATCTTGCCATAAATTTATTGCCATGAAAAGAGTTGAGTTGAATCTAGGGAGGGAACATCTTCATTATTATTAATTCTCCGAGTTATTTGTTTTCTTGTCTCTTTTGCATGCTTTTAGTGCTTTTAGATAATTTAGTGGTTTGAGTTGGTAGCAAGTTCAAATCTTTTACAACAAATCCCCCATTTAATTGCTTTCTTTATTTTATTGTCATTAGTTTAGATTTGTTTGCTTTTTAGTTTAGATTAGATTAGTTTGTTTAATATTTAAATCATTATAATCTTATCAAATCACTCACGTTCCCCTAGAGTTCGACACCCGTGCTTACTATTATACTATAAAAACCGATTAGGTACACTTGCCTATTCGTGTCGTTTTTGGTACAATTTAACACGGAAATTATAAATAAAAAACTAGTACGTAAAACGCACATCAGTAGGTCAGATTAGAAAATCTAACAATAAGAATTTCTAACGAAACAGGCTAAGAACATGGCTAACACAAATGATGGCCTCTATCAGTGTAATGGTGACAAAACTCATTTTGGTGATCTCGAAAAGCAAATGGTAACAAGTTCTACAGTTTATGCTTGCAGCTATCCTCACACAATCGGAAAAAAAATTCTATTAATATATCTACTTTAAGGCTCAAAAACACTCCATTATGGAAAATAGGTTAAGTGATGATCAACAAAGCATGCAAATTCAAATCTCATGTTACCGAAAACTCATTCATTTGGGCTAACCTATAATAATGTGGATTCTAAGGTAAGGAATGAAAGTGGCCAAAAATCAGATTAAACTAACGACAAATGCTCGAAGACAAGAAAAGTTAAGTTTACTTAACCCCAATTCCCACACAATAAAGATTTGCATTGTCCCCAATGCATTCAAGTAAGCAATAAAATGAACTAGGGTAAGAAACTTTCTGGGATGACATATGTAGTGGAAGTGGAACACGGTCTTCTCTGATCAGTCATCCATCATCATTCATCAAAGTGCAAACGGCTGCCAACACTAACAAACAGATTACAAGCACACAAGAACAGAAAGAAATAAACTAAAATAAATAAGATATAAAATAAAGGCAAAAGTACAACCCACTCGCATTTATCTAATAAGCACATCCAGAATAAAAAAATCTATCTAAAATTGGACTCCAATTCCTACACAATAGAATTGGAGTACTTTGACATGATAAGGTAGAGATAGATAGAGAGAAAGAAGTAAATCTCTCAATTCCCACATAATAGAGTGAAAGTGTGAACTCTATTATGTCTCATGTGCCAAATATATGAATGGAAGCAACAAAAGACCAAAAGTCAAACTCAATAGTCAAAGTTGACTCGTTGCATCATGGGTGGTCCTAAAATTTTCTGGAAAAATAAGCGTTTCAGGGGAAGCACTACACAAACACATACACAAAACAAAAGGGAAGCACACAAACCAAACAAGGAAGGGAAACAAAGCAAACAACCTAACTCACTTTCGTAGGAATCACGGTTGCATTTAGCATATGCAATAAGCCTTTAAACACCTTGGTAGCCCGAGAGGACGAGTTATAGTCTCGTGAGGGTTTCTAGGCAACACACCCACAAAGTTGGAACAGAATGGAAACGAAATACAAAAATAAAGAAGAAGGAAAAACCTAAACTAAACCCGGGTTGCCTCCCGAGAAGTGCTTGTTTTTGTCCGAGTCTCTAGCTTGACTCCGAATTTATTCATTGGGAATTCGAACGAATGACCCCACGCTTGCAATAAAGTGCGGGTGGTAATATTTATACATACCGGGTGATGTATATTGATTACCGATTGGTAAAGATGTTGCGATCACGTTCCGCTGAATCTCTTTGATCTCGAAAGATATCCCCCCATGCGTTTTGAATCCTGGATCCTCCCCTAAATTGTAAACTCAGTCTTGACTCAAGCATAAACTCCAACCGACTCTCGACGCCTTCTAAATTTCCGACCGCCTGATCATTCACCCAACACGACAAGTTCCAAAGGGTCCCTAGTGTCGGAGGAAATCCATACCTCAAATCTAACTCGTCACTAGACTCCCTGGTTGCCTCCTTAGCTAATTGCGTTGTTTCCTCCCCGAATATTAGAAATTCTAGATAATTCAGGATTTCATCTGCGCAATTTTCTACATCTTCTCTTTCAAGAAGGGAGGGTCCCCATATGAGTTCTAGTTCTAAACCTAACATGGGTATCAGTTGGAAGAGGGTCGATGTTTCATCCCCAGAACTTTCTTCTGGTTCCTCAAGTAGGTCAGCAAGGGCCTCCAGAAAATCTCGATCAGATTGAGCATCTTCTCTCGACTCTACCTCCGCGTAGGGCTCAAAATGTAAATTCTCATCAGAATCAGAGTCCTCAAAGTAGTATGGTTCACGAAAAAGTTGTGGCTCATCGGGTGTATCAATCGGGTGGTTATCCTCTTTCGCAATGAAGTGGAAGTCATCACGTTCTATGCCATCGCCGTAGAATTCGTTCAGCAAATCTTTAAACAAGTAATCCCTACAGATCGTTGGATCTTCGGGGTGGTTCATAAACGCAGAAGAATCATCGAAGGAAACAAACGAATCTAGTAGAACACCTAACTAAAACTGAAAAAAACAACTTTCTTAGACACAAGGCCCAAAAAAGGATCGACTAACTACTGGTCTACTAAACTCCTGGCTTGTTACCACTCCCCGGAAACGGCGCCAAAAACTTGATCGTGTGAAATCTAGTTACAAATTTATGTCCAATATCACCTAAGTTTCACCACACACTACCAGCAAGTATGACTGGATCATGCAATAGCATAGCAAAGGTAAGTAATAGGTATCGTATCCACGAAGAGTAGTGCAACACCAACAAGAATGATAAACTATAGTTAATGTAAAGATTGCGGGTTTTCAGTTTTAAGAGGGAAAAGAACTAGAAATTAAATAAAGAACAATTAACTAAACTAATGAAGCAAAACAACCAAATAAAGGACAAGTACTCACCTTAATCTCTCCGCCTAGTGTGATATATTTCAGATCAGTTTAATTGATTACCTGGATTGACTTAGCCATATTCCACTTCCTATTTCATACAACTATTGTGAGACGAATAAAGAATAACAACTTCCTATTGATCATCTAAATCTAAACATCCTAGTGCATAATTCATCAAGCATATTAAAAAAGTTTAATATAAACCAACCGTTTCCTCGATTGCAAAGCCCTAGATAATTAGGTTTAGGTTATGGAATCTGGATTCTGATTACTTTTCCTAGTAACCCCTTAAACGATTCATAGACAAACCATTTAAAGAGGAACATACATCATATAAACTTCCTATTTATACTCAATATGAACCATAAATCCAGAAACGAAGATGAAAACCATAAAAATCCAAGCTTTAATTGAATAAACATGCAACTAGTATCAATCCATGAGTAAACAAGGAAATCAAAGCATATTCCAACTAGGGTTCAATCATAAGATGAATACATAAGAACATCAGCCCATAAATGGGTTTAAAACAAACAAGAATCCCAAGAAACACATGATTAATCCAAAAATAAACATAGATCTAGACTAACCGAATGAACTTTGATGAATCTTGATGTTTAATCTTCAATCCTTACCCTCCAATGGTGTTATGATGCTCCAAAAGTTTTAAATTTCGTGCCCCCTGTTTCTAGGGCCGGCCAATGGGTATTTATAGTGAAAAACAATTCAAAATTTGAATCTAAATGAAGAGAAAGTCTGGCCGACACGAGCGCGCGGCACGAAGAACATGGTCTCGCGGCGCGAGCCTTTGTCTGTGAGAGATGGCTATTAAATTAAAGTTGTAGCCCTATGAGTCTAGTTTCCGTGGCCGATTGAATCACCTCAATCCGAGTTTGTATGACTGAGATATGATCAAAACAGTGGCGGTGTGTCGGAGTTGACAGCTTTTCTCATTTTCTTCATTTTTAGCTCTTTTTCCGCTCTTTCTTCGAGTATTCCACCATATTCGACCTGTAAACATCACAAAACATATATTAGTGTATATTTTGCTCATTTTCACATAAAATAGAGTGTAAAACGTATAATATATACGGATGAAAACCTAGTTAAATCCGGAAATATCACAATTCCCACACTGAACTTTGCTTGTCCTTAAGCAAATCATCAAATAGAAGTAAACCAACCTGGCCACCCAAATTCCCCAACTTATTTACCACAAGTAAGATAGATCATCCCAAACTTACAAATTAGTCGGCAAACGGTCAATAATCAAACACATGCAAAGTCTCACATCCTCATTAGGAGTTCACTCAATCACTCAAGTGTTTAAGCTTTATATTTTTGGGGTGAACACTCCTGATAACTAACAAGCAACCAACTAGTATAGGCTTGTATCCAATTCTAATCTCCATCACTAGAGTTGTCAACCGTCAAAAGGGCTTTAAGGGTTGTAATGTTAGGCTAGGGCAAAGGTAGGGAAAATGGAATTTATAGTGACTAAGATAGCAAAAACCAAAACTGTGCTAGACAACTACGACTCACTACTCAAACTAGAGCGGTCAACCGGATTCTGACACAAAAGAATGATAAGAGTTAATTATTTTCTTGAACTCAAATCATTTAGGGCATAAGATATTCTATCACATTTTTTTTCATGCACCTTTATTCTATTTTTTTCGTGCAGTTTTCTGTTTTTTTGTTTTTTTGCTTTTTGATTTTCAACTACGCCTTTGGCTAGAATTCTATAACATGAACATGCTCAAGAACCCGCAATTTATTGATGTGGCATAATACTTTTATTGACTCGATATGAAGACACGCAACACCGAAGGAAATCATGTATCCAGCACAACTAACACTTAAGCTAAGGCCAAAAGAAGCTAAAAGGGAATATGCAAAACAATGTGGCTAAACAAATGAAATAGGCTAAGGCTTCAACATAGTGTCAAGGGTATCGAGTACTAAAAGTTAGTACTACGCGTTAAAGGGGTGGGGCAGATTAGAAAATCTAACAATAAGAATTTCTAACAAAAAACAGGCTTAAAACATGGCTTAAAACAAATGAAAGCCTCTATCAGTGCAATGGTGATAAATACTCATTGTGGTGATCTCGAAAAGTAATATGGTAACAAGTTCTACAGTCTATGCTTGCAGCTATCCTCATATAATCGAAAAATTTCTACTAAAATATCTACTATAAGGCTCAAAACTCTCGATTATGGACATGGGTTAAGTGATGATCAACATAGCATGCAATCTCAAATATCATGTTACCAACAATTTATTCACTTGGGATAACCTATAATAATGTGGAATCCAAGGTAAGGAATGAAAGTGACCAAAAATCAGATTAAACTAACGACAAATGCTCGAAGACAAGAAAAGTTAAGTTTACTTAACCCCAACTTATAGTGGTAAGTATTCCCGCCTGTCATGCGGGTGACCCGGGTTCGTTCCCCGGCAACGGTGCCAAAAACTTGATCGTGTGAAATCTAGTTATAAATTTATGTCCAATATCACCTAAGTTTCACCACACACTACCGGCAAGTATGACTGGATCATGCAATAGCATAGCAAAGGTAAGTAATGGGTATCGTATCCACGGAGAGCAGTGCAACACCAAGAAGAATGATAAACTAATAGTTAACCTAAAGATTGCGGGTTTTCAGTTTTAAGAGGGAAAAGAACTAGAAATTAAATAAAGAACAATTAACTAAACTAATGAAGCAAAACAACCAAATAAAGGACAAGTACTCACCTTAATCTCTCCCCCTAGTGTGATATATTTCAAGATCAGTTTAATTGATTACCTGGATTGACTTAGCCATATTCCACTTCATATTTCATACAACTATTGTGAGACGGATAAAGAATAACAACTTCCTATTGATCATCTAAATCCACACAACCTAGTGCATAATTCATCAAGCATATTAAACAATTTTAATATAAACCAACCGTTTCCTCGATTGCAAAGCCCTAGATAATTAGGTTTAGGTTATGGAATCTGGATTCTGATTACTTTTCCTAGTAAACCCTTAAACGATTCATAGACAAACCATTTAAATAGGAACAATAATCATATAAACTTCCTATTTATACTCAATATGAACCATAAATCCAGAAACGAAGATGAAAACCATAAAAATCCAAGCTTTAATTGAATAAACATGCAACTAGTATCAATCCATGAGTAAACAAGGAAATCAAAGCATATCCCAACTAGGGTTCAATCATAAGATGAACACATAAGAACATCAGCCCATAAATGGGTTTAGAACAAACAAGAATCCCAAGAAACACATGATTAATCCAAAAATAAACATAGATCTAGACAAACCGAATGATGTTTGATCTTCAATCCTTGCCCTCCAATGGTGTTATGATGCTCCAAATGAGTTTAATAGTCGTGCCCCCTGGTTCTAGGGCTGGCCAATGGGTATTTATAGTGAAAAACAATTCAAAATTTGAATCTAAATGAAGATAAAGTCTGGCCGACACGAGCGCGTGGCGTGAATAACATGGGCTCGCGGCGCGAGCCTTTGTCTGTGAGAGATGGAAATATATTTAATGCTGTAGCCCTCTGAGTCTAGTTTCCTTGGCCGCTTGAATCACCTCAATCCGTGTTTGTATGACTGAGATATGATCAAAACAGTGGAGGTGTGTCGGAGTTGACAGCTTTTCTCATTTTCTTCATTTTTAGCTCTTTTTCCGCCCTTTCATCGAGTATTTCACCATATTCGACCTGTAAACATCCCAAAACATATATTAGTGTATATTTTGCGCATTTGCATATAAAATAGAGTGTAAAACTTATAATATTGACGGATGAAAACCTAGTTATATCCGGAAATATCACATTGGTTTTTCTGTCTTTCTTTTTTTTAAAAGGTGGGTGCAGTACGTGAAATTCTTCATGTCCTTTATTCTAATCTAGCAAATTTTACAAATTCATCCACGTACGTATGCTTCCAATATAATATAAAAAGAAAAAATAGAAATTGTGAAAATGACGCGCAAAGTAATTTTTCTCGGTTCATAGTTCATACATTGAAAGTTTGACACTACACCTTTGAGACATGTAGAAATCTACTAATTACTTTATATTTTTTTATACATTCAGACCCGGGTTTTGAATAGTAAGAATATTTCAGACCTAGTTTGGAACCACTTTTAGTCCAGGTTTTTAACCGGGGTTAAAAGGTTTTTATCCCCGCTTTTTAATTAACCGAGGTTTAAAGGTGAGTTTTAGTCCCCCCCCCCCCCCCCCCCAATTCGGCTTCCTTCAAAACCGGGTTTAAAAGTCTTAATAAACTAGGGTTGAAAGTCTATTTTGTACTAGTCGAATTACTTTATTCCGACACCAACCACCATCTCCGTTACAAGTAACCCGTTTATATTGTTTTTAAGTGATTCTACAGATGAGATGTGATATAATATATTAATATTGATCCAACAACCTTGTAAAATGCAAATTTTATACCGTTCAAATTTAAAGTTAAGTTAACCTAATACTCTAGATTAAACCCGAGAACTCAAATTTCAAAGTTAATTATACCTTGGGGACCATGCATGCATTCATAAACAATGAGACTGAAATTCAAAAGATTAATGAAAAATATCATGGGGCCGGCCTCCAACACGTACCTATCAAATATTAATCAGCCTTACATGAAAAATATCGGGAAAAAATCATACCCAAATCATGCATGTGTTTGAGATTTCTATACCAACAAACTGAATTCAATATAATAAGTCATTAGACTATCCAATTGTCACTCGATATCGGTAGGAGTGCAAAAAAAAATAATAAATAAAATTGTCAAGCGAAGGTAAAGTTTAAGGGTGTGTTTGGTAGAGAGAATTGAAGGGTGGGAAATGAAAATAAAAATAAAATCACTTGTTTGGTTACACTCGAGAATTAGAAGAAGAGATTTGGTTCAATTCCTATTCCTGGTTTTCTTTTCTCTATCACAGGCGGAGAAATGACGTATCGACTTCTCGAGAATCCTTCTCACCGTCGCCTCCTTCGAGAATCCTTCACGCCGGCAACGAAAAGCTACCGGTCTGTTTTCGTCACGCCTCCTCCTGCGGCGGCGGCGAACTCCAACAACGATGACCTCTAGTGGCGGTGACCTCACAACAAAATATCTCTCTATATTATCTCTTCCATTTATTTCTCCTCCTCCCAACCTCTGCTCCACAAGACTGTTATGAAGAACCTGTATCGATATGCCACTGGTCCACCACATGAAGAAATTGTATATATACCACCATATGAAGAAATTGTATTTATACATGCCACCAGTCAGACCATATATATGAAGAAACTATAGATATCTTTTATGATGGCAGTTTGTATGATGAGTTTGTATATATAACAGTCAGCTATATATATGCTATAATGGCGGTTTGTATAATAATTTATGTACAAAATATAATCATTTGACTTGATTATTCTTTCTTGCAATGGAAAAGACAAAAGCTGGCCGGTTGAAACTTTTTTGTACATGTAAGTTCAAAGTTAGATTTGTAGGTATATGTTGATACAATCTTTTATACAGTGTATAAGATTTCTTTTTCTCTATGTGTGGATACAATCATACAGGAAGTAAAAAAAGACAATCTTTTAACACCTTTGTCCTATTTTGATAGGTAATCTTTTGCTTAATTTATTTAGATAAATGTGTTTATTTTGTTAATTGACCCAAATTAATTGTTTGTTAAAAAAAAGACAAATGATAAATTAGGTATAATTCTCTGTTGAAATCTCTATGATACAAAACAAAAGAAATGATTCTCTGTCATATTTTTCTGCTGAAATCTCTTTGCTACCAAACAGAAGATTAAATTCTCATTCTCCAGACTAATTCCATTTCTCTGCAATTTTATTCTCTGTAACTATTTCTCTGCATTTTCATTCTCTGTACCAAACGCACCCTAAGTGTTTTATGGGTTTTAGTTTTCTCTCAACTGGTTACATCAAAATAAATTTAAATTATTTTTTAATGAACCAAATGGAACCTCAAACAAATTTGAATTCAGTTTTAATGCGGAAATCTAGCAAAAAGTTTAATTACTTATAGTAATTTTTTTCAAAAAGCATTTTTCTAAAAGTAATTGATTCTTTATGTAATTATATTAAAGGAATAGAAATTTACTAGTCGACTAACTGAGACATCCACAAATTGGATAAACTTAGAAAAGAAACCCTAAAACAACTAGAATTGATCAGATTAAAATCATGAACACACCATGTTTACAAGCTTCATATAATCACCTAAATGAGATTCTAACAAACAAAAATATCGAATTCGAGAGCACAAGAACACAAAATAAGGATTCAAGGTCCAAGAATTAAAACAATTTAAACATATTCATACATACACAAAACAGAAAATCAATTTCAAAAGATCAATCAAGGCTTTGGTATAAACATATTTGATTTTATTTAGATGTTCTGATGGGAAATTACCAAAATAGTGTTAATTTGTAAAAGAACAAATTACATTGCAATGTAAAGTCGTAGGGGAAGCAGCTGCATACCTTACCCCCATCGTGGCTCCACCAGTGCTAAATATCGTTTCTTCAACTGCTGAATATCGTTTCTTTTGATCGAGTAATGTTAATGTGTGTTTTTATTTAGAGGGCGTTTGGTTCAAGTATTAATTTTGGGAGGAATATGATTTATGATGGGATTGGGATTTGATGGGATTGACATTAGGTGGGATTTAAAATCCCAATCCTTTGTTTGGTTAACCAAAACACCAACCACATATCTTCACATCCTCACCACCCACCAAACCTCCGGCCACCACCAAACCACCGCCACCCTACCACAGATCTGCCAGATCTCCTTCCCCTCTCTCATCTCGCCGCCGGCAAAACCACCACCGAACCACCTCCACCACCTGCAAACGGAACTCCGGTTTCTTGAACAGCGAAGGACTAGGCGACGACGAAGGTTTCATCGTAGTTTTTGTTGTAGCGGCGAAGGACTAGGGTTTCTTCAGAGTTTTTGTTGTAGCGGCGACGACGAAGGTTTGCGAAGGATAGGGTATGTTGATGATAGAAGGTTTGACGGTGACCAACCCTAGTCGCAAACGGAAACGGCAATGACGATCTAGGGTTTGATGGCTAGGGTTTCCGTCAATCTTGGGTGTCCGCCGGCTATGGTTTCCGATGACTAGCGTTTGACGATGTCGGCGGCGGAGACAGCAAAGCGGCGACGGTGATGTTCAACGGAATTAATGACGGCGACGGCGGTGGTTGGCCGAAATTTTAGCCGGACGGTCACCGGAGAAATACCACATATGAGGGTTTTCAAAATACCAAGGGGTGGAGGGATTGAAAAATCCTTCATTTGTGGGATTCTTAAGATTCCTCGGATTTTGAATCCTATGTCATTTTTGCAAACCAAACAAAGCATTTGGAGGGATTTGAAATCCCATTCCCATGAAATCTCTCCAAATACCACCAACCAAACACCCCCTTAGAGTTATTTGCATAAGTTGTAGGTTTCCCAAATACGCTGTTTGATCATTCAAAAATCAAAAGTACAAAAGTAGCCCTTTTTTCTCATTCTTCATTGCAAAATCAGTACTTTATCCTAACTAGAGTTAAAGCTGACGTTTAGTTAAAGGACTTTGGTCATTTGTTATCCTTGTTACCAAATGTTTTTCAATCCTTTGTTTGGTTCACCAAAACACCAACCACATATCTTCTCATCCTCACCACCTACCAAACCTCCGGCCACCACCAAACCGCTGCCACCCTACCACAGATCTGCCAGATCTCCTCCCCCTCTCTCATCTCGCTGCCGGCAGAACCACCACCGAACCACCTTCACCACCTGCAAACGGAACTCCGGTTTCTTGAACAGCGAAGGACTAGGCAACGACGAAGGTTTTGCAGCGGCGAAGGACTAGGGTTTCTTCGTAGTTTTTGTTGTAGCGGCGACAACGAAGGTTTGCGAAGGATAGGGTCTGTTGATGATGGAAGGTTTGACGGCGACGATAGTCGGAAACGGAAACGGGAACCATGATCTTGGGTTTGACGGCTAGGGTTTCTGTCAATCTAGGGTTTCCGCCGGCTATGGTTTCCGACGACTAGGGATTGACGATGACGGCGGCGAAGACAGCAAAGCGGCGACGGTGATGTTCAACGGAATTGATGACGGCGACGGCGGTGGTTGGCCAAAATTTTAGCCGGACGGTCACGGGAGGAAATACCTCATATGAGGGTTTTCAAAATACCAAGGGGGTGGAGGGATTGAAAATTCTTAAGATTCCTGGGATTTTGAATCCTATGTCATTTTTGCAAACCAAACAAAGCATTTGGAGGGATTTGAAATGCCATTCCCATGAAATCCCTCCAAATACCACCAACCAAACACCCCCTTAGAGTTATTTGCATAAGTTGTAGGTTTCCCAAATACGCTGTTTGATCATTCAAAAATCAAAAGTACAAAAGTAGCCCTTTTTTCTCATTCTTCATACAAAAGTAGCCCTTTTTTCTCATTCTTCATTGCAAAATCAGTACTTTATCCTAACTCGAGTTAAAGCTGACGTTTAGTTAAAGGACTTTGGTCATTTGCTTTGTTATCCTTGTTACCAAATGTTTTTCAATCCTTTGTTTGGTTCACCAAAACACCAACCACATATCTTCTCATCCTCACCACCTACCAAACCTCCGGCCACCACCAAACCGCCACCACCCTACCACAGATCTTCCAGATCTCCTCCCCCTCTCTCATCTCGCCACCAGAAGAACCACCACCGAACCACCTCCACCACCTGCAAACGGAACTCCGGTTTCTTGAACAACGAAGGACTAGGCAACGACGAAGGTTTCATCGTAGTTTTTGTTGCATCGGCGAAGGACTAGGGTTTCTTCGTAGTTTTTGTTGTAGCAGCGAAGACGAAGGTTTGCGAAGGATAGGGTCTGTTGATGATGGAAGGTTTGACGGCGACGAACCCTAGTCGCAAACGGAAACGGGAACCATGATCTTGGGTTTGACGGCTAGGGTTTCCGTCGATCTAGGGTTTCCGCCGGCTATGGTTTCCGACGACTAGGGTTTGACGATGACGGCGGCGGAGACAGCAAAATGGCGATGATGATGTTCAACTGAATTGATGACGGCGACGCGGTAGTTGGCCGAAATTTTAGCCGGACGGTCACCGGAGGAAATACCTCATATGAGGGTTTTCAAAATACCAAGGGGGTGGAGGGATTGAAAAATCCTTCATTTGTGGGATTCTTAAGATTCTTGGAATTTTGAATCCTATGTCATTTTTGCAAACCAAACAAAGCATTTGGAGGGATTTCAAATCCCATTCCCATGAAATCCCTCCAAATACCACCAATCAAACGCCCCCTTAGAGTTATTTGCGTAAGTTGTAGGTTTCCCAAATACGTTGTTTGATCATTCAAAAATCAAAAGTACAAAAGTAGCCCTTTTTCTCATTCTTCATTGCAAAATCAGTACTTTATCCTAACTCGAGTTAAAGCTGACGTTTAGTTAAAGGATTTTGGTCATTTGCTTTGTTATCCTTGTTACCAAATAATGTTTCTTCTCAATAATTATATTTTTTTTTAAATATTGTATATAAAATAAACACTCCCGGTAGCAATTAAACCACCCCCATCACTAATTCCGACCACCATGATGAACTCCACGTACACTCTGAACACATCTTGGCTAAGACGAACACAAATTTTGTCAAAGACAAATGACACATAGAAAAACTACTTTTAGCCCCCTACATTTAAATCCGGTTTTGTAAAAATGCAACAAATAAAACAGGACTAAGAAACCGGGATTAAAAATTCAAAACTTTTAACCCTAGTTTTTTATTTAAGGAACCGGGTGCAAAAGTAGGTATTAAAATAATGATAGAGGATTCAACCCCAGTTCTGTTTTTAATTGTATAAGTGGGGCTTGTACCAGTTCCCGTTCTCCCTTCTTCATTCTTCATTATGTGGCTCACGAACCTTACACCACCATCGCTAGCTTTCGATGACTTCACTGCCGCTAATGACAACACCGCCGCCTCTGTCTTACGTTGACAACACCACAACTGCTACTTTAGTCGAAGTGGTTAGATGGTAAGATTTCTACTTTTCTTGTTAGCCTCCTTCAATTAAAGTAGGATTTTGATTGTTATTATCCCTAATCTCTTATAGGGTTCTTATTTGATTATGTTTTACGTTTGTGAAATCCTTTTTAGGGTTCTAATTTGATTTATCTTTCTGATTTGACTCTCCCTAAATCTGCTTATGTTTTCGATCGAGTGATTCTAAGGTTTTTTGGTATGTTCTTGGTTCCAATTTCATTACTTTAATCTTTCTTGATGATGGTTTTGAATTACTGAAGGTCCCGTATATCATTGATGATTTCGATTTGTTTGCCCTGCTGTTCGAAGGTTGGTAGCTAAAGTTTTCAACCTTCTTGGTCTCTATTTCAGAAATTGGTTGTTGAAAAACTATGTATATATCCACTCATTTTGGGTGTTTCTAACTGGAATCTTTATTTGCATTTGATCTATAGAAGTTATATATAATTTATATCCACATTATTTGGGGCTAATTAGATTCATTTTCGTTAAAAGTTGGTCCACGCCAAATGTTTGATGAAATGCATGAAAGAACTAGTAATATCATTTACAAACAAGTTGAATCGATAAATGTTTTTGTATTAAGATTTTTATTCATGTATGGTTTTATAGGCATGGTATGTGGTTCAAACACACCTCAAATGTTGCCTAATAGACACGACTTATCTTTGTTTCTATGATTTATCGTTATTATAGTGTTTGATTTTGATAATAGATTTGTTTTGGTAATGTATGCACTAAAGAGAAGATGCTAAATAAATTATAATCAGCAATTTGATATCTGCTATCATGTAGTTTCGTTAATCATTATGATAGCTATAAACCCTCAATTTCATGGATTAGGTTCTTATTCTTATTGTGGGTTTTTTATTATGCAGGGGTAAAAAATGTACCTGTAAAGGTGGCATATGTGAAGAAATTCTCATTCAAGTTCCTAACACGATAAAAGACATACCTATATGCATGCTGTCGGATGATGACTTCTTGAAGCTAACTTTCATTTTAGCATTATTCAATTGCACTTGCATTCTTGTCAATTCAAAAATCAAATAGAAATTTATGGACTTGGTGACATGCACTCACATTCTTGTAAATTTAAAATCAACAAAGATTTATATGTTTTGTGGAATAATCTATAAACTTTGCAAATTGTTGTTGTCTTGGTTTAACAAAGCGCCTGTTTTAAGCGCTAAGCGCCAATGCGATGGAGCTAGGCGCTTCGTAATCACCTAAGCGCTACGATTACCTAACTCGCCAAAAAGCGGTCGCTTTTTCCCGCTTAAGTTGAAGCGCTAAGTAGCGCTTAAGCGCGCTTTATGTACTTTTTCTTTTTTTAGGCTCTTTAATGGGCTTTGGATTCAGATTAGTGTACCGTTGGGTATAAGTGTATGGGCTTAGGATAGGAAATCGAAGGGCCATGACAAAGAAACGGAAACATCAGTCATAACTCATGATTTCACAACGCCCTAAGGCCTAAGCGGTAAAATTGGAAGTCAAATCATCAACCGGTCTTCTACTCTTCTTCGTCGTTTTTCAATTTTGAAAGAGTAAGCACATAATCATCATCTTAGTTCTTCAATTCAACTATTGAATGGCCGGTGCAACTGTGATATTATTAGCAAATCAATTCCCACTGTGATACTATTAGGTCCCATTTGTTTTACCGTAATGCGAAGGAATGTAAATGATTTTAATTCCATCTATGTTAGTTGTAGAATGACATTCCCCTATCTAAAGGAATATAAATACTTTAAATAGTTTAATTCTTTTCCAAATAATGTTACCAAATGCAATATACAACGGAGTTTGATTTCAATTCAATTACATTCCTTCACATTACTGTGAAACAAACGGAACCTTAAGATTGTAAATCATCATGAACTTAAGAATATGTCTACTGTTAGGCCTATGATATTCAGGTAAATAAAAGCTGATTTCTATTTTGATGGGAGGAGAAGTTATTAGATACATTACAAGGAAACTCAAAGACACAGTTCTAAGGGATTATTCCACACATTACATTGTTTGACCAAATCAAAACATTTTCGGTGACTAAATGCTCATTAGGGGGTGTTAGAAGGGAAGACTTTGCTTTAAGTGGTAATTTGAAATGAAGCAGCCAATTTATGTTTGAGTCCTAGCAGATAGTAAACAAATTAACAAATACTTTCAAGTTTCAACCAAAATCATACCAAATAACATATTCAAAGGTGGTTTGCATTACTACAAAAACTAGTTTTAGCCCCCTACTTTTAAACCCGGTTTTGTATTAAACCTACGAAACTCTGCATCGTTAGTCCGTAACTTGTAACATGATTAATTTATCATTTTATCAGTAGCTTATTTGGATGATGATACTAGTTATGTTGCTGATCTTGTGTATCTACTGATGTGGGAGTTTTTTTAAGTTGTGCTAATATTTTGTTGCATTACTTATATGTTACTGTTAGACTTTGTAATTAGGCTTTAATGATTGTATCTTGTAGACACTTGGACATGGATGGGCTGATATTTTACGAAAGGTTTAGTTGATTCACCATAATACCAGTGACATGGTTCGTGCTAGGCTCATATGGTTTTTATCAAGTGTGTTAATCCAAGACCAGTTACAAGAATTATACTACAGGGGTATTTAGCCAACCAGCACATGAAAGATGATTTTATGGTGATGGTTTGTCTGCTCTATTGGATTACTTCGTGGAGGTCAGATTTATTAGTTTCTTCCATGTCTTTTCTGTTATTTAACATTCACCTAGTGCTATGTCACAAGTTAGAAATTAAATGACTTTTTTGTGATTTTCTTTTAACGTCAACAGGAATTCAAGACTTTTTTGGTTCATATGTATTATGTATTTTTTTTAATTGTAGCAATGTTTATTTAGTATAGAGATTTTTGTTTGTAAATTAATGAACAAATAATTAGGAAATTTATTGTATAAAAATGTTTTATTTTTTGTTTTTTAACAGATATTTAGGCCCGGTTTTTTAGCTTAAAAACCGGAGTTGAAAGTATCTTTAGACCTGGTTTGAAACCCTATTCAGACCTGGTTTTATAACCGGAGTTAAAGGGATTTTTAGCCCCGGTTTTTTAACCGGGGTTGAATGTGTACCTTTAGTCCCCCCCCCCCCCCTCCCCATTCAGCCCCCCTCAAAACCGGTGTCAAAAGCCTTATATAACCGGGGTTGAAAGTGGTTTTTGTAATCAAACGAATCTAACTAATATAAAAAATCAATCAAAGTATTAAACATAAAAAAATTAAACAAGAAACAAAAGTTTGGTGGACATTAAACGAATCATCGAACCAAATGGGGAGGGTTGCAAGATCGAACTAGAACAAGCAATTAATTCCTAATCGACGGCAACAATCAAACCAGCACCACCTTCGTACATATCAACATATAATCAAAACTCCATAAAGAATAGCGATTGAAGCAAAATCAATTAAACCAACAATCAAACACTAATTGTAGATCCGGAAATTTAAACATAATCACCGAAGACCCACACACAAAGGAAATCACACCACAGGCGCTGCAATCACCATCGACAAAAACATACCTTTAACCGCCACCGTTGTCACTTCTATTGTGGGAGAGGCGTTGACAAAATGAGAAGAAGAGATTATATATCATGTTTCTTTGTTTAGTAATGAGGATAACATGACAAATGACCAAAATGTCATTTGACTAATGGTCAATATTAACTTCCATTAGGGTATAGACCGATCATACAACGTAAAGTTGGAAAAAGAAGACTATTTGTACTTTTGATTTTTAAATAACCAAAACTGTATTTTTAAGAAACTTTAAAGAAGACTTATGCAATTAACTCTTTAATTGTTTTATGTGATTTTGCTCTCATTTATTCGTTTTTCTTCTGACTAAAAGTAAAACGAGCAAAATATGGTATAATATATTTAACATAAATGGTATTGTTCGATTGAGCATTAAGCATCATATAATATACGCAAGAGTATTGCATATATTTTAAGTTCAAAGGTTTTATAAACCAAGCCTAGCAGAAATACAAATGTTAAGTGGACCATCAATCTGAATATTTAGCGTGATTCTGTACTTTGGATCTTTGTTTTTGTCAGTGTTATATTATTTATATTGATTGATTGATGATATTGATTGATAGTATAGGGTCTTCTTTTGTTATTTTATCTTTTTTCAAGTAGGTTTTGTTTGTTCAGACCCTTTGGTTCCTAAATTCAATATGTTCAGCTCAAACATGTAAATGAATCGACTCCATTTCCCCTTTCATCTCTTCATCTTATATCTAAATCATACTTATAACATGGTATCAGAGCAGTAGGTACGTATGTTTTTAAACCCTAATCTCTTGATAAAAGTTCTCGTATCTGATCGATTGTACCTTCTGCCCTCGGTTTCTACTTGTTCTTTCATTTCTAGCCTTTGTTTGTATTTGTGCCTTTTTGCCCCATATCTGATCGATTGTACTGAGTTGACTCTGTTCTTACCAATCTTCTTTGGTGTGTTCTTCGTAAGCAATTTCTTTCCAGACAATTTTTTATTTAGCATTTCTCTTGAATCATGACTGCAAATTTGCTTCAAAATCGTCCAATTTCAGTGGTATTAGATGGTCACAACTATGTTCTATGGCATCATCATATGACCATTCATCTTAAATCACTAGTGCTCTCCAGCTATGTCACAGGTACATCTGTTCAACCAGTCAAGGGCAATGACGAAACCGATGTTTCCTTTGCAAAAAGAATAGATGATTGGGATGTTAAAAATGCAAAGATTTTGGGAATTTTGAAATGCTTCTACTTCAACAAAGATTCATCGGCAATTCTTGGGTTATACCACTACAGGACTCTCACATCAATATCGATCAGCTCTGGTCCACTTTTCAAACTAAACAACAACAAGCAGATCAGTCCATTAGTGCCTACGTATCAGATGTGCAAGTTATTCGAGACCAATTAAATTTAGCCGCTCCTCAGATTTTTGATGATACTGCTATACAATTTCGTGCATACTTCAGCCAGCTTCATTTAATTACCTTATTAATGGGCCTTACAGAAAAGTTTGAGAATGTTCGAGCATCACTTCTTCATAGGCATCCTCTTCCTACTCTAGACGATGCAATTTCGGAGTTACTAAGTGAGAAAACTAGACTCCAACCTTGTGTCCAAGGACTATCAGATGCTGTTCTTCATGTATCCTTGTTAAGCAAATGGAATTAATCCCATAATCCTAAACCTACAGGCAAATGGAATAACAATGAATGCACCTTCTGTCACTCTACATCACACTTGCTCCTAAATTGTCATGTGCGTTCCTGCATGTGGTGCAATGTGAAGCATCCAAGACACTATGATTCTGATTGTCCGAAACATCTTAAGAATTCTGGTTCTCAAAGACAAAACACTAAATTCAAAATCTATTGCAGGGTCAATTATTCCACAAATGTCCAATTATATGCATACACTGAACTCATGGAGCTTATGAGGAGAAATCAAGAATTGATGGAACGTCTTATTTCGGGTACTATGGGTGCAAATGACCATTAAACTTCTTTAGGTAACACGTGGTTATTTGATTCGGGGTGTTGCAATCACATGACTCCACACTCAGATTTATTTGTTTCTAAACAACTACCACAGTTTTACCCCTTTGTTTGTACTGCTGATGGAACTCGTCTACTGTGACGACATATTTCCTCTTCTCAGTTATCTTTACCTGATTTTCTTCATGTTCCCAAGTTATCTCTTAGCCTTATATCTATTAGTCAATTATGTGACTCTAATCTGGTTGTTACTTTCTCTTCTTGTGGTTGTGTTGTGCAGGATCCGAAGACCAAGGAGATTCTTGGAATAGGCTGTAAAGCTGGTCGAATGTTGGAAGTGGTATATTTTCGTCTTCCCAAGTCCCCTAATTTTGTTGCATCCGCACCTAGTCTTTCATCTTTTGACGTGTGGCATGCTCGTTTAGGTCACTTGTCTGTTTCAAAGCTCAAATTTCTTGCAAATTCTGGCATGTTAGGAAATGTTAAGACCGAATCTATTTCTTGCTTGTCTTGTCAACTTGGAAAACATCATAATTTACCATTTAATGCAAAAGTGTCAGCTTTTGATCTCATTCATTCTGATGTTTGGGGGCTGCACCTCACCCGTCCATGGGTGGTACGTGCTAGGTACTTTGTTATTTTTATTGATGATCATACAAGGTTTACGTGGATTTATCTCATGAAACATCGATCTAAGTTACTAATATTTATATCAACTTTGCTCGCATGATACATACTCAGTTTTCAAAATTCATAAAAGTTTTTCGGGCTGATAATGCTATGCAATATAAAGGAATCATCTCTTCTTTTGTTATTTTATCTTTCTTTAAGTAGGTTTTCTGTAACATTCCTTTGTATTTCTTCTCTTTATCATTCCTTTTGTTTGTACAGATAACTTTGCAGTCTAAATCGTATCAGCCCTTTGGCTCCTAAATTCATGTAGATGAATCGACTCCAGCTCCCCTTTCATATCTTCATCTTATATCTAAATCATACTTATAAAAGTTTTCATCACTCAAGTTGAACACAAATCAACCTAACCGTATAGAAGAAAAGATCTCCCTCTGTCTATACGTGAATTCTCAACCTAAACAAGTTTTTGGTCTAACTTATTTATTGACAATAAAAATACAAGTCGTTGATTATTATGTAAAAAATATGATTCCAATATGACATATTTGATGATAAAAACACACTATTAATTATTACGTTTGCTCAACTTGTGAATTTAACTGATAAAAAAATTGTGACCATTTTAACTTTGCTATAGTACATTAAATTACTCTTAAGTCATTATTAAAATGTGACTAAATTTAAAAATCACACTTAACCACTAAAACCTAATTACTCATTATACTCAAGACTAAGGAGGTTTAATTACGGGAGTTATGTGGATGTGAGAATCAAAAGCAAAGACATAGTGTTTTGTTGTGTTATTTGAGTCTTAACTATTTTACTATTAGTTGGGAATTTTTGTACGGATCCTGTGAAAAGTTTCATCAGCGCGTGGATGTGACGTTTTATATGTGTGACCGTTGTGATTCCCTAATTTAAGATCAAAAGCAGTGTGTTGTTTGACTATGTACGTACGTAATTACATTACACATACATGAAAAGCTGTAAAAGGGCTATCTGAATAACGCGAATTATTGTCATTAAGCCATCTATTTGGTTTACATTCAAGTGTGTCATCACTTCAAATAAATTTCATTCTTCCGTATGTCATGTAATATATTATGTCTCCCTTCTTTATATATAATACAACAATATGGTAGTACATCAATTGAAAAGCATATCTTTGAATCCTATATATAATCTATATATCAGTACTTGGTATAATTATCAATTTTGGATACATAAACAAACTTAGATGTGTTTTAATAGTAAAAATAATACCCAAAGGCATGTTGTATGGGACGTTATAAACAGT
This sequence comes from Pulicaria dysenterica, assembly GCA_947179395.2. Taxonomy (NCBI): domain Eukaryota; kingdom Viridiplantae; phylum Streptophyta; class Magnoliopsida; order Asterales; family Asteraceae; genus Pulicaria; species Pulicaria dysenterica. The sequence goes on from OX359291.1 coordinate 20,843,915, forward strand.
AGCAAAATTATTATTTTATACCCCGACGTTATGAACAGTAGCAAAATTATTATTTTAAACCCTACACAGAGTTAAATATCTTTTGTTATGATAAGTTAAGAGAATAAGTTTTGGGTAGAGATGGTAGGGCATTGCATGTATATACTATTTGTCATCAGATCGATTCTAGCTTCCCTTCACTTGCTTATTTATATTATTTGTCAACCTACTTTTCCTCTTCTCATTTTTTTTCTTTATTTTTCTAAAGTTTTGATTTTTAGATTAAGTTTTAACTTTTTTTTAAATAACATTACGTATTAAATTTTGTTTTTCCTTTTTTTATATCACTAGATCAAATTTTCTTTTTTCATATCCATTTTCTTCCTTGAGGTTATGTTGAACTTTTCCCCCTTTCTTTTTTTCTTATTATTCCCATTTTTTCTTTATCTACGAATTTAGATATGGTTTTAACTTTACCTTTTTTTCTATAAGAACATTACCTACATGGTTTTATTTTATTTTTTATATAAAATAATATAAAAGATGTTAATATAAAAAATATTAATAAAAGTATTGTATATTACATACTCACCAAGTGAAAGCAAAGAAGGATTAATAAATCTAAACTATACCTAAATAAATCCTGAATAAAAGTATTGGAAATTATATACTCACCAAGTGAAAGCAAAGAAGGATTAATAAATCTAAACAATACCTGATGTATGCAAACCTGTAGCGATGTATGGATTCACAATATTCGTATATAACAATTATTATGAGTTTCAAACAGTAGCATTTTTGTCTTTTGTGCACATCATTTAATATAAAAAAGATATCATAGAGATTCATATATGGAATAGTAAAATAACTCTTTTATAACCATAAGATTCAAGGTTTGGATCTCTCCTCCACCTTTTTTTTATATTTTTTAAAATACTTTTTTTCTTTTTTCTATTTACATGATTAGTATGTTTTATTTAATCTTAATTTACTATATATTTTAAAACATTAATAATATTAACTATTTGTATTTTATTCATATATTACTACTCATTATATGTATTTTATTTATACATTATAGCATGTGAGGTAGCTCTTACTACACGAATTATCAATTAGCTTATGATAAATTCTTATTATTTACATTCCGCCGCAACGCGCGATTTAATTTATCTCGTTCACATACATTTACTATTGCTCTTGTTCTTAAGCTTCTTGCTAGATATATTTTTTAATATTCCCTATTTCTGCATGCATCATTTCATTCTCTCTAGTTTTAATTCCATGCTTTTACTTGCTCTCTAATTTGCACTACAACACAAACAGGTTATTGCAACGGACGAAATCCGTAGCAAAAACTAAAAAAGTTGCGATAGCGTTATGACGGATTTGCGATAAACTTCAAGACATAAAACCATCACAATCATGTGGTCAGAATTCGCGACTTGGATTTCCAACGAGGGTTTTTGGGACCGCTCTTATCTGTCGCAAACACGGTTTTGTGACTGATTTTTCCGTCGCAAAAGGTGTTGTATGTAGTAGTGTTTATCCTATGAAGGTGTTTATAAATGTTTAAAGTTTGATGCTTTTGTTACGTGAGTTTATTGACATTTGGTCAATAACAAGATAAACAAACACCAAGAATTAACATGATTTAGTCGTCAGAGTCACGACATACGTACACTGGCAGAAACCAGAGACTTCTTTATTACAAGATGTCACCATAAGACACATATTGAAAGAAACCTAGCTAGGATATTTGTAGACACAAAACTAGAAACCCTAATTAATATTGGCCGTCAAATAGAATCTACAAGACTAAAAATACATGTATTTACTGCAAGTGGCTTCACAGCGACTGCCCTCCAAAAATCACAAATCCAAAAAACCTGTTCTCGATCTACTCCTCGTCATGCACCATGCCTGTAGGACCGTGGGGGTTCTAAACGAAAATCCAGTACGCACGTACCGGTTGTTTTAATGATAATTAATTTAACTTTAACTGACCACCTCACCACGCACGTAGTGATCTCCACTACGCACGTAGTGGACTCATCACGCACGTGATGACCTTCATGCATACTTAAACTTCCAAACACAAATCAACACATGATTAAGTACTTGTAAGCTTAAGATAAACATAAATAACCACTTAGAACATATAACCATGCAAACCATTATTCAAAACATATTTGAATTAACATTTCAAGTAAGCATGTATATATTTCATTGATAAGAACTAGGGATTTACCAATATGCACCAACAATGCCCGTGAACTATCTTTCCCCATGCCGTGAATCATCTTGATCAGACCAAGATCCGAATCATAGAGTTCACGTCAAGCCCCCCCTTCCCTAATTAGATTCTAGTTTTAACATCGTACCGCTAATTTCAAGTCACACCTAACATAATCTACACACACTATATATATATATATATATATATATATATATATATATATATATATATATATATATATATATATATATATATATATATATATATATACACACACACAAATTCATTTGTTTATTCAAATCAAATTATTCAAACGTATGAAATACACTCTTTGATATTTCAGAAGAACGTATTATTGATTATCAAAATTGACAGGTACATAAAGACGGATCTAAAAGATGCCATGACAAAAACATCTTTAATTATCAAGAGAAGACAAGAGACTTTTCAAAAGATTGTCGGCCAAATACTCAATCAATTATCAATAGAAGACAAACGACTTTTCAAAAAGCAAGATTCTAAAGAAAAAGCAACGGTGCGCAATTATCAAGATTTCAAAAGCAAATTAAAGAAGATTTGAAATCCGCAACCGGCTATCCTCGGTTACTAAGTCATCAAATATGCCTATAAAAGAAGACTCAAGACTTAGTGTTGATCATCTCTTAGTTTTAGAAAAATGTTATGCAAACTTCTAAAAAACCCTATCTTAGATTCTTAACCTCCCAATGTTTAAAATCTTTAGACTTCCAGATATTCATATCTCCCGATGTATGTCAAGATTGTCGTGAAGACAAGTGTAATCAAGATTATTTAATCAAAGAAGGTACTTTATCATAAATTACTGCTTGCCTTGTTTATATCAAATTTTGACAAAAAACCTTGTATCAATAATGAAACAAGAACTTTGTATTTTTTTTAGTTTAATTCACTCAACATCGATCCTTTAATCGCAAATGGTATCAGAGCCATGTGCTCTTAGTTGTTCTTCATCAATCAATTTATCCTGATTATATTATTAGATGATTTATGATGTCTGATATCTGTCTTAGTAAACAAATAATTTTACTAGTATATATGACTTTAAAGAATATTAAATCTCTTACTGATTTCAAAATAACAACGTTAGAAGATCTATTATTGTCATTGTTAGTCATTATTGTTGGTTGGATTAGCGTAAGAGGCGAAGGAAGGTCTGTAAGACGCCCAGCCGGACCACAACAATAAAACACTGTAGGTATTCTTTGTTATCTATTTAAAGATCATTAAAAGAATTTAATTTCTTTCGAATCATACTATTTCTAAAATTACAATTTACAATAGATAAAATGATGAATTTATTTTCTAAGAAACATAATCTAGATAAAGAGAATAATTAAGAAACTGATTTACATATGAATTATATGGAAATTCATATCTCTGATATTGAACAAAATTTATCAAATTGAACAATTGCAAAACAAGATTTTAATACTATTTATAAAGTTGGAGCTTTTGACTTTTTACATGGAACAAACTATATCTATTAATAAAGATTATGATAACTTACATTTATTATCCAATCTGTTATATATATATATATATATATATATATATATATATATATATATATATATATATATATATAGAGGAGGATTCCATTGAGAACCAATTTTAGTGCGAGAACCGCGAGAACCAATCTTAGCCGTTGATTTGATAAGTGAAATACATGGATGGAGAGCGTGGTGGATCAAGTGTGACAGGGTGTATGTGAGGAATTTATGGGTGGGCAATGATATTGAAAGAGGGGAAATTTGACTGCTCATATTGATTCTCGCGGTTCTCGCATTAATAATGGTTCTCAATAGAACTTCAGCATATATATATATATATATATATATATATATATATATATATATATATATATATATATATATATATATATACTAAACGACACTACTAACCAACGCAATATAATAAGGGACCGTAATTTACAATATTGGCGTACAAACTTAATCAAATTACGTAATACAACCTAAACTTTAACTACACCATAAACCTCGATGTAAAGCTTAACTTATTTATATTAATTTACAGTAATGTTAATGTGTGTTTTTATTTTAAGTGATTTTGCTCTTATTCTTTTCGTTTATCACTATAAGTAAAACGAACAAACTCTGGTATAATATTTATTTAACATTTATGGTATTGTTCGCCATGAACATACGTATAGTTATGCGTAATTGATTAGTACAACATACAATATACGTAAGAGTATGCATTTAAGTTCAAGGGCTGTATAAACCAAGCCTAGCTGAAACACAAATGTTAAGTGGACCATCGATCTGAATATTCAGCGTGGTTCTATATTTTGGATCTTCGTTTTCATCACTCAACTTGAACACAAAGCAACCTATCAATATAGAAGAAAAGATCTTCATCTGCCTATACGCAAAGTCTCGACCTAAACAAGTTCGCGGTCCAGCCTGTTTATCGACAGTAAAAATAGAAGTCGTTGATTACCATGCATGATATATAAAAATATGACTCCAATATGACATACTTGATGATAACTTGTTATATATAGTACATTAAATTACTCTTAAGTCATTATTAAAACGTGACTAAATTTAATAATCACACTTAACCAATAAAACCTAATTACTCATTATAATATATAACATTTGCTAGAAATTATGAATAGTACTGTTTTTTGGTCTTTAAGTGCTAATATTAATATATTTAAATAGGAGACCATGAAATTTTACCAACTTGCTAGGTGGATGGAGTGGTCTCAAACATATAAGACATAAGACTTGGGTTCAAATCTTGAATGACACCTTTTTTTATTGCTTTTTCTACAAAAGTTAGGCAACCCTTTTTATTTCCTTTTTATGTTTAGATCTTGCTAATAGTATTTAAACAATTTTATCTCACGAGAGTTTTTTTATATTTTGGGAAATCTTCTTTGATTATGAAGATTAATAACTATGTGTTATGTTCACGTAATACGAACAAGTTAATCGGTATAAGTATGATATCGAATGGAAGGATGTGAATACAAAATGAATTTTTTAAGGAATTTCACTAAATATTCAATTCTAATTGTTTAGATTTTCATCTGCTTTATTTTAAGTATTCACTTTAAAATATTACTTTTAGTATTACTTATCATTATTTTTTCCCGTCGCAATGCGCGTGTAACATCAAACTCGTTATAAGTATAAAATTAAGGAGGTTTAATTAAATGAGTTATGTCGTTGTGAGAATCAAAATCAGAGAATTAGTGTTATTTTTTTTTGAAAAGCATATATTATATTGATATAAGAAACTGTACATATAACCAATTTAACCCACTATGTAATTTCCACCCTTACCATAAGACATGGTTAGGGCTCATCTACTGGACTGTTATTAAGGTAATTGCGATACCCTTGATTACAATTACTAAAATAACCATCCAATTAACCCTCCAGTTTACCACCATTTTACCCTCTTGTTACTTTATGTGCTGCAGTTGATCCGACAGAGAATTAGTGTTATGTTATGTTATTTGAGGTTAGTTAGGAATTTTGTAAAAAGTTTATGTACAAAGTTTCATTAACGGGTGGGGTGATGGTTTTACATGTCTGACCGTAATGATTCTCTAATTTGAGGTCAAAAGGAGTGTACATTTGACTATGTACGTAATAACATTTCACAAACCTGAAAAGCTGTAAATTTGAAAGGGTTCTCTGAATGAAAGCAACCATTGTCATCAAGCCATCTATTTGGTTTAAAGTCAAGTGCGTCGTCGCCCCAAATAAACTTCATTCTTCCCATTGCATATGGCATGTAAGATATCATATCTCCCTTCTTAATAATACAACCATCTGGTAGTACATCATCTGAAAAACATATCTTTGCATCCTATATATATATATATATATATATATATATATATATATATATATATATATATATATATATATATATATAATCTGTATATATTAGTACTTAATGAAATTATCAATTTTGGATACATAAACAAACTTAGATGTGGTTTAACATTGAAATCAAACACCAAGGCATGTTGTTTAGAAAATTCAAATACATTTACTATTGTTCTTGTTCTTAAGCTTCTTATTAGATACATTTTTGCATGCTGCAGTAAAATATTCCCTATTTCTTATAGCAAAATGATGAACACAGTTGATAAGGTTGAATAACTCTCTTATTCAACAAATAGGGAAGAATACAATATATATACACAGTTAAAGGAAATGAAGAGTAACAACTTTACTAACTAACTTATAACAAACTACTCAACTAACTAGTTAAATAACTTCACATGTCGTAAGGTGTTTGCTCCTTTGAACATATTGAGATGACAGTGTACTTTGTCCATTAGCCCCCCCCCCCTAACAAGTTAACAGTGTGAAAGGATCACAAATGCCGAACTTGAAAATACATTCATAGTGTAGTGATTTTGAAAGACCTTTAGTGAGTACATCTCCAATCTGAGCCTTGGATGGAACAAAGGTGGGAAGGATATGTCCAGTTTTGATTTTCTCTCGGACAAAATGGCAGTCACTTTCAACATGCTTAATCCTAGCATGATGAACAAGATTTGAAGCCAATGCAATTGTGGTGGCATTATCACAATGGACTTTGATAGGGTGATGAACTCTTAGTTCTAAGACTTTGAGTAAGTTGATGAGCCAAGTGATTTCACAGGTGCAGTCTGCTAGTGCTCTGTACTCTACTTCAGTGGAAGATCTGGACACAACAGACTGCTTCTTTGATTGCCACGAAATGAGATGAGGTCTAAGGAAAATATAGTAGCAAGTGATGGATTTTCTGGATGTAGGACAGGATGCGTAGTCACTATCACAATATGCTCTGATTTGTAAAGTAGATGAGATTGGAAAGTGTATTCCTTGACAAGGGCAGAGTTTGATGTATCTTAGAACCTTGTATAAAGCATGTAAATGACTTGTGCGAGGCTCGTGACTAAATTGACTCGAAGTTTGAGCTGCAAATGAGAGATCAGTTCGCGTAATGGTGAGGTATAAATGTTTACCCACAAGATTTGAGTACAAAGTACCATCCAAGACTTGTCCATCAGTGGCATTGAGCTTTATGTTTGGATCAATGGGTATTGATGAGGGTCTGTCATCTAAAATCTCTGCTGTATGGAGAAGCTCCAAGGCATATATCCTTTGTGTCATGAAAAGACCATTGTCATTGCATAGGAATTCAATTCCCAGATAGTAGTGAATAGAACCAAGATCCTTGATGCTAAATGCTTAATCCAATTTCTTCATGATACTGGTAATGAGAGAAGTATTGTTGCTAGTAAGCAAGAGATCATCAACATAGATGAGTAAAGCCAAAAAATTTCCATCCTTTTGATAGGTAAGTAGGGGTGTAATCGAGCCGAGACAACTTGTGATCGACTCGAGATCGACTCGAAAAATATTCGAGATCGACTCGTTGTTACCGAGCTCGAGCTCGAGCTCGAGCTCGAGCTACTCGAGTAGTAAGCCGAGTCGAGTTCGAGCTTCATCATACTCAGCTCGCTAGGCTCGCGAGCCTAATCGAGTATTTATAAAAAGACTTTTTTACCCTTAATAAATATAAATATTACATATTTACCCATTCTATATAAAACCAAAAAACCCTAAATCCCTAATCAGATGGTACGCCTCCAGCCTCCAGCCTCCAGCCTCCAGCCTCCTTCCTTCGTTCCTCGGTTCCTCCTTCCAGGAGTAAACGATTTCACATAATCGAGTAAACGGTGGTTGTCGTGGTTCCAGGTTTCTTCCACGGTTCTTCCTATTCCACTTTCCACCGCCAATCACACGCACCTTCACCGGAGATTTGAGGTATGCAGTTTTCTTGATTCCATTAATCCATTTATTCGACATTTTGACCACAGTTTTTTGATTCACATTCGATTTTCGAATATGAGGTAACAGATAAATACATTTTCCTTCTACTATTTTAGTTGGCTTTTTCTTCCACCATTTTCACCTTCGATTGTCAATTTGCCACTTGGGAGTCAGGACTAGTTGATTGCTTTGTTCCTCGTTCGAATACCAACTACCAAGGCGATTTTGAGGTAAGTAACATTGACTCTAATATAATCTCTGTTTATACTTGACAATAGACACTCTCGACAGTCGAAGTGTAGAATTATTTTGTATCTGTTATGGGATAAAGTAACTATTTTATCGATTGTTTTGTGACTCAGTGTTGTATAGCTTTTAACTACAATTGAGGTAACTATTTTGTGACTCACTGTTGTTTAAATGTTTCTGAATTGAGCAGTGTGTTGCAGCATTGATATGTTAAATGGAACAACAAGATCAGTTGAGGTAATTAACTTTGACTATAATATAATCGCTGTTGTTTAATTGTTTCTGACTCAATGATCAGCTTAAATGCTTGTTTAATACCTGCTTATATGCAAAGCTACTGTAGGTCTTCTTAACCCTCTACAGAACATAGAAAAGTCTTCAAGAATGTAATCAAATAACAGCAGGCATGTCATATTGTCATCATTATGCTATTGTTACAAAACTTAAAACTCTTAACCAGAAAGAAACTGTCATAGTACCTATAAAGGGTGGTAACAATCACAGATGTTTGCTTTTGTTCAACAATGCTTTTTCAACCATACATGAAAATATAGAGTTCTTGAATCTTATTGCTGGTTTCCTACCTTCATATGTAAACTGATTTCCTGTGGTCATCTTTGATTTTCATATTTTTTTTTTCACAGCATAGTAGCCATTTGACAGTAGGATTTTTTATCATTAAGGACAAACTTGAATATATAGATCGAGCTAAGATATATGATTGTGTGTATATTGTAGAATCTGTTTTTTTATTTAGTATCCTTTGCTGAATGTTTTCATTTGTGTGGTTATTTATTTTGGTTATTCAATTCTATTTTATTTCATGTTTTTACAAGTGTTTGCCGAGTTGTTTGGTGTTGTTGCTTTCCGGTTCAAGATGAGAAGATTAAAACACATAACATGCTTAATGGAATATGTATTTTAGAGTATTGTTCAAGACTTAATGTTGTTGTTTCTATTTTTTTCACTCAAGTTGTATTTTATACTTTCGGTAACGTCTTTTGGAGACATAAATTCTGTTTCTATTGCTATATTTTACCAGAATATATAGATTATTATGTGCAAAGTAAAGCCTGTTAATTAATTTTAAAAAATTAAAAAAAGTCCGAGTCGAGTCGAGTCGAGCTCGAGTATGTCGAGTACTTCATCGAGCTCGAGCTCGAGCCTAAAATGTAAAGCTCGGTCGAGCTCGAGTCGAGTTTCGAGCTCGAGTATTAGATTGCGAGTCGAGTTTGAGCTTGCCAGTACTCGGCTCGGCTCGATTACACCCCTATAGGTAAGTAACGAAGTATCTGCATAACTTTGCTGAAAACCAAGTTCCAACAGAAAATTAGTTAACTTGTTGAACCACTGCCTATTTGCTTGCTTTAAGCCATATTTGGGTGGTAAGTTAACTTTATAACCTTGAGGAACTTGCATGTAAACTTCTTTATTTAGGTCACCATGAAGAAATGTATTATTTACATAAAGATGTTCAATGTTCCAGTTGTTGTGAACATCTATAGCTAATAATGCCCTCACAGTCACCATTTTTGCCACAGGTGCAAAGGTTTTATTATAGTCAATACCTTCCCTTTGTGTGAAATCTAGCTTTAAACCTTTCTATTGTTCCATCAACATGACATTTAATTTTTTATACCCATTTGCAGCCAATGGGTATTTTATTTGGTGGCAAAGTGGTTAAATACCAAGTATTATTACTCTGAAGTGCTGCAATTTCTTTATGCTACCCATCTCTGATCTTTGGATACATGTGAATATGATGATGGTTCAACCAAGTGATTGATGGTGTTTATGAGGTGTCTAGTAGAAGGATTTTGAATGTTGGTGTAGTTGAGAAATTTAGAGTGATGAAACTTAGTGATTGATGGTTGAACTGTGTGTTTAAAGTTTGAGCATTGATAGTCTTGAAATTTGATAAGAGGTCGTGAGACTCTTTGAGACGTTCTTATAGGTGGTGTTTTTTTAGAACCGGAAGGATTCGATGGTGGATTTGGTTGATGTTTCCGGTTGAGTGTTGGTGTTTAGAGGGGGTGAATTAGATGAAGAAGTAGGAAGATTAACAGATGGTGAAGTTGATAGATTTTCCGTGTTAGAAGGGAATGTGGCAGAGGGAGGTGATGAAGTGACGTCATGATCATGATAGAGTGGAGTTGAGTCATGAAATTGTGATGTAGTTGGAATGTGACAGTTTGTATTATGGAATGGAAAGGTGGATTCATTGAAGATGACATCCTTACTTATAATGGTTTTAAGAGTAGTGATATTATAGAGAATGTAACCTTTTTGAGTTAGTGGATAACCAAGTAGAAAACATGGAATAGAACTTAGTGTTAACATATGCAAGACAGACTACTACTTTGAGATGATCCAGTTTTGGTGGAGAATTGTAAACACATTTCATAGGGACTTTTAAAATTCAGTGGCTTGGATGGGAGTCTCTTGATTAAGTATGTGGCAGTGAGAATACAATGACCCCATAAGTGGATACGAAAGTTAGCTTGAAATCATATGGCTCTAGCAATTTCGAGGAGTTGTTTGTTTAAATTTCTATAAACTCTTGCATTTTGTTGGGGTGTGTAGGGACATGAGGTTTGATGAACTATGCCATTGTTTTGAAAGAATTCTTGTATGTATGAGTTGAGAAATTCAGATCCATTGTCACTTCTCATTGTTTGTATTTTGGTTTGAAAATGGTTTTTGATTTAAAGATGACATTGTTTGATATGTGAGATGGCATTGTGTTTGGTTGGTAAAAGGTAGGTCCATGTAGCTCGTGAGAAGTCATCAACAAATGTTAGGAAGTAGTTACATCCATTCATAGTTGAATATTTGTAGGGACCCATACATAACAAGGCATTAGCATGTGAATCACTTGAAGGAAAAGAAAGGGCTTGTTGCTTTGAAAGAGGATAGATAGTACATTCATTGAAACCAATATTGTACTTTATTACAGATCAAAATTCTTTTATATGCTTAAGAATATGAAATGAAGGATGACCAGTCTGGAGTACCATCGATGGGATTCATTGTTTGCAGCAGTGGAGTTGATGTGATGGGGTGAGTGTGTTGATGGATTGGCTTGAATGTCCTGTTCAATGACATATAGACCATCACAGAGGGTGCGATGTGCAATCTTCTTGTTGTGGTCCTGAAAATAAAATGAAATGGGAGTAAACAGCACAGATGATGAAAGTTTTGTAACTAGCTTACTAATGGATAATAGATTGTAGGAGAAAGTGGGAATGAACAAAACATCATGGAGAGTGAGATTAGGTGTAACATTGACAGAGCCATATTTCATGACTTTGGTGTTGTGACCATTGGGTAACATGACAAGGATAAGGATAGTGAACTCATGAATATCATACATAAGTGAGAGAGAATTCGAAATGTGGTCAGTTGCCCCATTATCAATAATCCATGCATTCTTTAGATGTGAGATGAAATGCTATGAATTTATAGACATTTTGCAGTAATATGAGGAGTAATAATCTTGGGAATACCTTCCCGCAACATTACTTGTACCTTGAGTGTCCTTGAAGGTTGACTGTTGTAGTGCAACTAGGACTTGATCTAGTTGATTTTGAAGGTGTTCCATTCTTGCACTCATGTCATCCGTATCCATGCTTGTATTTGTGGTGTTAGATGGTATATTGTCTTGTCCAATCACCATATTGACAGCCTTATTAAAAGTACTTTGTTGCTTGTTTAGTGGTTTGTATTTCCCATGCAGTGGATGACCCAGTGGATATCCCACTAGCTTATAGCATTCATCCTTCCCATGTCCTTCCCTTTTACAGTACTCACAATATATGCTTTTCTTAAAGGTGCTTTTCTTTATTTGATTATCAATTCATACAGGGATCTTATTATATCTCGTGGTCTAAGCATTATAGTTCCTGTTTGACTGTGCAGCAAGAATAGTTGATAATGAAGTTTTAATAACGTTTCGTTCTCTTTGTTTTTCTTCCTGTCTAATCATTCCATATGCTTTGGCAACTGTAGGAAGAGGCAGCAATAGAAGGATTTGACTTCTAGTGTTTGAGTAGCATTCATCTAGGCCCATAAGAAATTGAATTAGACGCTTCCTTTGGTCTCTCTCACCACTTGCCTTCCCATTCTCACATGTGCATAGGTACAATGTTTCTAATGCATCAATTTCATCCCAAAATCCCTTCAACTTATGATAATAAACCTCAATCGAAAAGTTTGTTTGTTTTAATTGAGCAATATCATTGGATAGTTGATATATCCTATGACCATCTAATTGTGAATAATGCTTTTGTAACTCATTCCACATATCAGTTGCAGTATTAATGAAGGTGAGAGAGTACTAATTTGATCAGAAATTTTGTTTAAGATCTAGGATATTACCATATCATTGGTGCGATCCCAGATACTTTTGCTTTTGACTGCGAATCAGGTTCTTTGAATTCACCTTAAACAATCTTCATTTTATTCTAAGCACTCAAAGCAATCATCATTGATCTTTTCCACGAGTTGTAGTTATCAGATCCAGTGAGTTTCTTTGATCGAGATGAGGATCATGCCAGGGTGATCTTGCTGATTGAGGAATAATGGATGATTTGGAATCTTTATCATATTTTGAGTTTGGTGGAGCTGCCATGGAATCAAGTTTTGGATCCCCTCACAAGGTTACATAAGGAGCTCTGATACCATATAGCAAATTGGTGAACACAGGTGATAAGGTTGAATATCTCTCTTATTCAACAAATGGGGAAGAGTACAGTATATATACACAATGAAAGGAAATGAAGAGTAACAACTTTACTAACTAACTATTAACAAACTACTTAACTAACTAGTTAAATAACTTCACATGTCGTAAGGTGTTTGCTCCTTTGAACATATTGAGATGACAGTGTCCTTTGTCCATTATTTCTACACGCATATCATTTCATTCACTCTTATTTTAATTCCATGCTCTTAAATGCTGTGTAATTTTATCCTACGAAACTGTTTATAAATATTAAAATATGATGCTTGTGTTACGTGAGTTTATTGACATTGCATTTGTGATATTCGTTATATAAACTGTTGAATTAGAAGTAGCGTACCAGTGGTAACGCGGGATACAGTCTTATGGTTTCTGTTAAAGCTGCTTGAAGGTATTGCATCTTCTCTATTGCATCCTCATTCACACTCGCCTCATAATCTGCCACATTTGAGATCTTTTCCTTCATGTTTGTTGCTTCTATGATATCTTTTGCAACTTTATCTTGAACTTCAGGATGTCTGCATAGCATGTAAATGAACCAAGACATAGTAGCTGCTATAGGACTTTTACCGGCAAGTACGAAGTTTAGTATTATATCTCGAAGGTACTTTGGATCTCTATTATTCATCTGCATAAACCTTGATAAAATGTCTTCTCTCTTGGACATCATGTCCTGTATTTAATCAATGATAAATATGTTGTCAATAGGAATTTCTAGATCGAAGAAAAAGAACATTTTCGACTTTTGGGGTCAAACCATGAAACCACAAACAGTACAAATTTAACTCCACAAATGTTATATCAAACTCATTTTGAAGTCATTTTGACATTAGAAGCTAAATTATACGTACATCTCTATTTCTTGTTTGGGAGTCGAATTCGATATATACAATCTTACCGGAAGATCATCCTCAGACTTGTTCATTTGTTCGGTTTTAATCCGGATCATCTTGTAAACAAAATCATCAATCAATTTGATATTTTTCTTCAACTCAGCTTCCGTTCCAACATTCAAATATCTCTTGATCTTCCATGATAAATCAACATATCTTCTATATGTCAGCTCATCTGTGTCATCGAGTGCACGACTAAATCTAGCACCTTCTTCATTAGAACCACTCAAGTTGTCAAGATCAATTCCAAATGCAACTTTAAATATTGAATCAGCTGTTGCTTTCATGAACAAGTCCTGCACACATATAAATAAGCATACGATGGAATGTATGTTATGTTTAATCAGCCCGATTTGATTAAAGCTAGCTACAAATAATATTTAAATGTTATATATATATATATATATATATATATATATATATATATATATATATATATATATATATATATCTAGGAGGTACATGCAAGAAGCTTCTATTTTGCGAGAAGTGTGAGGAGTGTTTTAAGCCTTTGGATCAGAATTATTTGATGGTTAAGATGGATTATGGCAATCTTGTAATTAAGTTACATAATGAAAAGGGATAATATTTTATCAAATATGAATAAAAGATTATGAGTGCTTCTCGCAGTTCTTGTAATAATGATACTTCTCGTATTAACTCTCCCATATATATATATATATATATATATATATATATATATATATATATATATATATATATATATATATATATATATATATATATATATAATGCGTGTATAATCAACTAGCTAGAAACTTAATTTACATTTATATCAACTGTTTGGTTGTTATTTGCTGCTTCTAAAAAGATGTTCCCGAGTTTTATTGCATTTTCTCTAAATGTTACACTGCTAAAGTCTCTCAAAACTTTGGTAGAGAACTCGTGGCTTGATAACTTCCTTTGTTCCTGCCATTTTTCTCCATCAACTGTGAATATACCATCGCCAAGAAAATCTTCTAGCACGTTGTGGGTATAGGTACCCTACAATTATCATATATTTGTATATACAAAGACACATTAGATTACAAACTATTTAACTCGTGTATTAAACACGTGCTTCGATCAACTAAATATACACCATATATTAAATTTTAGTTATTTATTTACAAAAGATGTAGGGTCAAAAAAATATTATTTCATGACCGTCTTCATAATCGAAATATGTTTTAGAAAAAACTAGTAAGGTATCCGCATAACGCGGCGGCGTTTAAATAGAGACGAGTGAGATTGTAAGGTGATATGATGAGTTTTTTGTGATGGCTAGCAATATTGGAAATGACGGTTACAAATGATGACTGACGATAATAAATAATCTTACAATAAATTTAAAGTAATATAGGTGCTACTATCTCATCAAACTTTAAATTTAAGAATGTAGTAATATTATTTATACACATTAGCTTAAAGCAATATGAGATCGTACAAATAAACGACTTTTAGATTTTGAAATTCGAATATAATAAGTTTTTGCTTTTGAAAACTTGGATAAATACTTGTTTAGTCCATTTGCTTTGTCACAATTACATTCATAGTCTTGAATTTCATTTATTATACTGAAATATATATTGTTTGGATTTTGTTTCATATACGATTCCCTCTCTGTCTCCGACGAACATAGATTAAATAAACACATTATATGTTTACATAAAAATTGGTTTTGTATATATAATCTATACTACATTATAAAACATTTAACTTTCTCTCTCTTAAAAATTTTAAGACTACTTAATTTTAAGTAGTACATATTTTTTTGCTTAAGATACAAACACTTAAAATAATAGCCTAACCAATCATTCTCTTGATTATCTCATGTAATTTAAGACAATTATTACTTTAGTAAATCATTAAACATCACAAAAATTATTTAATTTATCTCATTATGACTTAATTACTTACATCAAGACAATTTTAAGGCTATAATATTTTTTCCTTTAATTATTCAATAATAATATTTTTTAGTTGTTTTTCAAAAACTATTTTAACAACTAATAAAATGGTTGATTTAAAAAAAGTAAAGAAATCAGAACAGGTAGAAAATACATGGATAGGTTGACAAACACCGCATTTCACATACCATACCCTACTTTTTATATCAAACATGTTATCGAGCACAAACTATTGTCGTCGCCGCCGCCGCATTGCACGGGTGCAATGCTAGTCTTATAAAAACCTTTTTTAAATCTTCTTTACTAATTATTATATTGATACTCTAAGATGATAATTTTTTTAAGTTTTAAAAGTATTGAAATTTAATTTTTTAAGCATTAAATTAAATCGAGTATTGAAATATGAAAAAATAAGGTTTTTATAGTCGGTAACATTAAATGTGCATAACAAATTTAAAATAGATTTGCATATATTTTTAGAACGTGTGCATACCAAATAGAATATTAGCTTCATTTATTAGAAAATTTAATCTAGTTTAGAAGGTTAATACTTGGATGGATGTGATTTATCTAGATTAAATAGATGGTTAGGATTGATTGAAAATTAAGAAGTGTTAAAATTTATGATAAGAGAGAATGTTATATGTTTTATATAGTAGTATAGATAATTCAAATATTACCTATTTTGACGGATAATCTAGTAGGCAATGGAAATAGAAAAAGTAAAAAAAAAGCCTCTCGGGATCTCGCCCTAAAACAGACGGAGACTCACACACTCACCTACGAACCGGCTCTCTTCTCTCTCGCTCCCACAATCATCACCGACACAAAAGCACATCGTCATCATCCTCGACGCCGGCCACTCGCGAGACGCACGTCTCCATCTCCGTCACCGTCACTTAGTGTATCACCATCCCATCCCGCCCTAAACAGACCACACATCATTATATTACAAACATGCATCAGCTATCTCCTCTCTCCTCTCCATCTGATCGATTTCTTCTCTCCTAGGGTTTTTGGATTCGAACTCTAGGGATAACTCAGCTGTACATTTATGAATTATAATGTTTGTTTTGATTTCAAATACAAAATAGGTTTGATTTTGATTTCAAAGGACTTTAGGTTTATCGATCTTGAGCCTTTTTTGTTTTGAGTATTTAGCTTATAATTATTGTTAATAGGTCTCATATTGCTTGCTCACTCGCAAACTTCATGGTGTTGTAGTTCAGGTTTTATTGTACATAACGTTGTACATTTAACCTTATTTGCTTCTTATTTGGTCAAATTGGTACAGGTATTATCTTCAACTCTTGCACTTATGTACAAAAACTATATGTGCATAGTGAAATTTTTCGTTACTCGCACTTATATTAGTTGTTTGATCTTAAAACTTATTATGAGTATAATGAAATTTATGTGGATAATGTTGCTCACACCACTCTTGTAATGGTGCTTATAGAAAATGAATCATATTGTTGGGGCATAATATATTTTTGGTGCAACCAGGTCCTATTATTCTTAGTAAAATATGAATCCCTTGTCACAGTTCTTTGTTATCTTTTTACACGGTGTAATCTTGTGTGTTAATTAAATAATTCGAAACGACAAAATCAAGATCTTTAACGAACTAGATTCCAAGTTTCGTGAATTCCTTCTTTGTTCTTGTTCCCTTACCCTTTGTAGCAAAAGCCGGAATGTAATACCCTCCGTATGATTCTCTCGTTATGTAGGGATGGTTCTTTACATAATTGTCCATTACATGTCTAAAAATTAGTTTTCTAAGTTTAGCATTTTCACTTTAGATTTTTAAATTCAATTCGTTAATGAGTTCATATCTTAGTTGTTGTATGCAGTGAAATTGAAGGAGGATCATGGATAAGGGATTTAACAGATGAGAGGGCCAATGAGGACAAGGAGAAAAAGGTAATTGGCAACTAAAGCCATGATGGTTAATTGTTGCTTTGCATGTTCTGCATCGATGAATTATATAGTGTTCAAAATAGATTTACACAAAAACTCACTTGCACATAGTGATTTTAGTGTCCATATTAATCAGTAATAGTATTCTTGATCACCTTCTACGTGAAGATTCATTGCTAGAATTTTTGTGTTGCTACCGCTTTTGCTAATATATATTCTGGCTAAATTTTGTTCTAGTTATGTTGTCATATCTAATTGCTTGATTGGTTAGACAAAACTCACTTACTACCAGTTTTTACTCGGGGAAGCCGGAGATCTGTCAAAATGCAGACTCTTTACCATGGGTAGAGGTATAAGTGTACGACTATCTAGTTATCTTTTACATACTCCAATGCAGTCATCTAAATTTTCCCTTGCACCACATTAAGTGTTGACATTATTGAATTCTAATAAAAGACCATTTGTTCCTATGAAGATGTTTGAAATTCGAAAGCCTATTGCAGATTGCTTTGCATTATAGAAGATGCTTCACAAGTAATCCCCATCTCCATGATGCATCTTATCTCTTTTTCATGCATTTTGCTTGCCAATTATATTTTTTTTCTCCATTTTGCAAGATCAAGTACAAATAATAACTATATACCATATATCTTAACTTGGTTAGTGGATGTATTGGAAACGATGATGCTAAGAAGTTCTGTCTTTGACAAAGATTTGATCCTTGAAAACCTTGAGGTATTATATCTAGCTAGAGTTGAACAGAACATCATAAATTTATAAAGCCTAGATTTTGATTGGGTGTTTCTTAATGTCTTTTCTCTATTTGCAAGACTTTTGGAGAGGATTTTTAGATGCCAAGCTTAAGGCTTTCTATAAGTTTGATCTAATTCATGAACATGTAAGTTGTTTGATTTGTACGAGGGTATATATGCCGATTCCTCCTAGCTTTCTGATGGGAATTTGATCACCTCTTTCATGTTAGTGTGGTTTGAATTTTTTGCTATGAACATAACAAGTTGGGTAGCAAGTCAAAATGGACTCGTGTATAATAGGTTTTGGTTAAAATGGGTTTAAGTCCTCACTGATTCGAGTCAAAATGGTTCATTAGAAAACAATATTGAAAATGAAATATTGGTGTTAATATGGTAGTAAAAGTTATTTCTATGTATTAGAAGTCATTTGCAGTTGAAATGTTTGCATCAATTCAAACTTCTTTTGTTCCAGGTTACCCAGACCTAGTGTGTTGAAGACACAATTATCTCAAGCTATTGTCTCTTCACTATGAAATTGATTCCTCGTCACTATGAAATTAATTTAGAATCTCTAAAAATTATGTTCTTAATACTAACTTGATTTTGTATAAAATATTGGTTGTTTGTACTGATTTAAATATAATAGTAATGATGATGAGCTATTTGATTTACCATATGTATGATTTTAGAGATTTCTTTTTTTATATATAAAATTCAGTTAAAACAAATAATATTATCCTTTGTTATTAAGAAAGCAAATGAATCAAAATTGATTCTTAATAGATTTAGTGACTGTAATAAAATACCTTTTCAGACAAAAAAAATGTAGGTAAATTTTCATTCACTACAGCTTCAGCGCTGTTAGTTACGGAAATTTTATGTCACAATAGACCTTTAGCTATTGCTTCGCTACTGATGTTTTTTTCTTCCGTGAGAGGAAGTCAAATCATCTATAGTGACGGAATTTAGACTTTTACTGACGCTTGTGACAAACCTTAGCTAATTAAGTTTGTTTCATTTTTCTTATATAAATAGCATTTCATTTTGTTGGTGATTTTAGTGTTACCGGTTCATTTAGTGTAATGGATTATATATGTGTGTTTCAAGGGGATTGAGCTTAGTTCTAAACCAAGTATGGAGAGTGTGGAGTACACGCTTCGTATAATCTAAGCTCGTCCAGGTAATATTTAGGGGGCAACGCCCCCTGGCGGGGTGCGGGGCAGCGCCCCGGCCCGAAAATTGATAATAGTAGAAGGTTTACAATTGAAATTTCGATTTTTAAGGGTCCTATTTGTAAAACTTCAAACTTGGAAACTGCCGTCTTCTGGTTATGATCTGGGGACGTTTTCATTTTGAAACACACTAAGAGTTCGAAATAAAAAAAATCTCTCTAGTTCTTCCTTTCTCTATACACAAAGATTCAATCTTTGGATTATCCCAAAGCACTATTCGTGAAACTCGTTCTAGGGTCGAATAATTGCTTTTGGAAAGTGTTTACACACGATCCAAACGATTATCCAAGTTTAATTCTTACAAATCTACGAATTTACTCTACAATCAAAAGCAATTATTGGAAAAGAATCATGGCAGAATCTGTGAAAGATATGACTTCGAAGTTCAGTAAATTGGAGAAATTTGAAGGCAGCGATTTCAGGAGATGGCAGAAGAAGATGCACTTCCTTCTTACAACTTTGAAAGTTGTTTATGTGAGGAGTACCCCCATGCCTGAAATCACAGAGGATGAAACACTGGAAGCAACAAGGCGCAAATGCAAATGGAAAAATGATGACTACATCCGCAGAGGCCACATATTGAACGGTATGTCTGATACCCTTTTCGATATATATCAGAATGTTGAATCCGCTAAGGAATTGTGGGATTCTCTTGAATCAAAGTATATGGCGGAGGATGCTTCGAGTAAGAAGTTTCTGGTTTGTAATTTTAACAATTACAAAATGGTTGATTCAAGATCTGTGATGGAACAATACCATGAACTCCTGCGAATTTTGGGACAATTTAAACAACATGGTCTGAATATGGATGAATCCATTTTTGTGTCAAGTGTCATTGATAAACTTCCACCATCATGGAAGGATTTTAAACACATGTTGAAACACACAAAGGAAGAGTTGTCTTTGGTACAACTTGGCAGTCATTTAGGGATTGAGGAAGCATTCCGGGCAAATGATAATGACAATAAAGGAAGGGGTAAAGATGTTCCAGGCCCCTCTTCTGTGAACATGGTAGAGAAGGGAAAGAACACTAAACAAAATGACAATAAAGGCAAGGTAAAGAAGAGGAACTTCAAGGATTCCAACAAGAATTATAAATTGGCTTGCTAGAAATGTGGAAAAACGGGTCACTTTAAGAAGGATTGCCGTGTTGGAAAGAAGAAGGATGAATCAAGCACTAGTGGTTCGGGAAAGGGGTCTAAGGACCAACCTCCTAACCAAGGTCAGATTTTGATACATGGTTTTAATTCTGGAAAAGATTATGTATTATTAATTTTTGAAACATTTTATGTGCAGGATGATAACATTGCCTGGTTGGTGGATTCCGGTGCCACATCTCATGCATGCAAGGATCGTTGCTGGTTTAAGACACTTGAACCGGCTGAAGATGGATCTATGCTATATATGGGAAATGAGGCATCTACTCCAATCCTTGGTCATGGAAGTGTAGTGTTGGAATTTTGTTCTGGAAAAGCTATTACTCTTATGAATGTGTTGTATGTACCTAAACTACGTAAGAACTTAGTGTCGGGTCCCGTATTAAATAATTGTGGCTTTAAACAAGTCATTGAATCCGATAAGTATATCTTATCGAGGTGTGGTGTATTCGTAGGATTTGGATATTATTATAATGGTATGTTTATGTTGAGTCTTAATGGTGTTCCGCAAGGTGACATCTTCAAAAGTTGATGATCCTATCCTATGGCATGCTAGATTAGGACACGTACGCTACAAAAGAATGGTTGATATGTCTAAGGATAGTTTAATTCCAGCTTTTTATTTAAATCTTGAGAAATGTAAAACATGTATGCTAACAAAAATCACTAGACAACCATTTAAAGATGTGAAAAGGAGTTCTATGATACTTGAATTAGTGCATAGTGATCTATTTGATTTTCATGCTACACCTTCGCTAGGAAACAAGAAATATGTTGTGACTTTCATAGATGATGCATCTAGGTTATGTTTTGTATACTTGTTGCATGCTAAAGATGAAGCCTTAGATAAATTTAAGGTTTATAAAACAGAAGTTGAGCTACAACAAAATGATTTAATTAAAGTTTTACGCACTGATTGAGGAGGTGAATATTATGATCCTATGTATTTCCAATCTGTTGGTATCATTCATGAGACAACTGCTCCTTACACACCACAACAAAATGGTGTGGCTGAAAGGAAAAATAGAACTCTTAAAGAGATGGTTAATTCCATGTTATCCTACTCAGGTTTGAGTGAAGGATTTTGGGCTGAAGCTATGTTAACGGTCTGTTGCCTATTAAATAGGGTTCCTAATAAAAGAAATAAGGTTACTCCATATGAGCTTTGGTGTAAAAGGAAACCAAATCTTAATTATCTTCGAATATGGGGATGTAGGGCTGTTGTGAGACTTCCAAAACCTAAGAGAAAGAATCTAGGTGCAAAGGGTATAGATTGTATCTTCATTGGATATGCAGAGTATTCTTGTTTCAGTTAATACTGTCATAGAGTCAAGAGATGCAATTTTTGATGAGAATAGATTCTCATCTATACCTAGACCTAAGGATATGGTTTCAAGTACAAGTGGAACTCAAAGTGGAAGTCACGAAGCTCTAAATGACACTCTTGAACCTCATAGAAGTAAGAGAGCTAGAAAAGCTAAATCATTTGGTTTTGATTTTCAACTTTATCTAGTTGAAGGATCCAAGGATGAGATTGATTCCCAATATCCATATTGTTATAATATAGAGGAGGATCCGAGGACCTTTGATGAAGCTATGAGATCTCGAGATGTTGCTTTTTGGAAAGAAGCAATAAATGATGAGATGGATTCAATCATGGAAAATAATACATGGGTTTTATCTAATTTGCCACCTGGTTGTAAGCCTTTGGGTTGCAAGTAGATCTTCAAAAAGAAGATGAAAGTTGATGGAACTATTGACAAGTTTAAGGCCAGATTGGTTATCCAAAGCATTAGACAAAGAGAAGGCATCGACTATTTTGATACATATGCTCCAGTTGCTCGTATCTCAACAATTAGATTGTTAATTGCTTTAGCAGCTATACATAATTTAGTAATCCATCAAATGGATGTTAAAACAGCTTTCTTGAATGGAGAGTTGGAAGAGGAGGTCTATATGAAGCAACCTAAGGGATTTGTTTTACCTGGAAATGAGCATAAAGTGTGTTAATTAATTAAATCATTGTATGGGCTTAAACAAGCTCCTAAGCAATGGCATCAAAAGTTTGATGAGGTAGTCTTATCAAGTGGTTTTAGTTTAAACCAATCTGATAAGTGTGTGTATAGCAAGTTTGATGATTCTGGTAGAGGAGTAATCATATGTCTATATGTTGACGATGTGTTGATCTTTGGAACAGATCAATCTCAAGTAGATCAAACTAAAGAATTTTTATCGTCAAAATTTTCTATGAAGGATATGGGGGAGGCTGATGTGATTCTTGGAATTAGAATCAAAAGGGAGAATAAATGAATTTCTATTACACAATCTCATTACATTGAGAAGGTGCTTAAAAAGTTCAATTGTTATGATTGCTCTCCTGTAAGTACCCCTATCGATCCAAGTGTGAAGCTTATGCCTAATACAGGTGATGCAGTTTCACAACTTGAATATTCAAAGTTAATTGGCTGCTTGATGTATGCCATGACAAGTACAAGATCTGATATAGCATTTGCAGTAGGAAGACTAAGTAGGTTTACTAGTAACCCTAGTACTCATCATTGGCAAGCTATAAGGAGGGTTCTTAAGTATTTAAAGAAAACTATTGATTATAGTTTAACATACATTGGATTTCCTTAGGTTATAGAAGGTTATTCTGATGCAAGTTGGATCACTAATATAGAAGATCATTCTTCTACGAGTGGTTGGGTCTTTTTGCTTGGAGGAGGTGCCATTTCATGGGCTTCCAAGAAGCAAACATGCATCACAAACTCAACAATGGAGTCTGAGTTTGTTGCTTTGGCAGCAGCTGGTAAAGAAGCTGAATGGATAAGGAACTTGATTCATGAAATTCCTTTATGGCCAAAACCGATTTCACCCATTTCTATCCGTTGCGATAGTGTTGCTACTTTGGCTAAAGCTTATAGTCAAGTATATAATGGCAAGTCTAGACACCTAGGTGTTAGACATATCATGGTTCGTGAATTGATCATGAATGGGGTGATTTCAGTAGACTTTGTACGTTCACAACAAAATTTAGCTGACCATTTGACAAAAGGGTTAGCAAGAGATTTGGTACACAAGTCTGCGATAGGGATGGGATTAAAGTCCAATTATATTTCTAGTGATAAGATACCCAATTCCCTTCTAATACAATGTTAGAAGTTGAATTCAATGTGGAAAGCTTACATATGGAGATTGGAGCACATCTAGACATCATCCCACACTATGTGCTAAGACCTGCGAGTAGGGTTAGGTTGAAGTTTATCTTCTTAATAGCTCTTTTGAAAGAATGCAAATGCAGGTGCCTGATATAAAAGAGCTACCTATATGAGTATGAAGTTTTGCCGCTTCAAGAAGCTTGGACTTAGCTTTCTATATGCTCATGAATGGATAGGGACACAGGGCTTGTATAGTGTCAAGTATGAACTTAGAGAATCATGTAAACTTGTATGTATTTTATCTTCATGTATTCAAATGGGTTGACGGGTTCAATCCTTAGGACACCCCGATTCTCGAATATTTGAAATGTGTAAAATACTAATATGGAAATTCAATCGAATCGACATTTTCATTTATGTACAAGTTTTGGTGTGTTTTGAATTGTTTTAT
Source organism: Pulicaria dysenterica (assembly GCA_947179395.2). Classification (NCBI taxonomy): domain Eukaryota; kingdom Viridiplantae; phylum Streptophyta; class Magnoliopsida; order Asterales; family Asteraceae; genus Pulicaria; species Pulicaria dysenterica. Next base: position 20,868,445 of record OX359291.1, read on the forward strand.
ATAACTTCATGGTTACACTAAAATGGGGGAGGATTGTTGGTGATTTTAGTGTTACCGGTTCATTTAGTGTAATGGATTTTATATGTGTGTTTCAAGGGGATTGAGCTTAGTTCTAAACCAAGTATGGAGAGTGTGGAGTACACGCTTGGTATAGTCTAAGCTCGTCCTGGTAATATTTAGGGGGCAACGCCCCCTGGCGGGGTGCGAGGCAGCGCCCCGCCCCGAAAATTGATAATAGTAGAAGGTTTACAATGGAAATTTCGATTTTTAAGGGTCCTATTTGTAAAACTTCAAACTTGGAAACTGCCATCTTCTGGTTATGATCAGGGGACGTTTTCATTTTGAAACACACTAAGAGTTCGAAATAAAAAAAATCTCTCTGGTTCTTCCTTTCTCTGTACACACAGAGATTCAATCTTTGGATTATCCCAAAGCACTATTCGTGAAACTCGATCTAGGGTCAAATAATTGCTTTTGGAAAATGTTTAGACACGATCCAAACGATTATCCAAGTTTGATTCTTACAAATCTACGAATTTACTCTACACATTCTCTCTCACTCACACTATATAATTCTCTACGTACTATACACTTCTTTTCTTATACACTTAATTATTTCAAATATGGATTAACACAAAGTTAAATAATTAAGAGGGCGGAGTATTAGTGAGGATCCTGTGTGTGTGAACCCGTGTTGTGCATCAGAGTTGTTCTGGTTAGTTGGTGTTTGTCCCCACAAATTTATTGAGATATAACAAACACCTCTAATTATTGGGATGGGATGGTGGGATGCTATTGAAATTCGTGCAAGTGTAGCTGTGTAACAAACAGCAGGAAGAATAGTGAATGCTTGAAGCAAATAAAATTTATGGAAGGTAGAAGAGAGCCTGCTAGCTGTTAATAAATAGAAGGCGTGTTACAGGAGAAAGTGGCTGTGGAGTGATATAGAAAGAGCGTAATCTAAGACTACTGCAGAACAACATGTGGTCAAAAGAAGTAAAAGTTTTTGTATCTTCTTTAACTAATCTTGAGTCAAAGGCTTGTACGCGCAGGTAGGTATAAAGGAACGTGAAGGTGGCTGCTGTTAGTTTAAATTGTGAGTGCTGAGATGCAACGGAAGAGGGTTGAGGTTGGATACTGCAGTAATTTGTGGCAGTAGATGAACACAATGGTTCAAGGACATTTGGTTTGGTTAGTCTACCAGTGGTTATATAATGATAGTTTTGTTGTTCAAATAAGGTTAGTAACAATGGCAGAAATGTATCAAATAAAGGTATTATGATAACTTACCAAGACCTGTGTGTAACCAATGTGAGGAAAGTTTGAAGGGAGGTGCTGCCATGATGCGCAATTCAAATGGGTAACTTTGAATAGCAAGGGCTGTGTTTGAAATCTCAGTTGAATAAGTGGTGAAGATGGAAGAAGTCAATGTTGTGGATTGGAACCATGTGCTGGACTTGTACTCTGTGTTGGGATGTTTGTACGTGAACATTTATTACCGTGATAATGAAAGCTTTCTTGATGTTCCAAAAAAAAAAAACAAGAACCTGAATCACAATCAGTGATTGATGAAGACATAAGTAACACGTTGCTCAAGAAGCTGAACTATCACGATCTCTCCAAGATGAGGTAGCAAAGGTTGCCGAAATGTGCAACGATCGAAGTGAGTTGAAGGAAAGCGGAAACAATTTGTCATTTTATGTAGTAGAGCCGCATATTTAACCGAGATTGAGAAGAAATATCTTAATTATTTTCAAGCCGATTAACGAATTGACTACTCGATGTCTTTTGAGTTATTCGACGAGATCGGTAAAATCAACAATCAGTTTGACACAAAAATCCGTATTGTGCAAAAGTTTGATAAATATATAATTGTAATATCCTATGTGTTAATTTAAGTCTTTAAGTAGTAGTTGTATTTTTATTTTATTTTAACAAGTGTAGTAGTTGTAGTATAATTTTAATATTTGAGGTTGTAAATTTTAAATATTTTGAATATGTTTGTAGTCTTTAATTAAAAAAGGTTACTGGTGTGGGTGGATGGATACTACTAGGCTTTGAATGCGGTAGAAAGATGGAAAGGGAAATGAGATAAAAACTAATATGCATTGATATGGCAAATCGGATAGAGGTAGAAATATGTGTATTCTCTTCACTCTTAGAAAGATATATGATAAAAAGGGTAAAGTTCAATATAGTCCATGTTTTTTGTGTAGTCCTGAGAGATAAATCTTAGCCGTCCGATCAACAAAACATTTTTCAGCAAACCCGCAGTCGGATCATCGTGATTTTTGGTGAGGTTGATTGGTTTTAACTCCCCTACAAGACTATGGAGCTTGATCATCGTCACGATCCTCCATTTACGAGAAATCGAGCAAAATCCGACCACCATGCCCGCCGCTGCAAAATCCGACCACCACGGCCGGAGTTAATGGTGGTAGCGCACATGGTTCAACTTGGTTTGATGAGAGGAGTCCAGATCTGGTCTCAGATTCGTCATTGGATGCTTCAAAAAAAGATCCGGAGTTTTATGTCTCAGAGCCGGCGCCGACGAGGCCAAATTCTCCGGTTGCCGGAGTTGTTCAGGGTGGGGATGGTGGTGGTTCAACTCGGTTTGATGAGAGGAGTTCAGATCTGGTCTCAGATTCGTCATTTGATGCTTCAAAAAAGATCCGACAGTGTGCAATCACATGTGATTGTGGCTTCAAATCACATGTGATTGCGTCGCCGGAGGAGGTGGCCGGAGGTGATGGTCGGTGGTGGTGGTTGGCGGTGTGCAATCACATGTGATTGTGGCCTCAATCACATGTGATTGCGGCGGCCGGAGGTGTGGTCGACGGCTGTGGTGGTGGCCGGAGGTGATGGTTGGTGGTGGTGGTTGGCGGTGTGCAATCACATGTGATTTTGTCTTCAATCACATGTGATTGTGTCGCCGGAAGTGATGGTCGGTGGTGGTGGTTGGCGGGGTGCAATCACATGTGATTGCGGCGGCCGGAGGTGGTGGTCGGCGGTTGTGGTGGTGGCCGGAGGTGATGGTCGGTGGTGGTGGTTGGCGGTAATCACATGTTATTATGCTTCAATCACATGTGATTGCGGCGGCCGGAGGTGGTGGTCGGCGACAGTGGTGGTGGTGGCCCGAGGTGCTGGTGGGCATTTGACTTTTTTTTTATCCTGTGGCTGAAATTTGTCCCTTGGGACTACACAAAAACTTTGGACTATATTGAATATTTCACATGATAAAAATATATTATGTAATGACCGTTTCCATAATCCAAATATGTTATATTTGTTTTAGAAAAGGTAGTTCAAGTAATACTTTGTGCGCATTCCAAACACACACGTATATGGAAAAGTTCGATCGAAAACTGTTTTTCGTACAAAAATTGTGAGAATTATTTTTAACTTCATTAATGACTTATTAATATAAGTATTTTAGTCATTTATATATTTATTCAGACGTAAATTACGTCTCATTGAATTAGTCATGTTTACATTGGACTAATTTTCCCAATACAGCTAAGGCTGTCAATTCCTGACCCAACCCGAAACACGACCCGAACCTGACACGAAAAAAGTGACACGAACCCGAAATGGGTCAAAAGTAGGTCGACACGAAGTTGATACGAAAATAAATGGGTTGGGTTAGGGTCAACCTGACAACCCGAAATTGACCCGTATAAAGGTAAAACTAAAATTTATAAAACCGTATTAAAAAATACGCGTCAAACACGTTTGACCGAAGTTGGTCGACACAAAACACGACCCGAACCCGACACGAAAATAAATGGGTCGGAATTGGGTCGACACGAAACTGACCCGAACCCGAAAGACACGAACCCGGCCTAAATTGCCAGACTTAAATACAGCCATCAGAATTTTTACCCATTAATGTTTAACTCCAAGTTAAAAACAATCTCTCAATAGATTATTTATATATTATATATTTAATCACAAGGATGGTCCTTTAAGATATGTCAAATCACATTCTCAGTTTATTATTTGAAAATCTGCAAAGTTAGTTTTTAATTTTCAAAATTTAAGCACGGATGGTTGTTTAGCTGTTAACAAATGTCAAACTTTTTTAAAATGACCATATTACTCTTTACCCAATTAGTCCTTATTCATTTTCTTTAATTTTAAATCATTTTACAGTTGAATAATTATACTACATATAATATTACATAGGTATATTAATTCAAACTAAAGAAAACTCAAACACCCATTATAATCTCTCTCTCTCCCTCCTATTCCGCACAAGAACATAGCCGGCCATCATCCTCTTCCGACAACCACCTTTTGCCATCCACCGTCAACTACGGCAACAAGGGTTCGTCACTCCACCGCCGCCATCCCCCCTCACTAGGCGACTCTTTTTTTTTTTAACGACAATACGCACACACACTCTAATCTACACCTTTTTTTTCTAAATTTACACCTTTTTTGTTTACGACGGGACTCGAACCATTGACCTTTGATTTACCACTAGTCGACTTCATCATCGCAATCCTCTCGGTCGATCTTCTTTAACTTCAATTCTCTCCATATCCGTGTTCATATGTGGTGATTTCGGTGGTGGATTCGGGGTTGCAAGTGAGAATGTGAGATATGTAGTTGTAGGAGCGTGTTTTTTGATTTAGGGTTTTTTTCATTATCTTTGATTTATGGTTGTAGATCTAGATTCGTGTTAGGGTTTGAATTTGGGTTCAAGTGTTGTGTGTGTGTGTGTGTGTGAATCTAGGTTTATTCTCATTCATCATATTTGTTCTTAAGACTACCTCATTTGTTTGCCAAGAACTATAACTAAAACCCTCAATCTGATGGGTTGCGAGCAAAGCGGGTAAAAGGAAAGTTCCCAACTTGCGCATCATCATAGTTAAGATGGTGTTTGCTAGAATTTATTTTAGTATCATTGAGTAATTTGCAAAGGAGGATAGCTTCTTTGAGCTTCAAAAAGGAATACTTTTAAATATCATTTTGAGTAATTTTTTTAGTGTCACTAGGTAAATATTCTCCTATGATGGTTCTTTAGGAAAACTTTTTTGTCATCATGTTAGGAAAACTTATAATTAATTAGAAAATAAGATGATAGGTTGTTCTAAAAAAAGTAGGTGATATGTCATTTGTTTTATGTGGCCAACATTAGTTTTGGATATGCAATGGTCAAATGGTGAGGCTATGCATTAAATGTTTAAAGGATTGTATGTACGAAGAATGCGTGTTTCATATTTGAGTGTTCTTTTCTTCTAACAGCATATTTAAGTGTTGTTAGGTGTTTTCCCAAGTTTGGATGTTGACGATGAACACTTGAAGAAGAAGAGAACACTTAAGGAACACAAATTAATGATTAAAGATTAAAACAGATATTAAGAACTCAAAATTAATAAGTAATGTTACATTGGCAATAAAGAACTTTTACTAAAAAAATAAAAAGATGAAGTTAATACAAAAAATTAATTTATTTTATTTTTTAATTAAAGTATTATTCATATGATATTAAAAATGGTGATATTGTCATTTTGACAAGTCTAACGTACACCACGTTTGTTAAAATTAACGGCTAAAAGATCGTCCGTGTTCAACCTTTGAAAATTAAGTATCGACCGACCTTATAAGATTAACTACGTACGAACTTGAATCACTAAACAATAAAAAAACGAATATAAATAGCTAGCTATGATATAACGTCGTATATACCTTTCCATAATTTTTGAAATTGGTCTTGAGGATATACTCCACAATCACGGGATCAGTTGTATAAATTTCACCATGAAAAGGACTAATCATTCTGAATGTTTTATATTTTGCAGCAAGATCAGCCATATAATCATGCAATCTGTAGTTGAAGTTGATGAACATATGAAACACTGTGCCAGCAATCGGATGATACTTGGTAGTTGGTGATTGGTAATTGTATACATAAAGAAGAATAAAAACAAGAAATGAAGCAGTGATCATTAGTGGTATGATCACTATTGAAGAACTTGAGAGAAACTCAAAGAAAGTTGTCATTTCTTTTTGATAATTAATATTATTGTATTGTATGAAACAATATTAATTTAGGGCTGGCTGGGTATTTGTTTTTATAATGATTCTTGCCGTGTGAAAGTTGTATTGTGTTAATTAATTAATAAATGAGAAATGATTTATTTTTCTATTTTTTGTTTCTACTTATCTTTCTATTCACATGATCAAGAAAAATATCAAAATCAAGGGATGATATGAGAAAAGATAATTAATGCATTATACATGTCAAATATCAAATAGGTTGAAGGATGAAGGATGAAGGATGAACAAAAAGTAGGATGATATATCATTTCTCTTAATAAATAAGACCTAGAATCAAGGTTGTATAAAATTTGGTATTGCTTTGTCATGACTTCGTTAAAGCTTAAAGTTTGACTATATTATTACGGAAATGTTTAAGTATTGGGGCGTAAGGCTTGAGATACAGTAAGGCGTATCTACACACGTCTTTATTCGTTATATATAAGCTACATTTATAGAATACATAGTCAATTAGTTTTAAATAATGGTTAGATATTTATCGAAAATAATAAAAATAATGAAAAATTATGTTATAAATCTATAATTATATGTTTTTAATTTTTTATTTGTATAATTATATTATAATCATAATTAGTATGCAAAATTTGGTGCTACTCATAGTCTTAGATCACTAGATTATCTGCTTTTAGAACATCTATAATATATTTAACACTGATAATTAAATAATGTCTACTTTTATATCAAAGTTTAGTTCTTTTTAGGGTTAAAGCCATAAAATAACGGTCTACTTTCCTCATTTTACCTTTGTGGCACGTTATGTTTTTTTTACACATTTGGCCAGTCAACTCATTAAAAACGTGTCAATGTGCCAAAAAACGACCTGCAACTTTTCCAGCCGGTTTCTCATCATTTTCGCTAATTTTTTGATCGTTTTCTCTAATTCTTTTTGTATAACCTTGTAAATAATCATTTTACCTTTCAAAAGACATCAAATTCATGAATTTTCATCAAGTGTAGGCTAAGAATTTGCTAATTAAAGTCGATTATGGCCATCTTAGTGTTTTCTAAGGAATTGATTCACTTTAAACTCGTTTTTGACCATTTTTTGTACTACTTTATAGATAACTTGATTACCTTTCCATAGGATAAGAATTATAAATTTTCATGATGTATTAATGGAGAATTTCGAGATTAAAGTGTTGGAATGTTGTTTGATTTAGTTTAAAAACAGAGCAGGAAAAAAACCCATTTTTCGCTCAATTCTTACTCGTTTTACATAATTCTTTTTACAACTTATTATAGATAATCTTTTTACCATTCAAAGGACACCAAATTTGTAACACTGTACTTTTTAACACATAATATATACTTGGGTTTGAGCTTCCAGAATACTCAGGTGGTTGGCAACCCATGAAATCCTTGTATTGCCCTTTCGGTTTAGAGCCTCCTTGAGTTGGGTACCATGGAATGAAAAAGTTCTGCTGTTGTGGTTGATGTTGCTGCTGGGGTTGTGATACAGGTGGTATAGTAACGAATGGTAAAGAACCAAATGGTGTTGACACTGTATTGAAAGGTACATCAGAGAAAACAGGAGGTGGTATTGACTGGGTAAATACAGCTGACTCTCTGGGCAAATGAGTGGTCTGAGTTTGATAAGAGAAATGCGTTTGATGTTGCTGCTGTTCCAACTCCTGAACCAGATCTCTCAAACTTTGCAGAGTATCTTCCAATTGCAACACATAGTCTTGCTGATCAGATTCATCATTGTGAGAAGTACCGGCTCTGTGGTGCTGTTCATTGACCGCAGTGGAGGACTGGTGATTTCTTCCGGGGGACGCAGGGGTAGTTGTCTGGTTCACGTTATCAGCCATTTGCTATGCTATACACAGCATCTCACCAATTGTTAGATATAATCCGTTAGTATAAACACTAACTACCCTCAAAGCTACACTACCAATTACCCACCCTAGGAATACTGGACTGACCAGAGCCTCGGTTCAAGTATTGCAAAAATCATTCGTGCAAATCCTCAAATCAGGGCTCTGATACCAACTTGTAACACTGTACTTTTTAAAAATAATATATACTGCACACGGAAGCTAAATACATATATTTATCTTAATTACATAATAGATACAAAAGTTTTAACTTGTTTTATACACCAAAACTTCTACAGTGTTAAACCAAATACAGGCTCTTTCAAAATACTTTGACATCAGAGTAAGGTCTGTCCATATTCCCAGCCCGAAGCATCAAGATCACATCAGAGGATCTGCAAAACAATCTAGTGGGGAATTAGCACAAAGCTAAGTGAGGGAACAAATATCTAAACATACACAAGGCAAATATGCCCAAACCAAATAGCTCATGAATCCCAGGAGAACCGGCGGTGTTGCAAGCACCTACAACCAAGGTCGGCCAAAACCAAGGTTTACCGATAGCCCAGCTAACAGTGATAACAACACCAGTCTTCTGGAGTACAATAAATGCACCTCAAGATCTGGTAAGTTACACCCCCAAGCAAAGGCCCAGACTAAACTGGTCTCCAAATTAACATGTATATACAATCCAAACAAGAGCATTCCAAATAGGATATTAAATCCTGTATATCCGAAGATATAAATCCACTCACCAAAGTCTTCAAACTCTGGTACACTCGAGTGACTAACTCACTGAGTCTTCTCAGTTCCTGAGATTGAAGTAACCCAAGTCAGTATTCAATTCATAGTACTGATCCAATAATAAATATCATATTTATTCATGATCTCATGTATATACACTTATACATATATATACATCATACACAAAACCCAAACAGATATACCATTCATATATATCTTCCAATCATCAAATCCAATTAAGTTTAAATCCAATTATAGTCGGATTCCGAGTAAATGACCAAATCCGATTGAATCACAATTCAAATCCGAGCAAAGGCCGAATCCGAGCATATGCACAATCCGAGTGAAAGTTCAATCCCAAAGAATAGGATTCCGAGTAAGGTATAATCCGAGTAAATGATTCAAATCCGAGAAAAGGTACAATCCGATTGAATAAGCGGAATCCGAGAACATGCATAACAATAATCAACCTAGTCGGAATCCGATAGGAGATGCGGAATCCGATTAAATCACAATCCGATTAAATGTAAAGGCATATCCAGCAGATTCGGAATCCGAGTTCAAGTCGGAATCCGACTCATTCAACCTCTACAATCCGAGTCCTTCAAGACTCAGCACATGATCAATTTCTACTACATGTTCTAAACTGATTTCATGCATACAAGTTATACAAACTTCCAGAAATCATTCTAACATATAACTAACACATATAGATCATGAAATCTAACATGCATACGTCCTATGATCATCAAATCATCATATATGCATCAATCGGATTTCATATAACATAAATACACAAATCTATAAAACCGAAATTAAACTACAATCAACACAATGGCATAGAATTTCTAACCTTAAGATGATGATTCTCAGTAAACAACTTAAGCATGCAAGATTAAAGAAACCAAATGTTGAATGTTCTTTCTTTCTTCCTTCTTCTCGGCCGAGAGCAACCCAAAGAACACACACAAACACACTTGTACAACTTTACAAGCAAATAAGGTATGGGTGGTGAAGTTGGTGACTAAGTGGCGTGGAAGACTAGGCCAAATGACACTCATCATCATTTATTTGTTTTAATCATTTTCTAACTAAAATAATAAAAACAATAAACAAATAATACAATCAATTAATAAATATCCCATAATGGCAAGTAATACCCAAATTAAATATAACTCCCAAGATTAATTAATTTAATTACCTTAATTAATCTAGGCCGGCAAAGAGGGTGTTACAAAATTCATGAACTTTCATCAAGTATAAGCCAAGAAATTGTTAAATAAAATCGGTATTACCCATTAAGCACCCTTACTGTATTTTGATGAATTGACACATTTTAAATTCGTTTTTATTCCCTTTTTTTGTACTACTTGATAGACAACTCGATTACCTTTTCATAGACTCAAGAATTATTAATTTTCATCAAGTATAAATGGAGAATTTCGGGTTTAAAGTTTCAATTTTAAGATGGAGAAGAAAAGGGGGAAAGGTGACCTGTTATAGCAAGTCAAAATAAACAAAATGGGCACATTAACACGTTTTTTATAAGTTAGCTGGCCAAATGTGTAAAAAAAACATGACGTACCACAATGGTAAAATGGGAAAAGTAGACCGTTATTTTATGGCTTTAACCCTTCTTTTTACACTGTAATAGTTTAATTATTCTTTTCCTTAAAATATTTATTTAATTGTAAAAAATGATTATAGTGTATAGTTCACAAAATATGATATAAAAAATTATATCCATTTGAATCTAAACCAATAAAACGTACCAATCATAATTGTTTAAATTTGTTTGTTTTATTTCAAACTTTTGTGTTTTTATAAAGTTTTTATATTTTATATAACCTAACAACCACCACCAGCCCCCCCCCCCCCCCCAATTTTGACTTCAAATTACTACTCGTGAGTTTTGTGTTTCTAATTTATGTCACAAAAACGCGCTCTTATTAATTTTAAGTTTTCATTTTTTATTTTTTGAACATCCAATAAAATTTTCTCATTCATCAAAATAAGAGGTCTACATACACATATACATCAACATAGTCACATAAGAGCACTAAGGCAACACAATTTGAAATAATGTCACACTTTGAGTACCACCACAGCGATCCACAATAGACTACATAGAAAGCGTCAGACGGTAGCTTAGACAGAACTTCCACGGGAACCATACCCCTGCACTAGCCGGCCAGAAATTAGCAAGCAACACTGAAGTAGATGATCAAGTCAAGTCAACTCCATCCGATGGCAGTCAAATCTGGAAGGAGGCTGCAACAAAGTGACGGTGCGTTTCTGAACATCATCCACCCAGATCAACTATGGCCACCACTCTACAAACTATCGTGCTGTAGATGACCACAGAGACGCAGCATGACACTAAGATATAACACAGGCGCCCCAGTATATAGCCTAGAAAATCCCAAAGCAGCATCATTCCGCCAAGACGGACACGAAGGCAGTCACAGATGTTTAATTAAACACTCATGACAAGGATTAAACATCAATGACCAAAAGACTCAGTGGCTCGAGAGGGTCATTACTATTATATGAAATAAATAATTTTGTATGATATGATATTTGTTTTTCTCTTATATTTTTTTTAAATACAACAATATATTCTTGATCATCCCATTTTTATCTAATTTAACTTATCGTAATACAAAACTTATCAAAAAAACATATTTTCCAAAATGGTGATGTTAAAAAGAAATACATTTCGTTCGATAACCATCATATTACGTTAAGACTTAAATATGTAGGCTTAAATGAGTCGATTAAAATACATGTTTAATCTAATAGTCCTATACTCATTTTCCAATATTTACAAATTTAACACATTATAACTGATGAACATTACAACCGAATTAAATTTTAATTTTAGTAAATGATTCAAAATGTTATGTTAAACGTACTATGAAATAATTAAGCCCTGATATATTTAAATGGAACTAGATTATGTGAACATGCTATGATTTCTTGAAAAAAGTTTACAATATATTCTATTCTAATGGTTTATATTTTTATTTGCTTTATTCTAACTAATTAATTATGTTTGGATATTAATTAGTTTTTAGATTTCTATCATTACCTTTTGTTTTCCGTCTCACAATGCGAGTCGATGCTACCTCATTACTTAACAAACATCACCCATGTATTAAACAATACTTATCAAATCTAGATCAATGTTCTTTTGATTTATTGTATTAATCAGTAAATATAGATCAGTGTACTTGGATCATATTCCTCATATATTGTATTTTTTTTTTAAAACTAAACATATACACAATCTAATCCTACATCATATATATCTACTATCGGAAATTGAATTCACAACTTTAAGGTTAGAAAACCCATTTTCCAAACTTCAATACCATTATACGTACCAAAATCCTTTGATACATCGTCATTATACGTATTTAACAAGGATCAGAAAACATTTCATCACTTGCAATAACTATGGATGTCCTACAACTAGTTTGATGTGATATTGATGCTTATCAATAGATGTGGCCACATATATTTGGTTTCTTAGCTCATCAAGTTGTAAACCATATTAAAGCCTTGGTTCATTACATATCCTCCCCCACCTCACGTCCCACTCTATTTTTTATTTGGTTTGGGTTAATCTGTGAAATAGAACAATAGTTAAAACCATAAAGAGCTAGTAAGAGTGTTTAGACATAGTGTCTCTAGTTAAAAGGAGCCATATAGTAGTGATGTTCAAGTGCGTCATCGCCTCAAATAAACTCCACTCTTCCTGTTGCATAAGATATCATATCTGGTAATACATCGTCTGGAAAACATATCTTTGGTTATATATATATATATATATATATATATATATATATATATATATATATATATATATATATATTATAATCTATTTATACTAGTGTTTAGTGAAATTATCAATTTTGGATACATAAACAAACTTAGATGTGGTTTAATAGTGAAATCCATACGAAGGCATTTTATTTAAAAAATTCACATGCATTTACTCTTGTTCTTATTTTAAAACTTCTAATACCCCTATGTTAAGGGCCTGTGATACATCCTCATTGTGTAGGATCAGAAACTATTTCATAATTTGTAATGGATGTTCTGCAATTATTTTGATGTGGTCTTGATGGTTATAAATATAAGTGACAAGTACACATTTTGGTTCATTACACCCCCCCCCCCCCCCCCCCCCCCCTTCCGCCTACCCAAGTAGAATAACATTATAACAATCCTCATTAAGTTATAGACCACATTGAAGCCTTATTATGAATATACCTTTTGATCCATTACATAGCCCCTCCCCCCTCCCCCGGGTCCTACCTAAGTAGAATAACATCCCCCAGCCCCTACCTAAGTAGAAAAATATTATAACAAATTTTTGTGACACATCAGTAACAATTTTCAAAACCTACAAATACAAACAAACAACCAGAATAAAATTACTCCTATGATCACACCTACACAATATGATCATCTCTAAATAATACCCTTTTTTGTTCATAAACTCTATTTTTTATTTGGTTTAAGTTAATTTGTGAATTAGTAATATAGTTAAAAATCATAAAGATCTAGTAGGGGTGTTTACACATAGTGTCTCCCGTTAAAAGGAAGCAATATATAGTAGAGGTGTTCAAAACAAGATATTAGAATTCCGGATATTCGGGAATTAAGATAGTGTATTAGAGGATATACGGGTTTATTATACGGAAAAACAATGAAAACATAAAAAAACAAGTTAATGACCGTCAGAAATCCGTCGCAAATTTCACACTTTTGTAACGGATTTGCGACGGACCTAGAATTCGTATTTTTTGCATTTTGGGATAAAAAGTCGTAAAAAAAGCACCAACAAACACGAGTCATATCATTTATTATACTTGTTGACGGTTTGTTCAAGTAAGAGGTTTTATATACTTTTTTATAGACACGCTCGTACACATTTTCATATATGTACATACATATTTATTAATGTTGAAATATCGTTTATCATACAACGACGTCTGACTCGGGCAAACAATTTTTTTTTTAAATTTTTTATGTGTTTGTAAAGTCATATAATAGTGTATTAGAGGATAAACGAGTTTGTTATACGGAAAAAACAATTAAAAACAAAAAAAACAAGTTTAGATCCGTCGCAAATTTCTCACTTTTGTTATGGATTTGCAATTGACTTTGAATTTGTTTAGTAATATAATAAAGACTTAGAGGTCGAATATTTTTAATGTGTTTGTATAATTATATAATAGTGTATTAGAAAATATATGAGTTTGTTATACGGAAAAACATTTCAAACAAAAAAATTGGGGAGAGAGAGAGAAAGAGACAAGAGGAAATGATTAGGCAAACAATTCGAAGACTATCGACATAAAGTAATAACAGGTTGACCGAGATATTTTCGCAAATCATAAAATATCAAGAAAAACGTTAACCAGTTTCTTTTGAATTATTATAAAATTGTTATTGACAAGGAATTCTTGTTTGGATTGTATAACTTTTTTATTGTTTATGTCATTTTGTATATTTAATGGTAGTTGGTAATTATGTTTTAATAGGAAAAAATAGAAATTATTAAAACTATATTCAAGAATTGCGAGGGAAAACCGCACACTGGGAAAAGCGAATATTCAAGAATTGCAAAAGTACCCGATATATATGGCGAGGGTTTATGCGCTTTCCGTCTCTTTAATATGTAGGAAAACTTATGAAGCAGATCAACACCGTCTATCTATAATCTATACTATATTATAAAGCATTTACACCTTTTACTTAAACTCTTAAATTTTAAGCCCCTCATCCAATTGTAATTAAATCCCAATGCTTGGAGATGCATTGATAGATAAAAAGGAAACTTATAAATGGTTATAATTGAAGGACACGAAATATATGGAAACTTGGAATCGGTGGAGCATACAAAATAAATAAACTTGGAATTGTTCTTTTAAATCGTGGAACTCAACTTGGAAACAAGTTTGACTTTCAAATATGATAATAATGATAATAAAGATTATGCTTATTAATCTTATATTAAGAGTTATTTATTTTACGATATATCTCAATTTTATTTTAAAGCATTTTGACCTAAGTAAATTTAATTTTTATAGAATAAATCTAAATAGCTAAAATTTTCAATGTGTATTTTTAACATAATAGTCATAAGTCGTGAATATTACTTTCAATGTGTATTTCTAACATAATGGCCAATCCCTAATCTAACAAATTTTTTATCTTTCTCATATAAGAAATATATTTTTTGTATTTTATTATCCAAATATACCAACCTTCAAATATATATATAGCTATTTTATGATAAGTATCATTGATTTTGATATTTATGCCTTTATAAATAGTAAATGACTAGATGAATTATATACAATACCATATAAATACGTAATTTATTGATATTTTTTTTATAAAATATTAGTTTAAACAACTAAATAATACGTTAGAAATTAAAATATTCTATAAAAAAGAAAAATAAATTGTTTATCTCTTATTTTCATCTGACATTATATTAATTATGTATTCCTTCTTATATAAAATTTTATGTAACATCATTTTCAACGGTTAATTAGTCATCGCCACCTCCTCTTTGCTACCATTAACTGCCATAAAAATTCATTATGATCCGTTTTATTGTCTTAATCTCTTGATTTTGACTAACTTAAAGGATTATAACTTAAGGATTATAACTAATTTAACTCTCATATCAAACTAAAAGGACACTATTAACATGTAGTTAATGAGATTATTATATCTTATGTTAATAACTAAACCGGTTTATTATAAAATATAAATCACAAATTCAATACAAATCTACTTAATTATTATAAAAATATTCTAACAACTAAACCTTTTATTTGAATATTTTATTATATAATAAATATATTAACTTAATTATTAGAAATTTTGTCTAACTAAAACTCATAAGTATAAATAATATATAAACGAGTTTATAAATATTTTTGATTTTCTAAATGACTCGCGTATTCAAAATAAAATAGAATTCAAATACGTTCATTTACTCTATTGTTTTAATCAACAAATTATAAAATTTCTAAGTTATCACACCTATAAAACAAAATTGGAAAGTATTAAACAAAAATATATAATTGATCAATTGTGTTATTATATACCAAATTAATAATTAAATCTATAGTTAGTTATATTATAATGCATTTAACATTTTTTGCTACTAGAATATATATTTTAAGTCACAAGAATTGAGAAATGACTTATATAAATCTCATAATTATAAAAAGTTAACCAATACACTATATTACCACACAACTTCTATTACACCAACATAATCCCTCACCCAACAAACTTGCTAAAATTTTACCAAACTATGTGACATTCTATTAGTCAGTGATAATATACAAGAAAAAAAAGACAAACGCCCTTTTTTAAATGGAAAACATTGTCGTGTAAAAATTATTCGCTACTGTCGCATTGCGCGGGTACTATGCTAGTATATTATAAATTATTTAAATTTTTCTCTTTTAAAATTTTTAAAACTACTTAATTTTAAGTAGTACAAATTTTTTTGCTTAAGATACAAACATTAAAAGCAATAACCTAACCAATCATTCACTTGATTATCTCAACTAATTTAAGGCAATTATTACTTTAAATCATTAAACATCACAAAAATTATTTAATTTATCTCATTATGGCTAAATTCATCAATACAATTTTAAAGCTATAATATATTTTTCTCTAATTATTAAATAATAATATTTTATTAGTTGTTTTTCAAAAACTATTTAACAAATAATAAAATGGTTGATTGTAAAAAAAGTAAAGAAATCAGAAAAGGTAAAAAATACATGAATAGGTTTACTAACATCGCATTTCACATACCATACCCTACTTTTTAAATCAAACATGTTATCGAGCACAAATTATTGTCATCACCGCCTCATTGCACGGGATACGATGCTAGTTTCTTTTAACTAATCCTGACATATCATATTTAACCAATCAAATACAATCACAAGATCGAGTTCATAGTATAAAAGCCAAGAAACACATATTTTACTTAAAAAACACATATTCGTTTCTCTCACTTCACTCCATCTGTGATTCTCCAACCACCTACAACGGCTCCACATACCACCATGCCAGCATACCGCAACCACCGTCGTCTTCAACGGCGGCTAATCTCACTCCTCTTCGCCGGTGACTCCACCGCTAACAAGACATGAGATTTGCTCTGCCACTATTTACGACGGCGCCTCCGCCTTAATCTTCACAACGCCACCTCTTAGTGAACCACCAACACAACTCGATATCTATCTGCATTCTTTTCAGATCTGTTAGTGACGCCATCTTGATAAAGAAATACCTCCAACAACCCAGATCTATTGTGGGCGTGTGATGATGCTTATTTAGGTTTGGATTTTTTTTAACTCATTGTTGTATTGATTTGGGGGCTTATACCGACCGTAAAAATGATGTGCTGATTGTAATTGTTATTTGTTGTGTAACTACTAATAGTTATTCTTGCAATTTGTTTGTAGTTTGAATATTTAAATTGTATTTAAAGCAAATTCTGCATCTAAAATTAAATCTTGTATAAAAGTTACTATCATATTATTGATGATTGCTTTAAACTATTTTTAATAGTTACTAAAGTTCGAAAAATAGTTACTAAAGTTCGTCCGTCGCAACTTGATTTTCCGGCGAGGCTTTTTGAGACCGTTAAAATCTGTCGCAACCGTGCCTTGTGACGGATTTGCGACAGATTTGACGTCGTAAAAGGTGTTGTTTGTAGTAGTCTATTTTATTCGATAGACCAAATATCAATAAAACACATTTGGTTGTTGCATATATTTGTACTCATATGAAGAAAAAAAATTACGCAAGTATATATATTAAAATTAAAAAAACGATAAACGATCTATTATATTTGTATGCTTAAAAAAACATATTTTAAACTATGATAATAAGTAATAGCTCAAATACATTTTAAAATGAAAATTACATACATAAAAACTAGGGTGAAATATGGTTTAATCATCAAAGTTTCATTTGTTTTTTGGTTTAACTATTAAAGTTTTTTTTAAACGATTTAACCATGAAAGTTTTTGTTTACCTTCTACTTTGACCATGTTTACCTACAAACCCGGTTTTTATATCCAAACAGCCCCCAAACCTCTTCCCAAACACACTAAAATATCCCTAAAAACCCTTCCAAACACACCTCACTCACCAACAGTCACCAAGAAACGCCCCTACCCCTCTCTCTCTATCCCCTACCCTCTCTCTCCTCGTCACTCTCTCTCTGCCTCTCACTCTCCACCACCACACACCTCCGCCTCTCTCTCTCCACCGCCACACTCCTCCGCCTCTCTCTCCACCGCCACCCTCCTTCTTCGCCTTTCTCTCTCCACCGCCACCCTCCTTCGCCTTTCTCTCTACCCGTCACTCTCCCTCCCTGCCTCTCTCTATCCCCTACCCTCTCTCTCCACGTCACTCTCACTCTCCACCGCCACACTCCTCCGCCTCTCTCTCTCAACCGCCACACTCCTCCGCCTCTCACTCTCCACCGCAACCACCATCGTACACCGTTACAGCAACCGCCACTCACTGTTCCATTAATTAGATCTGTGGGTTTGAGTCTTGCTTCATCATCGGAAGGAGATTCTCAGATCAAACATGAACCCTAAACGCAAATCGGAATCCGAAGGAAGCATTTTTAGGGTTTATGAGCGACGGATTATTATCAAGATCATCATATCTGTGGGTATGTATTTTTAGGGTTTATGATTTTTTTTTTCAAATGGGTTGTTCAGGTTGTAAATCGATCACGTACAGATTTGTTTGTTCCAGATTTGGGTGTTCATGTTGGGGATCGATCAATGATTTCCAGATCTGTGTGTTCAAGAACATAGATCACATCTCAAGAACATAGATCACGAACATCGATCATAGATTTGGGTGTTCATCTTCCAGATTTGGGTGTTCACATTTCCAGATTTGGGTGTTCATCTTCCAGACCTTATTTCGTTTTTTTCATCTTTAATCATAGATCAATAACATAGATCACATCTCAAGATGTTGGGGATTTCCAGAACATCGATCAATGACTATTGTTTTCTTCATCTTAATTTGCTCGTTTTTGATTCAGATGTTGGGGATTCATCTCAAGAACACAGATTTTACAAGAAATTTAATAAAAAATTTTTTTAAAGAAAAATAGAATTTTACCTACTAAACAGGTAACAGGTCATCAAAAGGGTAAAATCACAAACCAAACAAAACTTAGATGATTAAACAATAATAAAATAATACTTTGCTGGTTAAACTATTTTAAAAAAAATACTTTGATAAAAATAAGAGAAACTTTGATGATTAAACCATATTTCACCCTAAAAACTAATATAAGTTAGGTAACTAAAAAAAATCATAGTTGGGATTTTCACATATTCGAAGTTTTATAACCGAAATTTCAAGTATCCTAATATCCGGATTATTTAGAAGCAATAGAACCTTTGGATTCGGCTATTTTTTCTCAACCCCTAATAAATATTTTTTTTATTTTATAATACCTCCCTCCATCCCTCTCTATCTATATCTATATAACTACTTCGTTTTTAAGAATTTAAGCAAGAAAATTATATCAATAGATTCAGTTTTTCGTCCTCTTTCAAACAAGACTAGGCTTAATATATTTCTGAAACTTTTTTCTTTTTTTTTGAAAATGCAAATTTTTCAAAATTTGCATTTTCATTCAGGGTTTTATTTCAAAATGCAAAATGCAATGTGCAAAAAAATGAAAATACAAAAATCAAATATGCAGGTCATGCATATGCTTCCAAAATGCAAAATATGAAAATGCAAAATAGGAAAGTAGCAAATGAAAATGCAAACCTAAAGATCTCATCTGCATTTCCATATCTAATTTAATAAAAATAAAGCCTAAAATACAAATTATATATTTAAACCCAAAAAAGGAGTTTATATCAAGTGATCAACCCATCTAATCCATACGAAATCTGCCCAATTTGTTTGGTTACCCACAATTGGCCCCACCAATTTGTCCATCTTGACTAAACATCTGAGCCTGGCATGAACTCATATCTCTGTTATATCATAAAGTCATGTTTTTGCTATTGTCAAAACCCGAAGGACACTACGTTGCTGTTTGTGAGAGAGAAAGCATTGCCGAGTTACTTGTGAAAGAAAAATGCTGCTACAGATAAACTACCCTTGTGATCTTTGTGACTCAAAATGGCCCCTGGATTTAACCCAGGTCTGTGCATTTCGTCGATAAGAAATGCCACACGTATTTTTTGTTCTAAATTTTTAAACGTTTTCTAGTAATTGTTGAAATTCCTAAATCAAACATGGTTTCAATTTTCATTGTTTATGCTTTCACTTTTGTATTTGATCGGTGTGTTAGGGTTGATATAATCTCACAGAAAGAAAATGATGTTTTTGAGGTTCACCAAAAGCGAGTGTATATTTTGATTTCCCAATAATACCCTTTAATACATAAAAAGCGCGTGAAATATCTTAGATAATATATGTTTTTAATTTAATCTCAGCCACACAATACTATGATCTAATGGTTAAGATGAGTTTTTTAGGTTCTATGGTTAAAGTTTGGTTCTATATTGATCCATTATATATATATATATATATATATATATATATATATATATATATATATATATATATATAGGTATAGGTTCAAATAGGAATACAAATTATATTTGAAAATGGGAGACTAGATCTCATCCATCCATTTAAAATTAATCAACGGACTGTAATTAAAGATAACTAACAAGAAGAAAGACAAAAGAATCCAAATAAAAAAACAATACAGTCCTCTCAATTTCTCACCATATCCTCTCCCCAACCTCCATTTTTGTTCCACCACCACCACCGTGAGTACTCCACCGCCACCACCTGAGGTCTCCACCGCTGCCACCACCATCAACTTCCACCTCCGCCACCATCAACTTTCTCCTTCGCTGCTCTGACGCGAATATCACCACCGTTGCTGTTTCGACACCACTACCGTAAGTCTCCTCCGCCGTAAGACTTACCACCATCTCCACCCTGACGATTTGAGTTATATATCTCTTCCTTCAATTCTCCTTGAACTTTGATTAGACCAGATCTGTATGTTTTGGTTCTTACAATTTATTAAACCTCGTCGCCATCACCAACACCACCGATTATCCACCATCGTCCACCGCCACCGGTGACCTATGAAAACACCGTAGACCTTTGTCGATCTGTCTTCTTCGTACCCAACGCTACCGTGACTTTTGTTTGAACACCACAACAGCCATGAACCTCAGGCGGACCAACTCTCGAGGCACCATCAAATCCTCCGCCGCCTACTGCCCTTAAGCCCTTCCACAAACTCTAAAATCATCGCAGATTGTTTCAAAGAACCCATATCTGTCATTAAATGTTGTCGCTGCTGGATTATGTGCAGAGATAATTAACGGGCATATTGTATCCAATGTTATAAGAGACTAAAGGGTCACACTGCTACACACCCAATTCAGAACAGTTGGATTTCACCATAAATCTGTGTGGAAATAATTAATCAATTAGATTAATTATTAAAGAGAAAGAGTAAATAATTAATCAGTTAGATTAATTATTAAAGAGATAAACGAATAATTAATCAGTAGTATTAATTATTGAGAGATATAAATAATTATCCAGTTTGGATTAAATATTAGAAAGAAATAAATAATAAATAGTTATTTATTATTTAAGGAGAATTAAATATTAAGTTTTAATATTTAATGGACAAAGTTAATTAATAGTTAATTAATTAGCTAGTAAAGTTCAGGGGGTCAAAAAGAGAAGAGTTGAAAGTTTAATTAAAACCAGTGGGCTTTTAATTAAACGGGCTTAGGTCCAATCTAATCCTTATAAATATATCCATAAAGGCTTAAAGATTAAAAGAAGTGACACAAGGGATTAACCCTAGCCACCTCTCTCCCTCACCCTCTCGATCTCGGCTCTCACTTCCTCTCGTCGATCTCTCTCTCGATCGCACTCTCTCTCTCGGTCCTTCTATCACTTAGACGATCACGAAACAAACACCCAAAGTGTTTGCGGTTTCTGGTTGATCGACGAAAAGGGTACACACACAAGAGGTCTTCGAAAGTTTGAAGCCTTGGTGATCCAGGAGCGGTCTAGCAGCCAGTTCAATCGGAGGTGCAGTAGTGGTGGACTACTTTAGCAATCCCAAGTCTGATCAGGTATATTTCTTGTAACCTTATCTATGGATTGTTTTGTTAAGAAACTATGTTGATAATTTAAAAGATCCTAACCCTTTTGGGGTTTAGAGGGTTGTGTTCAATCCAGTTCCGCTTTTAGGATTGAACCAGTGGAATCAAACCCAGGTTTGACCAATTTGTGTCATATAGTGGTATGGTCAGGTTCAAAAACCCTTCAGTGGTATCAGAGCCTCGGCTCTATGATCCATAGTTTCTAGTTTCTATCTGTTTTTAGATTAAGGTTTTATTCTTGATTCTCTTTTTGTTCTTTGAAATTTCGAAAATCAAGAAGGTAGCAAAACAGTTTGTTTTGTTATCAGTTTTATCCTATTAATCAGAAAATTCAAACAGTTAGTTTGAATGGTTAAAAGGATTATGATTTTTGAAATAAGAATAAGTTTTGAATTAAGATTAAATTAAACAGTTTGTTTAATCGGTTAAACCTAGTTAATCTAATTTGTTGGTTTGTTTAATGGTTATATGATCTTCTTCATCTTATTCTTCTCCATTTAAATTTTCGAAAACCATAAAAGGATAAAAATAAGTTTTTTGTTTTTATCCAGTTTATAAAAGTTTTTTATTTTAACCAGTTAGGTTTAAACCAGGTTTGTGTTTAAATGGTTAAAAGGGAATAAACTTTTATCTAAAACTAGACGTTAACCAGTTTTTGAACTTTTTGTTTAAAAGGTTGAAATCAAGTTTTAGGACAATTAATTATTAATAAAACAAGTTTTGTTGAAATTAATAATTAATAGCTTTTGGTTTTTGAATTAAATTCAGTCTTTAATCAGTATATTAAAACAGTTAGTTTTAATAGTTTAAAAAGGATTTGAAATTTTGTTGTTAAATCGGAAAACGCAAACTGAAACCGTGACCATAACTGTTAGCAGCGCTAAAAAAGGGTTAGCGGCGCTAAGAGGAGTTAGCGGCGCTAAGCCCAGTAAAATGCGGCCCAGTAATGTCGGCCCAAGATAGCGGCGCTAAAGAAGGTTTAGCGGCGCTAAAGGAGGTTTAGGGGCGCTAAGGGATGAATGGGCTTCGGCCCAAGGGGCTTCGGCCAAAGAGGTTTCGGCCCAAGGTGGTTCTCGGCCCAATGGGGCTTACGGCCCAGGAGGTTCTCGGCCCAAGAGGGTCTCGGCCCAGTGGGTTATGCGGGTTGACGGGAGATGTTGGCGCAGATAGTTTCTCGATTAAAACAAAAGGGATATTAATTTTAAGTTTTAAAATTAATAAAGTGTTATATAAACTAGTGTTATATATATTTTAATTAGTTTAGTTAAAATATATATTAGTTTAGATATTTATTTATTATGACTAGTTTAAGTCATCTTTGAATAAAGTCTAAAAGGGATAAAGTTTATATAATATTATGGAGAAACAAATAAGATAGTATTTAATTGACCAAGGTTGTCGGTTTTAAGTTTTTAGAAAACTAGTAATAAAACTCGACGTGAGGATTTCATTCAAGTTTTGAATGAGATCAAGTTTTAAGTTTTTATTGAAAAACTATTTTTGGTCAAATTAAAATAGAAGATCATAATTCTCATTTTTGGTTAATAGGTATTAATCAAAAAGATAAATGAGAAAGTTTAGACAAATCAAGTTGTGTGCTTAACAGCACAGTTTCTGTACATTTATTATAACTGCGTGGTTGACTTTTATATATATAGTGCTTATATATAAATTGCGTGGTTGTGATTCATATAGCTATAGTTTTGCCGACTTAGGACTCGTTTTTCTTTTCTTCTTTATTTTGGTTTTGGGAAGGCCTGCGTGCCAAATACAATCCCTTTCTTAATTGTAATATTGTACTGGTTAGGGGAGGCCTGCGTGCCACTTACAACCCCATTCAATATTGTATTTGTAATAGATTAGTAGTAGTTTTTTCCCTCAACCAAAATGGACTCGAAGAAGGCGATCAAGAAAATGGTGTTCTATACGCGAAGCACGGACACTTCGGGGAGGTGTCAAGGCCAGTGGGAGCAGCATGTCAAGAAAGGCGAATCCAAGTCATTTTTCATCCTTAGGGGGTGTTTGGTTCATTCTTTTGGGGGGATTTCAAGGGAATGGGAATTTAAATCCCCCCAAATGATGTGTTTGGTTTGTAAAACTGAGTTGGGAATTCAAATCCAAGGATTTCATAAAATCCCATGAGTGAAGCATTTCAAAATCCTTGGACCCCCCCTGGTATTTTAAAATCCATGTATGAGGCATTTGCTCCGGTGACGATCCGGCGACCCTCCGGCTAACATTCCGGTGAACCATCACCGATATCGCCGTCGCCGTCATTGCACCACCATCGCCGTCGTCGGACTACCGTCGTCTTACCTTCTCCGACAAAAACCCGACCGAAACCCTAGTTCCTTCACCGACAGAAACCCTAACCACTGTTGAAACCCGACCGAAACCCTAGCCACCATTGAAACCCTTCGTCTCCTTCGTTGAAACCCTAGTCTCCTTCTCCGACAGAAACCCTAGCCAACGACGGAAACCCTTCGATTTCGCCATCTTACCTTGGTTTCAACAGAAACCCTTCGTCTCCTTCGTCTTCACCAACGACAGAATGCCTTCGATTTCGCCGTCTTACCTTCGATTTCAGCAGATACCTTTGATTTCAATAGATACACTTCGATTTCGATAGAAACCCTAGTTAGCCGGACCTACGCCGTCGACCTTCGCCGTCGTTGGTGGTGGCAGCATACGGGTGGTGATGGTTAGTGGTCTTCTTGTTCTTCGATGGTGTACCATGGGAGTAGATCTGGTGGTGGTTGGTGGTGAGTTAATGGTGGTGGAAATCCCACCTAAGTAATATGAACCAAACACAGGTTTTGGATTCTAAATCCCACCAAATGAAATCCCCCCAAATGCAATTCCCTTGTATAAATCCCATTCCCCCCAAAATCAAAGAATGAACCAAACACCCCCTTAGGTTTGACCTTAGGATTAGTTGGCAAATCTATAGGGCTTTATTTGCTTACTCTTTTTATCTGCGTGGTTGTGATTTATTTACTGCTTTTCATATATATGTATGGTATATATATACATGCGTGTGATGGTAAATAAAAAGGGGTTTAATAACAGGTTGTTATTAAACAGTGAAAAACCACGTTTTAATGACAAACTAAGAATACGACTACAGGTTGTTAGTCGTGTTAGTTAAATTTTTAAAATTTATAGTTTTGTCAAGGTTATAAGTTTGGAACTTATAAAAGCCGTTTTGTACACCTAGTTCAGGGACACAAATAAATCGTATTTTTTAAAACAGTTAGTTTTAAAATGGTTTTTCAAAAACTGGAAAATTAAGTTTTTTATTGAACTTAATTAAAACCCAAGAAAAATCTTAGATCAGTGTGCTACCCACCTAATGGTACACCTTGACTGTTAAACGGTACTCGGGTGTCGGAAGTGCCCAAACCTTGGGATCCAGGTTCAAACCATTGTGGGAAAGGGCATGAAAGATTCTGCGATAATCGGGAGTCCCGGCCAGAATTCATGCTGTCTTAGGTGGTGCGATCTATTTTGGTGATAATCGGGAGTCCCGGCCCAAAAAGCACTAGAGTAGAGTTAAACATACTAGACTGGGTCTAAGTGCTCTACGAGGTTCTAGGAGACGTATCAGTTAGGTACGATTGGTACAGGGTGTTACCTACCAGAAATAGCATGACTTGGCGGGAAGTGCCCAAACCTTGCATCAAGTATGTGAAATATGGGTCCTAGGTCTAATATATATTGTTTATGGGTTTAATGATATATGTTGGAAAGTTTATTTGCAATTACTAATTAAACCGGGTTTTAATTTGTAGATGGCAACCCACGTTACCAATACTAATAACTTCTCTCTCCGCTCCATCCTTGAGAAGGATAAGCTCACCGGGTCCAACTTTCTCATTTGGGTGAGAAATCTCCGGATCGTGCTAAGGCACGAGAGAAAGTGGTATGTCCTAGAACAACCTCTAGGAAATCCCCCTGCCAGCAATGCCAGGGCAGAGGTCAGGGAGGCTTTTCAGAAGCGCTCCAATGACGCCTTGGATGTTAGCTGTCTCATGCTTGCAACTATGAGTCCAGAGTTGCAATCAAGCATGATGGAAACTCCTGCATATGACATGATCCGCCAGCTGAGGGACATGTTCATGAGCAAGCCCGCACAGAGCGTTATGATGCCACTAGGGCATTTAACTCGTGCAATATGGCTAAGGGGACCTCGGTCAGTGACCATGTCATGAAAATGAAATGTTACATGGACCACCTAGAGAGACTTGGGCACCCAGTACCGTTGCAGCTAGCAACGGATACGATACTCAACTCGTTGTCAGATGACTATAAGCCTTTTATAGTCAATTACAACATGAACAACATGGAGAAATCCGTGGCTGAGTTGCACTCGATGCTCAAAACTACTGAACAAAGTATCGGGACCAAGTCTAAGGACATCCTTATGGTGGGACATGGTGGACGTAAGAAGAGGAAGGGGAGTAACGGAAAGGGAAAGGGCAAGGCCCAGCCCAGCCAGAATGTACCCAGAGCTAGTAACGACAACAAGGGCAAGAAGCCAAAGCCAAACAAGGCATGGACCGAGAATCGGTGCTTCAGGTGCGGCGAGGCCGGACATTGGAAACGAGATTGTCCGAAAGGTCACGAGGCAGGAGGCAAGTTTGGCTCCTCAGGTATTGCGTGATCAGCTTCTTTGTCACTTTCCTACTTGTAAGGTTTTACAAGTATTCTAACATCTTGCAATCGTTTATTGCAGGAGGAGATGGAAAGTGATGCAACCCAGCATAAAGAGATCCTACGTGCAGCATACGGATATTATTTATATTTCCTAGTTATTTAAACTTTTTAAGTTTATTTGAACAAATTTTATATTGTTTATGGATACTTTTAAGTTTATGGAAATTATAATTATTTGGTTCATATCCGTGCATGTGTTCTTATTATATGAATCATGATTGGTACAGTTGTGACTAAAAATGTGCCAATAAGTCAATTCTTGACTTGATTGGTGATTCATAATAATCTTATATTATGATTTGTTGTAGTTACATAAATGCCGGTTCTACTATGTAAATACTTGTATAAACAAGTTTTGTTTATAAGTTTAGATAGTTTTTCTAATTCAACAAGTATTTAAGATTTTATGAAAAGTGAATGTTCAAAGTCTTGAACATATGGAAATAATAGTCATTATTTCTGGGTAAAATAGTTTTTGATAAAACGTTTAAGAAAGTATAAAAGTGATTATAATAGTTATTATAATCAAGGAAGTTTTATACTAAATGTTTTAAGGAAAGAAATTTAAGATACCATTATGAGTGTTTCATACTTGTGATCATGGTAAGTTTAATGAAACCATTTTCCGTAATTGGAAAGATGGATATATGGCAAATCCAAGTTTTTGGTTTCATAAAACAAATTTCTTGCAAAAACTAAGTTCTTTAAAACATGTGTTTGGAACACAAGTTTTAGGCATGGTAGTCAAGTTTTGACTAAGGCCTAAAAGGATGATTTAAAGAATGCACTTTTTTCATAAAAGATAGTGAGAGCACCTGACCAATATATTTATCAGAGTTAATAAAAGGCTGTTTTTAACGAGTGTGATAAATACAAGTTTGAACTTTTAAAGTATATAGTTATCGGATGTTTTTAGAAGCTATCTACAACAGTAAGTTCTTGAGAAAGAACTAATCCGAGGGATGCATGATTTATTGAGAGGTACTCGATAAAGATATCATTGCAAGTTTTTGAGTCAAGTTATGACTTAAACAAAATTATACTCATTAAGTTCAGTAGGTCAGCTTAATTAAATGTTGTTGGTTGGTTAACGTTAGAAATGATAAAATAGGATGTTTTTTTAACATCCTTAGTAATGGAATTAGATAAGTGTTGGTTTACACCGGGAATCTAGTTTCAAGTTTCTTACAAGTAGGTGTAAGAGGATTTATCATTTCAAAAGGACATAAATCTAGTAAGATTTAATACATCTACAAATGTAATTAAAGTTTTAATTACAGGGAGGTTGTTTTATAAATCAGAAACAATGAGTTATTTCCAGTTCTCCAAGTTTAAGGAATTTATAAAATAAGTAAGCCTAGAAGTGTTCTTAGGTTGCAAGAATGATTTCTAGCAAAACCAAGAAGGAGTACTTCAAAGTACTAGTCTTGTGTTTTATGGTTTATAACCATATTATTTTTTTTGTAATCCGTGATAAGTTACAATGTAAAAATAATAAGTAATTCAGATAAACACCGTGAATTGAGTCAGTGAAATGGTAGAAATTATACATATTTATTCCAGGGAGGAATATGGAAGGGTGTAGAAATTAGTTTCATTGTTCTTCACAATTTTGTATGTTTTGGTACATCCAGGAATAAACTAGGTTTATTCGAAACACTATCCGTGACTACTTATCTTGGTGGGAACCTTGATAGGGTTATAAAGTCATCGTAATTTTGGAGTAGATTCGAAAGTATATCGAATATAGCTGCGAATGGTTTTTGCGGACCTAAATTTACGGATATTCGTTAGGGTTACGAATATTGGATTGACCTACCATGAAAAATACTTCGTGGATTCGTGTCAAAAGTATTTATCACATAGGTTATCCTCAAGCCTGAGGTATTTGGTTTGGGATGCGGTAATTGTTGTCTTCTTAGCACGTTCTAACGCCACGCCGTAACAGGGTGGTCATAAGGGGCGTGTCTAGATTCAGTGGGAGCCGTGTTGCCAAATGCAAATATGCAAGATGGTAATTGCACCTCTTTTTTAGGAAAGATATTTCCGGGCCCCTTGACTGATTAGAGAAACTGGTAAGTGCACGGCCATGCCCAAACGAAATGATATGTTCTTTGTCGTTTATCACGCAGTTTTGAAATCAAGTATGTCATGAACAAATTCTTGAGTCTCTGAGTTAACTTTTTCCATGATCATGCTCAAAATTGAAATTTCGCGCTGCAAGGGACAAGCCTATATATATGCAAGCTTGTATATATAAAGACGTACCCATTCATAAACAGGGAGTTTATGATAGTTTAGTTTATAAACAGTCAGTTTATAACATGTTACTTCTAAGCAGGTTTCTTATGAAGTTTTATCACAAGTTAATTTGGGGTATAAGAGTTCTCATAACCTGGTTACCCTAAGTGTCTGGCTAGGGACCTCCTTAGGCTAACAATGTGCAGTAACTGTTACTTATCTTGCACAAGTGGGAGTCTGTTGGATTATGTGCAGAGATAATTAACGGGCATATTGTATCCAATGTTATAAGAGACTAAAGGGTCACACTACTACACACCCAATTCAGAACAGTTGGATTTCACCATAAATCTGTGTGGAAATAATTAATCAGTTAGATTAATTATTAAAGAGAAAGAGTAAATAATTAATCAGTTAGATTAATTATTAAAGAGATAAACGAATAATTAATCAGTAGTATTAATTATTGAGAGATATAAATAATTATCCAGTTTGGATTAATTATTAGAAAGAAATAAATAATAAATAGTTATTTATTATTTAAGGAGAATCAAATATTAAGTTTTAATATCTAATGGACTAAGTTAATTAATAGTTAATTAATTAGCTAGTAAATTCCAGGGGGTCAAAAAGAGAAGAGTTGAAAGTTTAATTAAAACCAGTGGGCTTTTAATTAAATGGGCTTAGGTCCAATCTAATCCTTATAAATATATCCTTAAAGGCTTAAGGATTAAAAGAAGTGACACAAGGGATTAACCCTAGCCACCTCTCTCCCTCACCCTCTCGATCTCGGCTCTCACTTCCTCTCGTCGATCTCTCTCTAAATCGCACTCTCTCTCGGTCTTTCTCTCACTTCGACGAACACGAAACAAACACCCAAAGTGTTTGCGGTTTCTGGTTGATCGAGGAAAAGGGTACACACACAAGAGGTCTTCGAAAGTTTGAAGCCTTGGTGATCCAGGAGCGGTCTAGCAGCCAGTTCAATCGGAGGTGCAGTAGTGGTGGACTACTTTAGCAATCCCAAGTCTGATCAGGTATATTTCTTGTAACCTTATCTATGGATTGTTTTGTTAAGAAACTATGTTGATAATTTAAAAGATCCTAACCCTTTTGGGGTTTAGAGGGTTGTGTTCAATTCAGTTCCGCTTTTAGCATTGAACCAGTGGAATCAAACTCAGGTTTGACCGGTTTGTGTCATATGGTGGTATGGTCAGGTTCAAAAACCCTTCAGTCACTTACAACATCCAGCGTACCACCACCATCGCCAATATCCTTTGGCATCTTCGGATTAAATGTTAGATTCTCTGAACAGGGGTCAGGCCTGAAATGGTAGCATTTTAGATCTAAAACAATATTGTTTCATATCTGAAACATTATATAATATTTCGTATATGGGTTATTGTTTTTCAGATCTCAAATGGTATTGTTTCATGTACGAAATAATACTATTTCATGTCTGCAATAATACTAGGTGTTATTTGTTACCTAAAACTAGATTATGTATAGTTGATTACATGAACTCGTGTCGTTTCAGATTTGAAATAGTAGTATTTTCAGATCTGAAATGATCCTGTTTCATATCCGAAACAATACATCTATCCTTTTAGATTTGAAAATGGTATCGTTTCAGTTCTGAAAGGGTGTCGTTTTAGTTCTGAGATAATGCATCCAACAAATAAAAAAATAACGAGTTATTTCAGTTATGAATGTACATATAGGTAGTTTTAAAAAAACCGAGATAATTTTTTTTAAACATATTAAAAGTGGATGTCTAATTAAAGAGGAAAATATTCTTGTTAATATGTGATATATCCATATTTATACATATTTTACGCACCGAATACCCTCGCATTTAATCCGTAATTAAGGTGAAATGTGCGAATTATTACCCCAAATGCTTTACTTTCACCATTGCAGGTTAAAAAGACTAAAAGTGAAGACTTCGAGTAAAACGAGTGCAAAATGGAAGAAAAATAAAGAACTGTTGAAAATGACAGGGTCATGCGATCGCATGTACCTACTATGCGATCGCATGGTAGGGGCGAATCTAGCTTTGACACTTGGCACGTTCTGCAGCCTACGAGGTCTTTTCAACCGCCCAAACCAAGTCATGCGATCGCATGGCAGGGTCCATGCGATCTCAAAACCCCCTGTTCAGGCTTATTTAAGAAGTTCACTTCTCTACAGAAACGGACGACACACAACATTCAACAGAAACACACACAGTTCACACACACAGTTCTCTCTGTATTTTGCACGTACAAAACACACACTAAAGGTGTCTTCACACTTGGGTTTTGTTTTGGTGGTATTTAAGCACCCCAAACTCCGTTCCAAAGGTGTAGAAACTAAGTGGAGGTTCTGATCACGTATATAACTCGGGAAAGCTTGGTATAATCTTAGCATTATTTGTTATTAATATGTATCCAAGTGTTTATCTTGTTGTTTTACTTGTAACCATGTGTAACTAAACTATTTCACTTAGGCCAAGATGATTCTTGGCCAAGTTATGACAATATAAACCTTTTCTTGATGATTTGATATAAAAGTATGTTTTAATCATTAATATAAATGTGTTTAATCATATTCATGTGATATATTTGTTCATGTTCATGTTTTGGTAACCTTTTGTGTGAAAACCTCAAGGTTATATTGCATGCATATTCAAGAATGTTGGTTTTAAGATCTTGTGTAGTTATCACTAGAAATGATGTAACAAGCAAGATTGTCATTTGAAAAGTATTTTTTGGAATTTGTCTTTGATCATTTTAGATCTTAACAAGTTGGCCATGTTTATCACATTATGGTTTCTCACATGTTTCACTTCTCAAATGAAAGTTTAATTGTGTACGTATATTATTTGATCATTAATACTACAAAAGGATAAAAAGGATTAAAAATATGTTTATGAACATGTTAAGGTTGAAATGAATTACACATAATGTCATTAAGAGTCTGATCTTTTGATTCTATGTGCATGCTTATGTATTTTATGCTTTGCAAGTGTTATGCGCTAGAAATGGTACGTAACATGATTATATCTAAAGGAAATAACATAAGGCTTGATCTTAAATCCAATGCACGTGGTTTGAGTCTTGGTTCATAACATCATAGTGTTCATTTACTATCTACTTATAACCTTGGATGAAAGTCCAGGTTGTTTGTGTTTAATCTTTGGGTAAAAGTGAAATCTGATGTAACTAGATACCATGCGATCGCATGACATATGCATGTGATCGCATGGGTCTGTCATTCTATGTTATCGCATGTCCCTGACATGCGATCGCATGAGCCCTGTTCCAGATCAGTTTGATGTTTCTTTTATTCTAACCATTCTTAAATCACTTTAACACCTTTCTTATGTTTTGAAAGCTATGAGACATATCATTTGACCAAGAATGTATGGCTTGTAGCTGGATTTAAACATGGTTAAGTGGATCTGTGATTTTCTTATGATTTTATGCTTATATGCTATGTTTGATTGTAAATCTGAGTCTTGATAACTCGAGTGATGATTTACATGATAATATGACTTGTGAGTATTAGATAGAACAGCATACTGTGAGCTTAATGCAATTCATCAAGTCATCAACAATTAAATCGATATAAATATTGCCATAACTAACCAGGATGATTCTGAAGCCTAAGTGATCCTTTCTCTGATTGTCTAATCGCTTGTTATTATTTTACTAGTGTAACTTGTTTCTTTTACTAGTTTTAAATCAAATCTAAAAATCACATGTTATTATTTTACCAAACAATAATGATGTTTGAGTTCTAGTAGCTGCCAGAAAGTCACTTTGTCCCTGTGGTTCGACACTCGGTCTTTCATCCGATTGAGAGATCGCATTAACCACGAACAAATTTTGATTTTTCTCAATCAAACTTTCATCCGAAGAACCATGACTCGTACTCTAACTTTTTAGGATTCTAAAATCTCTTGTTTTCCTTTAAAATTTGTTTCACTCATGTGTGTTTATTCTGAAAAATTTCGAAAATTAATTAAGTATTACCGTAACAATCTCAAAATCTATAACCAGAACATCGATGACCTTGAGATAAGGGTATAATCTACCACCGACTATCAGGAATTGAAACAAATTGAAATCGAAATCAATCATTGGGAACACATGATGGGATGTTCTCAGCGTCAAATTACTTATAAATTAAGGACTGTTCACACTGGTTAGTATTTGAAATTTTCGTTCAGTCCTTTCCCTTTGATCATGTGTGTTCGTTCAGAAAACCTTCATAGGAGAATTAGTATTTATCAAAACACCATTGACAGACTTTGGAAAAATCGTTTCCTTTCTTAGTGGTCGACTGTTTCATTTCTTTCATTTCTTTTTATATTTTAGTTGTGTGCTTCTCTCTTGCATTTTAATTTCCTTTCGTTTTTTACTTCCCCGCCACATCCAAACTGTCTCTTTTGTTCTCTCTTGAACAATTGAGCCCATTGAGCCTTACGCGGAGCTTGAACGAGAATTTAGACGTCGCCAACGTTTAGCACGTAGACGAGCTGCTCGTAATCGAACTCACAACATGGCTGAAGGGGAAGTTCCACCACCTTTAAATACCAAAATAGTAGGAGATTACGCTCATCCAACGCTCATTGGAATGCACGCAAGTGTCGTTCGTCCTCCTATCACCGCCAACAATTTCGAAATCAAGCCGAACATTACCCAAATGGTTCAAAACACAGTTCAATTCAACGGTGTCTCCCAAGACGTTATTCTCCTACGACTTTTTCCGTTTTCACTCAAACATAAAGCCAAGCTTTGGCTTAATTCCTTGCCTACTGGTTCCATCACTACATGGAACGATTTACCCGAAAAATTTCTTCAGAAATATTTTCCACCCTAAAAAACGGCTAAACTCCGTAATGATATTTCATCATACCAGCAGCAGGAAGGGGAATCCATGTACGATACATTGGAAAGGTATAAGGACTTACTGCGTCGATGCCCTCATCACGGATTACCAATGTGGCTTCAAGTTCAAACGTTTTATAACGGTCTGACAGTGGCTACACGCCAAATGATCGATGCTGCAGCAGGAGGTGCAATTACAAACAAAACTCCTTAGATAGCTCATGAGCTCATTAAAGAAATGGCTATGAACAGCTATCAGTGGCATTCATCGCGAATGAAACAACCCAAAATAGCAGGTATCATCCCTGTTGATACTGTCACCTTACTCACTGCACAAGTTGAAGCTTTATCCTAAAAGCTCGACCAAATGAAAGTAAATATAGTGCAGTTTACATGTGAGTTCTGCAATGGACCTCACTTGAGTAGAGATTTCCAAACTGGCAACAATTTCGCCTCTACAGAAGAGGTGGATTACATGGGTACTCAAAGGCCCCAAAACAATCCCTACTCAAACTCATATAACTCTGGTTGGAGAAATCATCCAAATCTTTCCTGGAAATCCGGAGTGGGTACTTCTAGTAATCCCCCTCCCGGATTCTCTCATCAAAATCACAACCAACAAAGTTTGGGTTCATCTCAAAACCGACAACCACCATAAACTCAATCAAAGATTTAGAGCTTACTTGACAGGTTTTCTTCAGCTGTCAAAAATCGTTTCGTCAGTCACGAAAACGACATGAAAGTTCTTCACGCTTCATTTAAGAACTTGGAAAATCAAGTAAGCCAGCTCACTAACTCGCTATAAGAGCATCAACAAGGTGGTTTGCCGAGTAACACCGAAGCCAATCCTAGGGCCGATGTTAAAGCTATTACTCTTAGGAGTGGTACCACTATGGTCCCACCAACAATGCCTCAGGTTGATAAACCAAACACTCTCGCCATATCCAAAGAAAATCCAGATTCGGTATCTCCCGAATCTCAGGTCCCAGTAGAGGGAACTAACGAAGTGCATAACAGGCTCCGTCCAACAAGTACTGTGCAAGTTAAGCCCCCGATTCCTAAGTATCAGCCCAAGATTCCTTATCCTCAGCGATTGAAAAAAGAACAAATGGAGGAGCATTACAAAAAGTTCCTTGAACTTTTCAAACAGCTTCAAATTAATATCCCATTTGTTGAGGCTTTGGCTCAAATGCCAAAATATGCCAAGTTCCTTAAAGAACTGCTGAGCAATAAAAGGAAACTGGAGGACCTGTCAACTATCATTCTTAGTGAAGAATGTTCAGCCATCCTACAAAAAAACTTCCAGTGAAGAAAACCGACCCAGGTAGCTTCACTATCCCTTGTGAAATAGGACAATTCTATGTTAATAATGCATTAGCCGATCTAGGAGCTAGCATTAATCTCATGCCCTATTCCGTGTTTGAAAAGCTAGGTCTAGGTGAACCTAACCCAATAAAAATGTCTATTCGGCTAGCAGACCGATCTGTGAAATATCCACGGGGAATTTATGAAAATCTTTTGGTCAAAGTCGATAAATTTATCTTCCCTGTTGACTTTGTTATCCTTGACATGGATGAGGACAAAAATGCTCCTCTTATCTTAGGCCGACCATTTCTGGCTACTTCACGCGCTCTTAATGACGTTTGTGATGGAAAACTATCTCTTAAAGTAGCAGATCAAGTTGTTACCTTCGATATCCAAAAATCCATGAAGCAACCATTCGCTCAAGATGATGCCCTGTATTGTGTTGATATCTCTGATCATTATCATCTTGATTCAATTCCTATTTCTTCTGAAAAAGACGTGCTAGACACACAGATTCTGGAGAAAGGCTCTTTTCTAAAGGACCTTACACAACTTGACCTGTATCAACCAGATACTGATGTTATCCCTAAAGATGCATTAGTTTCTGAAACTTTCGAGACTCTCGATGTTGATAAGGTACCTCACTCACAACCGTCTATCATTGAGACTCCAGCACTTGAGTTAAAAGAACTCCAATCACATCTAGAATATGCATTTCTAGATTGTGATTCTAAACTACCTGTAATCATAGCTTCTGATCTCAGCTCTGATGAAAAAGTGAAGCTATTGAATGTGCTCAGGAATCACAAGATCGCTATTGCATGGAAGCTTTCTGACATAAAAGGAATTAATCCTTCTTTCTGTTCATACAAAATCCTCATGGAGGATAACCACAAAACAAGTGTGCAAAGACAGAGGCGATTAAATCCACATATGCAAGAAGTGGTTAAAAAAAAGGTAATTAAACTCTTGGATGCGGGTCTGATTTATCCGATATCTGATAGCCCTTGGGTTAGCCCTGTCCAAGTAGTTCCCAAAAAAGGAGGTATGACAGTGATCACTAACAATAAAAATGAGTTAATTCCCACTCGCACTGTCACCGGGTGGCGTGTTTGTATCGATTACCGAAAACTGAATGACGCAACTCGTAAATATCACTTCCCGCTCCCATTCATTGATCAAATGATTGAGAGACTGGCAGGTAAAGCCTTCTATTGTTTTCTTGATGGTTTTTCCGGGTATTTCCAAATTCCAATCGCTCCGGAGGATCAAGAGAAAACCACATTCACTTGCCCCTATGGCAGGCAATGCCCCAGCTACATTCCAACGCTGCATGACAGCAATATTCCATGATATGATCGAAGAATGTGTCGAAGTCTTTATGGATGACTTCTCTGTTTTCGGAGATACATTTGACACTTGTCTTCTCAATCTAGAAAAGATGCAATCTAGATACGAAACAACCAATCTCGCTCTTAATTGGGAAAAATGTCCCTTTATGGTGCGAGAAGGTATTGTTCTAGGACATAAAATTTCCAAGTCGGGAATTGAGGTCGATCGTGCAAAAATCGATGTCATTTCTAAACTGCCTCCCCCGACGAATGTCAAAGGCATTCAGAGTTTCCTTGGTCACGCCGGTTTTTATCGTCGTTTCATCAAAGACTTCTCAAAGATTTCACGGCCTATGACCCATCTCTTAGAAAAAGATACTCCGTTTGTTTTTTCTTCTGAATGCATGAAAGCATTCAACACTTTAAAAGAGAAACTTACAAACGCCCCAATTTTGACCAGCCCTGACTGGACCATCCATTTGAACTAATGTGCGACGCAAGTGATTTTGCCGTAGGTGTAGTTTTATGTCAGCGAAAATAAAGTCGTTTTCATCCGATCTATTATGCAAGAAAAACCCTGACAGACGCCCAGGAGAACTACACAGTAACAGAAAAAGAGTTACTGGCCGTCGTCTTTGCTTTCGATAAATTTCGGTCTTACTTAATTCTTTCTAAAACTGTGGTTTTCACTGACCATTCTGCCTTGCGATTCTTGTTTTCCAAACAAGATGCAAAACCCCGCATTTTTAGATGGATACTCTTGTTACAAGAGTTTGATATAGAAATAAAAGATAAGCGAGGTGCAGAAAATCTTGCTGCCGATCATCTTTCACGTCTTGATAATCCAAACCTTGAAGTTTTGGATGAAAATGCCATTCAGGATACATTCCCTGATGAGTTTCTTTTAGCACTTCATAAATATGATAATGCCCCATAATTTGCAGATTTTGCAAATTATTTAGCAGCATCGGTTAGAAAAAGATCTCGCGCATCAGCAAAGGAAAAGATTCTTTTCTCAGCTAAAATTCTGTTTCTGGGAAGATCCCTATCTATTCAGGATAGGAGTCGACCAAATCATACGACGATGCGTGACCGGTCAAGAAGCAATGGACATCCTAGAGCACTGTCACTCAGGCCCTACTGGAGGCCGTCATGGACCTGTTACAACAGCAAAGAAGGTCCTTGATTCTGGTTTCTATTGGCCTACTCTATTTAGGGATGCCCGTAAAATTGTAAAATCCTGTCACCCATGTCAAAAATCTGGAAACATCTGATCACTTAATGAGATGCCCCAAAACCCTATCCAAGTTTGTGAAATTTTCTATGTTTGGGGGATAGATTTTTTGGGTTTTTTTCCAAAGTCCCATGGAAACAAGTACATTCTTGTTGCAGTCGATTATTTTTCAAGATGGGCCGAAGCACAGGCCTTACCAACTAATGATGCACGAGTTGTATGTAAGTTTCAAAAGAGGTTATT
Organism: Pulicaria dysenterica; assembly: GCA_947179395.2. NCBI lineage: Eukaryota > Viridiplantae > Streptophyta > Magnoliopsida > Asterales > Asteraceae > Pulicaria > Pulicaria dysenterica. The sequence continues at coordinate 20,906,278 of OX359291.1, forward strand.
TTCCCTCTTTGGAACTCCGAGAGCATTAATAAGCGATCGGGGTATTCACTTTTGCAATACCCAACTTGAGAAGGTATTAAGACGTTATGGGGTAATCCATAGGTTTTCTACTGCGTACCATCCACAAACAAGTAGAGAAGTTGAGGTCACTAATCGTGGTCTAAAGCGGATTCTTGAAAGAACCGTTGGGAATAACCCAAAAGATTGGGCAGAAAAATTAGACGATGCATTGTGGGCATTCAGAACCGCCTATAAAACGCCTATCGGAACCACATCTTATAAATTGGTTTACGGTAAAGCGTGTCTCCTTCCTGTTGAACTTGAACATAGAGCGTATTGGGCATTAAAAACCCTAAATCTTGAACCAAATGTTTCAACGAAGAATCGTCTACTCCAGCTCAATGAATTGGAAGAAATAAGGTACCAAGCGTACGATAATTCCTTGATGTACAAGGAAAAGACGAAAATATTCCATGATTCTCGCTTGAAGGACAAGAAATTCCAGGCTGGAGATCGTGTGCTCTTATACAACTCTCGTCTTTGTCTTTTTCCCAGGTAAATTAGAGTCCAGATGGACGTGTCCTTTTACAGTGCATACTGTGTATCCATATGGTGCTGTTGATATCACTAACTCTGCAGGAGTTACATTTAAAGTCAATGGCCACCGTCTCAAAAAGTATTTAGGTACCCCGATCTAGGATGAACCATCTGAAAACATGAAATTTCACCTCGCTACATCTTAGCGAGTGTGTTTGGTCTTTTACCGGCAGACCTAAAAGAACTGGAGATGCTTTCCGTAGAATCAGTTTCTTTTCTATCTTGTCTTTTTCTACGCACTCACTTACCTTTTGATATTCAGCGTGATATTTTCATGAGACTAGAGAAAAATATAAGGAGAGATCAAAATTATGCCAAATTCCATAGAGGCACTTCACTTTGTGCGGCTAAAAGACATGCAAAACATGTAGGGAAGTGTTGGAAATGTGGTGCTCTGATTCATGAAGGCGCTTGTAGGGATTGTCCAGCTTATTCTCAGTCAGAGTGAGCTAGTGCTCTTCGAGAAGATCCTGTTAAGCTAAAAGCCGAGAGGGTTTTTAGGCCTAATAGTAATGCTAGAGCGATGATTGATGAGTTGGTTAGTCTCCGACTAAGCGAACTCGAGCCTAAGCCCCACTAGAAATCCCTAAGTCATGCCTAATTTACAGCCGTATCACTCCTTATGTTTTCTCAATTCTATTCTCATTCAGTCTCCGCATTTCAACGCGTTAAAATGTTCGCTTGCACACCGTACTGTTAGATTATGTGGAGAGATAATTAATGGGCACATTGTATCCAATGTTATAAGAGACTAAAGAGTCACACTGCTACACACCCAATTCAGAACAGTTGGATTACACTATAAATCTGTGTGGAAATAATTAAATCAGTTAGATTAATTATTAAAGAGAAAGACGAAATAATTAATCAGTAGTATTAATTATTGAAAAGAGAGAGATAAATAATTAATCAGTTTGTATTAATTATTAGAAAGGAAATAAATAATAAATAGTTATTTATTATTTAAGGAGAATTAAATATTAAGTTTTAATATTTAACGGACTAAGTTAATTAATAGTTAATTAATTAACTAGTAAAGTCCAGGGGGTCAATACGAGAAGAGATGAAAGTTTAATTAAAACCAGTTGGGCTTTTAATTAAACGGGCTTAGGTCCAAGTTAATCCCTATATAATATCCTTAAGCCTTAAGGATTAGATATGAGACAATAAGGGACTAACCCTAGCCACCACAACTCTCTCCCTCCCTCACTCTCTCGATCTCGCTTACTCTCTCTCGGTCGTACTCTCTCGACTCTCTCTCTCTCTCTTGCCGTCGAACAAGAAAACACCCGAAGGTGTTTTGCGATTAAGAGTCGACGCACACACACACAAAGGGTTTCGAGGTTTTTGAAGCTCGGGTGATCCAGGAGCGTTCTAGCAGCCAGTTCAATCGGAGGTGCAGTAGTGGTGGACTATCTTTTAGCAATCCTAAAGGTTTTGTTCAGGTATAATCTTGTAACCTTTCCATGATGGATTGTTCTGCAAGAAACTATGTGGATCATGTATTAGTTAAAAGATCCTAACCCTTTTGGGGTTTAGAGGGTTGTGTTCAATCCAGTTCCGCTTTTAGGATTGAACCAGTGGAATCAAACCCAGGTTTGACCAGTTTGTGTCATATGGTAGTTTGGTCAGGTTATCAAAACCCTTCAGTGGTATCAGAGCCAGGTTCTATGATCCATAGTTTTTGGTTTTTTTATCTGTTTTTGGATTAAGGTTTTATTCTTGATTCACTTTTTGTTCTTGGAAATTTCGAAAAACAAGAAGGTAGCAAAACAGTTTGTTTTGTTATCAGGTTTATACTATTAATCAGAAAATTCAAACAGTTTGTTTGATTGGTTAAATGGATCATGTTTTTTTTTTTTTGATAAAGAACAAGTTTTGGATTAAGATAAAGTAAACAGTTTGTTTAATTAGTTAAACCTAGATACTCTAATTAGATGGTTTGTTTAATAGTTATATGATCTTCTTCATCTTGTTTCTTCTCCTCTGTTTTTCAAAAACCATAGGGATAAAAACAAGTTTTTCTGTTTTTATCCAGTTAATAAAAGGTTTGATTTTAACCTGTAAGGTTTAAACCAGGTTTGCGTTTAAACGGTTAAAAGGGATAAAACTTTTTATCTAAAACTTTATCTTAACCAGTATTTTTGAACTCTTTGTTTAAAAAGGTTGAAATCAAGTTTTAGGATAATTAATTATTAATAAAATAAGTTTTGTTGAAATTAATAATTAATATTTTTTGGTTTTTGAATTAAATCCAGTTTTTAATGAGTATATTAAAACAGTTAGTTTTAATAGGTTAAAAAGGATTAAAATTTTTTTTGCTAAATCGGAAAACGCGAACTGAAACCGTGACCATAACAGCTAGCGGCGCTAAGCCCAGTAAACTGCTGCCCAGTAATGTTGGCCCATGTTAGCGGCGCTAAAAAGGCTTAGTGGCGCTAAGTAGGACTTAGCGGCGCTAAGGCCTAATGGGCTTCGGCCCAAGGGGTTTTGGCCCAAGGAAGTTTTCGGTCCAGTGGGTCTTCGACCCAAGAGGGTCTCGGCCCAAATAGGTTTCTTGGGTTGACGGGAGATGTTGGCCCAGATTGTTTTTCCGGATTAATACAAAAAGGATTATTAATTTTTAAGTTATAAAATGAGATAGTATTTAATTATGACTAGTTCAAGTCATTTTTGAATAAAGTCTAAAAGGATAAAGTTTATATATATATATATTTAATGGAGAAACAAATGAGATAGTATTTAATTGACCAAAGTTGTCGGTTTTAAGTTTTTTTTTTTGGAAAACTAGTAATAAAACTCGACGTGAGGATTTCATTCAAGTTTTGAATGAGGTCAAAGTTTTAAGTTTTTGTTGAAAGACTAGTTTGGTCAAATAAATTAGAAGATCATAATTCTCATTTTTGGTTAGTAGGTATTAATCAAAGGGTAAATGAGAAAGTTTAAACAAATCAGGCTGCGTGCTTAACAGCACAGTTTATTGTTTTACTTTTATTATAACTGTGTGGTTGACTTTTATATATATAGCTCTTATATATAATTGCGTGGTTGTGATAGCTATAGTTTTGCCGACTTAGGACTCGTTTTTCTTATTTTTCTTTTATTTTGGTTTTTGGGAATGCCTGCGTGCCAATTACAATCCCTTTCTTTTTTGTAATATTGTACTGGTTCGGGGAGGCCTGCGTGCCACTTACAACCCCATTCAATATTGTATTTGTAATAGACTAGTGTTAGTTTAATCCCTCAACCAAGATGGACTCAAAGAAGATGACGACGTAAATGGTGTTCTATACGCGAAGCACGGACACTTCGGGGAGGTGCCAAGGCTAGTGGGAGCAGCATGTCAAGAAAGGCGAATCCAAGTCACTTTGTCCTTAGGTTTGACCTTAGGATTAGTTGGCAAAACTATAGGGTTTTATATGCTTACTCCTATATCTGCGTGGTTGTGTTTCTTTTATTTACTGTTTATCATATATTCTTGCGACACTTATATGATGCTAAATAAAAACGGGATTTAATAACAGGCTGTTATTAAACAGTGAAAAACCACGCGCTTTATGAGAAACTAGAATACGACTACAGGCTGTTAGTCGTGTTAATTAAATTTTTTATAAATTTAAAGTTTTGTCAAGATTATAAGTTTGGAACTTGTAAAGGACGTTTTGTACACCTAGTTTAGGTACACATATAAATCGTATTTTTAAAACAGTTAGTTTTAAAATGGTTTTTCAAAAACTGGAAAATTAAGTTTTTAACTTAATTATAAAACCCAAGAAAAATCTTAGATCAGTATGCTACCCACCTAATGGTACACCCTAACTGTTAAACGGTACTCGGGTGTCGGAAGTGCCCAAACCTTGGGCATCCGGGTTCAAACCATTGCGGGAAGGGGCATGAAAGGTTCTGCGATAATCGGGAGTCCCGGCCAGAATTCATGCTGTCTTAGGTGGTGCGATCTATTTTGGTGATAATCGGGAGTCCCGGCCCAAAAAGCACTAGAGTAGAGTTAAAAATACTAGACCGGGTCTAAGTGCTCTACGAGGTTCTAGGAGTCGTATCAGTTAGGTACGATTGGTACAGGGTGTTACCTACCAGAAATAGCATAACTTGGCGGGAAGTGCCCAAACCTTACGTCAAGTATGTGAAATATGGGTCCTAGGTCTAATATATATTATTTATGGGTTTGATGATATATGATTAGAAAGTTTATTTGCAATTACTAATTAAACCGGGTTTTAATTTGTAGATGGCAACCAACGTTACTAGTACCAATAACCTCTCTCTCCGCTCCATTCTTGAGAAGGACAAGCTTGTCGGTCCTAACTTTCTCACATGGGAGAGAAATCTCCGGATCGTGCTTAGGCACGAGAGAAAGTGGTATGTCCTAGAACAACCTCTAGGAAATCCTCCTGCCAACAACGCTAGGGTAGAAGTCAGGGAGGCTTTTCAGAAGCGCTCCAATGACGCCCTGGACGTTAGCTGCCTCATGCTCGCAACTATGAGTCCAGAGTTGCAGTCGAGTATGATGGAGACTCCTGCTTATGACATGATCCACCAACTTAGGGACATGTTCTAGGAGCAAGCTCGCACTGAGCGTTATGATGCCACCAGGGCATTCAACTCGTGCAAGATGGCTAAGGGGACCTCGGTCAGTAACCACGTCATGAAAATGAAAGGTTACATGGACCACCTAGAGAGACTTGGGCACCCAGTTCCGTTGCAGCTAGCAACGGATACGATACTCAACTCGTTGTCGGATGACTATAAGCCTTTTATAGTCAACTAAAACATGAACAACATCGAGAAATCCGTGGCTGAGTTGCACTCAATGCTCAAGACTGCTGAGCAGAGTATCGGGACCAAGTCTAAGGATGTTCTCATGGTAGGTCATGGCGGGCATAAGAAGAAGAAAGGGCGTCACGGAAAGGGAAAGGGCAAGGCCCAGCCTAGCCAGAGTGTACCCAGGGCTAATAACGACAACAAGGCAAGAAGCCGAAGCCGAACAAAGCTAAAGCCGAGAATCGGTGCTTTAAATGCGGCGAGGTCGGGCACTGGAAAAGAGACTGCCCGAAGGGTCACGAGGCAGGTGGCAAGGCTGGCACCTCAGGTATTGTGTAGCTTCTTTGTCACTTTCCACTTGTAAAGGTTTTTACGAGTATTCTAATATCTTGCAATCGTTTATTGCAGGAGGAGATGGATAGTGATGCGGCCCAGCATAAGGAGATCACACGTGCAGCATGCGGATATTATTAATATTTATATTTCCTAGTTTATTAAACTCTTTAAGTTTATTTGAACAATTTTTATATTGTTGGTTTATGGATACTTTTTGAGTTTATGGAAATTTATTTATTTGGTTATATATATCTGTGCACGTATTCTTACTTTATGAATCATGATTAGTCCAGTTGTGACTGAAAGAGTGCCAATAAGTCAAGTGTTGACTTGATTGGTGATTCATAATAATCTTATGCTGTGATTTGTTGTAGTTATTATAAAATGTCAGCTCCACTATTCAAAATACTTAATAAACAAGTGATGTTTATAAAATTAGATAATTTTTCTAATTTAACAAGTATTTAAGTTTTTAGTGAAGAAGTGAATGTTCAAGTCTTGAACAAGTGGAAATAATAGTCATTATTTCCAAGTATAAATAGTTTTTGATAAAACATTTAAGATATTATAAAAGTGATTATGGTAGTTACTATAATCAAGGAAGTTTTATACTAAATGTTTTTAGAAAGAAATTGAAATGCCTTCACAAAGTTTTTGTGCTCATGGCAAGTTTAATGAAACCACTTTCTGTAATTAGAAAGATGGATATATGAAGATCCAAGTTCTTGGTTTCATAAAACAAATTTCTTACAAAAACTAAGTTCTTTAAAACATGTGTTTGGAACACAAGTTTTAGGCATGGTAGTCAAGGATTGACTAAGGTCTAAAAGGATGCTTTTAAAGAATGCACTTTTTCATAAAAGATAGTGGGAGCACCTGACTAATGTATTTATCAGAGTTAATAAAAGGTTGTTTTTTAACCAGTATGATAAATACAAAATCGAACTTTTAGAGTATATAATTATTGGATGTTTTTTAGAAGTTATCTAAAACAGTAAGTTCTTGAGAAAGAACTAATCCATGGAATGCATGATCTATTGGGAGGTACTCAATAAAGATATCATTGCAAGATTTCGAGTCAAGTTATGACCTGAAATTATATACGTTCTAAAATGGTCAGTAATTCAGCTTAATTAAATATTGTTGGTTGGTTAACGTTAGAAATGATAAAATAGAATGTTCTTTAACATTCTTAGTAATGATATTAGATTAGTGTTTGCATACACAGGGAATCTAATTTCAAGGTTCTTACAAGTGGGTGTAAGAAAGTCTTATCGTTTCAAATGGATAAATCTAGTAAGATTTAATTAATCTACAAATGTAATTAAAGTTTTAATTACAAGAAAGTTATTTTATAAAATCAGAAACTAAGGAGTTATTTTCCAGTTTTCTCCAAGTTTAAGGAATTTTATTAAATAAGTAAATCTAGAATTGTTCTTAGGTTGCAAGAACGATTTCTAGTAAAACCAAGAAAGAGTACTTCAGGGTACTAGTCTTGTGTTTTAGGTTTATAATCATATTACTTTTATTTGTAATCTGTGATAAGTTACAATGCAAACTAATAAGTAATTCAAATAGACACCGTGAATCGAGTCAATGAAATGGTAGAAATCATGCACCTTTATTCCAGGGAGGAATATGGGAGGGTGTATAGATTAGTTTCATTGTTCTTCACAATTTTGTATGTTAGGGCTATAAAGTCATCGTAATTTTGGGGTAGATTCGAAAGTTTGTCGAATATAGCTGCAAAAGGTTTTTGCGGACCAAAATTGACGGATATTCGTTAGGTTTACGAATATTGGATTGACCCACTGTGAATAATACTTCTTGGTTTAATGTCAAAAGTATTAATCACATAGGTTATCCTTAAGCCTGAGGTATTTGGTTTGGGATGCGGTAACTACTGTCTTCTTAGCTAGCTCTAACGCCACGCCGTAACAGGGTGGTCATAAAGGGTGTGTCTAGATTCAGTGGGAGCCGTATTTCCAAATGCAAATATGCAAGATGGTAATTGCACCTTCTTTTTAGAAGAGATATTTCCGGGCCCCTTGACTGATAAGAGAAACTGGTAAGTGCACGGCCGTGCCCAAACGAACTGATCTGTTCTTTGTCGTTTATCACGCAGTTTCGAAATCAAGTATGTCATGAACAAATTCTTGAGTCTCTGAGTTGACTTCTTCCATGCTCATGCTCAAAATTGAAATATCGCGCTGCAAGGTACAAACCTATATATATGCAAGTTATGTATATATAAAAACGTACCCATTCATAAACAGGGAGTTTATGATAGTTTAGTTTATAAACAGTTAGTTTATAACAGGTCACTTCTAAGCAGGTTGCATATGAAGTTTTATCACAAGTTACTTTGGGGTATAAGAGTTCTTATAACCTGGTTATCCTAAGTGTCTGGCTAGGGACCTCCTTAGGCTAACAATGTGCAGTAACTGTTACTTATCTTGCACAAGTGGGAGTCTGTTAGATTATGTGCAGAGATAATTAATGGGCACATTGTATCCAATGTTATAAGAGACTAAAGAGTCACACTGCTACACACCCAATTCAGAACAGTTGGACTACACCATAAATCTGTGTGGAAATAATTAAATCAGTTAGATTAATTATTAAAGAGAAAGACAAAATAATTAATCAGTAGTATTAACTATTGAAAAGAGAGAGATAAATAATTAATCAGTTTGTATTAATTATTAGAAAGGAAATAAATAATAAATAGTTATTTATTATTAAAGGAGAATTAAATATTAAGTTTTAATATTTAACGGACTAAGTTAATTAATAGTTAATTAATTAACTAGTAAAGTCCAGGGGGTCAATATGAGAAGAGATGAAAGTTTAATTAAAACCAGTTGGGCTTTTAATTAAACGGGCTTAGGTCCAAGTTAATCCCTATATAATATCCTTAAGCCTTAAGGATTAGATATGAGACATTAAGGGATTAACCCTAGCCACCACAACTCTCTCCCTCCCTCACTCTCTCGATCTCGCTCTCTCTCTATCTCGGTCGCACTCTCTTGGCTCTCTCTCTCTTGCCGTCGAACAAGAAAACACCCGAAGGTGTTTTGAGATTAAGAGTCGACCCGCACACACACAAAGGGTTTCGAGGTTTTTGAAGCTCGGGTGATCCAGGAGCGGTCTAGCAGCCAGTTCAATCGGAGGTGCAGTAGTGGTGGACTATCTTTTAGCAATCCTAAAGGTTTTGTTCAGGTATAATCTTGTAACCTTTCCTTGATGGATTGTTTTGCAAGAAACTATGTGGATCATGTATTAGTTAAAAAGATCATAACCCTTTTGGGGTTTAGAGGGTTGTGTCCAATCCAGTTCCGCTTTTAGGATTGAACCAGTGGAATCAAACCCAGGTTTGACCAGTTTGTGTCATATGGTGGTTTGGTCAGGTTATCAAAACCCTTCACGTACTAATAGTGTGTTACTTGTATATACAATCTGCTTGTCGGATGCCACTTTCTGGTTTCCGTTTCCCTTCCGCGCATTTTCTGTTTCATTTGGTTCCGTTTGCTTTTCCGTATGTATAGTTGCTTTTTCGTAACTTCCGTTCTATCCCATTCTATCACAGAGTGTCAGAGAGTGTATCTTAATATTTCATCATGGGTTGTATACCTGATTGAGCCAAACGAGACTTAGCTGAAAAATTCCAATTTTGAAAAGTTTACCCTATGCGATCGCATGGGTAAGCCATGCGATCGCATGGCAATTCGGCTATATATACACCGCATGCGACCACATCTGTCATCGCATACACTCTCTCTCTCTCTACGTTCTCTCTCTACACGATGATCTCGAGCATTTTCCGACGATTTGACCATATCTCGATCATCTCCGATCCATTTTCTTCAAACGAGGTACCAAAACGATCCTTACATCTAGTAGATCAACTTTATTTACTTAGATTCGAGTTTAGGTTGCGTATTTTTGCGTATTCATCGATCTATAAAAACCCTAGGTTTTTGGTTTATGTTAATCGCGATCATGCGATTGCATGATCTACTCATGCGATTGCATGGGTATTCGATTAGGGTTTTCATAATAACACTGTTTTGCGATCGCATCCACATACCCATGCGACCGCATGGTAGCGAAATTAGAGTTTTTCCATTAGAACTGCTTTGCGACCGTATGCCCTATCCATGCGATTGCATGCATCTGTTTTTCTGCTGTTTTTCATTTTCGCACAAATCTTTGATCAAACCAACTTTCTTTCGAAATCCAGCAACGTAGAACAACTCCTTATCGATCGATGAACTATTCTTACCATAGTTAGAACTCCTTGACTTGTCTCTATATGTATATTCTAGCTATGGCACGCAGACAAAATAGATCTCCTGAGCCACCGACTGTTGACCCCCGTACATTACCCAGAGTACCGGCTCCTGATCCCGAGCCTGGGGCAGAGCCCATTGAGCACCCAGGGGATGATGCTTTGCACCCCTATCTCCGTTTTGACTTGGACGAGGATCGTACGGGTCGCGACTATTTGTTAGAGCAGGAGCGCAAGCATGGATATGCGCACCTAAGATACCTGAACTGGGACTCGCTAGACACTGTTGGTCTTACTGAGTGAGCTGCTGCCCTTACCGGACGTCATTGGAGACGTTTACTCACCATTGATAGCCAGGTATGCAATGAGCTTACTATCAAGTTTTTATCCACTTTTCACCTGGTATCACCCCTTACGGACTACGATCGACCGGATGCACTCACATTTAGACTATGTGAAGTGGAGAGACAATTATCTCTCAAAGAGTTTGCTTCATATATGGGACTATATACAGGAGAGGAGCTGCAGTCCCCTGCTTTCACAGAGGGTATTATCAATTTTTCACACGGACTTACATATCTAGATGCATGGTCCGAGATTGGGAATGGGCCATATGGTGCGCCCATTCCTAAGAGCAGTTCTGTTCCGGATCCACTCTTCTGTATCCTTCATCGTGCCACTGCTTATTACTTATCTGCACGCACGGACTCTTCAGTGGGCAACATTACCCACCGAGACTTGTTCTATCTTTACTGTTTTGCTCATCAGCAGCCCTGCCAGATCGCCGTGTGCCTGGCCCAGCACTTGTTTACTATTAGTAGGCCGCGCGTTACGCAGGCTGTTTATGGTAGTGGTTTTGTCTACCATCTGGCGAGGGGCATGGGTATAGTTACTCAGCAGGATCGAGAGGAGCTTACTTTTACTGCCCCTACTACTGCCATTGATATGGAGGTTTTTGCTCGGATGAGAGTAGTGGAGTTGGTTCGGAAACGGTATTTTCTACTTAACCATCTGTGTCAACGATGGATACCACCTGGCCAGAGGATTTTGGTTTATGATGATGATGATGATGCTAAGCCAGAGGTTGAGGCCCGTGATGAGGGCCGTGATGAGGATCATCCTGCATCACTTGTTCGGAGAGAGATCAGTCCAGAAAGGCAGCCGACTGTTAGATTCGGCTATGCCCGAGACCAGGGACCACGCATCGCTGCGATAGAGAGTAGACTCCAGAGGATGGAGGAGATGCAAAGACTGGAGTACGCACATGCTGAGGCTCATAGACAGTATGTTACGAACATGTTGCGCAACATTTTACCTAGGTCTGAGCAGACCCATGTACCTCCAGAGCCTCCTCAGCAGTTGAGAGATTACTACACTGGGGCTAGTACTTCATCTACACCGCCTCCGCCCCAGTAATAGATAGACATAGTTAGTTTTATTATTTTGTTTGTTTTTAGTTTAGTTTTTGTTGTACGATGTTTGATGTACTGTGCTTTATTTGATCTATCTATATAACATCCAAACATTTTGTACATCCTTTTGTTTGATTATATTGCCATATATTAGTTTATTACACTCTCGCTTTTCACTTGTGGTTGAGTTTCTTGTTTTGCAAGTTTCACTCGAATTATACAGTTATATATCAAAGGAGTGCAGCTCAATCCAAGTGTGGGGAGAATCCTGAGCCTTCATCTACAGAAAATCGGTTACTAACACCGATTCAGGGAGTTTTTCTTATCTCCTCTCTTACACTTATCACGCTACATCACTGTTTATATGCACAGTCTGTACATTGAGGACAATGTACAATTTTAAGTGTGGGGAAGGGGATATACATGCCTGCTATAGTCTTGTTCTCTTGAAAACTCTAAATGCTTTAAAATCTTAGAATTGAATTTTGTCGTAAATTTTTCGCAAATTTATATCATTTTTGACATGTTTAGATCCTCTCGCATGATAGATTATAAGCAAATAACATTATGAGGACCTTGTTGTGTATAACTTTCATGAAGTTAGCTTAGCACAAGTACTTGAGTTTTGCCTAATGTTTGAATTCAGTTGCACAAACCACACCTCGACACTATAATTCCTGAGCATTTGAGCCACAACATTTCAATTTCTTGTTTGAGTAGCTCATGGAATTATCACATATATATATATATATATATATATATATATATATATATATATATGCAGATTGTGCTTTGATTATAGAACTTGCTCATAACTATGCATTTCAGAACCATGAACTAAACTACTGCAATTAAATGATAGAGGCATTTAGGATAACCCATTTTAGCCAATACACTTTTATTTTTAGCCAATTTTTATATATTTACCCCTAGTTCACCACTTTGAGCCTTAGCCTTTCATTTCAAAACCCCCAATAATAACACTTGTTTTACTTCTATCTTATTTTTAAGATTTCAGAATCAATTTTACCGTTCATTGTTGTTATACAAGATTTTGCCAGATCTTCAATTGCTCATGCACTGCATTAGCTGGACATTTAATTCAAGTGTTCCTCTTAGATTTGTAACGATTATGTTGCATACTGTTGATTTGATCTCCTAAAAAGATAGCTTAGAGAAAAACAAAACGCAAAAACCCGATAAAAAGAAAAAAAATAGAAAAAAAAAAAAAATATGAGAAGATCGGTTGTTTGATTTGTTGTTCCTTGCCTATTTTTGAAGCTTATCATACATTGAGTAGTAGTTTTTTGTCAGTTATCCGGGTGTTGGCCATCACTCAGACTATTCTGATTCCACTACAGCTTGATGAACTGTATTCTCACCAAAAATATGTTTAAATTCATGTCCATACAAATATCTGTCTTGATCCACAGAAACTACAGGATCTAAAAGATTTTACAAAATCTAAGGATCCATAGGATTAATGGTGGATCCAACACAAAAATACAGCAGCATTAACTTGGTTCCTGAATACTATTTTAGTCACCTTTATATCTTCCCATTCCAACCTAAAACCTTAGCCACGTTACAACCCAAGTAAAGACCTCTTGATATCTGCATATGTTTATGTTAATTAGTGGAGATTTGATATGTGATCAAGCTTATGCTAATCTTAGCCACGTTACACCGTAGACCTTTGTCGATCTGTCTTCTTCGTACCCAACGCTACTATGATTTTTGTTTAAACACCACTACAGCCATGAACCTCAGGCGGACCAACTCTCGAGGCACCATCAAATCCTCCGCCGCCTACTGCCCTTGAGCCCTTCCACAAACTCTAAAATCATCGCAGATTGCTTCAAAGAACCCAGATATGTGATTAAATGTTGTCGCTTACAACATCCGGCGTACCACCACCGTTGCCAATATCCTTCGGCATATTCGGATTAAATGTTAGATTCTCTGAACAGGGGTCATGCCTGAAATGGTAGCATTTTAGATCTAAAACAATATTGTTTCAGATCTGAAACATTATATAATATTTCGTATATGGGTTTTTGTTTTTCAGATCTCAAATGGTATTGTTTCATGTACGAAATAATACTATTTCATGTATGAAATAATACTAGGTGTTATTTGTTACTTAAAACTAGATTATGTATAGTTGATTACATGAACTCGTGTTGTTTTAGATTTGAAATAGTAGTATTTTCAGATCTGAAATGATCCTGTTTCAGATCTGAAACAATACATCTATCCTTTTAGATTTGAAAATGGTATCGTTTTAGTTCTGAAAGGGTGTCGTTTTAGTTCTGAGATAATGCATCCAACAAATAAAAAAATAACGAGTTATTTCAGTTATGAATTTACATATAGGTAGTTTTAAAAAAACCCAGAATTTTTTTTAAACATATTAAAAGTGGATGTCTAATTAAATAGGAAAAAATTCTTGTTAATATCTGATATATCCATATTTATACATGTTTTACGCACCGAAAACCCTCGCATTTAATCCGTAATTAAGGTGAAATGTGCGAATTATTACCCTCAAATGCTTTACTTTCACCATTGCAGGTTAAAAAGACTAAAAGTGAAGATTTCGAGTAAAACGAGTGCAAAACGGAAGAAAAACAAATAACTGTTGAAAATGACAAGGCCATGCGATCGCATGTACCTACTATACGATCGCATGGTAGGGGCGAATATAGCTTTGGCACTTGGCACGTTCTGCAGCCTACGAGGTCTTTTCAACCGCCCAAACCAAGTCATGCGATCGCATGGCAGGGTCCATGCGATCGCAAAGCCCCCTGTTCCAGGCTTATTTAAGAAGTTCACTTCTCTGCAGAAACGGACGACGCACAACATTCAACAAAAACACACACATTTCACACACATAGTTCTCTCCGTATTTTGCACGTACAAAACATACACTAAAGGTGTCTTCACACTTGGGTTTTGTTTTGGTGGTATTTAAACACCCCAAACTCCGTTCCAAAGGTGTAGAAACTAAGTGGAGGTTCTGATCACGTATACAACTCCGGAAAGCTTGGTATAATCTTATCATTATTTGTTATTAATATGTATCCAAGTGTTTATCTTGTTGTTTTACTTGTAACCCATGTGTAACTAAACTATTTCAATTAGGCCAAAATGATTCTTGGCCAAGTTATGGCAATATAAACCTTTTCTTAATGATTTGATATAAAAGTATGTTTTGATCATTAATATAAATGTGTTTAATCAAATTCATGTGATATATTTGTTCATGTTCATGTTTTGGTAACCTTTTCTGTGAAAACCTCAAGGTTATATTGCATGCATATTCAAGAATGTTGGTTTAATCTTAAGATCTTGTGTAGTTATCACTAGAAATGGTGTAACAAGCAAGATTGTCATTTGAAAAGTATTTTTTGGAACCTGTCTTTGATCATTTCAAATCTTAACAAGTTGGCCATGTTTATCATATTATGGTTTCTCACATGTTTTACATCTCAAATGAAAGTTTAATTGTGTACGTATATTATTTGATCATTAATACTACAAAAGGGTAAAAAGGATTAAAAATATGGTTTTGAACATGTTAAGGTTAAAATGAATTCCATAATGTCATTAAGAGTCTGATCTTTTGATTCTATGTGCATGCTTATGTATTTTATGCTTTGCATGTGTTATGTGCTAGAAATGGTACGTAACATGATGATATCTAAAAGAAATAACATAAGGCTTGATCTTAAATCCAATGCACGTGGTTTGAGTCTTGTTGGGTTCATAACATCATAGTGTTCATTTACTATCTACTTATAACCTTGGATGAAAGTCCAGGTTGTTTGTGTTTAATCTTTGGGTAAAAGTGAAATATGTTGTAACTAGATACCATGCGATCGCATGACATATGCATGTGATCGCATGGGTTTGTCATTCTATGAAATCGCATGTCCCTGACATGCGATCGCATGAGCCCTGTTCCAAATCAGTTTGCTGTTTCTTTTATTCTAACCATTCTTAAATCACTTTAACACCTTTCTTATGTTTTGAAAGCTATGAGACATATCATTTGACCAAGAATGTATGGCTTGTAGCTGGATTTAAACATGGTTAAGTGGATCTGTGATTGTCTTATGATTCTATGCTTACATGCTATATTTGATTGTAAATCTGAGTCTTGATAACTCGAGTGATGATTTACATGATAATATGACTTGTGAGTATTAGATAGAACAACATACTGTGAGCTTAATGCTATTCATCAAGTCATCAACAATTAAACCGAAATAAATATTGTCATAACTAACCAGGATGATTCTGAAGCCTAAGTGATCCTTTCTATGATTGTCTAATCGCTTGTTATTATTTTACTAGTGTAACTTGTTTCTTTTACTAGTTTTAAATCAAATCTAAAAATCACATGTTATTATTTTACCAAACAATAATGATGTTTGAGTTCTAGTAGCTGCCAGAAAGTCACTTTGTCCCTGTTGTTCGACACTTGGTCTTACCCTATCTATACTACTACTGACCAGGTCATACTTGCCTGAGTCGTGTGTAGTATTTATTTTGTAATTCCATTTTATAAATTTAAAACATCAGTGTGAAAAAGCTTTTAATCATCTTAAAAATACCCGTACGCGGGCTGCACACCAATATGGTATAATTTGTTTGAATTATTAATTAGTCCTTTTTAAGATATTTTAATTATTAAAATTAGGTTAATTGCTTAAAAATAAATTGAGTTAATTACTGAAATGGTCCCTGTGGTTTGCCAAAAATATCCTTTTTAGTCCTTTAATTCAAAAGTTGATATGTTTGGTCCTTCACATTGTCATTTTGTAACATTGGTGATCCTTTAGCCAACGTCTGTCTACTTGCAGACGTTAACTCCTTTTATGAAGGGGTATTTGAGTCTTTTAACAACATAAAGGACAAAACACATGTACTTTCCCACTATTTAATAAAGTAATTGGCAGATCATCTTCTTCACCCGCCATTTTCATTTCTACAAGATCCAAACATGTAAAATTCTTTCTTCAGTAATGGCTCTATGTTGGTGTGGAAGAGAAGCAATTGTGAGGACATCATGGACTTCTCACAACCCTGGTCGTCGCTTCTACTGTTGTCCACAACAGGTAAGTAATTTTCTTAATAACCATCCTTCTGTCAGGTTCATGATTTGAAGCTAAAGATATACTTTTTTTGATGAAGGATCTGATTGCAGATTCATGGGGTGGGTTGACCCCCCCTATGTGTACTCGTGTTGTTCAAATCATACCTAGACTGCTTAGGTCAAATAATGCACTTGAAGAAAAGATAAGGATGGCAGAGAATGAAGCAAGAAGATATAATTTTAGGTTTTATTGTATTTTGGTAGTGTTTGTTATTTATGTTATGTTTGTTTAAAGTTTCTGTAATGTTTGATTTTGGAAGTAATGCTTTTGATAATTACAACCACTGAATTGTAAGTTTTGTTTGAAATATGAAATGAAAATGGGTAGTTATTTATGCAAATCTTCGATGAATTTGTGTTTGCTAAATGAAGACATAGTTTCCATAAATGTGTGCCAATTCACACATAATATTCAAGATTGACAAAATAAGCAAAACATGTCAATCTTAGACATAATATATATTGTTTGCCAAGTCAAGCATCACCTACTAGACATAGTAGAGACACATAAAACAGTAAACATAAATTGTCAACCATACATAATTAAACACTAATATAATATTGTTTAGCAAAATAAACATACTTAATCAAAGTAGCAGCATGCTTTCTTTGATCCAACAGGCCCTTCCACAGTGGCTTTATGCTTCTTCCCTCCTCTTGAACTTGGTGTGGCTTTCTTCTTTGCACATGAAGATGCTACATTTTCAGTTACACAGGTACTTTAGGGTTGCTTCATTTGCACATGAAATTCCAATCTCAAGCTTCTTCTCTAGTTGTTCTTTAACTGCTTTCACAGGTACTTCAGGGTTGCTTTCAAGTTGATCAGCAATCTCCCTTACAAGGTATTTGTATGTGCAAGATTTGATATTTCTGGATTGTAGACATTTATGATGTTCATTGAATGTCTTTACCATCCAAGTTTCACTTTTTGGGAGTTTTGACACATGCAATACCCAAGGACATTGAATAGATGTAAGCTTTTTACCCTTGTGTCCTCTACCACCCACTTTACTAAAAGATTCCTGACTTTCTTTTGTTTGCAAGTCTGTAGACCCCATTGATATTCCTTCACTAGTGTCACACTCAACCAAACTTGGAATGATTCCCTCACAAACTGCCCTTACCCGTGTTTTATCATTTTTTATTATTTTAAGTTCCATTCTTGTCTCTATAGCAAGTAATTTAATAGCCTCTTTTATTTCTTTTGAATTTCCAAAGGTTTGACTCACATAAAAATGATTTTTAGATTCAGCCAACCATGCATTACCCACCATTTGAAGCTTCCTAATTTCTTTCATTCTTTGCCCATCCAAACCCTCATCAGAATCACTTTCAAATTCATCATTGTCCAAAACATACATTTCAATCACAGAGTCATTAGGTTCAACACATAGATTCTCTACTTCTACAAACTCAACATCATTGTCTATATTCATATTGAACTCCCTCATGTCAACTTCAACATCAAAGATAGGGTTGTCTTCATCCTCTAGGTAATCACTATCCTCTCTATCAACCTCATCAAAGATATGAGGTTCATCATCAACCACCACATCCTTACCTTTATCCCTATTAACAGGCACATTCACAGTCTCATTGTTGGTGTCAGAAACTCCCCAAAAAGGATCAAACTCATTGTCTAAAATGTCCCCAAATAGGTTCATGTAAGTTGGATCAGCTTGATCAACTTGATCAATGCAACTAGCTTGGGTTTCATTACCTACATTACTTGGCTGCCCAACATCTACTTGATCAATTAAACTATCTTGGGTTTCATTACCTACATTACATGGCTTCCCAGCATCTACTTGATCAATGCAACTCTCTTTCCATTCAAGCATTAACTTTTTAGGTTTCTTAGCTTCCTTGGGTCTGACAGGTATTTGCCCATTTTCATCCTCTAATTCCTCAATCCTAACCTTAGATGATTGGGGTGATTTTAAATAGGTGTTTAAATTAGTGTGACCATGCTCTACATAAACAGATATGAACTTGTGTCTTACAACATGCTCATTCAAAATATGAACATCAGAATCATTACCAAAAGCATGTAATGCATAATCTAGGGTTAGGTCAGGAGCAAGAAAATGATAGTACATTTCCTCTTTACCAGTGTAACCCAAATCTTTCATCATCCAATCAATTTCATGAACTGAGAATGCATCTATGTCAATCATATCAATATATGTTACTCTACCATTAACATACTTACAGGGCTTGTTAGTGGTAAACACACCACTATGGTGTATCTTTATGGAGAAATATCCAGCATTTTTCTCTGAAATTTTTTAAAAAAAATAAACATTTAACATACGAACAACATTATAAACATTTAAGATCTAAGATCCCTACCGTAAACAGACAAAAGATCTTCATTTGAAATTCCATTTTGTCTAATTCCCCAGATTGTCAACACCATTTTGAATCTGTGAGTGATTAGGGTTGCATGGAAGAGTGTGAAGAAGAAAGTGAGTAAAGAAGATGAGTGTTTGGAGGGAATTAACTCTGATGTTGTAACTGGCAAAATTGGACTAAAGTTGAAAAGGAGGTCAACTTTTAATGACATATTGAAAGACATGAAGTTAAATGACTCAAATACCCCTTCATAAAGGGAGTTAACGTCTGCAAGTAAACGGACGTTGGCTAAAGGATCACCAGTGTTACAAAATGACAATGTGAAAGACCAAACAGATCAATTTTTGAATTAAAGGACTACAAAGGATATTTTTGGCAAACCACAGACCATTTCAGTAATTAACTCAAATAAATAAAAAGGAAAATAGAAAAAGAGAGGTGAAGGAGAAAGGAGACACGGAGTGAATATGAGTCATTAATTACAGTCTTAATCTTCATAGTTAAATATATATTTAAATGAACCTAATCTGATCTTAGTCATTAATTTACTAAATCAATGGTCTATAATTGGTCTCCAATTCTCACCAAATTTAGCATTTTTATTATAACCCCCCCCCCCCTGTATGTATATATATATATATATATATATATATATATATATATATATATATATATATATAATCCGGTTCAAATAAAAAGAAAGTTAGGATAAAAAGTGTAGGGAGAAATATGGGCCTGACATGTGGCGTAACTAACAAAAGGGTAAATTAGGTATTTAAGAATATTATTCTTTATTCCTCCGTTAAATGCTCTCATTTTCCCATTTACTAGAAAACCTATTCGGTTTCCCCTCTCTTCCTTATCGTCTACGCTCACCGCCCACCGCCTACCGTCCTCACCTATAGAGATCCGTGGGTGCACCGCTAAGATGACACCTATCCTCGCCGACACCGCCGTTTTCTCGACGATTGATTAGAGCGAAAGGCGGACTGAAGTGGAGAAACGACGGCGAAGAGTTCGTCGGAAAGACGACGGGTTTTGTAGACGTCTTCATTCCCGTCGGCTTCAAATCTGCCATCTCTGACATCCACCGTCACATGTGAAGCCGTCGCCGACATCTCCATCTCCTACCCTGAAACTACCGTCGTTAGCGGGGGAAACCTAAAACCACACATCCTTCCATGTAGTGGATGGTGTGAAAAAAAACCCTAAAATCACTACAGCGATTGTGAATCGGACGCTTTAGTCATCGGCTATAAACAGTATTAGACTATGTCACCCATGGAGATTGCTTTGATTTTTCTGGTGGCACACCCTATTTTCACATCCCATCGTCGTCAACGACTGGTCCGGTAGGTGATTGTGGGAGTTTGGCTTTCGAGTTCCTTTTGCATTACTAGTGAGTTTGGGGTTTGTGCATCAAATATTTATTTTTGTTTATTCTTCAAATCTTTGTTTCTCTTTAATCTGTCAAGCTTTTTTTTGTACCAGATGTTATTTGTAACAGTTTGTCTTGTTTATCAAATCTCAATATGTATGGTGTTTCAATTTCAATTTGTTCATCAGTTTGTTTCTTGTATCAATTTGTTAGTTATACTAATTTTATAGTGAATCAATAATGTTGTGCATCAAATGTTTGGAAACTGGATTGATTATTGATAGCTTATCAATTATTGTTGATGAAAATGGATCATCTTTCTTAAAAATTATATTCGCCGTTGTGAATCAGATCTTGTGAATCAAGTTCTTGTGAATCAGATCTGTAGACTGATTGTGAATCAAGTTTCTTATTGATTTTTGTGCATTTCTTGTTGATTCTCGTTTTTTGTGAATTTATTTTGTGAAATTTGTGCATCTGTATGTTGAATCTGGTTGTTGAAATGGATGTGCTTAATCTGGGAAAGGAGACGATGAATCAAAGAAACCACAAATCCAGCTCAAATTTTTTTGGCATTTACTGTTTTGCCCTTAACTTCCATTAATTGGCAGTTACGAATCTTTGCTTTTTTAGATTTTTTGTTGACTTTTGATCTAAATTGTGTGACTAGGATTTCTTTTTACTCTTTGTATCCTAATTCTCTTTTTACAATATCCCTACCCTATATATATATATATATATATATATATATATATATATATATATATATATATATATATATATGGGACGGTTCAAATGAGAACCGTTTTTCGTACAAGAACTGCGATAACCAATTACAGCCGTTGATTAAAGAGATGGAGGGTTGAGATTAAAGAGTTGTTAATGGATAACTTTAAACTAATCAAACTTATCCTTAATTAAGGGTAATTTGGACATTTTTACATTACCCCCTTATTTTTTAAACTAATATATCCATCAAACGAAAATGTGTTAAATTACGAAAATTATACCAAATTAACGAGAAAATTATACTCTTTAATTTGAGAACGACCTTGCTATATTTTTTCGAAACTTTTTTTATTGGGTTTTGTTGGGTTTTTTTTTTCACTACAGTTCGACATTTGCACATGTGCAAATATTTGCATATTTGCACAAGTGCAAATACTTTTGCACATGTGCAAATATTTTTTCACATATGCAAATATTTGCATATGTGAAAAAATATTTGCACAAATATAAATATTTTTGCACATGTGTAAATGTTTTTTTCTAAAATGGGTTTTATAAAATATCTACACTGTTACTACTCGCTAGACACTAGGCTTTATATGTGCTTTAACAACCAATCCTAATTGCACCAACAAATGATAACAATCGGGAATGTCTCGATCCGAATGATAATCAGAAATCAAATCCTACAGTTGTTATTTTCTAAAGGTATATCTAATCGAATTAGATTCAATCTTTCATAATAAACAAAAAAACAAATAAGTTTACAACTCTTATTGCTTATTTTACAAATATTGATATGACTCTTGATTTTTTTTAAACAACTATATACATGTAACTTATCAAACGAATTGGCCGAAATGATAAAAAAATGTGAAGTGTGGTCATTGAGATTTGACAAATAAAAAGCCATATTCATTTCTTCATAAGAAAACCCAGCAACATCATACACCATTTATATATGAATTACTTATATTAAATTATTAACCATCCACAAATAATAATTGTAATAGAGATACAATAATTTATGGATAGAACTTCTAGACAAAAAAAGAAGAAGCGTTGATTAATTAAACTGTCAAAAGTCCCAATTTCAAATCTCTAAATTTATATCCTTCAACTTTGTTGCTTCTAATAAGGAATTAACAAAATTCAAGTGATAGAGTCCTATGCATAAGACTGCCCGCCTCGGGCGTGTGAGCGAGCTCGTGAGAGCCCATTACAAGGGGGAACACCATCGCGGGGGTGTGTGACCGGCCGCTCACGCTCACATATGTGAGCCTGGTCACGTGCGTGAAGAGAGGAGAAGGGAGGTAGCCGTTGGGGGAGGTAGCCGTTGGGGGGGATTTTCAAAAAAAAATTTAATCCATTTATCTCTTATAAATACACATTATATTTAACCCTTTTTTTCACACAAAATTTTACACATCTCATATATTTTCTACATTCATCTTTTCTCTCATAAAAAATATACATTCATCTTTTCATCTTTTCAAAAATATATTTCACAAATGGACAAGGGCAAACAATCGTTCAAAACCCCACGACGGGTTTCAAAGACGGGAAAAGGCACGAGCTCGCAACCGAGCCCACCGGATAACATGTTCGGGATGTCATCTCCACCACCGAAATACATCCAAAATATACAACAATTTCCGATGTATTCACCTACTCCGATTCCCGGTGGTTTTCATAGTGGAGTTTACCGGCCACAACCCCAAATGTCCAATCAATTCCAAATGGATTTTTCGGATTTTCAAAACATGAGTCAACCCCGCACACTGCCTCTTCAATGCCGGGGTGAACATTGATCTTAACTTTGAAGACATCGGCGAGGATGACAATGATGTTCAAGTTCACGAGCCGATACGCCCACCGGGGCGGGACAAATCTAAACGTGCTAGCAAAGATAAAAACACGGGAAAAGGCTCGGGCTTGGGTATCATGGACGTGATGGCGGAATTCAAGGATTACGTTGACAAGTTCGCATCCGGTAACGAAGAAGTGATTAAAACCGAGCAACAAAAAATAGAAGCAATGAATAACGTAGCCGAGTCGATAAGAGAGAAAAACCGTCTAATGAAAGAAAGACAAGAAAGCAAAGATTTCGATTTTGTCTTTGGCCAGCACGATCATCTCACGGGGGAAGCGTTGGATGCGGTAAACAAACGAAAGGAAATTATCAAGAAAAAATAAGGGTGGTAGATTTTCCTTTTTTTAAAATTATGTACTTTTTATTTTTATTTTTTTAAGTTATGTACTTTTTAATATTTGAATTTATATTATTATTTAGTGTTTTTTATAATTATTATGTTTTAATTATATTGTTTTAAAAATTAAATAATGTGAAAAAAAAGAAAAAGAAAAGAAAAAGAAAAAGGATGTGAAGGGTGTGATGGATGCAGGGGTTTGTGTGATGTGATGAGAAAATGGTGGGATGCTGATGTGACGTTGATATGGCTGTGTGAAGAGTGTGATGGATGTGGATAGTCTAAGTATGAACTTGGAATTCATAGATCCGAAGGTACTAAAGGTCAACCATCCATACCCATATCAGATCCTATAGTTGTAATGTTGATCTTCGAAGATGCTAGGAGTCATTGTAAAGGTTTAACATGTGTCAAGGTGGATAGAGGCGTCGCAACCGGTGGTCCGCGGTGGTCATCATAGGTGGCTATGGTTCGGCTGAATGAAGGCCTCACCGTCTCGTGGAGAAGGAAGACACAAAGTCGTACGGAAAGGAGATCTGGAGATCTTCGCTGTCTCGGTGTAGGAGACTGAATTCGATGACTCGGAATCTTACTAAATCACTCAATGATTTAAGCTCTTCAGTAAAGATGTTGAAGATTCCAAGCATTTATTCAAGGGGGAAGGCTAGTCGGTCGATGTTATGGCTTGGATTCAGAGTTGTGGGTGTACAATAAGGTGTTGTTGTAGAACAAGTGATAGAACCATTGGGACTTGACTTTGAACAAAGAGGACAATCGAACTTAAAACTTATAATTATAATTCAAAATTGAATTTAATCTAACTCGGATATAATTCAAAGTTGAATTAAATTAACTCAATTCTATATAATTCAAAATTGAATTTAATCTTTACAAGATCTAATTCAAAGTTTAATTAAATTGAATTAGCTCCTCATTTTGTCAATTAAGTTTTCGAACAATCAATCCATATATAACAAGTGAACGATCATTTCTTAATTAAAATCTCACAATGTCAAGTTCAAATGAAATGATGTCCATCGGTACCGATACAAAACCTTTTGTTCTGTTTCGAGGCGAATACAATGTTTGGAAAAGTAGGTTCATGGACTTTCTGGAGCACAATGAGACACACGGAGAGATGATGATCGACTTCATCATGAATGGGAACAAAAAGTTCACTAAAGTTGTTGAGGCTGATCCTAATAACAATCCCGTCATTCTCCGTCATGAGAGGGAAAAGACTGCTGATGAGCTCACAGCTCAAGAAAAGAAGATCAAAAAGGCTGAAAGACTGGCTAAGTATTATCTAAAATAAGGACTCTCCTCAGAGATCTACACTAAGATAGATAGCTTAGCCACTGCAAAGGAAATATGGGACGAGATTAAGAAGCAGTTGCAGGGTACTGAGCAAGGAGAGTATATCAAGCGTACCCAACTAGTCAACAACTATCATGACTTCAGTGTTAGATAGAATGGACTTCTTTCTGAAACCTATGGTAGATTTTGCAAGCTGCAAAATGAGATGAGGTCCAATCAAATCATCCGAACTGACCTAGATCTAAACTGTGTTTTTCTAAAGTCACTAGGTCAAGAGTGAAAAAAATATGTTAGACTATACAAGCAAATCAATAAAGATCTTACCACAGTCACCTTCCACAACATATTCGAAGACCTCAATCAATACCAGGATGAAATATTGAAGACTCTCCCGAAACAACCAGCTGCAGATCCTTTGGCCCTGGTAGCTACTGACAGAATTCCAAGAGAATCTTCATCGAGATCCATGAAGTTTAAGCAGGTGATTCTTAGTGAATCAGAACCAGATGATGATGATGAAAACTCAGTTGAAGCTGCCATTCATGCCCTCTCAGTTGTTGGTAGAACTTTCAGAAATTGCTTTAATAAAACCAACAACAAACAAAGGTTTACCTCTGGCTCCAGAAGACCAGAAAGGCTTGCTCCTATTGACAAGCCCAAATTTCAAAGGGATGAGAGAAAAAAGGAAAAGAAGACGGATTCGAAGTGCTACAACTGCGGGAGATCTGGTCACATGATAAGGAACTGTCCACAGAAGAAAGCCAAGGATGCTGAATACTACAGACAAAAGTACCGCCTGTCAAAGCAAAAGCAGTCTGGGAATGCACTTATGGTGGAGGAAGACCAGTTCCTGGAGGACACAGACTCCGAAAGTGATCTAGATGGTGAGGATCACGCGCTGAGGAAACAAGTGAAACAAGTGGCAGAGATGAAGATGGTGGTGATCTCTCCGATGCTGAGGAAAAGATCGTTGAAAGCGGAAAGGTACATTCTATCTCTAACTCTAACATGGGTTTTAATTTTGAACATATACAAACCATATTAAACCGCATGAAAAAGTTAGAATTTAAGGTAACCAAACTAACAAGGAAAAATCAAGTGTTAAAAGAGGTCATTCACACACAAGACAAAGAAGCACAAGCTACAATTGAACAATTAAAGAAAAACATAGATGAATCTAAGGTTCAACTAGCTATGAAAGAATATGAATTTCTTGAATTAACTGATAAAACAAATGTCATCATACAAGATCTCAAAGCAGAACGTATTGATGCAGAAAAGGATTCAGAAATTCTTAAAAATGATCAACACATTCTTTGTTTGAAAATTAAAGAACTGGAAGACCTTCTAATTAAATGAGGGCAAAGTGAACAAACCATCTTTCTATAAAAACAAAAGGAACGACCTTTTTCAAGATCGACATTCGACGGACTTGGTTTTGAAAACCCTAATGTTCTGGGTAAAGTTTCCGCTAAGAAATTATACAATGCAAATCTATTTGGTGAAGGACTAACTCAATGAATGGTATTTGTTGGTCAGGAGAAAGAACGACTTGAAGGGGATGTCAAACGGACCTTACATCTCAAAACTGAAACTCCCTTCAATTATACAAACCTCAATGACTCATACTTCACTTACCCACCTTCATCACTGAATTCCCTTGTCACCACTCCAATCTATACAGATGAGGAACTGTATACTCCTGAAGAGCCAAAACCCCAATTTCTATACATTCCCCACAAGGAATTGCAGCGAAGGTTTCAAACCTTGCAAGAGTTTTACTTCACCCATTTGATACAATGAGATATTTCCAACGCTTTCCACTCCGAAACCACACCTGAAATCATCCCAGTTTCTGAATAACTCCCTGAACCTTCTCAAATGGTTCAAGAAAACGCCATTCTCCACAAGCGTCTCCAAATAGTATTTAATCTTGATGGGAAGATCATAGACGACTTATGCAAAGAAAACTTCGCATTGCACGAGCTAATCAAGCAGGTCGAAATTGAGATGCAGCCTCCTACTCCATTTACTTTCTCTCCAAACGCAGAGCGAATTGAAGATTCTAAGCATGCGTCTACATCCTCCCAAGATGTTTATCCCAAAATAAAATATGTTAACAATCCTACTTTAAAAACTTTAAAGCAAAAACAGATTTTCAAACAGACATTCACTTCCACTTCTAATCACATTTCTCGTATGAATACTGACATACCTGAATCTTCAACAGAAGATGCTAGTCGACCACGACTCAATTCTAACGTTTCATTCTGCTGCAGATGTGAAGAAGCTCGGGAGTGAAGAGCGTAAAATAAACATAACTTGGAAGAGAGTCATTCCTATGTCATATAGGAAATGTTCAAACACTAGACAAACATGCAAACAAATTTTGATGTTTGATTCAGTCTGTAATCATTCAAGTTTGCATGATAATGTTGCCTCTTCAATGTTTTGTATTAGTGATGGTTGTCTCCATGGTCATTGTGAATTTAATTGTGACTATGATCAATTAAGAAATCAAATTGGAATTAAACCATGTGAGGACTGGATAGGCTTTTACGCTAATCAAATATGTGTTCCATTTCTAAATTCCAAAGGATATATCATTCATCAATGGATCACCACTCGTCAGTCACATGCACTCAAATGTTTAAAAAAATCAAAACGATTACTGACGATCAAAGAACTGGAAGTCTATAGACGGCAGGGCTACGAAGCATTCAAAAAGGCATGGATTGCTCACGAAAAACACTTACATTCTAAAAAACGATCTCGCAACCCACCTTCCAAGAATGCCAAAACTTCCAAACCCAAGCCATAATCCAATCAACGAGTAGTACAACCTACTGCTCCCAAGGCTCCAGTTCAACAAAAGCAAGTTGATGCACCGAGGTCACAACGAATTCTTAAGAATTCCTCGAAAGCTTGGAATTGCAAACATAATGCTTCCGCTACTCTTCCGAATCCTAAACCTCCGATTCCATCAACTGTCAAACCAAAGGTGGTACCGAAACTCCTGACTAAGCCAACTCTTTCTCAATCTACTCCTTCTCAACAAAAGATTAAACCCACATAGGTACCTAAGGATAGATCACTAGAAGTTTCACCACCACAAATAGAAATAGTTACAACTCAACCACTACTAGGAACTAACAATCAAGGACCCATTCATATATTGGGACCTAAACATGCTTTACTCTCTTTTTGCAGGCGCCTCACTTGTGGTACCTGGACTCCGGTTGTACCAAGCATATGACCGGCAACAAAAGTCTTCTCAAGAATTATGTTACTAAGTACTCACGGAATGTAAAACCCTAAACCCTAAACCCTAAACTTAATTTACATTTATATCAACTGTTTGGTTGTTATTTGCTACTTCTAAAAAGATGTTCCAGAGTTTTGTTGTGTTTTTTATGAAGATTACACTGCTAAAGTCTCTCAAAACTTTCGTAGAGAACTCGTTGTTGGATTATGTGGAGAGATAATTAACGGGCATATTGTATCCAATGTTATAAGAGACTAAAGGGTCACACTGTTACACACCTAATTCAGAAAAGTTGGATTTCACCATAAATCTGTGTGGAAATAATTAATCAGTTAGATTAATTATTAAAGAGATAAACGAATAATTAATCAGTAGTATTAATTATTGAGAGATATAAATAATTATCCAGTTTGGATTAATTATTAGAAAGGAAATAAATAATAAATAGTTATTTATTATTTAAGGAGAATTAAATATTAAGTCTTTAATATTTAACGGACTAAGTTAATTAATAGTTAATTAAATTAACTAGTAAAGTCCAGGGGGTCAAAGTGAGAAGAGATGAAATTTTAATTAAAACCAGTGGGCTTTTAATTAAACAGGCTTAGGTCCAAGTTAATCCCTATAAATATATCCTTAAGCCTTAAGGATTAAGATAAGTGAAACAAGGGATTAACCCTAGCCACCACTCTCCTTCTCTCTCTCGATCTCGCTCTCTCTCTCTCGGTCGCACTCTCTCGGCTCTCTCTCACTCTCGTCGATTGCAAAGAACACCCAAGGGGTGTGTTTCGGTTTTTGCTTGTGTCGATCGAAGACCACACATACACTCAAAGTTTTCGAGTGTTGAAGATTGGTAATCCAGGAGCGGTCTAGCAGCCAGTTCAATCGGAGGTGCAGTAGTGGTGGACTATCTTTAGCAATCCTAAAGGTTTTGTTCAGGTATAATCTTGTAACCCTTCTATATGGATTGTTTGTAAGAAACTATGTTGATCAATGTAAGTTTTAAAGATCCTAACCCTTTTAGGGTTTAGAGGGTTGTGTTCAATCAAGTTCCGCTTTTAGGATTGAACCAGTGGGATCAAACCCAGGATTGACCAGTTTGAGTCATATGGTGGTTTGGTCAGGTTCAAAACCCTTAAGTGGTATCAGAGCCTCGGCTCTATGATCCAAGGGCAACAAAATAGTTTGTTTTTGTTATCCAGTTTTAAGAAGTTTAATCTTACTAATCAGAAATTTTAAACAGTTAGTTTAAACGGTTAAAAAGGATTGTGATTTTTGGATAAGAACAAGTTTTGGATTAAGATAAATTATACAGTTTGTTTTAGTTAATTGAACCTAGTTAATCCAGTTTTTGATTCGTTTAAGTTCTATGATCTTCTACTTTATCTTGTTTCTTCTCCTCTGTTTTTCGAAAACCATAACGGATAAAAACAAGTTTTCTGTTTTTATCCAGTTTATAAAAGTTTTGATTTTAACTAGTTATGTTTAAACCAGGTTTGTGTTTAAATGGTTAAAAGGGAATAAACTTTTATCTAAAACTAGATTTTAACCAATTTTGAACTTTTGTTTAAAAAGGTTGAAATCAAGTTTTAGGATAATTAATTATTAATAAAACAAGTTTTCTTGAAATTAATAATTAATAGTTTTTGGTTTTTGAATTAAATCCAGTCTTTAATCAGTATATTAAAAAAGTTAGTTTTAATAGGTTAAAAAGGATTTAAAATTTTTGTTAAATCGGAAAACGCAAACTGAAACCGTAACCATAACTGTTAGCAGCGCTAAAAGAGGTTTAGTGGCGCTAAGAGGAGTTAGCAGCGCTAAGTCCAGTAATCTGCTACCCTGTAATGTCGGCCCAAGATAGCGGCGCTAAAGAAGGTTTAGCAGCGCTAAAGGAGGTTTAGCGCTAAAGGAGGTTTAGCGCTAAAGGAGGTTTAGCGGCGCTAAGGCCCAGTGTGCTTCGGCCCAAGGTGGTGAAGGGTTTTGATAACCTGACCAAACCACCATATGACACAAACTGGTCAAACCTGGGTTTGATTCCACTGGTTCAATCCTAAAAGCGTGGCGTTAGAGCTAGCTAAGAAGACAGTAGTTACCGCATCCCAAACCAAATACCTCAGGCTTAAGGATAACCTATGTGATTAATACTTTTGACATGAAACCACGAAGTATTATTCATAGTGGGTCAATCCAATATTCATAAACCTAACGAATATACGTCAATTTTGGTCCGCAAAAATATTTTGCAGCTATATTCGACAAACTTTCGAATCTACCCCAAAATTACGATAACTTTATAGCCCTATCATAGTTCCCACCGCGATAAGTAGTCACGGATGATATTTTGAATAAACCTAGTTTATTCCTGGATAAACCAAAACATACAAATTTGTGAAGAACAATGAAACTAATCTATACACCCTCCCATATTCCTCCCTGGAATAAAGGTGCATGATTTCTACCATTTCATTGACTCGATTCACGGTGTCTATTTGAATTACTTATTAGTTTGCATTGTAACTTATCACAGATTACAAATAAAAGTAATATGATTATAAACCTAAAACACAAGACTAGTACCCTGAAGTACTCTTTCTTGGTTTTACTAGAAATCGTTCTTGCAACCTAAGAACAATTCTAGATTTACTTATTTAATAAAATTCCTTAAACTTGGAGAAAACTGGAAAATAACTCCTTAGTTTCTGATTTTATAAAATAACTTTCTTGTAATTAAAACTTTAATTACATTTGTAGATTAATTAAATCTTACTAGATTTATCCATTTGAAACGATAAGACTTTCTTACACCCACTTGTAAGAACCTTGAAATTAGATTCCCTGTGTATGCAAACACTAATCTAATATCATTACTAAGAATGTTAAAGAACATTCTATTTTATCATTTCTAACGTTAACCAACCAACAATATTTAATTAAGCTGAATTACTGACCATTTTAGAACGTATATAATTTCAGGTCATAACTTGACTCGAAATCTTGCAATGATATCTTTATTGAGTACCTCCCAATAGATCATGCATTCCATGGATTAGTTCTTTCTCAAGAACTTACTGTTTTAGATAACTTCTAAAAAACATCCAATAATTATATACTCTAAAAGTTCGATTTTGTATTTATCATACTGGTTAAAAAACAACCTTTTATTAACTCTGATAAATACATTAGTCAGGTGCTCCCACTATCTTTTATGAAAAAGTGCATTCTTTAAAAGCATCCTTTTAGACCTTAGTCAATCCTTGACTACCATGCCTAAAACTTGTGTTCCAAACACATGTTTTAAAGAACTTAGTTTTTGTAAGAAATTTGTTTTATGAAACCAAGAACTTGGATCTTCATATATCCATCTTTCTAATTACAGAAAGTGGTTTCATTAAACTTGCCATGAGCACAAAAACTTTGTGAAGGCATTTCAATTTCTTTCTAAAAACATTTAGTATAAAACTTCCTTGATTATAGTAACTACCATAATCACTTTTATAATATCTTAAATGTTTTATCAAAAACTATTTATACTTGGAAATAATGACTATTATTTCCACTTGTTCAAGACTTGAACATTCACTTCTTCACTAAAAACTTAAATACTTGTTAAATTAGAAAAATTATCTAATTTTATAAACATCACTTGTTTATTAAGTATTTTGAATAGTGGAGCTGGCATTTTATAATAACTACAACAAATCACAGCATAAGATTATTATGAATCACCAATCAAGTCAACACTTGACTTATTGGCACTCTTTCAGTCACAACTGGACTAATCATGATTCATAAAGTAAGAATACGTGCACAGATATATATAACCAAATAAATAAATTTCCATAAACTCAAAAAGTATCCATAAACCAACAATATAAAAATTGTTCAAATAAACTTAAAGAGTTTAATAAACTAGGAAATATAAATATTAATAATATCCGCATGCTGCACGTGTGATCTCCTTATGCTGGGCCGCATCACTATCCATCTCCTCCTGCAATAAACGATTGCAAGATATTAGAATACTCGTAAAAACCTTTACAAGTGGAAAGTGACAAAGAAGCTACACAATACCTGAGGTGCCAGCCTTGCCACCTGCCTCGTGACCCTTCGGGCAGTCTCTTTTCCAGTGCCCGACCTCGCCGCATTTAAAGCAGCGATTCTCGGCTTTAGCTTTGTTCGGCTTCGGCTTCTTGCCTTGTTGTCGTTATTAGCCCTGGGTACACTCTGGCTAGGCTGGGCCTTGCCTTTTCCCTTTCCGTGACGCCCTTTCTTCTTCTTATGCCCGCCATGACCTACCATGAGAACGTCCTTAGACTTGGTCCCGATACTCTGCTCAGCAGTCTTGAGCATTGAGTGCAACTCAGCCACGGATTTCTCCATGTTGTTCATGTTTTAGTTGACTATAAAAGGCTTATAGTCATCCGACAACGAGTTGAGTATCGTATCCGTTGCTAGCTGCAACGGAACTGGGTGCCCAAGTCTCTCTAGGTGGTCCATGTAACCTTTCATTTTCATGACGTGGTTACTGACCGAGGTCCCCTTAGCCATCTTGCACGAGTTGAATGCCCTGGTGGCATCATAACGCTCAGTGCGAGCTTGCTCCTAGAACATGTCCCTAAGTTGGTGGATCATGTCATAAGCAGGAGTCTCCATCATACTCGACTGCAACTCTGGACTCATAGTTGCGAGCATGAGGCAGCTAACGTCCAGGGCGTCATTGGAGCGCTTCTGAAAAGCCTCCCTGACTTCTACCCTAGCGTTGTTGGCAGGAGGATTTCCTAGAGGTTGTTCTAGGACATACCACTTTCTCTCGTGCCTAAGCACGATCCGGAGATTTCTCTCCCATGTGAGAAAGTTAGGACCGACAAGCTTGTCCTTCTCAAGAATGGAGCGGAGAGAGAGGTTATTGGTACTAGTAACGTTGGTTGCCATCTACAAATTAAAACCCGGTTTAATTAGTAATTGCAAATAAACTTTCTAATCATATATCATCAAACCCATAAATAATATATATTAGACCTAGGACCCATATTTCACATACTTGACGTAAGGTTTGGGCACTTCCCGCCAAGTTATGCTATTTCTGGTAGGTAACACCCTGTACCAATCGTACCTAACTGATACGACTCCTAGAACCTCGTAGAGCACTTAGACCCGGTCTAGTATTTTTAACTCTACTCTAGTGCTTTTTGGGCCGGGACTCCCGATTATCACCAAAATAGATCGCACCACCTAAGACAGCATGAATTCTGGCCGGGACTCCCGATTATCGCAGAACCTTTCATGCCCCTTCCCGCAATGGTTTGAACCCGGATGCCCAAGGTTTGGGCACTTCCGACACCCGAGTACCGTTTAACAGTTAGGGTGTACCATTAGGTGGGTAGCATACTGATCTAAGATTTTTCTTGGGTTTTATAATTAAGTTAAAAACTTAATTTTCCAGTTTTTGAAAAACCATTTTAAAACTAACTGTTTTAAAAATACGATTTATATGTGTACCTAAACTAGGTGTACAAAACGTCCTTTACAAGTTCCAAACTTATAATCTTGACAAAACTTTAAATTTATAAAAAATTTAATTAACACGACTAACAGCCTGTAGTCGTATTCTAGTTTCTCATAAAGCGCGTGGTTTTTCACTGTTTAATAACAGCCTGTTATTAAATCCCGTTTTTATTTAGCATCATATAAGTGTCGCAAGAATATATGATAAACAGTAAATAAAAGAAACACAACCACGCAGATATAGGAGTAAGCATATAAAACCCTATAGTTTTGCCAACTAATCCTAAGGTCAAACCTAAGGACAAAGTGACTTGGATTCGCCTTTCTTGACATGCTGCTCCCACTAGCCTTGGCACCTCCCCGAAGTGTCCGTGCTTCGCGTATAGAACACCATTTACGTCGTCATCTTCTTTGAGTCCATCTTGGTTGAGGGATTAAACTAACACTAGTCAATTACAAATACAATATTGAATGGGGTTGTAAGTGGCACGCAGGCCTCCCCGAACCAGTACAATATTACAAAAAAGAAAGGGATTGTAATTGGCACGCAGGCATTCCCAAAAACCAAAATAAAAGAAGAATAAGAAAAACGAGTCCTAAGTCGGCAAAACTATAGCTATCACAACCACGCAATTATATATAAGAGCTATATATATAAAAGTCAACCACACAGTTATAATAAAAGTAAAACAATAAACTGTGCTGTTAAGCACGCAGCCTGATTTGTTTAAACTTTCTCATTTACCCTTTGATTAATACCTACTAACCAAAAATGAGAATTATGATCTTCTAATTTATTTGACCAAACTAGTCTTTCAACAAAAACTTAAAACTTTGACCTCATTCAAAACTTGAATGAAATCCTCACGTCGAGTTTTATTACTAGTTTTCCAAAAAAAAAACTTAAAACCGACAACTTTGGTCAATTAAATACTATCTCATTTGTTTCTCCATTAAATATATATATATATAAACTTTATCCTTTTAGACTTTATTCAAAAATGACTTGAACTAGTCATAATTAAATACTATCTCATTTTATAACTTAAAAATTAATAATCCTTTTTGTATTAATCCGGAAAAACAATCTGGGCCAACATCTCCCGTCAACCCAAGAAACCTATTTGGGCCGAGACCCTCTTGGGTCGAAGACCCACTGGACCGAAAACTTCCTTGGGCCAAAACCCCTTGGGCCGAAGCCCATTAGGCCTTAGCGCCGCTAAGTCCTACTTAGCGCCACTAAGCCTTTTTAGCGCCGCTAACATGGGCCAACATTACTGGGCAGCAGTTTACTGGGCTTAGCGCCGCTAGCTGTTATGGTCACGGTTTCAGTTCGCGTTTTCCGATTTAGCAAAAAAAAATTTAATCCTTTTTAACCTATTAAAACTAACTGTCTTAATATACTCATTAAAAACTGGATTTAATTCAAAAACCAAAAAATATTAATTATTAATTTCAACAAAACTTATTTTATTAATAATTAATTATCCTAAAACTTGATTTCAACCTTTTTAAACAAAGAGTTCAAAAATACTGGTTAAGATAAAGTTTTAGATAAAAAGTTTTATCCCTTTTAACCGTTTAAACGCAAACCTGGTTTAAACCTTACAGGTTAAAATCAAACCTTTTATTAACTGGATAAAAACAGAAAAACTTGTTTTTATCCCTATGGTTTTTGAAAAACAGAGGAGAAGAAACAAGATGAAGAAGATCATATAACTATTAAACAAACCATCTAATTAGAGTATCTAGGTTTAACTAATTAAACAAACTGTTTACTTTATCTTAATCCAAAACTTGTTCTTTATCAAAAAAAAAAACATGATCCATTTAACCAATCAAACAAACTGTTTGAATTTTCTGATTAATAGTATAAACCTGATAACAAAACAAACTGTTTTGCTACCTTCTTGTTTTTCGAAATTTCCAAGAACAAAAAGTGAATCAAGAATAAAACCTTAATCCAAAAACAGATAAAAAAACCAAAAACTATGGATCATAGAACCTGGCTCTGATACCACTGAAGGGTTTTGATAACCTGACCAAACTACCATATGACACAAACTGGTCAAACCTGGGTTTGATTCCACTGGTTCAATCCTAAAAGCGGAACTGGATTGAACACAACCCTCTAAACCCCAAAAGGGTTAGGATCTTTTAACTAATACATGATCCACATAGTTTCTTGCAGAACAATCCATCATGGAAAGGTTACAAGATTATACCTGAACAAAACCTTTAGGATTGCTAAAAGATAGTCCACCACTACTGCACCTCCGATTGAACTGGCTGCTAGACCGCTCCTGGATCACCCGAGCTTCAAAAACCTCGAAACCCTTTGTGTGTGTGTGCGTCGACTCTTAATCGCAAAACACCTTCGGGTGTTTTCTTGTTCGACGGCAAGAGAGAGAGAGAGTCGAGAGAGTACGACCGAGAGAGAGTAAGCGAGATCGAGAGAGTGAGGGAGGGAGAGAGTTGTGGTGGCTAGGGTTAGTCCCTTATTGTCTCATATCTAATCCTTAAGGCTTAAGGATATTATATAGGGATTAACTTGGACCTAAGCCCGTTTAATTAAAAGCCCAACTGGTTTTAATTAAACTTTCATCTCTTCTCGTATTGACCCCCTGGACTTTACTAGTTAATTAATTAACTATTAATTAACTTAGTCCGTTAAATATTAAAACTTAATATTTAATTCTCCTTAAATAATAAATAACTATTTATTATTTATTTCCTTTCTAATAATTAATACAAACTGATTAATTATTTATCTCTCTCTTTTCAATAATTAATACTACTGATTAATTATTTCGTCTTTCTCTTTAATAATTAATCTAACTGATTTAATTATTTCCACACAGATTTATAGTGTAATCCAACTGTTCTGAATTGGGTGTGTAGCAGTGTGACTCTTTAGTCTCTTATAACATTGGATACAATGTGCCCATTAATTATCTCTCCACATAATCTAACAGTACGGTGTGCAAGCGAACATTTTAACGCGTTGAAATGCGGAGACTGAATGAGAATAGAATTGAGAAAACATAAGGAGTGATACGGCTGTAAATTAGGCATGACTTAGGGATTTCTAGTGGGGCTTAGGCTCGAGTTCGCTTAGTCGGAGACTAACCAACTCATCAATCATCGCTCTAGCATTACTATTAGGCCTAAAAACCCTCTCGGCTTTTAGCTTAACAGGATCTTCTCGAAGAGCACTAGCTCACTCTGACTGAGAATAAGCTGGACAATCCCTACAAGCGCCTTCATGAATCAGAGCACCACATTTCCAACACTTCCCTACATGTTTTGCATGTCTTTTAGCCGCACAAAGTGAAGTGCCTCTATGGAATTTGGCATAATTTTGATCTCTCCTTATATTTTTCTCTAGTCTCATGAAATTATCACGCTGAATATCAAAAGGTAAGTGAGTGCGTAGAAAAAGACAAGATAGAAAAGAAACTGATTCTACGGAAAGCATCTCCAGTTCTTTTAGGTCTGCCGGTAAAAGACCAAACACACTCGCTAAGATGTAGCGAGGTGAAATTTCATGTTTTCAGATGGTTCATCCTAGATCGGGGTATTTCATTTGGTGGGATTTAGAATCCAAAACCTGTGTTTGGTTCATATTACTTAGGTGGGATTTCCACCACCATTAACTCACCACCAACCACCACCAGATCTACTCCCATGGTACACCATCGAAGAACAAGAAGACCACTAACCATCACCACCCGTATGCTGCCACCACCAACGACGGCGAAGGTCGACGGCGTAGGTCCGGCTAACTAAGGTTTCTATCGAAATCGAAGTGTATCTATTGAAATCAAAGGTATCTGCTGAAATCGAAGGTAAGACGGCGAAATCGAAGGCATTCTGTCGTTGGTGAAGACGAAGGAGACGAAGGGTTTCTGTTGAAACCAAGGTAAGATGGCGAAATCGAAGGGTTTCCGTCGTTGGCTAGGGTTTCTGTCGGAGAAGGAGACTAGGGTTTCAACGAAGGAGACGAAGGGTTTCAATGGTGGCTAGGGTTTCGGTCGGGTTTCAACAGTGGTTAGGGTTTCTGTCGGAGAAGGAACTAGGGTTTCGGTCGGGTTTTTGTCGGAGAAGGTAAGACGACGGTAGTCCGACGACGGCGATGGTGGTGCAATGACGGCGACGGCGATATCGGTGATGGTTCACCGGAATGTTAGCCGGAGGGTCGCCGGATCGTCACCGGAGCAAATGCCTCATACATGGATTTTAAAATACCAGGGGGGGTCCAAGGATTTTGAAATGCTTCACTCATGGGATTTTATGAAATCCTTGGATTTGAATTCCCAACTCAGTTTTACAAACCAAACACATCATTTGGGGGGATTTAAATTCCCATTCCCTTGAAATCCCCCCAAAAGAATGAACCAAACACCCCCTAAGGATGAAAAATGACTTGGATTCGCCTTTCTTGACATGCTGCTCCCACTGGCCTTGACACCTCCCCGAAGTGTCCGTGCTTCGCGTATAGAACACCATTTTCTTGATCGCCTTCTTCGAGTCCATTTTGGTTGAGGGAAAAAACTACTACTAATCTATTACAAATACAATATTGAATGGGGTTGTAAGTGGCACGCAGGCCTCCCCGAACCAGTACAATATTACAAATAAGAAAGGGATTGTAATTGGCACGCAAGCCTTCTCAAAAACCAAAATAAAAGAAGAATAAGAAAAACGAGTCCTAAGTCGGCAAAACTATAGCCATCACAACCACGCAATTATATATAAGCACTATATATATAAAAGTCAAACACGCAGTTAAAATAAAAGTAAACAATAAACTGTGTTGTTAAGCACACAACCTGATTTGTCTAAAACTCTCTCATTTATCCTTTTGATTAATACCTATTAACCAAAATGAGAGTTATGATCTTCTAATTTATTTGACCAATATAATTTTTCAATAATCCTTTGAAAAACTTAGCCTTATTCAAAACTTGAATGAAAGTCTCTACGTCGAGTTCTTTTACCAGTTTTTCCAAAAACTTAAAACCGACAACTTTGGTCAAATAATACTATCTTATTTGTTTCTCCATTATATAAACTTTATCCCCTTTTAGAATTTATTTAAAACGACTAAACTAGTCATAATAAATAAAAACTAAAAAAATATATATTTTAACTTAAACTAATTAAAATATATAACACTAGCTTATATATTATCTTATTAATTTTATAACTTAAAATTATTAATCCTTTTGTGTTAATCCGGAAAAACTGTCTTGGGCCAACATCTCCCGTCAACCCGAGAAACCTACCAAGCCGAGACCTTCTTGGGTCGAAGACCCACTGGACCAAAATCACCTGGGCCGTAAGCCCTATTGGACCGAGAACCTCACTGGGCCGAGAGCCACTTGGGCTGAATGCCCTTTTTGCCGAAAACAGTTATGGTCGCGGTTTCAATTTGCTTTTTCCGATTTAACAAAAAAAAATATTTTAAATCCTTTTTAACCTATTAAAACTAACTGTTTTAATATACTGATTAAAAAACGGATTTAATTCAAAAATCAAAAACTATTAATTATTAATTTCAACAAAACTTGTTTTATTAATAATTAATTATCCTAAAACTAAAAAATTAACCTTTTAAACAAAACTTTAAAAATTTCTGGTTAAGATAAAGTTTTAGATAAAAAGCTTATCCCTTTTAACCGTTTAAACACAAAACTGGTTTAAACCTAACTGGTTAAAATCAAACCTTTTATAATCTGGACAAAAACAGGAAAACTTGTTTTTATCCCTATGGTTTTCGAAAAACAGAGGAGAAGAAACAAGATGAAGAAGATCATATAACTATTAAACAAACCAACTAATTAGATTATCTAGGTTTAACTAATTAAACAAACTGTTTAATTTATCTTAATCCAAAACTTGTTCTTTATAAAAAAAAAACATAATCCTTTTAACCATTCAAACTAACTGTTTGAATTTTCTGATTAATAGGATAAACCTGATAACAAAACAAACTGTTTTGCTACCTTCTTGTTTTTCGAAATTTCCAAGAACAAAAGGTGAATCAAGAATAAAACCTTAATCCAAAAACAGATAAAAAAAACTAGAAACTATGGATCATAGAGCCGAGGCTCTGATACCACTGAAGGGTTTTGATAACCTGACCAAACCACCATATGACACAAACTGGTCAAACCTGGGTTTGATTCCACTGGTTCAATCCTAAAAGCGGAACTGGATTGAACACAACCCTCTAAACCCCAAAAGGGTTAGGATCTTTTAACTAATACATGATCCACATAGTTTCTTGCAGAACAATCCATCATGGAAAGGTTACAAGATTATACCTGAACAAAACCTTTAGGATTGCTAAAAGATAGTCCACCACTACTGCTCCTCCGATTGAACTGGCTGCTAGACCGCTCCTGATCACCCGAGCTTCAAAAACCTCGAAACCCTTTGTGTGTGTGTGCGTCGACTCTTAATCGCAAAACACCTTCCGGTGTTTTCTTGTTCGACGGCAAGATAGAGAGAGCCGAGAGAGTGCGACCGAGATCGAGAGAGCGAGATCGAGAGAGTGAGGGAGGGAGAGAGTTGTGGTGGCAAGGGTTAATCCCTTAATGTCTCATATCTAATCCTTAAGGCTTAAGGATATTATATAGGGATTAACTTGGACCTAAGCCCGTTTAATTAAAAGCCCAACTGGTTTTAATTAAACTTTCATCTCTTCTCATATTGACCCTCTGGACTTTAGTAGTTAATTAATTAACTATTAATTAACTTAGTCCGTT
Organism: Pulicaria dysenterica; assembly: GCA_947179395.2. NCBI lineage: Eukaryota > Viridiplantae > Streptophyta > Magnoliopsida > Asterales > Asteraceae > Pulicaria > Pulicaria dysenterica. Next base: position 20,946,386 of record OX359291.1, read on the forward strand.
AAATATTAAAACTTAATATTTAATTCTCCTTAAATAATAAATAACTATTTATTATTTATTTTCTTTCTAATAATTAATACAAACTGATTAATTATTTATCTCTCTCTTTTCAATAATTAATACTACTGATTAATTATTTCGTCTTTCTCTTTAATAATTAATCTAACTAATTTAATTATTTCCACACAGATTTATGGTGTAATCCAACTGTTCTGAATTGGGTGTGTAGCAGTGTGACCCTTCAGTCTCTTATAACATTGGATACAATTTGCCCATTAATTATCTCTGCACATAATCTAACAGGTGGTTCTCGGCCCAATAGGGCTAACGGCCCACGTGACTTCGGTCAAATCGGTTCTCGGCCCAAGAGGGTCTCGGCCCAGTGGGTTTAGCGGCTTAACAAGAGATGTTGGCCCAAGATATTTTTTCCGGATTAATACGAAAGGATTATTAATTTTAAGTTATAAAATTAATAAAGGTGTTATATAAACTAGTATTATATATTTTAATTAGCTTAGTTAAAATATATATTAGATATTTATTTATTATGGCTAGTTTAAGTCATTTTTTAAATAAATAAATTCTAAAAGGATAAAGTTTATATAATAAGATGGAGAATTAAACAAGATAATTATTTAATTGACCAAAAGTTGTCGGTTTTAAGTTATTGGATAACTAGTAATAAAATCCGACATAAGGAATTCATTCAAGTTTTGAATAAGATCAAGTTTTTTAAATCTTGTTGAAAAACTAGTTTGGTCAAATAAATTAGAAGATCATAATTCTCGTTTTTTGATATTAATCAAAAGGATAAATGAGAATGGTTTAAACAAATCAGGTTATGTGCTTAACAGCACATTTTTTGTTTATATTATAACTGAGTGGTTGACTTTTATATATATAGTGCTTATATATAAATTGTGTGGTTGTGATTCATACAGCTATAGTTTTGCCGACTTAGGACTCGTTTTTCTTTTCTTCTTTTATTTTGGTTTTGGGAAGGCCTGCGTGCCAATTACAATCCATTTCTTAATTGTAATATTGTACTGGTTAGGGGAGGCCTGCGTGCCATTTACAACCCCATTCAATATTGTATTTGTAATAGACTAGTGATAGTTTAATCCCTCAACCGAAATGGACTTCAAGAAGGTGACAAGGTAAATGGTGTTTTTCACACGGAGCATGGATACTTCGGGGAGGTGTCAAGGCTAGTGGGAGCAGCACATCAAGAAGGCGAATCCAAGTCATTTTGTCCTTAGGCTTGACCTTAGGATTAGTTGGCAAAACTATAGGGTTTTATCTGCTTATTATTATTATCTGCGTGGTTGTGATTTATATACTGCTTTTCATATATATGTATGGTATATATATATACATGCGTGTGATGGTAAATAAAATGGGTTTAATAACAGGTTGTTATTAAACAGTGAAAAACCACGCTTAAATGACAAACTAAGGATACGACTACACGTTGTTAGTCGTGTTAGATAAATTTTTAAAATTTATAGTTTTGTCAAGGTTATAAGTTTGGAACTTATAAAAACCGTTTTGTGCACCTAAGTTCAAGTACACATATAAATCGTATTTTTTGAAACAGTTAGTTTTAAAATGGTTTTTCAAAAACTGGAAAATTAAGTTTTTATTGAACTTAATTAAAACCCAAGAAAAATCTTAGATCAGTGTGCTACCCACCTAATGGTACACCTTGACTGTTAAACGGTACTCGGGTGTCGGAAGTGCCCAAACCTTGGGCATCCGGGTTCAAACCATTGCGGGAAAGGGCATGAAAGATTCTGCGATAATCGGGAGTCCCGGCCAAAATTCATGCTGTCTTAGGTGGTGCGATCTATTTTGGTGATAATTGGGAGTCCCGGCCCAAAAAGCACTAGAGTAGAGTTAAACATACTAGACTGGGTCTAAGTGCTCTACGAGGTTCTAGGAGTCGTATCAGTTAGGTACGATTGGTACAAGGTGTTACCTACCAGAAATAGCATGACTTGGCGGGAAGTGCCCAAACCTTGCGTCAATTATGTGAAATATGGGTCCTAGGTCTAATATATATTGTTTATGGGTTTAATGATATATGTTGGAAAGTTTATTTGCAATTACTAATTAAACCGGGTTTTAATTTGTAGATGGCAACCCACGTTACCAATACTAATAACCTCTCTCTCTCTGCTCTATCCTTGAGAAGGATAAGCTCACCGGGTCCAACTTTCTCACTTGAGAGAGAAATCTCTGGATCGTGCTGAGTCACGAGAGAAAGTGGTATGTCCTAGAACAACCTCTAGGAAATCCCCCTGCCAGCAATGTTAGGGAAGAGGTCAGGGAGGCTTTTCAGAAGCGCTCCAATGACGCCTTGGATGTTAGCTGCCTCATGCTTGCAACTATGAGTCTAGAGTTGCAATCAAGCAAGATGGAAACTCCTGCATATGACATGATCCGCCAGCTGAGGGACATGTTCCAGGAGTAAGCCCGTACAGAGCGTTATGATGCCACTAGAGCATTTAACTCGTGCAAGATGGCTAAGGGGACCTCGGTCAGTGACCATGTCATGAAAATGAAAGGTTACATGGACCACCTAGAGAGACTCGGGCACCCAGTACCGTTGCAGCTAGCAACGGATACGATACTCAACTCGTTGTCAGATGACTATAAGCCTTTTATAGTCAACTACAACATGAACAATATGGAGAAATCAGTGGCTGAGTTGCACTCAATGCTCAAGACTGCTGAGCAGAGTATCGGGACCAAGTCTAAGAACATTCTTATGGTGGGACATGGTGGACGTAAGAAGAGGAAGGGGCGCAACGGAAAGAGAAAGGGCAAGGCCCAGCCCAGCCAGAGTGCACCCAGGGCTAATAACGACAACAAGGGCAAGAAGCCGAAGCCAAACAAGGCAAGGACCGAGAATCGGTGCTTCAGGTGCGGCGAGGCCGGACATTGGAAACGAGATTGTCCGAAAGGTCACGAGACAGGAGGCAAGTCTGGCTCCTCAGGTATTGCGTGATTAGCTTCTTTGTCACTTTCCACTTGTAAAAGTTTTTTACGAGTATTCTAATATCTTGCAATCGTTTATTGCAGGAGGAAATGGAAAGTGATGCGGCCCAGCATGAGAAAATCCCACGTGCAGCTCACGGATATTATAAATAATTTTTATTTCCTAGTTATTTAAACTTTTTAAGTTTATTTGAACAAATTTTATATATACTTTTAAGTTTATGGAAATTTAATTTTTGGTTCATATCCGTGCACGTGTTCTTATTGTATGAATTATGATTAGTCCAGCTGTGACTAAAAGAGTGTCAATAAGTCAAAGTCTTGACTTGATTGGTGATTCATAATAATTTTATGCTATGATTTGTTGAAGTTATGTAAATGTTGGCTCCACTTTTTCAAACGCTTAAATAAATAAGTATTGTTTATAAAATTAGATAGTTTTTCCTAATTAAACAAGTGTTTAGGTTATTTATGAAAAGTGAATGTTCAAAGTCTTGAACTAAATAGAAATGATAGTTATTATTTCTAAGTAAAATAGTTTTTGATAAAACGTTTAAGAAAGTATAAAAGTGATTATAATAGTTATTATAATCAAGGAGTTTTATAATAAATGTTTTAAGGAAAGAAATTTAAGATACCATTATGAGTGTTTCATACTTGTGATCATGGTAAGTTTAATGAAACCATTTTCCGTAATTGGAAAGATGGATATATGGGAGATTCAAGTTCTTGGTTTCATAAAACAAATTTCTTGCAAAAACTAAGTTCTTTAAAACATGTGTTTGGAACACAAGTCTTAGGCATGGTAGTCAAGTTTTGACTAAGGCCTAAAAAGATTTTTAAAGAATGCACTTTTTCATAAGAGATAGTGGGAGCACCTGACTAATGTATTTATCAGAGTTAATAAAAGGTTGTTTTTTAACCAGTGTGATAAATACAAGTTTGAACTTTTAAAGTATATAATTATTGGATGCTTTTAGAAGTTATCTAAAACAGTAAGTTCTTGAGAAAGAACTAATCCAAGTAATGCATGACTTATTGAGAGTTATTCAATAAAGATATCATTGCAAGTTTTTGGGTCAAGTTATGACTTAAATAGAAATTATATACGTTCTAAAATGTTCAGTGAGTCAGCTTAATAATGTTGGTTGGTTAACGTGAGAAATGATAAAACAGGATGTTCTCTAATATTCTTAGTAATGATATTAGATTAGTGTTGGCATACACAGGGAATCTAATTTCAAGGTTCTTACAAGTAGGTGTAAGAAAGTTTTATCGTTTCAAATGGATAAATCTAGTAAGATTTAATTTATCTACAAATGTAATTAAAGTTTTTAATTACAGGGAGGTTATTTTGTAAAATCAGAAACTTTGAAGTTATTTCCAGTTTTCTCAAAGTTTAAATAATTTTATAAAATAAGTAAGTCTAGAAGAATTCTTAGGTTGAGAATGATTTCTAGCAAAACCAAGAAGGAGGACTCCAAAGTACTAGTCTTGTGTTTTAGGGTTTATAACTATATTATTTTCTTTGTAATCCGTGATAAGTTACAATGTAAAATAATAAGTAATTCAGATAAACACCGTGAATCCAGTTAGTGAAATGGTAGAAATTATACATCTTTATTCCAGGGAGGAATATGGAAGGGTGTAGAAATTAGTTTCATTGTTCTTCACAATTTTGTATGTTTTGGTTTATCCAGGAATAAACTAGGTTTATTCAAAACATCATCCGTGACTACTTATCGTGGTGGGAACTATGATAGGGCTATAAAGTCATCGTAATTTTGGGGTAGATTCGATAGTTTATCGAATATAGCTGCGAACGTTTTTTGCGGACCAAAATTTACGGATATTCGTTAGGGTTACGAATATTGGATTGACCCACCGTGAAAAATACTTCGTGGATTCATGTCAAAAGTATTTATCACATAGGTTATCCTCAAGCATGAGGTATTTGGTTTGGGATGCGGTAACTGTTGTCTTCTTAGCGCGTTCTAACGTCACGCCGTAACAGGGTGGTCATAAGGGGCGTGTCTAGATTCAGTAGGAGCCGTGTTGCCAAATGCAAATATGCAAGATGGTAATTGCACCTCTTTTTTAGGAGATATATTTCCGGGCCCCTTGACTGATTAGAGAAACTGGTAAGTGCACGGCCGTGCCCAAACGAACTGATCTGTTCTTTGTCGTTTATCACGCAGTTTCGAAATCAAGTATGTTATGAACGAATTCTTGAGTCTCTGAGTTGACTTTTTCCATGCTTATGCTCAAAGTTGAAATATCGCGCTGCAAGGGACAAACCTATATATATGCAAGCTTGTATATATAAAGACGTACCCATTCATAAACAGGGAGTTTATGATAGTTTAGTTTATAAACAGTCAGTTTATAACAGGTTACTTCTAAGCAGGTTGCTTATGAAGTTTTATCACAAGTCGCTTTGGGGTATAAGAGTTCTTATAACCTGGTCATCCTAAGTGTCTGGCTAGGGACCTTCTTAGGCTAACAATGTGCAGTAACTGTTACTTATCTTGCACATGTGGGAGTATGTTGGATTATGTGCAGAGATAATTAACGGGCATATTGTATCCAATGTTATAAGAGACTAAAGGGTCACACTGCTACACACCCAATTCAGAACAGTTGGATTTCACCATAAATCTGTGTGGAAATAATTAATCAGTTAGATTAATTATTAAAGAGATAAACGAATAATTAATCAGTAGTATTAATTATTGAGAGATATAAATAATTATCCAGTTTGGATTAATTATTAGAAAGGAAATAAATAATAAATAGTTATTTATTATTTAAGGAGAATTAAATATTAAGTCTTTAATATTTAACGGACTAAGTTAATTAATAGTTAATTAAATTAACTAGTAAAGTCCAGGGGGTCAAAGTGAGAAGAGATGAAATTTTAATTAAAACCAGTGGGCTTTTAATTAAACAGGCTTAGGTCCAAGTTAATCCCTATAAATATATCCTTTAGCCTTAAGGATTAAGATAAGAGAAACAAGGGATTAACCCTAGCCACCACTCTCCTTCTCTCTCTCGATCTCGCTCTCTCTCTCGGTCGCACTCTCTCGGCTCTCTCTCACTCTCGTCGATTGCAAAGAACACCCAAGGGGTGTGTTTCGGTTTTTGCTTGTGTCGATCGAAGACCACACATACACTCAAAGTTTTCGAGTGTTGAAGCTTGGTAATCCAGGAGCGGTCTAGCAGTCAGTTCAATCGGAGGTGCAGTAGTGGTGGACTATCTTTAGCAATCCTAAAGGTTTTGTTCAGGTATAATCTTGTAACCCTTCTATATGGATTGTTTGTAAGAAACTATGTTGATCAATGTAAGTTTTAAATATCCTAACCCTTTTAGGGTTTAGAGGGTTGTGTTCAATCAAGTTCCGCTTTTAGGATTGAACCAGTGGGATCAAACCCAGGATTGACCAGTTTGAGTCATATGGTGGTTTGGTCAGGTTCAAAACCCTTCACTCGTGACTCGATAACTTCATCTGTTCTTTCCATTTCTCCCCATCAACTGTGAATATGCCGTCACCCAGAAAATCACTTAGCCAATCGTGCACATACGTACCCAGCAATTTATTTATTTTAATTAGAGGGCTACTGAAATAGCAATCTCTCAAAACATGAAGATCTTAAATAAAACTTTAGTGTGTGAGACCAAGGTTACAGCAAGTAATTTAGCAATATTTAACTCGAATCATTAAACACAAAAAAAGGATTATATCATTTTGTTATCAACGAAATTGATCAGTTAAGGATCATCAATTGTGCCTTGCCATAATTTTTGAAATTTGTCTTGAGGATATACTTCACAACCACAGGATCAGTTGTATAAATCTATCATGAAAAGGGCTAATCATTCTGAATGTTTTATATTTTGCAGCAAGATCAGACATATAATGATGCAATCTCTTAATATTGATTAACATATGAAATACTGTGCCGCCAATCAGATGATACTTGTTAGATGGTGATTGGTAATTGTATACATAGAGAAGAATAAAAACAAGAAATGAATTAGTGATGATTAGTGGTATGATCACTATTGAAGAACTTGAGAGAAACTCAAAGAAAGTTGTCATTTCCTTAGATAATATTATTGTCTTGTATGTAACAATATTAATTTAGGCCTGGCCGTGTATTCGTTTTATAATATGATTCTTGCTGTGCGAAAATTGTATTGTATTAATATATAGTTAGGACTTAGAATTAACTAAAGAAGACGTGTTTAAATGTGTAGATATTTTTAGAAGGATTAATACGATATGCCTTCATAACTGGAATTTTATCACTAGGTTAATAGCTTTTGAATGTACAATTGAGAAATTTTGTAGTGTTATTAAATAACTATATTAAATGCATATGTGATATATGTATGGGTTGGTTCTTAAAATAATTATATATATAAAATAGTAATATAGAAAAGATATCGAATAATCATAAAACACAAAAGAAATTAGATCTAAAAAAATGGTGAATGGCGGCGCCAATACCCAAATTTAGTAGTGATGGAAAAGTCGACACAAAGGGGAGCAAATATCTGACGGCAGAAAATTATATCATGATACGATACAAAAATACGTGATTATATTTCTTGTAGAAGCAATCAATCATTTCGTTGTACTTAGAGGCAATTAAGTTAGGTATTTATTGGTTATAATTAAAATGAATTTAAAATAATTATAAAATATTCTAAAAATGATAATACTAAAAATTTAGTTAAATAAGAAATTGTGAAATGTTCTAAAACGTAAATATGATATTTGTAATTTAAGGTGAGCAAAAACGATAATTTAAATATAAGAAGAAAATAACACTAAAATTTATGTATAATCATATATATATATATATATATATATATATATATATATATATATATATATATATATATATATATATATATATATATATATATATATATATATATATATATATATATATATAATTTATATATAAAATAAATGTATAATAATAATTCTCAAAAATGTAAGAACTCGTATTTTAAAAAATGTGTTTACCATTTTATAAGTTATTAAATATATCGCATAACTTTTTAATATTATAACTCAAAATATTAAAACAATTGACTTATTATATTTGGAGTTAATTACATAGATGATTTATGTGGTTTTGGAAAATTTCACATTTAATCCTTTAAGATCAAAAATTATACTGGTAGTCCTTATGGTTAACATATTGTTTCACTTTTGATCATTTAGACTAACTGATGTTAAAGTTGACCGTAGTCAAAGGGTATTATGGTCTTTTCATTTGTTATTCTTGTTTCCAAACAAGCTAAACCTAATAAAATTATTTCCAAACATAAAAATCTTCTCAATACTTATTTCCAAACATCATTATTTAGTCTCACCCTCTATTAACCTCAATCTCTCTCTCTCTCTCTCTCTCTCTATCTCTCTCTCTTTCTCTCTCTCTTATCTCTCATTTTCTCTCTCAAATTAAAAAACACAGACATGCCCTCCATCTAAACCACTCACCACCGCCCTCAACCGAAACCACTCACCACCGCCGTCCACCTAAACCATTCACCACCGTCATCCACCCTAAACCACTCACCACTGCCGTCCACCCTAAACCACTCACCAACGCCATCCACCCTAAACTACTCACCACTGCCGTCCACCCCATAGGGGACACAACAACAACCACCGTCGTACACCCCTTAGTTATCACCACTGCCACCGGCACACGACCTCACACTCTCTCTTCGCTGGAAAGCTAATCGTCAGAAAGCTAAACCAAACCTAATCGCCGCCGCAGATGTGAAGATAATTCCGCCGCCACAGATCTAAAGAAACCGCCGCACACCGTCGAGTCGAACCACCTCTATCACCTTCATCCATCATCACAACTCCATCGTTCAAACCAACAACAACTTCAGATGTGTTTCCACCATAATCTCTGTTTCTTATTCTTGCTTATTTTGAACAACTTTAAATCTAGATTTTTTTGTTCTTTATTTTTTTAGAACCAACAACAAGCTTGTTCTTTATTTTTTTAGATCTGTCTTTACAGATCTAAATTTCTTGTTCTCCGAATCTGTGTTGTGTTAATCAATGATTGTTTTAGGACACATGTATTTGTTTTAAAATATTAAAAAACACAATTGCAAGTAAGCATATATTAGGATACCATAAAGCATCACTTTTTAAGATCTATTACGATGCCATTTTTGTTGTAAAAAACACATTATGAGACTATAAGTTATGTTTCATAAGATTGGTGTTTATTAGGATAGAAAAATGTATCATAACAACTTTGATACCTTTTACAACGCCTTTGTATAGGACACATGTACAATTGGTCCTATAAAATTAAGTGTCCCTTTAAATAATGTGTTAAGACGGAAACAGGCGTCCTATAAAACTATATTTGTTGTAGTGGGGTTGAAAAAATAATTGAAAAACCACGGTTAAAAGTGGTATTCAAAACCTGCTTTGGTACATTTTCGATGTGGTTTTCAACCCGATTTTTTAACCGGGTTGATTACCCCTAACATTTAGTATCAACCCCCCTCTCCCCTTTCTTCAACCTCCCTTCAAAATTGGGTCTAAATGCTTAAAAAACAAGGTTAGAGGTTTTCTTTTTACTAGCGTAGCTATCTACTTTTAGATGTTAAAAATTCTTAAAAGGTATTAAAATTGGTTTGCTGGGACGTTTAAGAAAAAAAAATATGTATATAAAAAAGTTAAAACATATTATCAAGCTCATTTTATGCTATTAGACTATTTATAGTGGTGATAACCAGGACTCTAAGACGAGCGTATCATGGATGTCATTTGATGACACGTTACTAGGAGTGTTTAGTCATATGTTTGTCATTTCAGTGACTAGCACGACAAGCATTTCTTTTTGAATTTTTTTTTCAACCAGTGAATGGTAGTGATTATGATGTAGAGGTTAAACATGACGTTTATGACTAGGATGTTTAGTTGTAATAAGATAGCCATAGGCTAATAAAACTGATGCGGTAGTCATTCATGATAGTCTTGCATATAATAATTACGGAAGATGTTATATATAAATATTTACCTACACCATCATTGGCCACACTTCTTGTCATCTTGTGTGTAAGACTGTAAGTAAAGCATATATACATTACTCACCAAGCTATCTACTTATTAGTAGAATCTGACTTATAATGTTAGTGACCCCTTTTAGTGCTCTCACTAAACAAATAAATTCTTGTAGTGAAAATATCATATGGTACAATAATAGTTACAAATCATAAAGTATTTCATGGCGAACATCATTATATTTATTCAACAATACATACTTCTTGATTGAGCGTAGGTTATGCTTAATTAGTACAACATATAACATACACCGATCGAAATATTTCTTCTAAGTTCAAAGGTTGTCCAACCCAAGCCTAGTAGAAACACAAATGTTAAATGGACCATCCATCTGAATACTAATTGTGTTTTTATACTTTGGATCTTCGGTTTCATCTTTCAGCTTGAACACAAAACAACCTACTAGTATAGAGGTGAAGATCTTCATCTGTCTATATGCGAATTCACGACCTAAACAAGTTCGTGGTCCGGCCTATTTAAAAAAAATATATGGAAACAAAAAAGGTGGATTACTATGATGAATATATGATCGACTTCAATTATACCAAGATATGATATACTTGACGATAAAAAATGAGATTAAGTTTGCTTATGATATCAAAGAATAAAATTGTCAGAGCATTAAAGTTTGTTTCATATTAAATGAACCATATTCAACATGCTATAACATTTAATCACTCTTTAAGTTATTATTAAAATGTAAATAAATGTCTAAATATAATAATTATGCTTAATTAACCACCACTTAAACATCACTCGTTATGCTTAAACCTCCTTTAATTACTTGCCTAAACCAAGCCTTATACCTTCCCTATTTTACCCCCCCCCCCCCCCCCCTCCAACAAAATAAATAAATAAATAAATAAAAACCTTAAATCTTGTCATCGAGACATGTACCATAAGTACGTCCTACTCTTTAATTGTCTTACATACGATTTTAGGTCCTATTTACGGTGGGCACAAATCATGCATGCCCTCATTCGACAAAAGCAGTCTTGTGATCAACCTTCTTCTCGAGTTGCAATATAAACAAGAGGCCCTACGTATATATTTATCTACATGTTCAATTGTTTATTTGGAAGGTAAGTTGCTAAGGGATTACGACTGTACACAAGTACATTCTGGTCACCAATATTACATATTTAGTTATTTGCATGTTCAAATGTGTTTTTCACTTTGCAACAGTACGTAGTTAATAAATAGCTCATTTGAACAATGACAGCGTGACTTATGATTCATCTAAATGTAGGTAATTATTGCATTACACAAACCTGAAAAGCTGTAAATTTGAAAGGGCTCTCTGGATGGAAGCAACCATTGTGATCAAGCCACCTATCTGGTTTAAATTCAAGTGCGTCATCGCCCCAATTAAACTTCATTCTTCCCATCGCATATGGCATGTAAGTTATCATATCTCCCTTCTTTATAATACAACCGTCTGGTAGTATATCATTTGAAAAGCATATCTTATGATCCTATATACATATATAATTTGTATATATAAGTATTTGGTGAAATTATCAATTTTGAATACATAAACAAACTTAGATGGGGTTTGATCTATACAGGAATCAAATTCAAGGCATGTTTAGAAAATTCACCTATATTTACGTAAGCTTCTTATTACATATATTTTCTGCATGTTGCAATACAATAATCCCTATTTTTACATAAATTCCAATTCATTTGTTCTATTTTCAATTCAATGCTTTGTTACATTATGCTAAGAAACCCCATATAAATGTTTAAAGTTTGATGACGGTGTTTAGTGAGTTTATTGACTTCTCTAATCTAAACAAAACTATTCTAAAGAATGAGAAAGAGGATGAACAAATCATCAATAATATCGTTAAAGAAACTATCATGGGCAAACCCAAGTGTTGTTCCGGTAGTGATACGAGCCACTAGTTAATTTCACAGATGATATGGAAAATTTTAACCTCTCGTCACCAAAACCTAATAAAAGATGATTTTTGAAAAAAATAATAAGATATATTTCAGTATTCGATTTATACCTTCACAAATCTTTTAATTTAACTTAAAAATAACAATTTAAATAGCGGGCTTATAGGGGATTATAGGGGCTTGGGATTCTACTTTTTATAATATCCAACCCTCTAGCCTTGTTTGAGTGAGGGGATTATTAAAAACATAAGCCCTCAAAATAAAAGCATTTTCAAGTAGATTATGGCTTGGGCTTGAGATTATCAATTAATGAGCCCCAACTCCAGCTCCAGCTCCAGCTCCAGCCCCAGCCCCAGCCAGTTTCACCAAACATACCCATAAATTTTGTTTTGTTTTAGAGTTCGGCTCTAAATTACCGGAACAACAACTCAAACTTCGTTAACCCGACACGATTAACCGAAAAGACGGAAAAACCCTGAACAACACACTCAATCTTAAATAATTATGTTTGTCATGGGGCCACCAATCATCAAAAATCTTTGGTCTACCCTTGGAAACTATTGATAAAGAACTATCATACCATTGGTACCGCGGGATATAATCTTAGCGTTTCTGCTAAAGCTGCTTGAAGATATTGCATCTTGTCAATTGCATCCTCGCTCACACAGGCCTCAAAATCAGCCACATTTGAGATCCTTCCCTTCATGTTTGTTGCTTCTTTGATATCTTTTACAACTTTATCTTGAACTTCAGGATGTTTACATAGCATGTAAAAGAACCAACACATAGTGACCGCTATGGGAGTCTTACCGGCAAGTACAAAGCTTGTTATTATATCACGAAGGTACTTTGGATCTTTATTATTAAGTTGCATAAACCTTGATAAAACATCTTTTCTCTCAAACGGCACGTTCTGTAAATCAAGGGTAAATGTTGTAAATAGGAATTTGTAGAGAGAAAAAAACAGCATGGTAGACCTTTTCGAAGTCAAATTTAGCCATTTTTCTTGTTTGGGAGATTGAATACAATTAAGCTTACCGAAAAGTCATCATTAGATTTGTTCAATTGTTCGGCCTTAATTTGGATTGTCTTGTAAACAAACTCATCAACTAGTTTGATATTTTTCTTCAATTGTGCTTCTGCTCCAATATTTAGATACCTTTTGATCTTCCACGATGAATCAACTAGTCTTTTAGTTGTCAGCTCATCTGCGTCATCAAATGCACAAGTGAATCGAAGACCTTCTTCATTAGAACCACTCAAGTTGTCAAGATCAATTCCAAATGCAACTTTAAATATTGAATCAGTTGTTGCTTTCATAAACAAGTCCTGCACACATATAGATAATTAAGCAAATATACCATGAATGTTTGTTATGTTTAGGGGTAAAGCCATTAGATAGTTGTCATATTTCCCCATGTTCCACTGTCGCACGTCTACTTTTTTTTACACATGTGGCCAGTTAAGTCATTAAAAACGTGTTAATATGCAATTTTGTTGGTTTTGACCTGCTATAGCAGACCACCTTTCCCCCTCATCTTCTTCACTTTAAAATCAACACTTTTAACTCGAAATTCTCTATTTATACTTGATGAAAATTAATGATTCTTGAGCCTATGGAGAGGTAATCGAGTTGTCTAAAATATAATACAAAAAACCTAACTAAAAACGAGTCTAATATGAGTTAAATAATCAAAATACCGTAAGGGTGTTTAATGGGTCATGCCCGATTTTAATTAACAATTTCTTGCCTTATACTTGATGATCATGAAATTGGTATCCTTTGAAAGGTAAAAATATTATTAAATATAATATGTAAAAAGAATTATTTAAAACGAGTAAGAGTTGAGCGAAAAATGAGTTTTTTTCTGCCATGTTTTTTAATTGAAATTGAATAAAAATCTGACACTTTAATCTCGAAAATTCTCCATTAATACATTATAAAAATTTATGATTTTTGATCATATGGAAAGGTAATCGAGTTATCTATAAAGTAGTACAAAAAGAACGGCAAAAAACGAGTTTAAAATGAATCAATTCTTTAAAAGACAGTTAGATGGTCTTGAATGATACATAACCGACTTTAATTAGCAAATTCTTGGCCTACACTTGATGAAAATTCATGAATTTGGTGTCCTTTGAAAGGTAAAATGATTATTTACAAGGTTCTGCTAAAAGAATTAGCGAAAACGATCAAGAATCAATCGAGAAACCTGCTGGATAAGTTGCAGGTCTAATATTGGCACAGTGACACGTTTATAATGACACATGTATAAAAAAAAGTGGACGTTTCATAATGAAACATGAAGAAAAGATGACCGCTATTTAATGGCTTTACCCTTATGTTTATTCAACTTAATTAATTAAAACTGGCTATAGTGAATCAAATGTTACGGCTGATATAATTTACATTTATATCAACTGTTTGGTTGTTATTTGCTGCTTCTAGAAAGATGTTCCCGAGTTTTATTGTGTTTTTTCTGAAGGTGACACTGCTAAAGTCTCTCAAAACTTTGGTAGAGAACTCGTGGCTCGATAACTTCCTCTGTTCTCGCCATTTCTCCCCATCAACTGCGAATATGCCATCACCCAGAAAATCACTTAGCCAATCGTGCACGTACATACCCTGCAATTTATTTATTTCAAGTAATTAGAATGCTACTGAAATATAAATCTCTCAAAACATGAAGATCTTAAATAAAACTTCAGTGTGTGAGACCAAGGTTACTGCAAGTACTTTAGCAATATTTAACTCGTATCATTAAACCCCCAAAAAAAAGGATCATTGCATTTTTTTTATCGACGAAATTGATCAATTAAGGATCATCAATTGTACCTTGCCATAATTTTTGAAATTGGTCTTGAGGATATACTCCACAACCACGGGATCAGTTGTATAAATCTCACCATGAAAAGGGCTGATCATTCTGAATGTTTTATATTTTGCAGCGAGATCAGACATATAATGATGCATTCTCTTGATATTGATTAACATATGAAACACTGTGCCGCCAATCGGATGATACTTGTTGGATGGTGATTGGTAATTGTATATATAGAGAAGAATAAAAACAAGAAATGAAGCAGTGATCATTAGTGGTATGATCACTATTGAAGAACTTGAGAGAAACTCAAAGAAAATTGTCATTTCTTTAGATAATATTATTGTCTTGTATGTAACAATATTAATTTAGGCCTGGCCGAGTATTCGTTTTATAATGATCCTTGCTATGCGAAAATTGTATTGTACTAATTAATAATTAGGACTTAGAATTAACTAAAGAAGGCGTGTTACATGTGTAGATATTTTTAGAATGATTAATACGATAAGCCTTCATAAATGGAATTTTATCACTAGGTTTACAATTGAGAAAATTTGTAGTGTTATTAAATAACTATATTAAATGCATATGTGATATATGTATAGGTTGGTTCTTAAAAAATTATATTTATTAAATAGTAATATAGAAAAGATATCGAATAATCATAAATTATGGTTAACTTGTTATTTCACTTTTGGTTCTTTAGAGTAACTATTGTTAAAGTTGACCGTTAGTCAAAGGGTATTATGATTTTTTCATTTGTTATTCTTGTTTCCAAACAAGCTAAACCTATTAAAATTAAAACTATTTCCAAACATAAAATTCTTCTCTATGCTTATTTTCAAACACCATTATTTAGTCCCCCTGTATCAACCCCACACACTCTCTCTCTTATCTCTCATTTTCTCTCTCAAATTAAAAAACACAGACATGCCCTTCACCTAAACCACTCACCACCACCCTCCACCTTAAACTACTCACCACCGCCCTCCACCTAAACCACTCACCACAGCCGTCCACCCTAAACCACTCACTACCGCCATCCAACTTAAACCACTCACCAACATCGTCCACCCTAAACTACTCACCACCATCGTCCACCCCATAGGGACACAACAACAACCACCGTAGTACACCCATTAGTTGTCTCCACTACCACCACCACACGACCTCACACTCTCTCTTCGTTGGAAAGCTAATCGCCGGAAAGCTAAATCAAACCTCACCGCTGCCGCCGCAAATCTAAAGAAACCACCGCACACCGCCGAGTCGAACCACCACTATCGCCTTCATCCATCATCACAACTCCATCGTTTAAACCAAGAACAACTTAAGATTTGTTTCCACCATTAGTTCTGTTTCTTATTCTTGTTTATTTTGAACAACTTCAAATCTAGATTTTTTGTTCTTATCTTGTTCTTCGTTTTTTTGGATCTGACTTTACAGATCTAGATTTCTTGTTTTTTGAATCTGTTGTTTTGTTAATTAATGATTGTAAATTACCTTCGTTTGAATTTTTTGTTTGTGTTAATTAATGATTGGGTTATTTTATCATCTATTAGGGTTTGTGGTTTTTGAATTGGTTTGAAGGGGAAAATTGATCAAAGTTTCTGCTTCTTACTCTATTTACTTGAAGATGGAGATTAAGAACAAGATTAACTAAAATTAAAATAGAAGAGTTGACCAAAGTTACCAGCAACTGGGGGTGTGAGGGATTTTTTTATTAATTTTCCAACGAAAATTCATAGTATGAGAGATAAAAAGTGTTAGTCCCGTATTAAGTACTTAAACAATATATATATATATGTAGAAGAAGGAGTTGAATACAAACTCTAGTTTTTAAAATTAAAGACACACAGTTATACTTTGATATAATTTTTATTGATATTAATCAAGAATTGCATGTTGGCTCAGTTGATCAAGTTCACTGCTCAACTGATCAAAGTTATCGCTCAGCTGATAGTTGTAACTGCTCAGCTGATAGTCTTGTACACTAGTCCTTTCTTCTCGACTGGCCTCAAATGTTGTCCTTCGACTGATACTCAGTACTTAGTTGACTCTCAGCTGATACTTCATACTTAGAGATTTCTTCAAGTCTGATTAAAACAACGTATGTTTGAAATCATTCTAAGTCTAACTAAATGTATGGTTTTGTTATCATTAAATTCTATCTAACTAAATGTATGGTTTTGCTCATTGTTCAAGCTGCTGTTGATATGGTCCCTTTTAATAATTCGGTTCGGGTCAAGATTTACATTCTTCCTGGTATTTACAGGTTTGCGTGATTATTCGTTATATTACTAAGTACCATTAGTTTTTGTCTTACTTTTTGTTTAGTTTCTGATGAATCTTGAGCAATGATGTAGAGAAAAAGTGATAATTCCTGCTTCAAAACCTTATGTTTCTTTCATTGGAGATCCAAATCATGCTTCAGAGACTGTTTTAAGCTGGAATGACAAAGCATCAGACAGATTCATGGATGGTTCTGAACTTGGAACCTATAGAACAGCTTCTGTTTCCATAGAATTTGATTACTTTTGTGCTTCTGGGATTACAATTGAGATAGTATTACCAAGAAATTCGTTACTTTTATATTCGTATGCTGGTGTTCTTTGGGCTGATCTTGAATATTACACAGAATAGAGTTATTGCAGTTGTAGGAGGATATAAAATGCAAGCGGTTGCATTGAGAATTGCAGGCGATAAGGCTGTGTTTTATCATCTTGAAGATAACCAAGATAAGGATAACACAAGCAGCCAAATGTACGAAGTATGGTGTAGTCAGGATGCTTATGAAACATAATTTGAAAAGGAGATTTATGAGCAAGTACTGAAGATGGAAGCCTATGAATTAAATAGGCGGCAGTGGAAAACGCATCGGCCCAGAAATACTTCGAGAGATTTGCTTGAAGTAACAGTGTAAGAGCGACCTTAGATAAATGACGATTTTTACGCTCAGTAACACCATTTTGTTGCGGTGTATAAGGACATGAGATACGATACGAGATACCGCAACTAGACAAAAATCTAGCCATAGAACCTTTGATCAGCTCCGGTGCCCCATCACATTGAAAAGTTTTTATTTTGAACGAGATAAGATTTTCAACATGAGTTTTGAAATGAGAAAATGCTTCGAAAACTTGAGAACGAGTGATGAGAGGGTATAACAAAACAAAACGGCTATAGTCATCGATAAACGTCACGAACTATCGAAAACCAGTGCGAGAAACAACAGGTGTTGGTCCCATATATCACAATAAACAACTTGTAAAGGAAAAGTAGAATGGATAACATCCAGATCAAATGGTTTGCGTGTTATTTTTGAAATGTTACAAGAATAACAAGGAACAAACGAATTTTCTTTATTTAACAACGAAAGCTTTCGCAAAATATAGGATCCAGGGTGCCCAAGACGAGTATGCCAGAGTCGTGATGAGGACGAGGAATCCAGAGCTGTAGCGGATAGACCATACACATTATATGTGTTGAGCGGTATATGGTGAAGAAGCTTTCCGGTGAATGGCTGTATAAAGAAACCATAAGATGAGAAAGCTACAACGCACGAATTATCACGAACGAGTTGAGGAATAGACAACAAGCTTTTTTTAAGATGTGGCACAAGAACATTTTTAAGGTATAATGTACAATGAGGAAGTTAAAGTAAAAAGTGTCCAATATGGGTAATGTTAAGAGCCATACCATTTCCGACGATAACTCTTTCGTTCCCGGTGTATGGTTTAGCGTTATGAACAAGCGTCGGATCGTAAGTCATATGAGATGTAGCACCCGAGTCCGGTAGCCACGACTCAACAGTGTCACAAATACCTGAAAGTTTAGCCTGATCCAAATCTGCTACCATCGCATACGGAGGAGCCCAATATTTTTTATTTTCACTATTATTTTCAACTGAAGCCCAGTGGGCAAAATGCTCAGGCCCAAAGCCATGTGAAGGCCCACTTGAATTAGATGACCATTGTTCAAATATACTAGAATTAGCAGCAGATGTAGAAGGCATGGGAGGCCCATAGGAATTCGGCGCATGAGAATTTTCATTAAAGGGGTTAAAAGAATTCAGCCCATGTGTTGATCCAGTAGGGTTTTCTCACATCCACCAGACACCTCATACTCTCGATTACCATAATCTTGATTGAAGACAGCCGCATACGCACCCCCATCCCCTCGAAAATGACAAGCGAAGTTACCATTTCCTCTAATTCGACCTCCACGAATTAGCTTATTAGCTTATTTTATAGGCTTATTAGCTTATTAACTTATTTTCAAGGGTTTATGAACGAATTAGCTTATTAGCTTATTTTATAGGCTTATTAGCTTATTTTCAAGAGTTTATGAAAAAAAAGTGTTTGACTAAGCTTATTAGCTTAAGCTTATAAGCTTATTTTATAGGTCAATAAGCCGTTTTCATAAGCTACTTGTGGCTAGCTTTTTTTTATAAGATGAGCTTATTTTTATGAATTTATATTTTTACCCTTAATTTTCTTATCTTTCCCGTATATATGTCATTTGTCTTCACCTTTTTAGTCATTTTACATATATAAATTAAGCCATAAGCTAATAAGCTAATATAAAAACTTTTTTATCTAATAAGCTTATAAGCTCGTAAGCTATTAAACTCATAAGCTCATAAACTTAAGCCCAAAAAAATAAGCTTACCCAAACACCCCTGAAAATTACTAGAACCTCGAAAATGATTGCTGCTACAAGAGAAACCTCCACGAGCTCCACGATTGAAGCCCCTGTTTGTACCATTCATTCTACCTCTTCCTTGACTGCCAGTATTATCAAACCTCCAGTAACAGGTAGAAGCCATATGCCCATCTTTATGACAAATTTGACAATTCCTTCCCAAGTTTATGTTATTTCGAGTTTGAATCTGAGTTTGATGGGGGAGGATTTGGAGTTGCAGCCATAGCAGAAATCTCGATAGAGGGGTTCTGAGATTCTCGAGATAATCGTTGTTCATAGACAAGCAGCTTGGATCTTAACTCCATAAACGATGGAAGCTCAACTGAAATCTCGATATTGATAGCAAGAACCCTGTAATCTTGATTCAATCCAGTCAAGGTATAAATAACCAAATCTGAGTCCTCTATTTTAACACCAATTGATGATAATGATTGGGCAATTGTATTGATTTCATTACAGTAAGTATCAATTCCCTTTGCTGTAATTTGCTGAAGAAACAATGTTTCAATCTTTTTCCAAAGTTCATACGCTGTGGAGGTACCTACTGCAATGTGAGCTACGGAGGGACTTAGTGTTGCATTGATACAAATTTCAGTGTGCTTATTCAACTTTTTCCAATTTACATATGCATCACTGGTCGTAGGAGGTGGTAGGCTTGTTCCATCCACAAACTTGAGCAGATAGAGAATTGAAGATCTGTTCCAGATCTGATTTTGTTTCTGCATTTGTTCCAGATCTGATTCTAACGTGTTCTGCATTCTGTTCTGTACTTTTGTTTGCATGGATTAGTCTGATGTAGCATCAACAGTCCTTTCATCAGATCATGGCTGTGATACCGTGAAAAGATTCAAGGTAAGAGTTGAGAAGAGAGAGAGAGAATCGTAGTGTGAGTGTATTGTGTATTCTCTTAATCTAAAAGTACAATAAACACCATCTATATATAGATTAGGTAAGATGAAGTACATGAGTAACAAACTTCAACTAACTACAACAGAAAACTGATGACATGGCACATAGTAGATGTATATTCACTACAAGAAAAAAAAGGGAAAAAACACCAAAAGGCTTTTGTGACGACACGTGTCGTCGCAGAAACCCCACTACACGACAAAAACTGATCACTTTTTGACTATTGCTCAGTGTTGACCAGAATTACACTTTTTGCGACGACTATGTCGTCGCAATAGGTATTTATATTTTCGTTTACATTAGTTTTTGACACAAAAAGTTGAATTTAGCGGTGAAAAGTGCCGCCATTTTTTACAAGGTTTCTGCGACGACATATCTAGGATTATGCGACGACATTGTCGTCCCTGAAGGTCCTAGAGAAAAATATTATATTTAAATGCTAAACTCAGTACATACAACGACGTCGTTTAGGTATCTGCGACGACATTTGGGGTTTCTGCGACGACATGTGTAGTCACTGAAGGTTCTGAAACCCTTATCTCTTTGGAAGCCAACCTCTTCTTCACTTTCACCCCCATTTCTTCATTTTGACAGCCCAAAGCTCTCCCTTTCTCACCTTTCTACCGTCGATTTTTTAATTCCCATCGTAGATATCGTGTCATCTGATCTCCGGTCACTCTAAACTCCGGTCAAACCTTCATTTTTTCCGGCGAAAAGCTTCATTTTCTCCGGCGAAGTTTAAAATCCGATCAAGGTTAGTTGATTGTGTGTAGTCTTTGTATATTTTGTTTGCTAGATGAGTTATGTGTAATATATTTTGTATTTTTTAGATTTTCTCTTGATTTCGTTTTTCCGGCCAAATTCCGGCGAAGAAGTCCAAAGTTTTCCGGTCATCTTCAAGGTTTTGTGTTTTACTCATTCTTTGTATTTTTTTTTTGTCAAATGATTTATGTATAACACATGGTTATGTTAGATCTTTGTACATTTGAACCTCTAGCGAAACTCCGGCGAACTTCCGGTAGGTCTCCGGCGGCAAGAGGTTAGTGCACTACATTACATTTGTTGTAGATATTTTTTTTTATTTTGAAGTAGTTCATTGTAGTTAATCTATATAATAGGCCTTTTAATTGCATAAATTCTAAATAAATATAGATATAAAAACATAAACTAATCATTCTAGAAGTTGTGTTTTATAAAGTTATTGTTGTACCTTTAGACCATTTTTAATAAGTCAAAATTGTCATGCCTATTCTTGTAAATAATGATAAGCTTTAAGTAAATAATAGGCTTAGTGCAATAATGATAGGCTTAAGTAAATGATAGGCTTAATCGTGTGTTTGTTAGATATTGTAGTTTATCCTTGGAGTTTGTTAGATATTGTAGTTTATCCTCCTTTATATTTGTATGGGTTGGTTGACATGATGACATATTTTGTTTAGTTAATTTGTTAGTTGGGAGTTAGATAACTATTAAATATAGATATTATATATAGGTACAAATTTGGATTTCCCATTTTACAGTTGTTATGCTGACGAAATTTTTATAAACTACGAAAGTTGAGTAATTATTATATATGAATAACTAGATGTATATACTTGCGGGTGATATATGCAACAAAACATGAGTAGCTATTATTTTTGTATGAGTTGGTTGACATTATATCATATTTTTTTTGTTCATTTTGTTAGTTGAGAAGTAAAATGACCATTAAATATTTTTGTTATTTTATAATTATATAGCAAGAAATAGAGCAACTCATGGAAAGCCAAGCGGAGAGTTCAAACCCACTTACCGATGAGCAAATATTACAACAAGTTTTGGGTGAACGTTGTGGACACAATCGTGGGCGTAGTAGAAATTACCCGCCGTTGCATCATCTTCAAGCTCATAACCACAACAGGAAAGAACATATACACAAAAGGAGGTGGAGTCAATGTTTGCGTTTTAAGGATCCTATGTACGCAAATGAGGACAATGACGAGGGAGAGTATGTGGATGAAGAAGAGGAAGATGATTATCTTGAAGATGAGGATAACGGTATGTAGTATGTCATATTTCTAATTTTATCAAAAACTTTGTGTGAAGTACAAACGAATTAAGTATGTGTGTTATCTTTAATCTCGAGGACATGTACGATGATTTATAAATATATATGTATGCTTCGTCTTCAACTATAATTTGTAGGTTTTTGTTTTATATAGCTGCAGATAATATTGACAATTTTAAATATTATATTGTAAAAAAAAAACCTTTTGCGACGACATTGTCGTTGCAAAAACAAAAAAACTGCATGTTAGGGTTCCTTTAGCGACGACAATGTCGTCGCAAATCTTTTTAAAAAAATTAAATTTTACCCCTTTAGCGACGACACTATCGTCGCAAAAACATCAAGAATTTATTTTTGAATTTTTTTCTGCAATATTATCTGCGACGACCTTTTGCGACGACAATTCCTGGCACCATCCGTCGTCGCAGTTGACGAAAATTGTCGTCGCAAAAAGGTTTCAGCCACGGGAGTTCGGCGACGACTTATTTGCGACGACATGTCGTCGCAGAAAGGTTACAGCGACGACATATTGGCTTTATCGACGACAATCGTCGTCGCAAAAGGTCATTTTTCTTGTAGTGATTCTATCAATATATATAAATATATAAGAAAAAGTTTATGCGAGAACCATTCTTAGTGCGAGAACCGCGAGAACAAATCTGAGCCGTCCAATTCCCCCTCCTTTGATGTCATTCCCCACCCATGAATTCCTCACATTCATACTGCCACACTCTATCACTCCACGCTCTCCATCCATGACACTTCTTATATCTAAGGAACGGCTGAGATTGGTTCTCGCGTTTCTGGCACTAACACCGTTTTTCGCATGAACTTGTGTGTGTGTGTGTGTATATATATATGGGAGGTTCAAACGAGAACTGCGAGAACCAATCTGAGCCATCCAATTCCCCCTCCTTTAATGTCATTGCCCACCGATGAATTCCTCACATGCACCCTACCACACTTGATCCCCTCCACGCTCTCCATCCATGAACTTCCCATATCCAAGGAACGGCTGAGATTGGTTCTCGCAGTTCTCGTACGAAAAACTGTTCTCGTTTCAACTCTCCCATATATATATATATATATATAGGGGAGGGTTCATGCGAGAACCGCGAGAACCAATCTCAGTCGTTCCTTGGATATGGGAAGTTTCATGAATGGTAAGCGTGGAGGGATAGAGTGTGGCAGGGTGCATGTGAGGAATTCATGGGTGGGCAATGAATTTAAGGAGAGAGAATTAGACGGCTCAGATTGGTTCTCGCGGTTCTCGCACTAAGAATGATTCTCGCATAAACTTTTTCATATATATATATATATATATAGGCAAAAGTTCAAACGAGAACTGTTTTTCGTATGAGAACTGCGAGAACCAATCTCATACGAAAAACGGCTGATATATATGTATGTATGTAGTTTTATTGTTTTTTCTTTCTTTGAAAAGCAAGCAAACTTATACTCTATATTTCAATCCATCCAAACTTGTAGAAAGTCGGTGCATTGTGATGAAGTTCACTCCACAAGGCGTAGAGAAATAGCTGCAAACTATGCAAACAACAAGCACGATCCTATTACTTAATAGATCTTCTCATTGTTACCCTACTTTCTGCATATTAAAAGGTGACGACAACCAATCCTGCACCAAAGGAATCTTCCTTTCTTTGCACAAAATTTCAGCCATTGAAACAAATTTAGCTGGACTTCAAAAATCACGTTGTCAAGCTCTATGATTTTTGTTGTGAAAATTGCCGAATTCCGATACTTCCAAATTATATAAGCGGTCACCCTAATGACCAGCTCCCAAATTTTAAATTGCCAAGAGAATAGTGACCCCTTTGCAGCCTCCTCCATTTCGCTGAAATTGTTACCATCTTGAAATGGGATGCCCCACCACCTATGAATCTTAATCCAAACCGACCGTAAACGGCAACAAGTAAAATTGGCGTCAGTGACATTTTCTACCTCCCCAATGCATATAGGACACATAATAGACGGCAAATCTACTCCTCTTTCTATGAGTTATGGAACGCTCCGGGATACGATCACGAACAACCCTCAAAGCAAAAATGCAAAAATGTCACCACCACTTGCCCAATAACTACTTATTTTTTGACCCAAAAATGTCACCACCACTTACCCAATAAACTAAGATTAAACTTATTAACTCACCAATTTCCAAGCCCCCCCCCCCCCCCCCCCCCCACCCCCCCAAATTCCCTTTTAGTTATCATAAAATCCCAGTTTACCCAACAAATTTTTATTTATCCAATAGAAAAAGAATACTAGAAGGAGCACGGAAAGGAAGTAGACAGGCAAATTCGATAACACCGAATTTATTAGAGTTAGACGTCCCCCGTAAGAAAAGAGATTCTTTTTCCACAATGCCAACTGACCCTCCATTGAATTAGAAGCTCTCTCCCAATGACCCGCCTTTTTCATGTTAACGTTGACCAGCACTCCAAGATAGTAGGACACGTCTTCGCTTACTTTACAACCTATTCTACCATCAAAGTTCAATACCTCAAGTTTGTCCACCGGAATACCCATGAACTGACTCTTTTTCCAATGACCCACCTTTGTCTTATTGTTATCTACGTTTTAGTATAAACTTTATCATGATACATATATTTAAAATAAATATATTTAGAAAACACTTATAAAAGTGAGTTCGTTAATAACTATCATATGTACTTGATTGCGATTTTGTACTTGTGTTTTCAAATCTTGATTTTCTATATTTATTCATTTGTATGTTCTTTGATCTTTTTAAGAATCATCTCAATGAGATTCGTAATCTTCATGTATATGTTCATGTGAGATAACTTCATTCGTATCTCTTCATGTTATGTTCATGGGTTGAAAATCTGATTTGGTATTAACTATTGACTTGACATTATATGTGGTAATTCAATAACATAAAAAGTAAATCAAAAATAACAAATATTACCAGTAACCTGATTGAAAGGTAATTATGTGATATATAAATTAGTAACTTTTAAAAGTTTATAATAAAATTTAATAGTTCAGTACATATAATAACAAAAACCGACAACTTAAATATAATTTAAAACTCAAGGCTTCTAGTCTAGTGGTATGAGATAGTGTAGATTGGTATGGCTATGATCTAAGGTTATGATTTCGAGTCCCGATGTAAAGAAAAAAGTTACGTTTTTATATCAACTTAAGAAAGTGATATGCTTCGCTTCTCATGAAGAAAGCTATGTCTTTGGTTTTCACTTCACCAATAAAGCACTCTGTGTAGAACTCTTAAACAGTCAACCATACCAGTAAACATAACCATGTCAATATTAGTTTCATCCTTGCATTTTTACGATATAGTAGAGGAACAATCACATCATCAACCATCACGTTGATAGACCAGAAATATGTGCGTCAAAATCATTTTTAACAGGTTAAAATCAGACTTATATATATAAACCAACTCAAAGTCAAACCCATAAAGAGTAAATACTCTTTAAGCATTTCTTCAAGTTCATGTTTAGGTTCCCACATTTGGTGACGGGGTTGCTATGGGTTGGCCATAAGAATATCTCCATTGCCCACATGCTCCACATTTCTCCAACTTCACACTATTTTCCAAAGTACAAAATTTGCATGACCATGTCTTATATTTGTCCTCGGCCGCTTTCGGTTTTAGGGTCCCACATAGCTCACATATTGGAGCTAAAACCTGCCAGAATCGAATTATAAACATATATACAATATACGAGTTCCAATATTCAGTCTGTTAAACTACAAATCTTAGAGTTGTGCTCAATAAAGTCCATATAAAAAACATAATCCTGAAATTTTAATATTCAATCACATGTGATTCAGTATACAATCACATGTGATTGTAAAAGAATCACATGTTAATTACGAAAATACCACTCTGCCCAAAAATTTAAAATTTACTCTGGACCATTGATAGGGCTGATTTAAAGACTAAAATTAGTCTCTTAGGACTATTATGAATTAAGTATGGACTATATTGAACATTTCTTACAAATCTTAATATACACCATCAGAAACTTACCGGATTCAGCAATGTGCAGATAACGCACTTCCACCCACAGGACTCAGAGTTGCAACCTGATTCTTGATTACTTGTAGACACACTACTAGAAACATCACTTGTTAAATCAACACAAGTTTCTATTTTGCGACTTTTTTTATTCGCTAACTTGTCCGTGGATGCTGAGGGACCAGCAGTCAAATCAACAAAATTTGATTCTAAATTACCATTATTTAGTTGACGGCTTCTTTTTGCACCTAGACCATCACTAGAAACCGAGATTTTTACATTTTGTACAATGTGATCTTGTGGGACACCAAAAACAGTGTTGCTTTCTTCTTCATCTAGTATTTCCTCAAGGCCACACCATAGATCATCTTGTAGTCTCCTTTCTGCAGCCATTGCAGCTGCTTGTATAGGAGTTAGGGCGGACATAATAGATTTATCACCACCAAGACGTTTAGGTCCGGATGGTAAAAGAGACCCCTTGCCGGCCCTATCTTCTGCAGCAACCAGTGCAGTCTGGCGAAGAGATGAAAGAGGAGGTTGACGGGAGAAACCACCCAAACGTCTACCCGGAAGATCAAACCCGTCACCAGACCCAGAAATTCCTTTACTCATAAGTTCTTCACATTCCTAAGAAAACAAGCAGAAATACTAATGTCAGATTTTCTGAAAAAAAGTTGACAAATTTACTAGTGTCATAATCTCTTTGACTTGCTACACCAATGTATACAACAAAGTGTGTACGCATATGCAGATATATTCATAATGAAAAGAAAATTCAAATTATAGATTGCTAAGCAGTAAACTAACATGAAATGGAATTCACAATCTAAAAGAATAAACCCATGATCATAAACTTGATTTACAACAAAGAACAATAAAGAAAGATTGCCAGAAGCATCCTCTGTTAGCAAACAAGGTCTTGATTAGTAGATATACCTTTCTGAGGTCATCCCAGAGTTTGTAGAAACCAACATTATGAGGACCAATGGCGTTATGGCAGAGTTCATGTAGCATTGTATCAAGAACCTCATGAAAAGGGTAAAAATCCCAATCTGTATTTGGTCTTCTAAGTCTCAGTTTTACATGAAGACCATGTCCAACATTCAAACCCAGAAGACGTGGGTTTTTCGGACTGCAAAAATATACATCGTTACTCAATCAAGACAACTGCTTTAATTCACTTGACATTAACAAAATTAGGGTTATAAAAAACTCGTGAAGAAGAGCGTACCACATTTCGGAAAGAACTTTGACCCTCCATTTATGTTTGCGCATGATGGGTTGGACCTGTTTGGCGATTTTCTCAAGGAATTTCCTAGCCTCATCTCCTCCAACCTTCCTCTTTAACGTTCTGATTTCCCAAACCTTGTGAAGATCGCCAACGTTCATCTTAAACTAAACCCTAAAATCCCCAATCTGAAAGGTAACCTAAATTTTGAATAATTTCGGCCTTTCAGAATGAGAATCCCTAATCGGAATTCAAATTATAGGGTTAACTTGGCGGGATTTTGGAAAGCATCGTCCCAAGGCAAAAATGTATAAACTTAATTGCAAAAACCTCCCTCGCAATACTATTCTTCAACCTGTAACTCGAGTCCAGTGACTTTCTTTTCAAGAGAAGGGTTTGTTTGGTGTTGGATGACTAATTAATCGACAAATTTAAGCTTTAATTAATTAACTAGTTTTAATACCCGTGTAAATACACGGGTCAAACATAATTATTTATGTAAAAGTCTCTTAATTAAATATATAATTGTTTTGTACGAATAAAATAATAGACTGATCGTTAAAAAGTTTATTTTAATTTCCGTCTAATTAGAAAAGTAAAATATAACAATATTAAAAAAACTATTGAGAGATTGATATTAATTTTAAATTTATACAAAATATTATTTAATTTTTATTTACAAAATATTAATTTTATCACCTTCTAATACGCATGCTATCTAGAAATTGATTTCACATGTAATTTAATTAAATTTATCTAATTCAAATTAGTTTAACTCTAAATAGTCAAAATCAAAATTTTAGATTTAAAGTAATTAACGGTTAAGATTAAATATTTTCTTAAATGAAGGGTTCTGATCATTTAATAATTTTTTTCAAATTAATCTTTTATATATATTAGAAGATAATAATTTTTAAGCTTAATTTATAATCTATTTGAAAAAACTTTTATCTTAAAAAAATTAAAATGGATATTGTTTTTAATAATCTCTGGTTTACTATTTTTTGAGAACAAACGATCCGTAAATTCTTGTTTTTTGTTGTTAGTCAAGTCTAATTAAGATTTTCTTATAGTATATACTAGTTTAATATCCCGTGTATAAACACGGAGATTGTTGATGTGAATTTTAGCTATTTATGGTGTGAAATCTTAATCTTAAATATATAATAAATTCATATATCGATAACAAATCAAGAAATATGTACTTATAAAAATCAAAAGATGAAATTTTTTTTTGACAAACTCACAAATTTGAGTTGATAGTTGTTAGCCAATTTAGAAAATAAATAGAATAAAAATTCCAAGAATAATATAAAACCATTTCTAAATAGAAGATTTTGATTGGTAATAAATATTACAAAAATAATATGACAAAGTCATAAACGTATTTTATAATATATATTAAAGATAAAAATTAAAGATAGGTTTATATAAAATAATAATATGTATATGTGGAATAAAGTTTTATTTTAGGTGGATATAATGCAAAATGCAAAATTGTAAGAATGCCAATTTGGTGCCTCTTAAATTTTTTAAATAAAAGTGAAAGATATAACCAATTTTTTTAAATAGATCTCGCACATAATTTTATTGATATAATTTGGTATTTTTGAATATTTCGAGAAGATAACAAATATTATAAAAGTAATTTCAAATCTCAAAACAAAAATAAGTTAGAGAAAAGAAGAATACAAAATAATCATTAATTCTTCTAAAAAGGTGAAAGGTTATCTCAAAATAAAAACCAGATTAGATAAAAATAGGATTAATAACCACTAATTTTTTTTTTAAAAAGTTGACGATACTTTTAAATATTATAATCTTCAATTTATAAAAGACTAACCTTAAATAATTTAATTGGAAGATCCTAAAATCAAAATATTAAGTGAACGGTTATTAAAAAATAATAAGACAAATATTACTTCATTAGAATTAATATGCATTATCTAATTCATATTATTTTGACTCTAAAAAGTCAAAATCAAATTTTTAGAATTAATAGAATTAACGGCTAAGATTAAATCTTTTATTAAATGAAAGGTTCAGATTATCTAATAATTTTTTTCTAGTCTTTTATATATATCAGAAGACTAGTTTATCTAAAGGAAATGTTTAAAATAAAATATATAATTTAATGGTGTGAAATTGTAAAAGGTATAGTAAAATAATTGTAAAACGTATATATCACCTGTCTTTCCTTCCTCTTTGTTGAAGGTTGTCCGAACGAATATCTTTTTAGGTCGGTTAGATCGGGTTTTGGGTAGCATTATTTCGGGTTTCGGTTTACTCGTTATAAATTTGATTCGGGTAACGGGTTGGTTATTTAGAGTTCGGGTATACCCGAAATACCCTATTAAGTTTTTTTTTTTTGAAGATGTAACTTTGATTCAGGCCAAATTGATGTTTTATTTTATTAAGAAAATTAGTTTTCTTAATGTTCTTTTAAATTGATTACGTTTTATTTTCAACCCAAAGTATGTATGAGTAATTGTGTATATTTTCTAAGGTAGTAACGTCAAGGTGTAAGAAGAATAAATATATTTTGTAAAGCTTAACACGATTTAAAGTACTATAACGTGTTGAAGTTAATGCATTAATAGTTTTTGTTAACTAGATGAAACTTGCTTATTACAATGAATGTTTGACCCAAAAATATAATTAAAAAAAATGTTATACAAATATACCATTTGGATACTTGGCAAAAAAAATGTTACAGAAAAGACCCTAAATCGGGTATACCCGAAATTAACCGACCCAAATCGTACCTGAATTCTAACCGAACCCGATAACCGTAATGTTGAACGGTTCGATTATCAGTTAAATTATCTATACCAAAATACGACTACCAGACCCGAACTACCCGAAACCCGACGGGTATACCCGAAGAACACCCCTAGGTTTAAATATGTAATCGTAGGTAATATATTGGTGATTATCTACCTATTATATTGAAGGGTTTTGAACCTGACCAAACCACCATATGACTCAAACTGGTCAATCCTGGGTTTGATCCCACTGGTTCAATCCTAAAAGCGGAACTGGATTGAACACAACCCTCTAAACCCCAAAAGAGTTAGGATCTTTAAACTTTAACTTGATCAACATAGTTTCTTACAAGCAATCCATAGATAAGGTTGTAAGATTATACCTGAACAAAACCTTTAGGATTGCTAAAGATAGTCTACCACTACTGCACCTCCGATTGAACTGGCTGCTAGACCGCTCCTGGATCACCAAGCCTTCAACACTCAAAAACGTGAGTGTGTGTGTGTGGTGCGTGAACCACCAAAACCGAAAAAAACCTTTGGTGTTTGTTTGTATTCGATGGCAAGAGAGAGAGAGAGCCGAGAGAGAGAGAGAGAGTCGACGTGAGAGAGAGAGATGGTGGCTAGGGTTAATCCCTTGTGTCACTTATCTTAATCCTTAAGCCTTTAAGGATATATTTATAAGGATTAGATTGGACCTAAGCCCGTTTAATTAAAAGCCAACTGTTTTAATTAAACTTTTATCTCTTCTCACTTTGACCCCCTGGACTTTACTAGTTAATTAATTAACTATTAATTAACTGGTCCGTTAAATATTAAAACTTAATATTTAATTCCCTTTAAATAATAAATAACTATTTATTATTTATTTCCTTTCTAATAATTAATACAAACTGATTAATTATTTATTTCTCTCTTTTCAATAATTAATACTACTGATTAATTATTTCGTCTTTCTCTTTAATAATTAATCTAACTGATTAATTATTTCCACACAGACAAAAGGTGAAATCCAACTGTTCTGAATTGGGTGTGTAGCAGTGTGACCCTTTAGTCTCTTATAACATTGGATACAATGTGCCCATTAATTATCTCTGCACATAATCTAACAGACTCCCACTTGTGCAAGATAAGTAACAGTTACTGCACATTGTTAGCCTAAAGAGGTCCCTAGCCAGACACTTAGGGTAACCAGGTTATAAGAACTCTTATACTCCAAAGTAACTTGTGATAAAACTTCATAAGCAACCTGCTTAGAAGTAACATGTTATAAACTAACTGTTTATAAACTAAACTATCATAAACTCCCTGTTTATGAATGGGTACATTTTATATATACAAACTTGCATATATATAGGTTTGTCCCTTGCAGCGCGATATTTCAATTTTGAGCATGAGCATGGAAAAAGTCAACTCAGAGACTCAAGAATTTGTTCATGACATACTTGATTTCGAAACTGCGTGATAAACGATAAAAAACAGATCAGTTCGTTTTGGCACGACCGTGCACTTACCAGTTTCTCTAATCAGTCAAGGGGCCCGAAAATATCTCTCCTAAAAAGGAGGTGCAATTACCATCTTGCATATTTTCATTTGGCAACACGGCTCCCACTGAATCTAGACACGCCCCTTATGACCACCCTGTTACGGCGTGGCGTTAGAACGTGCTAAGAAGACAACAGTTACCGCATCCCAAACCAAATACCTCAGGCTTGAGGATAACCTATGTGATAAATACTTTTGACACGAATCCACGAAGTATTTCTCACGGTGGATCAATCCAATATTCGTAACCCTAACGAATATCCGTAAATTTTGGTCCGCAAAAACCGTTCGCAGCTATATTCGATATACTTTCGAATCTACCCCAAAATTACGATGACTTTATAACCCTATCGAGGTTCCCACCAAGATAAGTAGTCACGGATAATGTTTCGAATAAACCTAGTTTATTCCTGGATAAACCAAAACATACAAAATTGTGAAGAACAATGAAACTAATTTCTACACCCTTCCATATTCCACCCTGGAATAAAGATGCATAATTTCTACCATTTCACTTACTCGATTCACGGTGTTTATCGGAATTACTTATTATTTTACATTGTAACTTATCACGGATTACAAAGAAAATAATATGGTTATAAACCCTAAAACACAAGACTAGTACTTTCGAGTACTCCTTCTTGGTTTTGGCTAGAAATCATTCTTGCAACCTAAGAATACTTCTAGGCTTACTTATTTTATAAATTCCTTAAACTTGGAGAACTGGAAATAACTCCTTGTTTCTGATTTATAAAACAACCTCCCTGTAATTAAAACTTTAATTACATTTGTAGATGTATTAAATCTTACTTGATTTATATCCTTTTTGAAATGATAAATCTTCTTACACCTACTTGTAAGAAACTTGAAATTAGATTCCCGGTGTATACCAACACTTATCTAATTCCATTACTAAGAATGTTAAAGAACATCCTATTTTATCATTTCTAACGTTAACCAATCCAACAATATTAAGCTGACTCACTGAACACTTTAGAACGTATATAATTTCTATTATTTAGGTCATAACTTGACTCAAATTATTGCAATAATATCTTTACTGAGTACCTCTCAATAAATCATGCATTCCTCGGATTAGTTCTTTTTCAAGAACTTACTGTTTTAGATAACTTCTAAAAACATCTGATAATTATATACTCTAAAGGTTCAAACTTGTATTTATCACACTGGTTAAAAACAACATTTTATTAACTCTGATAAATACATTAGTCAGGTGCTCCCACTATCTCTTATGAAAAAGCGCATTCTTTAAAACATCCTTTTAGGCCTTAGTCAATCGTTGACTACCATGCCTAAAACTTGTGTTTCAAACACATGTTTTAAAGAACTTAGTTTTTGCAAGAAATTTGTTTTATGAAACCAAGAACTTGGATCTCCCATATATCCATCTTTCCAATTACGGAAAATGGTTTCATTAAACTTACCATGATCACAAGTATGAAACACTCGTAATGGTATCTTAAATTTCTTTCCTTAAAACATTTAGTATAAAACTCCCTTGATTATAATAACTATTATAATCACTTTTATACTTTCTTAAACGTTTTATCAAAAACTATTTTACTTAGAAATAATAACTATCATTTCTATTTAGTTCAAGACTTTGAACATTCACTTTTCATAAATAACTTAAACACTTGTTAAATTAGAAAAACTATCTAATTTTTATAAACAATACTTGTTTATTTAAGCGTTTGAAAAAGTGGAGCCAGCATTTATATAACTTCAACAAATCATAGCATAAGATTATTATGAATCACCAATTAAGTCAAGACTTGACTTATTGGTATTCTTTTAGTCACAACTGGACTAATTCTGATTCATAAAATAAGAACACGTGCACGGATATATAACTAAAAAATTAAATTTCCATAAACTCAAAAGTATTCATAAACCAACAATATAAAAATTGTTCAAATAAACTTTAAGAGTTTGATGAACTAGGAAATGTAAATATTAATAATATCCGTATGCTGCATGTGTGATTTCCTCATGCTGGGCCGTATCACTTTCCATCCCCTCCTGCAATAAACGATTGCAAGATGTTATAATACTCGTAAAACTTTACAAGTAGGAAAGTGACAAAGAATGTGATCACGCAATACATGAGGAGCCAGACTTGCCTCCTGCCTCGTGACCTTTCGGACAATCTCGTTTCCAATGTCCGGCCTCACCGCACCTGAAGCACCGATTCTCGGTCCTTGCCTTGTTTGGCTTTGGCTTCTTGCCCTTGTTGTCGTTACTAGCTCTGGGTGCATTCTGGCTGGGCTGGGCCTTGCCCTTTCCCTTTCCGTTGCGCCCCTTCCTCTTCTTACGTCCACCATGTCCCACCATAAGAATGTCCTTAGAATTGGTCCCGATACTCTGCTCGGCAGTCTTGAGCATTTAGTGCAACTCAGCCACGGATTTCTCCATGTTGTTCATGTTGTAGTTGATTATAAAAGGCTTATAGTCATCTGACAACGAGTTGAGTATCGTATCCGTTGCTAGCTGCAACGGTACTGGGTGCCCAAGTCTCTCTAGGTGGTCCATGTAACCTTTCATTTTCATGACATGGTCACTGACCGAGGTCCCCTTAGCCATCTTGCACGAGTTAAATGCGCTAGTGGCATCATAACGCTCTGTGCGGGCTTGCTCCTGGAACATATCCCTCAGCTGGCGGATCATGTCATAGGCAGGAGTTTCCATCATGCTTGATTGCAACTCTGGACTCATAGTTGCAAGCATGAGGCAGCTAACATCCAAGGCGTCATTGGAGCGCTTCTGAAAAGCCTCCCTGACCTCTGCCCTGGCATTGTGTAACACTGTACTTTTTAAACATATAATATTACTGCACGCGGAAGCTAAT
Organism: Pulicaria dysenterica; assembly: GCA_947179395.2. Classification (NCBI taxonomy): domain Eukaryota; kingdom Viridiplantae; phylum Streptophyta; class Magnoliopsida; order Asterales; family Asteraceae; genus Pulicaria; species Pulicaria dysenterica. The sequence goes on from OX359291.1 coordinate 20,981,319, forward strand.
TACATATAAATATCTTAATTACATAATAGATACAAAAGGATTTCACTTGTTTGATGTACAAAAACCGATACAGTGTTAATACAAAAACAGGCTCTTTCAAAAACTTGACATCAGAGTTTGGTCTGTCCATATTCCCAGCCCAAAGCATCAAGATCACCTCAGAGGATCTGCAAAACAATCTAGTGGGGAATTAGCACAAAGCTAAGTGAGGGAACAAATATCTACACATACACAAGGCAAACATGCCTAAACCAAATAGCTCATGAATCCCAGGAGAACCGGCGGTGTTGCAAGCACCTACAACCAAGGTCGGCCAAAACCAAGGTTTACCGATAGCCCAGCTAACAGTGATAACAACACTAGTCTTCTGGAGTACAATAAATGCACCCCCAAGAACTGGTAAGTTACACCCCCAAGCAAAGGCCCAGACTAAACTGGTCTCCAAATAACATGTATATACAATCCAAACAAGAGCATTCCAAATAGGATATCATATCCTGTATATCCGAAGATATAAATCCACTCACCAAAGTCTTCAAACTCTGGTACACTCGAGTGACTAACTCACTGAGTCTTCTCAGTTCCTGAGATTGAAGTAACCCCAGTCAGTATTCAATTCATAGTACTGATCCAATAATAAATATCATATTTATTCATGATCTCATGTATATACACTTATACATATATATACATCATACACAAAACCCAAACAGATATACCATTCATATATATCTTCCAATCATCAAATCCGATTAAGTTTAAATCCAATTATAGTCGGATTCCGAGTAAATGACCAAATCCGATTGAATCACAATTCAAATCCGAGCAAAGGCCGAATCCGAGCATATGCACAATCCGAGTGAAAGTTCAATCCCAAAGAATAGGATTCCGAGTAAGGTATAATCCGAGTAAATGATTCAAATACGAGAAAAGGTACAATCCGATTGAATAAGCGGAATCCGAGAACATGCATAACAATAATCAACCTAGTCGGAATCCGATAGGAGATGCGGAATCCGATTAAATCACAATCCGATTAAATGTAAAGGCATATCCAGCAGAGTCGGAATCCGAGTTCAAGTCGGAATCCGACTCATTCAACCTCTACAATCCGAGTCCTTCAAGACTCAGCACATGATCAATTTCTACTTCATGTTCTAAACTGATTTCATGCATACAAGTTATACAAACTTCCAAAAATCATTCTAACATATAACTAACACATATAGATCATGAAATCTAACATGCATACGTCCTATGATCAACAAATCATCATATATGCTTCAATCGGAATTCATAGATACATATACAAAACCGAAATTAAACAGCAATTAACCATTACATTTCAATAATCTAACCTTATGATGATTTCAAACAACCACAATAATGCAAGCAAGGTGGAAGTTGTTTTTCTTTCTTTTCTTCTTCTTCTCGACCGAAGACCCAAAAACACACACAAACACACTTGCATAACTTTGCAAGATAATAAGTATGGGTGGTGGAATGGGGAGTGGTGGCGTGGAAGACTAGACCAAAGGACATCATCATTCCATTTCATTTATCAAAATAATATATTATATTCTAACTAAAATAATAACAAATAAAACAAATAAAACAAATAAAACAAATATTACATTATGGCAAGTAATACCCAAGATAAAATAACTCCCAAGATTAATTAATTAATTACCTTAATTAATCTAGGCTGGTAAAGAGGGTGTTACACATTGCTGGCAGGGGGATTTCCTAGAGGTTGTTCTAGGACATACCACTTTCTCTCGTGCCTCAGCACGATCCGGAGATTTCTCTCCCAAGTGAGAAAGTTGGACCCGGTGAGCTTATCCTTCTCAAGGATAGAGCGGAGTGAAAGGTTATTAGTATTGGTAACGTTGGTTGCCATCTACAAATTAAAACCCGGTTTAATTAGTAATTGCAAATAAACTTTCCAACATATATCATTAAACCCATAAACAATATATATTAGACCTAGGACCCATATTTCACATACTTTACGCAAGGTTTGGGCACTTAGACCCAGTCTAGTATGTTTAACTCTACTCTAGTGCTTTTTGGGCCGGGACTCCCGATTATCACCAAAATAGATCGCACCACCTAAGACAGCATGAATTCTGGCTGGGACTCCCGATTATCGCAGAATCTTTCATGCCCTTTCCCGCAATGGTTTGAACCCGGATGCCCAAGGTTTGGGCACTTCCGACACCCGAGTACCGTTTAACAGTCAAGGTGTACCATTAGGTGGGTAGCACACTGATCTAAGATTTTTCTTGGGTTTTAATTAAGTTCAATAAAAAACTTAATTTTCCAGTTTTTGAAAAACCATTTTAAAACTAATTGTTTTAAAAAAAATACGATTTATATGTGTACCTGAACTAGGTGCACTAAACGGTTTTTATAAGTTCCAAACTTATAACCTTGACAAAACTATTAAATTTATAAAAATTTAATTAATACGACTACCAGACTGAAGTCATATTCTAGTTTGTCATAAAGCGTGGTTTTTCACTGTTTAATAACAATTTGTCATTAAACCCCTTTTTTATTTACCATCATATACATATCATATGCAAATATAAAAAACAGTAAATAAATCACAACCACGCAGATAATAATAAGCAGTTAAAGCCATATAGTTTTGCCAACTAATCCTAAGGTCAAACCTAAGGATGAAAATGACTTGGATTCGCCTTTCTTGATGTGTTGCTCCCACTAGCCTTGACACCTCCCCGAAGTATCCATGCTACGCGTATAGAACACCATTTACCTTGCCATCTTCTGGGAGTCCATCTTGGTCAAGGGTTAAACTATTACTAGTCTATTACAAATACAATATTGAATGGGGTTGTAAATGGCACGCAGGCCTCCCCGAACCAGTACAATATTACAATTAAGAAAGGGATTGTAATTGACACGCATGCCTTCCCAAAACCAAAATAAAAGAAGAAAAGAAAAACGAGTCCTAAGTCGGCAAAACTATAGCTATATGAATCACAACCACACAATTTATATATAAGCACTATATATATAAAAGTCAACCACGCAGTTATAATAAATAAACAGAAACTGTGCTGTTAAGCACACAACCTGATTCGTTTAAACTATTCTCATTTATCCTTTTGATTAATGCCTATTAACCAAAAACGAGAATTATGATCTTCTAATTAATATTTATCTGACCAAAAGAGTTTTTCTAACAAAAAACTTTAAATCCCTGATCTTATTCAAAACTTGAATAAAACCTTATGTCGGATTTTATTACTAGTTATCCAATAACTTAAAACCGACAACTTTTGGTCAATTAAAATATCTTGTTCAATTCTCCATCTTATTATATAAACTTTATCCTTTTAGACTTTATTCAAAAATGACTAAACTAGTCATAATAAATAAAAGTCTAAACTAATATATATATTTTAACTAAACTAATTAAAATATATATAACACTAGTTTATATAATACCTTATTAATTTTATAACTTAAAATTAATAATCCTTTTGTATCAATCCGGAAAAACAATCTTGGGCCAACATCTCTTGTTAACCCGTGTAACCCACTGGGCCGAGACCCTCTTGGGCCGAGAACTCTTGTTAACCCGTGTAACCCACTGGGCCGAGACCCTCTTGGGCCGAGAACCGATTCGACCGAGATCCTCCTTGGGCCGAGACCCACCTGGCTCGAGTAGCCCTTGAGCCGAGAACCCCTTTGGGCCGAGAACCCCTTGGGCCGCAGACCATCCTGGGTCGAAACCCATTGGACCGTGGTTTACTGGGCTTAGCGCCGCTAAACCCTCTTAGCGCCGCAAAATCCCTTTTAGCGCCGCTAACGGTCACGGTGATGCTTTCGGTTCGCGTTTTCCCGATTAATAAAAAATATTCAAATCCTTCTTAACCTATTAAAACTTACTGTTTTAATATCCTGATTAAAAACTGGATTTAATTTCAAAAACCAAAAAACTATTAATTATTAATATTAACAAAACTTGTTTTATTAATAATTAATTATCCTAAAACTTGATTTTAACCTTTTTAAACAAAAGTTCAAAAACTGGTTAAGGTCTAGTTTTAGATAAAAGTTTATTCCCTTTTAACCATTTAAACACAAACCTGGTTTAAACCTAACTGGTTAAAATCAAAACTTTTATAAACTGGATAAAAACAGAAAACTTGTTTTTATCCTTTTATGGTTTTCGAAATCTATAAGGAGAAGAAACAAGATGGAGAAGATCATATAACAATTAAACAAACCAAAAAAATGGATTAACTAGGTTCAATTAAAACAACCTGTTTAATTTATCTTAATCCAAAACTTGTTCTTATCCAAAAATCACAATCCTTTTTAACCGTTTAAACTAACTGTTTAAACTATCTGATTAATAGGATTAAACTTCTTAAAACTGGATAACAAAAAGAAACTGTTTTGTTGCCCTTTGGTGATTTTCGAAATAGCCTAGAGCAAGTAAAAGATCAAGAATCAAACCTTAATCCTAGAAACAAATAAAAACTAGAAACTATGGATCATAGAGCCGAGGCTCTGATACCACTGAAGGGTTTTGAACCTGACCAAACCACCATATGACTCAAACTGGTCAATCCTGGGTTTGATCCCACTGGTTCAATCCTAAAAGCGGAACTGGATTGAACACAACCCTCTAAACCCCAAAAGGGTTAGGATCTTTAAACTTTAACTTGATCAACATAGTTTCTTACAAGCAATCCATATATAAGGTTGTAAGATTATACCTGAACAAAACCTTTAGGATTTCTAAAGATAGTCCACCACTACTGCACCTCCGATTGAACTGGCTGCTAGACCGCTCCTGGATCACCAAGCCTTCAACACTAAAAAACGTGAGTGTGTGTGTGTGGTGCGTGAACCACCAAAACCGAAAAAAACCTTTAGTGTTTGTTTGTATTCGACGGCAAGAGAGAGAGAGAGAGAGCCGAGAGAGAGAGAGAGAGAGAGAGAGAGAGAGAGAGTCGACGTGAGAGAGAGAGAGAGATGGTGGCTAGGGTTAATCCCTTGTGTCACTTATCTTAATCCTTAAGCCTTTAAGGATATATTTATAAGGATTAGATTGGACATAAGCCCGTTTAATTAAAAGCCCACTGTTTTAATTAAACTTTTATCTCTTCTCACTTTGACCCCCTGGACTTTACTAGTTAATTAATTAACTATTAATTAACTGGGCCGTTAAATATTAAAACTTAATATTTAATTCCCTTTAAATAATAAATAACTATTTATTATTTATTTCCTTTCTAATAATTAATACAAACTGATTAATTATTTATTTCTCTCTTTTCAATAATTAATACTACTGATTAATTATTTCGTCTTTCTCTTTAATAATTAATCTAACTGATTAATTATTTCCACACAGACAAAAGGTGAAATCCAACTGTTATGAATTGGGTGTGTAGCAGTGTGACCCTTTAGTCTCTTATAACATTGGATACAATGTGTCCATTAATTATCTTTGCACATAATCTAACATATATATCTAGACAATACAAATAAAGATAAGATTGAAATATTGTTTTCATATTTAATATAACACATTATTTCACCTGAAAATATGAAATTTGAAAATAAAACAAATAACTCACGCATATTTAGGTAAGGTTTGGATAATTTATAACAAATATTAATATAAATTCAAATAAATAATATATTACGGGGTGTCTAAAATAAAAATAATTACAAATATTATCTTATATTTAATATTTTAATATATAACAATCATAATCAACTAGAAAATATAAAGGTATGTAAACTAAAGAGTGGGTAAAATTAAGGAATATGAATGTTAGGATTAAGTATGGTGATATCATATTTGTTCGTAATCTTAATTTATATTTTAAAAAAATCTCCTATTCATTGAATTATATTTTAAAAAGAAAAGTTTTCTTAAAAGTCTATTCTTTTAATAATATAGTTAGATGATTAACATTTACTGAAATCACCATTGTACTAACTGATGGCAATAGACCGGATATGGATCGGATGATATCGTGTCTACATCCATATCCATACCATTTCAAATCATTACATTCATCCATATCCATCGGATTAATACAGGTAAATGGACGTCCATTGGATATCGAAAGTCCTAAAAAAAGTAAGATAGTTTTATGTATAATTTACGATTTTTGTTGCATATATACATAATTTCTTCGAGAAAAAGATAAAAACAGAAACATAACTACAAATCTACATTCAATTGATAGAGCATAGTTTGTATTTTGTAGCTAATCCCAAAATATTGATACAAAATAATACAATTCAAAACATAACTTAATATAATTACAAGTCTACATTCAAAAGATAAAACATGGTTTGTAGCTAATGTCAAAACATTGATCCTTTTAGCTGACTCCTTAAGTAGTTCCATACTTGCATACTAGTAAGTTAATGGTTATTGCATTCAGATTACACAAAAACCTCAAAAATATACTGTAGAAATTCAATTTTAGGTTTATGGATTCGTCCATGGATTAAAAATCGCCATCCATATCCGCCTTATTAAATATCTATATTCGCTTCATATCCAATATTCATTCATTTAAGTTCATTCATATCCATCATCGCTGGATTGAATCGCGAGGATGATTGTCGGGTCGGATGATAGTTGTCATCCCCAAAAATTCATTATCTTTCATCTTTATTGGTAACCGTCGCATTAAAACTTTAAATCAGAAATAGTTTAAGTGCTTAAAATGGTTTATTTTATTTGTTAAATAAGCTAAAACATTTGGAGTAAAGAAACTAAGTTTGTAAGTCTAAAGAATTTGATTAAGCTTTTCAAACATTATTTTGGGATGAGACCAAGAACATATATGCCATCAACATAATATAAGATACTAGTAAGGCATCAAGGCTGTGCATAGCACAACTCATGACGTTTTATGTTGACTTTTTAAACATGATTCATAATAGATGTTTTTAATCGAGTAAAAACCTAAAAGCCCATAATAGACGCTTTTAATCAATCGAAAAACAATTCTTGGTATGAGCTTTGTATGTAGTAATTTACCTATTATAGAACTTGAGAATGATGGTGTGGGTCTCTAGAATTGGTGGTGCAAACGATTGAACAAATAAAAGTACCGTAGGTCGCCAATCGATTATGAAAAACATTTCCTGCAAGATTTTTATGAACACATATATAAAGAACATGTAAATCATATAACAAACTTTCTCCTAGACATTTCATCGAATGCATTACGTGCATTCTCCAAATTGCCGCCAAAGAACAAATTTAAGCAACATCTATGTTATGCATGAATAAAAAATGTTCGACTTTGGTATTGGCATTCTGATACAAACAATAAATCATACATATGAACAATTATTATGCAGGAGAAACTAAAACTATTAACATGACTAAATTCAGATTTCTTTAAAAAATATTTCGCACCTATTGACTGTGAATATGCGATTGTGTTAGAAATATAACTAAACTTTAGATTGATGAGTGTAATATACCTAATAGTTAATGCTAGTTAATTGATAGGAAAAAGGAGACGTATAGAGGGAAGTTAAGTCCCTCTCCATATGTATAAACGAGGTGAGAATGCGGTTTATAATGTGTATGTATAGGTAGAAATTCGGTACCAAGGTGCATGTTAGAAGAAGATTAAAACCAAGTTTATTATATACCTGAGTATGACCGAGTATTAGAACAAAATGTTCTGTAAACAAAGCAAAAAGTTAATCTACACAATAAAACTGATCTAAGCCTTAAGCAAATAAATGGTAATGAAGTGTTTCAGCTATATTCTTTTTCTGCACAGAACACTACCTATTTGGTTGGGAAGGTGATGAAGCATTTTGAGGATGTGTATTTCATGGCGTTACGTATTTGTTACTTGCAAGTCCTTATAATGGTGAGGTTTTCTTCTGTTGTCATCATTATTGATATCTTCTGGAAAGTTCCTTTTGAGGATGTGTAACCTTCAGCACATGTTTTGTGCAGTGTAACAACATCAAAGATTCGATCCACAACAAAGTCCATGACACCAAGTTTGTTGGATTTGCTGTAGCATGTTTGGAATACCGCCTACCAGAGCAATTAATGGTCTGGGTAGTGTTTGTGGGTCTTTGGGACATATTGCTCGATCATGGTTTTGGAGTATGTGTGAATCATTGAGTTCGCTACATTGTCAAGAAGAGTGATTTGACTTTTGGGATTTCATCCCGTATATATGTTGTGACAAATACTTGTTTGTATTTTCGTTAGGCATATGTGTAATGAAGTGTTACTGTTTTAAGGGTGGTGGTGCTTACAAATACTTGGGTATTGTTGTGTGGTGGTTGTTGCACGCGTATGTGGTTCCTATTGGTTGAAGCTTCTTTCGGCATTCGTTACACGCTTTGCAGAACCAATCTTTGCTGTCCTCTATTGTTGTGGTGTTTGCCTTATTTTTATCATAGTTGCTCCTTTGTGGGTGAGTAAATTAGATATGTTCCCTATTTACCTCATTTATAAATAACCAATCTCTTGCCTCTCAAGGCAACCACACTCTTCTAAAAATTAGAGAAAAAAATGAAAAAGGAACATGCTCATCAGATTATGGGAAGACAATGACTCATGTGTAGTTAGGAAGTACCTTTGTGTGTTCTTTTTTGAGATGGAAGAGATGATGATAAGATTGAGAAGTGGTAGTTGGTTTAGTTTAGAGTAAATGGTTTCTAAATTTGAACAAGTTCTAACATAGAGCTTTGTATGTGCCTGATTACGACGGTTCTGCTATTCATCTACATTAACTCTACGAGAAGGTTCTAAAAGATTTATAAAAATTCAACAACATTTCATTAGGGCAATTTGTCAAACAACTTTTGTGCAATTTATTTGACACTTGTTATGTAACAAACAAAAGCATACTTAACGGCTTATCAACGTAGAAAAACCATCAAAATCATGAATGAATTAGCAGACGATCTTTGATTAACAGTCGATATGCAAAAATATATTAACAGTAGAAATAAGCTTAGCGCACCATGTTTGATATATCCACAACAACAACAGTGATATAAAAGAAAGGAGAAAACTGAAAATATGAACCTTTCATTGCCAGCAATACTCAAATCTAATCCTTGATGACCTTCTCATACACATATGCGCTCCTTGTGGTGAAATCAACAACGGTTCTTGTAATCTTATATGTTAGTAGTTTCGAGCTTCTAGGGTATCGGTCCACATCAACTCGCCACGATTATTGAAATATTGGAGCATTAAACATAGATTGGAGAACGATGTTCAAGAAAGAGGTGAGGGGGAGAGAAAAAGAGAGAGAAATGAGGAACAGGAAGTGGTTGAGGGTAGGAAAGGGGGGAAGTAGGTCTAAGAAGCGATGTACGAAATGAATAGTTTGTGATTGTTCATGCTACGTGTCATTTTTTAGGGCACAGGTCCTTTTTATAAGAAATGTAGATAAGATGAACAAGTTCGGAAAAAAATTGTTACTGATATAATGAATAATCGTAAAATCAAAGGTGAAGAGGATGAAAAGACTATGAAGCTCAAAATGCACATGTACTATGAAGTTCAAATTAACAGGGTTGTATGATTACGGTATGCTAGTGTGGTCACTAACAAGATCTCTGTAGTTATGTGTGTCACGTTAGCAGAACACTTTTCTACAGACTTATTCTAAGCTGTCTATGTTGCCGGCCTCTAATGAACAAAAACAACCAATATTATATTCATCTCCTCAAACGTTTCCTTCTTTCTATGTTTACAATATTCCTGTTTCTTAAAACTTATCCTATTTACTGCAACACAGGTAAAAAAAGCAACATAAAACACAAATGGGCATTCCATGCTGCTAACTTATAACATACAATAACAAACAGCCCAAACCCATGATGTAATCAAGTGTCCCAGATCATAACAACAGCAATCACCCCTAGTCCCAATGTTACTGCTAGTAACTTATGATGTGGGGTGTCTACAGATGACGGTTTCTGTGCTTTATAACCTCGTAACAGATGGTTAATCGATACGTAAATGAACACCCCGCAAGCGATTCCCATGGATATCGCGAATATCCAGTCTGCAACTCGACCTTGTGTGGTTGCATCTATTACGATTCCGATTGCTACCCCGATTGGACTTGAAATCCCGAATGCAAAGGCGTATGATGCGCATGATAAGAAAGGGCGGTCTGGAATCATTCTTAGAAGAGCGATTCCCATCGCGATTGCAGCAAAGATCTTGTGAAGTGATATTGTCCATAGAGCTTTCCAAGCATCGGCTTTGGAATCCGAGATTCCGATTGCGATTCCTTCGAATACGGAATGGAAACACAATGCGACTATCAGTAAAATGCTGTCACCAAGTGAAGAAGCTGATGTGATTCCAATCTTTGAATTTGCCGATTCGTCTTTTCCATTCCTGTTTTCCCCTGTTTTCAACAACCAATTTGTAATTATTATGTAGGTTCACCTTAAACATTAATCAATTGCTCTGTTTCACCTGTTTTCAACAACCAATTTGTAATTATTATTTGGGTTTATTCCAAATTTCAACCAATTAAGAAGTGAAGGAATCTGATTACTAATTACTAACCTTGATCTTCAACATCTGAATTGCCCTGTTTTCCATAAACATATTGAATAACGCAGTCAGCAAGCATGGTGAGCAAATAGCCACCACAAGCCAACATAAAAGCAAAAGGGTATTCAACTGTTGTCAAATCTTGAAACGTTTCATTGGCATCACTCAGGAAATGCATCATCGCCGTTCCAAGAAACACGCCGCCGGCGAACTGGGTACCCAGAACCAAGAACCCCTCATTCCATTTCAAGAAGTAAGGAGAGATACCTCCGAAGAAAGTCCCAAAGAATACTATTATTAAACACCAAATCTTAACGAGAATTAAAGATCTTGACCGGAGGTTGGGTTTTGGTCCAGCGGCGTCCTCGTCGTGATCATCACCACCGTGGGCGGAGGCGGAGAGAACAAGCAATAGGAGGAGAGAGATGAAGAGAGGGAAACGAGACATGTTGGATTTGAGTAAAATAGAAGCATGAGACAAGATTAATTGGTTTATAAATAAGAACCAGAGGATATTTGTTTGATTGTACTATGGTGAGAAAGATGTACATGTAGTAAGTATGTACTAGCTGTCAACAAGAGGGGAATGTAAATGTGTAGTACAATCACATGTCTGGTTCTGCTTATTGTGCTTTTTTTCATCCCTCAGTAGGCCAGGTCAATGTTTGTCATGGTATGATATTTATTAATTTTACTTTAGCTTATTAAAAGACTTATTTTTTTTGAACTTATTTTTTATAGGTTTGTTTTTTAGTTGAGGAGGGTTGATTAGGGATGGCAATAAAAACCGAACCCGACGGGAAAAACCGAAAATCGAGTTAAAAGGGGCGGTTTCGGGGATGCTAAACGGGGACGGGGACAGGGAAAAACCGAATAATTTTAGCGGGGACGGGGACGGGGAAGATAATACCCGGTCCGATTACCCGATTAGCGGCCCGATTAAGAGCTACATATAATATACTGTATATAATTTATATATGTAATTTATATATTTATTAGTAAAATGTAAAATATAAATAACTAAGTTTAAAATCCCTAGATCTATTTCCCCCCTTCAGCCGTCGTTCACTCGTTCCTTCCTCAACTCCATGTTACCACGTACAACTCAAACCCTAACCCTTAGCCCTCGTCCCCTCGACGCTCGACGGAAAATCCAACTCAGGTAGCAAGCGAGCATCGGCCAGCGACCTGCTGCGAGGAGCAGCAACCGGCGACCAGGTACCACCAACGAGGAGCAGGGACTAGCGACCACCGGAGAGCCCTTCACTAGTCAGCGACCAGCCGACCACCGGCGTAGAGCAGCGACCAGAGAAGCGGACTCCGGTTAGTCTCTTGATTTTGTTATCAACTGAAACATTCAGGTTATATCTCAAAGTGGTTTATATCTCAGTTTATGTGGTTTAAATCTCAACTCAAACATTGAAATTGATTTGTTGTTGAGTTGTTATCTACTACATTCAGGTTAGTCTCTTGATTTTGTTATCAACTGAAACATTGAAATTGATCTTATGAACTTATCAGTAGTTTATGTGGTTTATATCTCAGTTTATGTGGTTTATATCTCAACTGAAACATTGAAATTGATCTGTTGTTGAGTTGTTATCTAAGTAACTAAGTTGCAATGTGTTGAGATGAAACTAATTTTGTTGACTTGAGTTATGACTTATTGATTTAACTAGTTAGATTTGAGTTTTTTAGTTAATTTGAGTTTTTTAATAGTTAGATTTTGTTGTAATGATTAGATTCTTGTATTGTTATATACTTAGATTTATTATAATTGTTAGATTTCTTATTACTTTTTAATCTGGTTACACTTTTTGATAGCAATAATGGAAGGTCAACAATCCACAAATGGAAATTCCAATTCACGGGCACAAGCACAATCACAACGCGATAGCAATAATTGCATGAATCAATCATCTCCGATGCAAGAAAACCAAATCCCGTCCATGACACCAACCGAAGAAGAACAAACAGAACACGATGAAAACGATGAAGGAGATTGTTGGGAAAATAGAAATATAATTTATATCCTCTTTTGTTAATTCAAAAATATACAATATGTCTATATAATTGTATCCATTAACATTAACATATGTGCATATATACATCTATATATATATATATATATATATATATATATATATATATATATATATATATATATATAGTCAAGCAAATAAATTGTTATATTTATTTGTTACAAAGTTTGTTTATATAAATCGTCAAAATCCAAATCGTCCAAGATAAAGCGCCATCAACATTCAAGATGAAGTCTTCGCCGAACATACCTACAAGAACATATTCAATTGATATGAGCATAAAAATAAAATAATTAAAATAAGTTTAAGTTTTTATAAAATTATTTTTATAAAACTTTTTATAAAAAGTGACAAATTTTTATAAACTTATTTGTGTGGGTTGATTTACTCTAAGACTTCCCATTTTAAGCAAATATCAAACACAATCTCACTTTGAAACAATACACAACCATATTTAGCAAAGGAATCTCCCAAAGGGGTAAAATTCCAACATGCTTTGTGTATTGGTTTCTAAACTTCCATTTTTGTGTTTGAATTCAAACATTAGAAGTATGGGATCAACCAACTTTTTAAACATCTACTTTTCAGTTGATTTTTATGGTAAAAATGAGTTGAGTGTGGTTTTAAATAAAGCCCAACGTCTATATTGCAAAAACCAAAAATTGCCAGACGACACACGGTCGACCGTGCCTGGACAGTTTTGAGACTTGGACTTTTTTCTCTATTTAAACCAACTCAAACCTCATTAATTACTCACCTCTTGCAAATACAAAACATTCAGAATACTCTCTAATACTTGAGCTCATATCTTTGAATATTATTTCATCTTTCAAGTTCAAGATTCAAGCAAGAGTCAAAGTCATCAAAGCTTAAACACTACTCCATACTTTCATATTATTTGTAATAGTGTAAGGATCAACTCTATCCTACCAAATTAGAGTGAAATGAGGATCAACTCTAGCCTTGAGAATTAAAGTGAAGAAAGGTTACCTTTACCTTATTTGCAAGTTTGAAGATTAATTCTTGCAAGTATAAAAAGAGAAGTGTAAAAGGTTTATCTCTACCTTCAAAGAGAGAAGCTAGTGGATCAAATTCTTGGTGGGTGAGGCCAAGGAGTGGATGTAGTGCAAGTTTGTTAACACTTGCATGAACCACTATAAATCATTGTGTTCAACTTGTGATTGGTGATATCTCTCTAACTCTATATCTTTTATTTTCTTGCAAGAACTTGTAAAAAACTTCAAAAATTGGACATATAACCTATTCACCCCCCCCCCCCCCTCTAGGTTCTAACAGAGATGTTACTAATACTAGAAAGCGAAAACTTACGTCTGTTGTGTGGAATCACTTTAAGAAGATGCGTGTTAAGGGTGTGCAAAAGGCCGAATGTAATTATTGCCATAAACGGTTAGGAGGAAATAGTAAGAACGAGACACGACACTTGCATGATCATTTCAAGAGTTGTCCAAGACGAACTTGTAGAGATATACGCCAACAAGTGATAGGGATGGGGGAAAAGAATAAGGATGGACAAGCAAGTATGTCTTGTTTAAATTTTGACCCTGAGAAATCAAGAAAAGATCTCGCGGAGATGGTAATAGTACATGAGTATCCACTTGTGATGGTGGAACATCACGGGTTTAGAAAGTTTGTGGTTGGTCTTCAACCTTTATTCAAGGTTCCATGTAGGAATACTTTGAAAAATGATATTTTAAAGATTTATGATTTTGAGAAAGAAAAGACAATGAGGTATGTGTTCTTTTTTATTATGTGTTCTTTATTTTATTTAAATGCTATTTGTTTTCTAATTTATGTGTTTTATTAAATTCAGTCTATTGGGGAAGATTCAAAGCAAGATTGTGGTTACAACGGATATGTGGACATCAAGTAATTAGAAAAAAAGGTTTCATGGCAATCACAGCGCACTTTGTTGATGATAATTGGGAAATGCAAAGCCGAATAATGAGGTACCTCGTACTTAAATTTTCTAGGTAGTAAATATAGTTATGTACCAAATTGATTCTCATTACTTATTTACTAGGTTTATTTACGTGCCTTGTCCTCATACTACTGAAGTTCTTGCTGATGTGTTGTATGAATCTCTATGCGATTGGAACACTGATAGGAAAATATCAACAGTAACGGTTGATAATTGTAGCACAAATGATCTAATGATTTGTTTATTGTTAGACAAGTTGTCTTTGAACTCTTTGATTTTAGGTGGAGAGTTATTTCACATGAGATGTTGTGCACACATCTTGAACTTAATAGTTCAAGATGGTTTATCTGTTATCGGGGATGGAATTGAGAAAGTGAGAGATAGTGTTTTTTTCTGGACTGCAACATCAAAAAGAATAGAAAATTTTGAAGAAGCGGCTCGTCATTTAGAAATTGATTGCACAAAAAAGTTGTCTCTTGATTGTAAAACGCGTTGGAACTCGACATATTTGATGTTAAGTGTTGCTATAGTGTACACAGATGTTTTTAAACGTTTAAAGCAACGAGAAACACAATATAAGAGTTTACCTACAGAGAGAGATTGGGAGTTGGCTTCAAGTATTTGTGGAAAGTTGCAGCTATTATATAAGGTAACTTTGATGTTTTCGGGTACCAGGTATCCTACGGCTAATATATTTTTCGAATCTGTATGTGAGATAAGATTTTCTTTGAGTGAGTGGAGTGAAGATCAAGATGAAACAATAAAAACAATGGCCTAGAGGATGCTTGTTAAGTTTGATAAATACTGGTCTGATATACATAGAGTAATGGGAGTTGCAGCAGTTTTAGATCCAAGATTCAAATTGAAGATAATGGAGTATGCTTTCCCAAAGCTTTATGGTTTTCAAAAGTCTGATGGAGAAATAATAAAATTGAAAGAGCTTGTGTATCGTTTGTACCAAGAGTATGAAGCTTGTGCTAGTGGAAGTTCACGAAATCGCCATGGAGTTGATACAACTCACAACACTACTGCCGGGATTGGTTTTTTTAAGGATTATTATACATTCGTTGAAGAGGATAATCATACGGGTATCGTTGTATCGATTTTTTTTTTATCTTTGCATTATTTTATATATCTTGTGACTGTATTAGTTTTTTGTAGGTATTACGTCGGAGCTTGATCATTATCTTCAAGAGAAAGTGTGGAAAAAATGTACCGAGTTTGACATTTTGTCTTGGTGGAGAACAAATGGTTTTAAATATCCAACACTACAAAAGATTGCTCGAGATATATTAGCAATTCCAATATCTACCGTTGCGTCCGAGTCCGCATTTAGTACAAGTGGTAGATTGGTGAGTCCACATCGTAGTCGTCTTCATCCAAAGACGTTGGAGGCACTAATGTGTGTACAAAGTTGGTTATTAAATGAAATAAAAGGTAATACATTATTTCTTTTTTACTTATAAGTTTCTTTTAATTTCTAATTGTATTGATAGTATGATATGTTTGGGATATAAATTAATAAATACAGCAACTTGTTCACAAGAAACCGAAGCTTATTGTAGAAGTGTCGAGTATGATCGTGATGATGGTGATGAGGTAAACATATATACATGATACCGTTTGTATTTTTATTTAATTATTGTTGGCTTACAATATTCTTTGGTGTAATTGTAGCGATCCGGGGTTACAAGTGTTTGACTTTGATGGTGATGTTAGGTGTTGGCGTGTTGTGGAGGTGATTATATATTCACATGAAATTAGAAGAGTGATTTGGATTGCTTGGTTTGGACATTTGAACACTTAATGATTTAAAACCGTTTGTTTGGATACATTTAAGCACTTAATTGTTATCTTGGATTGTTTGGTTTGTATTTGACTATTTGTAGAGAATGTATTATCGTTGATGTATTGTTATTGTTGTATAATTTTAGTAACGAGAATCCCCGCGGTGAAAAATCACCATTTAACTTTATACGGGTATCCCCGCGGTGAAAAATAACCGTTTAATTACCCATTTACATAAAACGGGGATACCCGCTTCCCCGCAGTTTTCCCCGTTTACCCGACAGGGATCCCCGTTTAAATCCCCGCGGTTTTTTAAGCGGGGACGGGGACGGTTTTTTGTAATCGGGGACGGAAACAGGGGGATCAATCCCCGACCCGTTGCCATTGTTGGGAATATGATGTCATCAGTTAAGATTTGATGAGACAAAGTTAAGTTTGTAAGATGTGTTCTAAATATAACTTAAATAGATTTATGAGGCTTGATTAGACTGAGCACGTATAGTGTTTCAGACTCAGCACAAGCTGAATATAAGCTGAGCATTTGTTCGATCAGCTTAGACTATATCTTAGTAAGATTATCAATGTGTTTGATAATCTGTGTATGTCGCCTAAGATATAGGTTGAGTATTCAGCCTGATGTGTTTCAAGCTGAGAGACTCAGCGTATATACTGAGTCAGCTCAATAGAGTTGCTAAATAAGTTCTAGCTAACTCTTATGACTTCTAAGGATGAGTTAATTATTATACATGTTAGTTCATGTTTGTTTTCGGGTTTGTTCTCGAAGAACTCAGCTTGATGAGTTTCAAGCTGAGTAACTCAGCTCGACTAAAGAAATAAGTTTAAGAGAATTTAAATATGTTTTAAATTCATCTTTTATCTCTCTATAACTACGGCAAGGATAAAAGATTCCAGAATCATGATTGAAGATTGAAGACTCAAGATAAGAAGATTCAAGATTCAAGATTCCGGGTTATCCGTTAGTTAGTTAGCAAATTAAGATTAGTTCTAGTTTGTTAGGATCCGTAGGAACAGGATTATAAATACTTATCATCCTGATAAGTTTTGAGGTACGACTACGACTACGAGTTACAGAGCCATAACTCAGTTTCACCTCAACATTGATCGTATGTGTTACGAGTCTTGATTCACTGTTTGTCAGTTCAACGTGATCAAGATACTCACATATTGCCAAGCTATTCATGTGTTCGAATATTCACATTTGTTGTGAAATTGGTAAGTATTCAATCTGTGATTAAATCATGTTTAGAAAGTCGTCATGTATCTATAATCATAAGTTGATTATAGATAACAAAGTTTGAGAGATTGAGAGATTTGATTTACATTAGGTGTTTACATATCAAGTGTTGCTTACTTGATAGAGTCTGTAATCATCTTCTTATTAATGAAAAGCAAAGCATCCGATTATTATGGTTTGATGTGTGTTAACACTTTTTATTGATTTGTTCAATTTTCCGCAGAAAGTGTATTCAACCCCCCTTCTACACATTACTTGCTTGTTGACCTTCTTAGTAAGGGACCAACAACCATCCCTAGTGTTGATAGGTGGCGATGGCTTGTGTGTGGTATGGCTGTGTTGTTGGCGACTGAGAAGGTTGATTGAAATGCGATGATTTTGAGGGAAGGTGGTAAGGCAGCAACAGCTATTAGAAGGTGTAAGTGAACGGTGGCGGAGGTGGGGTGGTGTGGCTGAGAAGTGACGGTATGAAATCCTGCACGCACTGTAGCAGCAGCTTCATCACCTTTGCATGTTTTGCCATTTCTGCCCGCAAAGAATCAAGCGCGGTCTTTACTTTCTCGAATCATTCCTCTCCATTCTTAAACTGTGCCAAACCATTCTCAACATCAACAATATTCATCATGGTTGCCCCGAAAATGAAACCGCAGGTTGGAGGATGTAGGTTCTAGTGCCAATTTGATACGAATGTAGTTGATATATTGATAAGAATAACTACTGCAACAGTCAGCGTGCTTTCGAAAGACATCCGTCTCTCGTTAGCCTACTTTCGAGAGGCATAAAAACTCTCCTAAACCCTTTTCTAAAACAAATTAACTTCTCGCCATAATATCATATATATACCCCTAAATATCTATTTATGATGGATTAATAACTTGCTCCGATCATATCAATATGGTCATATTAATATTGGACTGGTGGGATGTAAAATGGGTATGTCCTAATTCTTTTGATACGTTTGTATGGGTCGTAGTACAATTGGTTGCGAAGAATGAAGAAGTAGAAGGTTAGTTTTCTTCAGCACATATTGGACAATAATTAATGTCGACTATCCAAGTATAAGACAACCCGCATCGGGGATATAATCAGCGATGGCTGGCCTCTACCCGAGCGGGTTTCTTCTGGTTCCCCATTCTGGTTCCTCATCCTCTCGACCTTAGCTGCTAGATTACTTAATTAGAATCTTGAGTAAATAATTAATTTATAAAATAGTAAAATAAGATATATATTATATCAAATACGTTATACTTATATTGTATATATATTTTATGGGGGAATGTTCAAATTAAAGTAAGAAATTAAATGAAAATTGGAGACTCAACTTCATCTGTTTATCTTGTAAGTGGAATACATGGATGGGGAGCGTGGAGAGATAAAGTGTGGCAGTATGCATGTGATGAATTCATGGGTGGACAATGACATTGAAGGAGGGAAAATTGAACGGCTAAAATAGAGCTCTCATTCTCATTTAATTTTAATGTTCTCAATTGAATCTCCCACATATTTTATATGTATTAGTGTATATATATTAAATTTATATACACACATGCATGTCGGGAATATTATACTATATATCAATTGAGGAAATAAGATGACAATTTATCATGATAATTTGAAGGACATTTTGGTAATTTAATGTAATATCATGAGAATTTCATTATCTCATCAAAGATGGTATGCATGTGGGTCATGTGACACTTTTATGATTATCTATAATGCAAAAACTTATTTTTATTTATAAATATTAACAAAATGTATTTAAGGACTAATAATTTAAATACAATTTTACTTACAATAATAAATTTTTTTATTTTTATTTTTTTTATAAAATACTTGTTTACATCAATTGATGGATCAATTTGTTTATAAATTAGCTAATTAATTTACACACACACACACACACACACACACATATATATATATATATATATATATATATATATATATATATATATATATATATATATATAAAGTGTACGTATACGTGGATGGATGGGTTAAATTACGATGGTTTTACACATACGTAGTAGTACACTAGCACATCGATCTTATACTACGTACGTACTTTAGATGATGTGTAGTTGTGTATGCATTAGTCTTGGGTCAAACTGAAGTAGCATTTTATGCACCATACACCATAACCACAAACAATGCCCATGTGACGTGTATACATCTTAACCTAGCTATTTATTTAATAACGTACCAAAATGAAAAAACTACGATATATATATGGAAGAAGTTTGTTTGAGAATTATTTTTATTATGATAATCGTGAGAATTAATCTGAGTCGTCCAATTCCACCTTCTTCAATGTCATCGCCACCTATGAACTCATCACATTACCCTGCCACACTTCATCCTTTCACGCTCTACATCCGTGAATTCTACTTATCAAATAAACGGCTAATATTGGTTCTTGCCGTACTCACACTGAAATCGGTTCTCAAATGAAATTTTGGATTGACACGTGGCATAATCAACAAAAGGGTAAATTAGGAAGTTTAAAAAAATATATAAAATTGCTCTCTCTCGATCCCCACTACCCCACGTTTGATCATATCTGCTTATATGTTAGCCATCCCCATCCCTCAAGAAAACCCTAAACGCCTAATGCCCGTCGCCTTCATTTTCCGCCGCCCATCACCGACGATGCACATCTACGACGTTGGAATCAAAGCGTTGTTTGCTTTTGTGTCTGTGAAGCAGCACCGTCACAAGGCGGTGGAGGTTGGAGCGGTAGCGGTGCTGACCGACAGGGTGGCAGATTTGAAAGATGTGACGTCGAAAGAGATCTAGCGATGGTGGAGCATCTATGCCGGTTACCGGAAAGATACGCGGCGTTTGCGTCTGACACGCTTACCGTGCCTCTACTTGTGAAGATTATTCTCAAAAAAACATATTGGACTGATCGTCGTCTTCCCTCGTTTCCCTCGTTCGTGCCGCCGCATATACTACCGACTACCTATCGTCGTTCGCCTTTGCCGCTTGCCGGCTGTAACGTTTGCAATGCACAATCGTTGATTGTTTCATATGTAAGCTTTTTGTATATCAGTTAAATTTTCTATTATTGATTCTTTAGTTCTCTATTCAACATTCTACCTTTAGTTTGCTTGTAAATCATAGTTCAATTTGTTTGATAGTGTAAATTTCAGGATTGTGCATCAATGTGTTCTTAATTCGATGTTCAATTATTGTTGGATTGGTTGGTTTTGATGGATTGTGTGTAACGTCCCAAATTTTTTTTAAAAAAAGAACGATGCAATAAATTCAAACATCTAAACCAAACTTTTAAGTAAATACTAATCAAGACTGTTTACAACCCAATTGTCTGTAACAAACTATAAGTGTAAAGTACTGTTCTATCAACTGAGTAAATCATTGAATAAAGAGTTGCGGAAATGTTGTTGATGATGAGCCATCAATGACGCACTGGAGCCTGTCAAGGTCAACTCCTTAGCGAGTAGTCTACTTACAAACAAAAGAGTTCATCAATTAGCACATAGCTCGTACCCACTACCGTAGTAAGTGGTCTCAACATACCCGTCTGCTTAGACGGTCTCATCATATCCGTTGTCGTCACAACGGTCTAACATACCCGACACCAAAGTGGTGGTCTCATACCCGTTACCAAAGTAAACTGTCTAAAAACATCATTCACATATCTCATAACTTTATCACTTACTAGCACGTTATCAATCACGTACGAAGTTTATTTAGAGTGTAAGTAAGAATACTCACCATCCCAAAATAGTTATCGGTTTTATGGCGTCATTCAACATTCACTAAAACAATACACTCGCACACACAATACACTCGATAAAACAATATGAGCTACTGGAATACGATATTAGGGTTTTGTGCCCTAATTCCTTTAATACCCTTCCCCAAGTTCTTTAATGACACAATTAGTCCATTTGTTTGTATATCAATTAAACACCAAAAAGCTAAATAAATAATGTCCCATTTTATTAATACTTAAAATCTAATAATAAAGTTACAACTCAAGAACGAGTATTACATCTAAATAGACTATTTTTGATTTGATATATGTGAATGTATAACTGAAACTGAAACTATAATTGATTAATATAAAATAGTTAGTATGTAACATAAAAATGATTTAAATAGTATCACACTTTCACAAATAAAAAAAGGTCTAGATTCATGTAATCGTAAACAAACAAGGTTAGAAAAAAGAATTGATGGCTTTTATATATCATCTTTTAATGAGTATGATAATAAAGTATAAAAAAATAGTAGAAAGATAAAATATTTTAACACACCACCTCAAATTCTACTATTAATTTTACACGTTATATCCACCATCTGACTTAATCCATAATCATTAATACATCGCATATTAGATATTTTTGTAATATGAGCGTTGATAATGACACCTAACTCTACAACCTATTAACCTAAATTAAATCTAATAAATTCTCGGAAACAACTTAAGAAAATGAAAAACTCTAATAAAAGTTTGTATAACATACAGTGGCGGATCCAGGAATTTGGATCCTTGGGGGCACATTAAACAACCTTAACTCTTTAAGAGAAGTGAATCATGAGATATTGATAATTGGGTCGGGTCGGGTTGGTTTGGTCTAGTAAATATCAAATTCACACAGAACAATCCTTCTTTTTAAGCAAATGATTAGATTAATGATAAAGTCTCAAAGGTTGAGACAAAACAACTACAAGACAAATAAAAAACAAACTATTACATAACCAAAATCCAAAAACTTTATCTGATTCACACAATTAAATGTCTCAAGTTACATCTCAAACTAACACACTAGTCATAGTATCACTAGTTATGCATAATGTACTGCTATTGTATTTCATTAAAAACAAACACTAAAGCAAAAACACCACTAACAGTTAACATAAATCAGATGTGTATGATTGTAAATTGGCTATATATTTCAAAAGGATATGGGGTATCGAGACTTACAAAGTTACAAATGAGTATGGACTTCAATCTTATTAAAATGAGAAGTGTATAAATCGTCTATGGAATGGGACTTCACAGAAGAGATGATCCTTGTGCTGACATTTCAATATCTCTCATATCTAGGAGAGGACTCTCCTTGCCAGTTGACATCATTGAAAAATGGGGGCCTCAATTAAACTGGAAGGGGCACTAGGCTAAAGCCTTACATCTTTACCTCTTTTTTACACTATGGACAAAGTTTATTACAAAAATTATTGGGGGCCCAGGACCCCAACCCTTCTACACTGGATCCGCCAGTGATAACATAATTGTCCCGTTATTGGAGAGCTATAAATTATAGTGAAAAGTAAAAAGAGAACTTTAAATATGATACGAATGAAATAATTGTACTTATTAAAAAATACATAGGGTGAAATTATTTAAATCTCTTTGATAGTCTAATTTAACTTTTTTGATATATATATATAAGTATATAACATGTATTTAAAATTATAATTGATTAATATAATATCTTAATAGAAGTAGGGGGTCCAAATACTAACACCCAAAATATAAGAGGATAATGATTAAGGGTAATTTAGATCTGCAATGGGATATAAATAAATGTTACTATTTGGACTCTCTGTCTCTTAAGTACATACTAAACATTTTACATTAATCGATTACAGTTTAAAATATAAATTATACACCTAAATTTATCATATTAGAGGTCAATTTAAATTACTTATAAGTAGACATCCCACAAAAAATTGTGTTAGTACGAGTCATTATGATGGCAGGGTGTCTGAAACGTTACGTTTATCAACGCTTGAGATAGAGATGTGTCCAAGTGGACTTAGGTTCACACCAATAATTCCAACACCTTAGCGGCCCGATTAAGAGCTACATATAATATACTGTATATAATTTATATATGTAATCTATATATTTATTAGTAAAATGTAAAATATAAATAACTAAGTTTAAAATCCCTAGATCTATTTCCCCCCTTCAGCCGTCGTTCACTCGTTCCTTCCTCAACTCCATGTTACCACGTACAACTCAAACCCTAACCCTTAGCCCTTGTCCCCTCGACGCTCGACGGAAAATCCAACTCAGGTAGCAAGCGAGCATCGGCCAGCGACCTGCTGCGAGGAGCAGCAACCGGCGACCAGGTACCACCAACGAGGAGCAGGGACTAGCGACCACCGGAGAACCCTTCACTAGTCAGCGACCAGCCGACCACCGGCGTAGAACAGCGACCAGCGAAGCGGACTCCGGTTAGTCTCTTGATTTTGTTATCAACTGAAACATTCAGGTTATATCTCAAAGTGGTTTATATCTCAGTTTATGTGGTTTAAATCTCAACTCAAACATTGAAATTGATTTGTTGTTGAGTTGTTATCTACTACATTCAGGTTAGTCTCTTGATTTTGTTATCAACTGAAACATTGAAATTGATCTTATGAACTTATCAGTAGTTTATGTGGTTTATATCTCAGTTTATGTGGTTTATATCTCAACTGAAACATTGAAATTAATCTGTTGTTGAGTTGTTATCTAAGTAACTAAGTTGCAATGTGTTGAGATGAAACTAATTTTGTTGACTTGAGTTATGACTTATTGATTTAACTAGTTAGATTTGAGTTTTTTAGTTAATTTGAGTTTTTTAATAGTTAGATTTTGTTGTAATGGTTAGATTCTTGTATTGTTATATACTTAGATTTATTATAATTGTTAGATTTCTTATTACTTTTTAATCTGGTTACACTTTTTGATAGCAATAATGGAAGGTCAACAATCCACAAATGGAAATTCCAATCCACGGGCACAAGTACAATCACAACGCGATAGCAATAATTGCATGAATCAATCATCTCCGATGCAAGAAAACCAAGTCCCGTCCATGACACCAACCGAAGAAGAACAAACAGAACACGATGAAAACGATGAAGGAGATGTTACTAATACTAGAAAGCGAAAACTTACGTCTGTTGTGTGGAATCACTTTAAGAAGATGCGTGTTAAGGGTGTGCAAAAGGCCGAATGTAATTATTGCCATAAACAGTTAAGAGGAAATAGTAAGAATGAGACACGACATTTGCATGATCAATTCAAGAGTTATCCAAGACGAACTTGTAGAGATATACGCCAACAAGTGATAGAGATGGGGGAAAAGAATAAGGATGGACAAGCAAGTATGTCTTGTTTAAATTTTGACCCTGAGAAATCAAGAAAAGATCTCGCGGAGATGGTAATAGTACATGAGTATCCACTTGTGATGGTGGAACATCATGGGTTTAGAAAGTTTGTGGTTGGTCTTCAACCTTTATTCAAGGTTCCATGTAGGAATACTTTGGAAAATGATATTTTAAAGATTTATGATTTTGAGAAAGAAAAGACAATGAGGTATGTGTTCTTTTTTATTATGTGTTCTTTATTTTATTTAAATGCTATTTGTTTTCTAATTTATGTGTTTTATTAAATTCAGTCTATTGGGGAAGATTCAAAGCAAGATTGTGGTTACAACGGATATGTGGACATCAAGTAATTAGAAAAAAGGTTTCATAGCAATCACAGCGCACTTTGTTGATGATAATTGGGAAATGCAAAGCCGAATAATGAGGTACCTCGTACTTAAATTTTCTAGGTAGTAAATATAGTTATGTACCAAATTGATTCTCATTACTTATTTACTAGGTTTATTTACGTGCCTTGTCCTCATACTACTGAAGTTCTTGCTGATGTCTTGTATGAATCTCTATGCGATTGGAACATTGATAGGAAAATATCAACAGTAACGGTTGATAATTGTAGCACAAATGATCTAATGATTTGTTTATTGTTAGACAAGTTGTCTTTGAACTCTTTGATTTTAGGTGGAGAGTTATTTCACATGAGATGTTGTGCACACATCTTGAACTTAATAGTTCAAGATGGTTTATCTGTTATCGGGGATGGAATTGAGAATGTGAGAGATAGTGTTTTTTTCTGGACTGCAACACCAAAAAGAATAGAAAAATTTGAAGAAGCGGCTCGTCATTTAGGAATTGATTGCACAAAAAAGTTGTCTCTTGATTGTAAAACGCGTTGGAACTCAACATATTTGATGTTAAGTGTTGCTATAGTGTACACGGATGTTTTTAAACGTTTAAAGCAACGAGAAACACAATATAAGAGTTTGCCTACAGAGAGAGATTGGGAGTTGGCTTCAAGTATTTGTGGAAAGTTGCAGCTATTATATAAGGTAACTTTGATGTTTTCAGGTACCAGGTATCCTACGGCTAATATCTTTTTCGAATCTGTATATGAGATAAGATTTTCTTTGAGTGAGTGGAGTGAAGATCAAGATGAAACAATAAAAACAATGGCCGAGAGGATGCTTGTTAAGTTTGATAAATACTGGTCTGATATACATAGAGTAATGGGAGTTGCAGCAGTTTTAGATCCAAGATTCAAATTGAAGATAATGGGGTATGCTTTCCCAAAGCTTTATGGTTTTCAAAAGTCTGATGGAGAAATAATAAAATTGAAAGAGCTTGTGTATCGTTTGTACCAAGAGTATGAAGCTTGTGCTAGTGGAAGTTCACGGAATCGCCATGGAGTTGATACAACTCACAACACTACTGCCGGGATTGGTTTTTTTAAGGATTAGTATACATTCGTTGAAGAGGATAATCATACGGGTACCGTTGTATCGATTTTTTTATTTATCTTTGCATTATTTTATATATCTTGTGACTGTATTAGTTTTTTTTGTAGGTATTACGTCGGAGCTTGATCATTATCTTCAAGAGAAAGTGTGGAAAAAATGTACCGAGCTTGACATTTTGTCTTGGTGGAGAACAAATGGTTTTAAATATCCAACACTACAAAAGATTGCTCGAGATATATTAGCAATTCCAATATCTACCGTTGCGTCCGAGTCCGCATTTAGTACAAGTGGTAGATTGGTGAGTCCACATCGTAGTCGTCTTCATCCAAAGACGTTGGAGGCACTAATGTGTGTACAAAGTTGGTTATTAAATGAAATAAAAGGTAATACATTATTTCTTTTTTACTTATAAGTTTCTTTTAATTTCTAATTGTATTGATAGTATGATATGTTTGGGATATAAATTAATAAATACAGCAACTTGTTCACAAGAAACCGAAGCTTATTGTAGAAGTGTCGAGTATGATCGTGATGATGGTGATGAGGTAAACATATATACATGATACCGTTTGTATTTTTATTTAATTATTGTTGGCTTACAATATTCTTTGGTGTAATTGTAGCGATCCGGGGTTACAAGTGTTTGACTTTGATGGTGATGTTAGGTGTTGGCGTGTTGTGGAGGTGATTATATATTCACATGAAATTAGAAGAGTGACAAAATTTGGATTGCTTGGTTTGGACATTTGAACACTTAATGATTTAAAACCGTTTGTTTGGATACATTTAAGAACTTAATTGTTATCTTGGATTGTTTGGTTTGTATTTGACTATTTGTAGAGAATGTATTATTGTTGTTGTATTGTTATTGTTGTATAATTTTAGTAACGGGAATCCCCGCGGTGAAAAATCACCATTTAACTTTATACGGGTATCCCCGCGGTGAAAAATAACCGTTTAATTACCCATTTACATTAAACGGGGATACCCGCTTCCCCGCGGTTTTCCCTCCCCGTTTAAATCCCCGCAGTTTTTTAAGCGGGGACGGGGACGGTTTTTTGTAATCGGGGACGGAAACGGGGGGATCAATCCCCGGCCCGTTGCCATTGTTGGGAATATGATGTCATCAGTTAAGATTTGATGAGACAAAGTTAAGTTTGTAAGATGTGTTCTAAATATAACTTAAATAGATTTATGAGACTTGATTAGACTGAGCACGTATAGTGTTTCAGGCTCAGCACAAGCTGAATATAAGCTGAGCATTTGTTCGATCATCTTAGACTATATCTTAGTAAGATTATCAATGTGTTTGATAATCTGTGTATGTCGCCTAAGATATAGGTTGAGTATTCAGCCTGATGTGTTTCAAGCTGAGAGACTCAGCGTATATACTGAGTCAGCTCAATAGAGTTGCTAAATAAGTTCTAGCTAACTCTTAGGACTTCTAAGGATGAGTTAATTATTATACATGTTAGTTAATGTTTGTTTTCGGGTTTGTTCTCGAAGAACTCAGCTTGATGAGTTTCAAGCTGAGTAACTCAGCTCGACTAAAGAAATAAGTTTAAGAGAATTTAAATATGTTTTAAATTCATCTTTTATCTCTCTATAACTACGGCAAGGATAAAAGATTCCAGAATCATGATTGAAGATTGAAGACTCAAGATAAGAAGATTCAAGATTCAAGATTCCGGGTTATCCGTTAGTTAGTTAGCAAATTAAGATTAGTTCTAGTTTGTTAGGATCCGTAGGAACAGGATTATAAATACTTATCATCCTAATAAGTTTTGAGGTACGACTACGACTACGAGTTACAGAGCCATAACTCAGTTTCACCTCAACATTGATCGTATGTGTTACGAGTCTTGATTCACTGTTTGTCAGTTCAACATGATCAAGATACTCACATATTGCCAAGCTATTCATGTGTTCGAATATTCACATTTGTTGTGAAATTGGTAAGTATTCAATCTGTGATTAAATCATGTTTAGAAAGTCGTCATGTATCTATAATCATAAGTTGATTATAGATAACAAAGTTTGAGAGATTGAGAGATTTGATTTACATTAGGTGTTTACATATCAAGTATTGCTTAATTGATAGAGTCTGTAATCATCTTCTTATTAATGAAAAGCAAAACATTCAATTATTATGGTTTGATGTGTGTTAACACTTTTTATTGATTTGTTCAATTTTCCGCAGAAAGTGTATTCAACCCCCCTTCTACACATTACTTGCTTGTTGACCTTCTCACTAAGGGACCAACAGCCATCCCTAGGGTTGATAGGTGGCGATGGCTTGTGTGTGGTATGGCTGTGTTGTTGGCGGCTGAGAAGGTTGATTGAAATGCGATGATTTTGAGGGAAGGTGGTAAGGCAGCAACAGCTATTAGAAGGTGTAAGTGAACGGTGGCGGCGGTGGGGTGGTGTGGCTGAGAAGTGACGGCATGAAATCCTGCACGCACTGTAGCAGCAGCTTCATCACCTTTGCATGTTTTGCCATTTCTGCCCGCAAAGAATCAAGCGCGGTCTTTACTTTCTCGAATCATTCCTCTCCATTCTTAAACTGTGCCAAACCATTCTCAACATCAACAATATTCATCATGGTTGCCCCGAAAATGAAACCACAGGTTGGAGGATGTAGGTTCTAGTGCCAATTTGATACGAATGTAGTTGATATATTGATAAGAATAACTACTGCAACAGTCAGCGTGCTTTCGAAAGACATCCGTCTCTCGTTAGCCTACTTTCGAGAGGCATAAAAACTCTCCTAAACCCTTTTCTAAAACAAATTAACTTCTCTCCATAATATCATATATATACCCCTAAATATCTATTTATGATGGATTAATAACTTGCTCCGATCATATCAATATGGTCATATTAATATTGGACTGGTGGGATGTAAATGTGTATGTCCTAATTCTTTTGATACGTTTGAATGGGTCGTAGAACAATTGGTTGCGAAGAATGAAGAAGTAGAAGGTTAGTTTTCTTCAACACATATTGGACAATAATTAATAGACTATCCAAGTATAAGACAACCCGCATCGGGGATATAATCAGCGCTGGCTGGCCCCTACCCGAGCGGGTTTCTTCTGGTTCCCCATTGTCAGTATGCTGGTTCCTCATCCTCTCGACCTTAGCTGCTAGATTACTTAATTAGAATTTTGAGTAAATAATTAATTTATAAAATAGTAAAATAAGATATATATTATATCTAACAGTACGTTATACTTATATTGTATATATATTTTATGGGGGAATGTTCAAATTAAAGTAAGAAATTAAATGAAAATTGGAGACTCGACTTCATCTGTTTATTTTGTAAGTGGAATACATGGATGTGGAGCGTGGGGAGATAAAGTGTGGCAGTATGCATGTGATGAATTAATGGGTGGACAATGACATTGAAGGAGGGGAAATTGAACGGCTAAAATAGAGCTCTCATTCTCATTTAATTTTAATGTTCTCAATTGAATCTCACACATATTTTATATGTATTAGTGTATATATATTAAATTTATATACACACATGCATGTCGGGAATATTATACTATATATCAATTGAGGAAATAAGATGACAATTTATCATGATAATTATCATGATAATTTGAAGGACATTTTGGTAATTTAATGTAATATCATGAGAATTTAATTATCTCATGATATTTTACCAAATATGGTATGCATGTGGGTCATGTGACACTTTTATGATTATCTATAATGCAAAAACTTATTTTTATTTATAAATATTAACAAAATGTATTTAAGGACTAATAATTTAAATACAATTTTACTTACAATAATAATTTTTTTTATTTTTATTTTTTTCCCTCACAAATGTGAGGGCTATTAAATACTTGTTTACATCAATAGATGGATCAATTTGTTTATAAATTAGCTAATTAATTTAGACACACACACACACACACACACACACACATATATATATATATATATATATATATATATATATATATATATATATATATATATATATAAAGTGTACGTATACGTGGATGGATGGGTTAAATTACGATGGTTTTACAAGTACGTAGTAGTACACTAGCACATCGATCTTATACTACGTACGTACTTTAGATGATATGTAGTTGTGTATGCATTAGTCTTGGGTCAAACTGAAGTAGCATTTTATGCACCATACACCATAACCACAAACAATGCCCATGTGACGTGTATACGTCTTAACCTAGCTATTTATTTAATAACGTACCAAAATGAAAAGACTACGATATATATATGAAGTGTACGTATACGTGGATGGATGGGTTAAATTACGATGGTTTTACACATACGTAGTAGTACACTAGCACATCGATCTTATACTACGTACGTACTTTAGATGATGTGTAGTTGTGTATGCATTAGTCTTGGGTCAAACTGAAGTAGCATTTTATGCACCATACACCATAACCACAAACAATGCCCATGTGACTTGTATACATCTTAACCTAGCTATTTATTTAATAACGTACCAAAATGAAGAGACTACGATATATATATGGAAGAAGTTTGTTTGAGAATTATATTTATTATGATAATCGTGAGGATTAATCTGAGTCGTCCAATTCCACCTTCTTCAATGTCATCACCACCTATGAACTCATCGCATTACCCTGCCACACTTGATCCTTTCACGCTCTACATCCGTGAATTCTACTTATCAAATAAACGGCTAAGATTGGTTCTCGCGGTACTCACACTGAAATCGGTTCTCAAATGAAATTTGGGATTGACACGTGGCATAATCAACAAAAGAGTAAATTAGGAAGTTTAAAAAAATATATAAAATTTCTCTCTCTCGATCCCCACTACCCCACTTTTGATCATATCTGCTTATATGTTAGCCATCCCCATCCCTCAAGAAAACCCTAAACGCCTAATGCCCGTCGCCTTCATTTTCCGCCGCCCATCACCGACGATGCACATCTACGACGTTGGAATCAAAGCGTTGTTTGCTTTTGTGTCTGTGAAGCAGCACCGTCACAAGGCGGTGGAGGTTGGAGCAGTAGCGGTGCTGACCGACAGGGTGGCAGATTCGAAAGATGTGACGTCGAAAGAGATCTAGCGATGGTGGAGCATCTATGCCGGTTACCGGAAAGATACGCGGCGTTTGTGTCTGACACGCTTACCGTGCGTCTACTTGTGAAGGTTATTCTCAAAAAAACATATTGGACTGATCGTCGTCTTCCCTCGTTTCCCTCGTCCGTGCCACCGCATATACTACCGACTACCTATCGTCGTTCGCCTTTGCCGCTTGCCGGCTGTAACGTTTGTGATGCACAATCGTTGATTGTTTCATATGTAAGCTTTTTGTATATCAGTTAAATTTTCTATTATTGATTCTTTAGTTCTCTATTCAACATTCTACCTTTAGTTTGCTTGTAAATCATAGTTCAATTTGTTCGATAGTGTAAATTTCAGGATTGTGCATCAATGTGTTCTTAATTCGATGTTCAATTATTGTTGGATTGGTTGGTTTTGATGGATTGTGTGTAACGTCCCAAATTTTTTTTAAAAAAAGAACGATGCAATAAATTCAAACATCTAAACCAAACTTTTAAGTAAATACTAATCAAGACTGTTTACAACCCAATTGTCTGTAACAAACTATAAGTGTAAAGTACTGTTCTATCAACTGAGTAAATCATTGAATAAAGAGTTGCGGAAATGTTGTTGATGATGAGCCATCAATGACGCACTGGAGCCTGTCAAGGTCAACTCCTGTAAAACAGGTTAACCGTAAGCACAAAGCTTAGCGAGTAGTCTACTTACAAACAAAAGAGTTCATCAATTAGCACATAGCTCGTACCCACTACCGTTGTAAGTGGTCTCAACATACCCGTCTGCTTAGACGGTCTCATCATATCCGTTGTCGTCACAACGGTCTAACATACCCGACACCAAAGTGGTGGTCTCATACCCGTTACCGAAGTAAACTGTCTAAAAACATCATTCACATATCTCATAACTTTATCACTTACTAGCACGTTATCAATCACGTACAAAGTTTATTTAGAGTGTAAGTAAGAATACTCACCATCCCAAAATAGTTATCGGTTTTATGGCGTCATTCAACATTCACTAAAACAATACACTCGCACACACAATACACTCGATAAAACAGTATGAGCTACTGGAATACGATATTAGGGTTTTGTGCCCTAATTCCTTTAATACCCTTCCCCAAGTTCTTTAATGACACAATTAGTCCATTTGTTTGTATATCAATTAAACACCAAAAAGCTAAATAAATAAAGTCCCATTTTATTAATACTTAAAATCTAATAATAAAGTTACAACTCAAGAACGAGTATTACATCTAAATTGACTATTGTTGATTTGATATATGTGAATGTATAACTGAAACTGAAACTATAATTGATTAATATAAAATAGTTAGTATGTAACATAAAAATGATTTAAATAGTATCACACTTTCACAAATAAAAAAAGGTCTAGATTCATGTAATCGTAAACAAACAAGGTTAGAAAAAAGAATTGATGAATTTTATATATCATCTTTTAATGAGTATGATAATAAAGTATAAGAAAATAGTAGAAAGATAAAATATTTTTTAAACAACGTAACACACACCACCTCAAATTCTACTATTAATTTTACACATTATATCCACCATCTGACTTAATCCATAATCATTAATACATCGCATATTAGATATTTTTGTAATATGAGCGTTGATAATGACACCTAACTCTACAACCTATTAACCTAAATTAAATCTAATAAATTCTCGGAAACAACTTAAGAAAATGAAAAACTCTAATAAAAGTTTGTCTAACATAATTGTCCCGTTATTGGAGAGCTATAAATTATAGTGAAAAGTAAAAAGAGAAATTTAAATATGATACCATAATGAGAATGAAATAATTGTACTTATTAAAAAATACATAGGGTGAAATTATTTAAATCTCTTTGATAGTCTAATTTAACTTTTTTGATATATATATAAGTATATAACATGTATTGAAAATTATAATTGATTAATATAATATCTTAATAGAAGTAGGGGTCCAAATACTAACACCCAAAATATAAGAGGATAATGATTAAGGGTAATTTAGATCTGCAATGAGATATAAATAAATGTTACTATTTGGACTCTCTGCCTCTTACGTACATACTAAACATTTTACATTAATCGATTACAGTTTAAAATATAAATTATACACCTAAATTTATCATATTAGAGGTCAATTTAAATTACTTATAAGTAGACATCCCACAAAAAATTGTGTTAGTACGAGTCATTATGATGGCAGGGTGTCTGAAACGTTACGTTTATCAACGCTTGAGATAGAGATGTGTCCAAGTGGACTTAGGTTCACACCAATAATTCCAACACCTTCGCCTTTCCTTTTCATTAATAAACAAGTGGGTATAGCTGCATGCCTGCATCTTCTCTGTGTTTTTCATGTATTTTACAAATTTTTATTTAATAATTTATATACTTTTACTAATTCAAGACATCCCGTAAAACTAGTTTAAACTTATGATCTTCGTGTTATTGTACGAAAGGTTTAGTTTACTAAAATATATCCAAATTATTAAGTGAGTATCGAGTTTTCAAAATTATCCCTTAGTGTACGTATAGGATTCTCAAAAATTATCTTTTAATGTATCCCGTTATCTATTCAACATGTAACAAACAATACACAAAAAAATCTCACATACCCACACCAAGAACATAGATACTAACATATCAAACTCAAACCCAAAAAAGCGTGCATACTAGAAATCAAAATCGAAAAATATGTTGAAATGATTTTACTTATGATGGATGAGTATGTTGTTCTTACTATTTTTTATTTTCGGGGCTGTTTGTTAAAACAGAACGATTAAACACCGAATGATTTAGTACTATGAATAATTCAGAGGCTCTGTAAAAATCTACCTCTAAATGTGACATGTTGTTTGATAAAGGTTCTGAATGATACAAATTATCATTTTAACCTTAATATTGATATATTATATTATAAGATATCATTCTTTAACAAGGCAACATATGAAAGGAGTATTAAAGTAAAATACTTTGTGCTTAATGATGAATAATGTACTTTAAGGTAGAATGATTCATCAGTGTTCTTTTGTTTCATTCAGCATAGTCTTTATTCAGAGGCTGTAATCAAACAGGCTGAATGCTAAACGGTTTAACATCTAGCGCTGAATAGTTTCATTTAGCAGCAACCAAACAACCTCTTTCATCTTTTTGAATCATGCATCACTTATTTTTAGAAACGCTAATCATAGACCCTAATATTGTTCTTGCGCAACATCTTCTTTTATCTTTAAAAACCCAAATTGCTTCTCCTAGTAAAGGAGAGGGAGGGAGAGAGAATAAGAGGAGGTTGTGTTTTATATTTTATTTTTATAAATCGTTATATTTATATAAACTTTTAAATTAATTAGCTAATTGCCACATAACATAAAGATTAGCGACCTTATTAAGTTTTTTTAGCGGTTAGTAGTTAAACTGGTAAACCTTTTATTGTTAAATTTAATAATTGAGAATTTTATCTCGACTCAAAAAATAGTGTATTGCCTTTATTGGGACCCCATGTAAATATTTGTTATTTAGTATTTTTTTAGGCTGAAAGGCCTAATGGGCCGGGAAAGAACACTAGCCCAAGAAACATAACAGTTTGATTTTTTAGCAGGCCAGTCAGCAACTGTAGAATGATACCTTTAAAAGGCTTTGCTCAATTGATAGAAATATTTTGTTTTGCCTATGTTTAATTAATTATTAGGGGGATTTATGGGATTTGAATTTTAAATACCTTCAATGTGGTGTTTGGTTTGGCAAAATGGGATGGGATTTTAACTCCTATGATTTTATAAAATCCCTTAGATGAGGGATTTCTAAATCCTCTCCCCCTCCTAGTATTTTGAAAACCTTCAGATGAGGTATTCTCTCTAGCGACACTCTTGCTAATATTCCAGCGAATTGTAGCCGTCGACCATTTCCGTTGTTGCCTTTGTCGTCTCCATCGACCTTTTTCTTCGTCTTCGACCTCTTCCTTCGTCGTCGCTGTCGACCTCTTCCTCTGTTCCAGAAACCCTAGTTCTTCGTAACCCCTTCCTCCGTCGGCCCCTTCCTCCGTCAGCTGTCGCCTTCTCCACAAATCCTCCATTCACCTTCGCCGCCACTGTCGCCTTCGCAAACCCTGTTGGCCGTTGTCGCCTTCGATCACAAACTCTAGTTCTCCGCTAGCCACAAACCCTAGTGCGCCGCTCGCCTACCCCTTCGCCGTTGACGTTCGCCTCGCCAGAAACGTTTGCCTTCGCCCTGGTGGCAAAAGATATGGTGGTTGGTGGTGATAATGGAGTTTGCAGGTGGTGGTGGAAATCCCATCTAAAGAATTTGAAACAAACACAAGATTGGAATTTAAATCCCACCAAATGTAAATCTCACCAAATGCAAATCTCATCTTAAATGCAAATCC
Source organism: Pulicaria dysenterica (assembly GCA_947179395.2). Taxonomy (NCBI): domain Eukaryota; kingdom Viridiplantae; phylum Streptophyta; class Magnoliopsida; order Asterales; family Asteraceae; genus Pulicaria; species Pulicaria dysenterica. The sequence continues at coordinate 21,016,993 of OX359291.1, forward strand.
CACTAAAAACAATACTTGAACAAAATACCTCCTTAGTTTATAATTAACTAGTTTAAATACACGTGTTAGTAGACGTGTCGACATAATTTTCAATTTTGACTATTCAAAGTCAAAATTGAGTTTTTAATTTTAATCTAAATAAATAGCTAAAATTAATTTTGATTAAATGAAAGGCTAGGATTTTTTAATTAAATTAATGATAGTTAGTATTTTATTTATGTTAGAAGATTTCTTTTTTGTAAAAAGTATTATAACTGAATTTAATTATATATTTTAAATTACATATATAAATAAAACATAAAGTGGTAATTTACCGTAACCCTCGATCGGCAACCTTCTTCTCGGCGATCGGCAACCTTCTTCTTGACCGCGATCTTCTTTTAGACCTCCAGCCTCCACCGACCCGTGAACGGCGACTCATGATAGCTCTACGTCCAGTGATTGGCGGTGCGAAGGTATCTCTCTCCCTTAACGACTTTGCATATTTTTAGTCATTTTCTTAAGCTTTTGGGCTAAGGCTTTTAACGAATCTACATCTTTATCTTTTGTCATGATAATTTTGAGAGCTGTGGGAGTCATTGAACGACTATCAACTATTTTTGGTCATGATAATTTTGAGAGTTTTTGGAATCTACACCAATTATGGTTTTCCATGCTCTCCCTTAATTTGTAAACATCTTTAAATAATTAGCTCCCCATTAAATTTATTAATCTTTTGTTGAATACACCCACTTAATATGTGCTTCCTTTTATATTTATAAAATTTATTTCTTTAATGTGCTCCCGTTAAAGTTTGCTCCTTCTCAAGATCGTATCCTTGTAGTTGCAACCTATTGACATAAGTATTGATAAGGAAATTTTTAATCTTTTGTTGATTGGGTTAGTTGATAATGTTTAATGTATTCGGATATATTATGCTTACAACCATTATTTGATTATGTCAATTAAATATCTAATACTCAATATAGGAATAGAGGGATATATAGTATGTATATTACTTGATAACTTTTATCATCTACGTGTGTATCATATGTTTAAATGATAATCATTGGTGCATATAAGGTTTAGATCATGGTTTTAGAAAAATGCAGCAAGTATTCAATAAATAGGCATAAAAGACAGATTTAATTGAAAAATTAAAAATTGTACAAATTCAGTAACCCACGGTCGACCGGGATCGACCGTAGTCATGACCGGCAAGTGGCCAAAATTTTCACGGTTGGAGCAAGTAGATAATGGCTATATATAACGTTAATTGCAAAAGCAAAATTTTCTGCATTTCTGTCTTTTAAAATTTACTAATTAAAATCACAAGTAGATAATGGCTATATATAACGTTAATTGCAAAAGCTAAAAAAGATATGTTCCTTTGTACAAAAAATGTTTGTTAATATATGAAGAGAACATCATAATCCAACAATTTTATTATATTCTTCTTTATGACATTTGATCTACTAGCATAATACTTACATAATATAAGGAAAACTGATAATTTCTTTTAACATTATATCTATTTTTCTCTTTATTTAATTTTATTTATTTCTTGTTTTTCTTATCAGCTCTTTTATTAGTTTTTAACGTAATTTTTAAAAAAACATTAAAATAAGAATAATGATATATAGTTATGTTCACTTTGGTGTTAAATAGTTACCATAAACTAGTTGAGGTAATTAAGAAGATAATTAATTATACTATTTCTTTAAGTATTTATATTATTTGTACTGCTATATAAATCATACAACAATCTCTCTCCTCTTACTCTTAAAACTTCTTAAAATTCAGTCTATAATACATCTCCACCATTCTTTTTAGGGTTTAGTTTCGAAAAATGTACTGAACTTGTCACTTTTTGCTATTATATATACCTAACTTTTGAAACTACCATTTAGTGTATCCATATTTTAGAAAACTACACATTGATGCATTGGGTTACCTGCTAAGCAGGTACCCAGTAATTATATTATTTTTGATTTATTTTAAGCTCAATAAATTACACATGTGTAGCCATGTCAGCAATTAATATAACTTTATATTTTCATTTATTTTCATAAACATGAACAAGAACATGATGAAGAATACATGAAGATAACATAAACTTCACATATCTGGGTTTGATTTCATTACCCCATAAAGAACACCAAATCTACGAATCCATATATGAACTCAAAATAATCAACAGATGATCTGGAATCAAGATCGTAACATAAAAACGAAAACCCTAATCGAAATCAAATAATCAACAGATGATCTGAAATAAATCAAAATACCATAAGAACCAACGATGATCTGAAATAAATCAAAAAACCCTAAAAACTAAGAACCAAATAATGAACGAAGAAGAAACAGATTTGGAATGAAAAATCCTAATCGAAACTTACTTGGAAGCAGATGTAAAAACCCTAATCGATCTGTGAAGAACAAGATGAACCAGATCTGTCGAAACCCAGATCACGTTCGAAACCCCCGTCGCCTGTTCCTCGCCGTTCGAAACCCAGATGAACCAGATTCGTCGCCGTCGCCTGTTCATCCCCCGCCTGTTCCTCGCTGTTCGAAACCCATATCACGTTTGAAACCCAGATATGTCGAAACCCAGATCGCCGAAGAACAGATGAAGATGAAGCATCTGATGTGTCGAAACCCAGATGTGTCGAAACCTTAATCGCGATGGAACCCTAGAATCTTCGAAGATGTTCTTACGGAAGATGTTCTTAGGGTTTTTTGAAGCAACAGTCGATCTTTAATGGTGAAACCCTAGAATCGGATGTCCAGATGTCGAATAAACCCCATGTCGATGGTGAAACCGGTGGTGGTGCAGATCGGAAGTCCAGATCCCTTGAATTGGATGTCCAGATTCGAAAGTCCAGAATCTTCAACTCATTTCTGGGTATGAATGAAGAAGGGTGGTTCTAGCAGGTTCTTTATTATTAATATTATTAGTATTATTATTATTATTATTTAATTATTTTTATATAAATAAATTACATGTCAGCACTTAAGTTCGTGCCACCTCAGCAAAACCTGTGACACATCATCATAACCTATTGAAGAGGTAACCAAGTATATACAATGGTAGTTTTAGAAAGTTGAATCTATTAAATGGTAGTTTTGAAAATTGGATATACACAATAGCAAAAAGTGACAAATTCAGTACACTTTTTGAAACTAAACCCTTCTTTTTATCTAAATTATCCTCATCCACTCAATCTTTAATCATTTCACTCTCCTAATTTACTTTAGCCTTTTATTTAAGATGTACTCTCCTACTCACATCAACATAATTTCTAAAATCTTATTAATTTCTCTCCTTATTTCATAAATGTAAATTTTTTTTTCTTATTTTGATTTTTTAGAATTTATTTTTAAACCTAATAACATAGTTCATACAAATATAAGAAAAATTAAAAAAAAACGCACATGTTTGCTGAAACTTTTTCGTGACATTGAATCTCACGAATAACATATCATTACATTCTTGAAAACATGTTGTAAAACATAACTATTTACCGTCACAACATTATGCGGATATGATGCTAGTTTGTATAAAAACATGCATATACTACTTAAATTTAAATGGTTTTAAAAAGTTAAAGAAGAGAGAGTGTTAACCCTTTATATTTCGTACATGCGCAATGCTGCGATGTCAAATAGTTTTCGTTTTTCAACATTTCACTTTCTTGAATGAATAATGATATATTACTCGCGAATGTCACAAAAAAGTTTCTTCGACAACATGTCCATTTTTTAGCTTTCTTTTATTTGCATAAACTATTTTATTAAATTTAAAAATAAATTCAAATACACATTAAAATAAGTAAAAAAAATTATATTCATGAAATAAGGAGAGATAAGTCAATAATATTTTGGAAATTGTGTTGATATACGTGGATAATTGTGTTTGTGTGAGAGTATATTTTAAATGAATAAAAAATCAAAGTAAATTAAGAGAGTGTGGAATAGTTAAATATTAAGTAGCTGAGATTAGTTTAAATAGAATGGAAGGTCAAGATTTTGTTTTGATTGAATTTTAAGAAGTCTTAAAATTAAAAAAAAAAGTGTGTTAAATGGTTTATATTTTGAAAATTGTGTTGATATACGTGGAATCGTGGATAATTGTGTTTGTGTGAGATTATATTTTAAATGAATAAAAAATTAAAGTAAATTAAGAGAGTGTGGAATGGTTAAATATTAAGTGAATGAGATTAGTTTAAATAGAATGGAAGGCCAACATGTTGTTTTGATTGAATTTTAAGAAGTCTTATAATTAAAAAAGAGAGAGTTTGTTAAATGGTGTATATAGTAGTATAGATTTAAGAAGTCTTAAAATTAAAGAAGAAAGAGAGTGTTAAATGGTTTATATTTTGAAAATTTTGTTGATATACGTGGATAATTGTGTTTGTGTGAGATTATATTTGTAACACCATTTTTTCTAAAATACTATTAAACATATTTTATAACTTATAGCACCCAAAAAGATCAAAGTTTTTACAAAATACTGTTAACTATAAACAACGGTGCTAATCTGTACATCAAAAGTAGTGTTTTAAACGTTTCAAAACCAAAGTCAGGAGCTAAGGGCCTTCCCCTTGCCAAATCTGAAATCTGCAAGACTGTTCCAAATCTGTTATCTGGTCCATGAGTATACTATACAAATTATAAGCAACCCCTGACACTTTACTTGGGTATAAGGATCTCAATATACTCCATCTCTTTCTACTGTGCAATAATAACACATATCCATATACAATTTATGCAATTAATATACACACGTATGTTAATTTGATTAAAGGTAAGTACACTCACCTTAGCAGCAAATCTACAGCTATTCTCTAACACAGAAACGTCAACTCTTATTGCCAACAAGCAATAAACAATACTACATAAACATCTGAACTCATCTTGCAAAAGACACTGATCAAACACTAAATTGAAATCTGGACGACTGCTTGCGACCGCAAGCACCAAGTCATGCGACCGCAAGGGTCCTTACCACTTCCTTACTATCGCAAGGGAAATCCTATGCGATCGCAAGGGTCCTTTCTAAAACATCATGCCCTGCTACGCTCGCAAGGATGATTCTAATCTTGCTTACGACCGCAGGTTAAGTACTTGCGATAGTAAACATGATTCCTTCGTCCGTAGACAGTAATCTCACAAAAATATACCCTTACGGTCGCAAGTAACCTTGCTTACGGCCGCAAGGGGCAAAACAAACCAAAACACTGAAACACTGCCTTGCGATCGCAAGGGATAACCCATGCGGTCGCAAGGACAGTCGGCACAGAAGGGTTTCTGCTCTACTCGAACAACAACTGAATTTCAAGGTTTTACCCTCTAACAACAATCTAAAACATCATTTCTGCCCAAACATCAATCACTAACACATACTACAACCTTTGAATCATCAACCAACATTAAAAACAAAGATTAAAACAAAAACTCAAGGATTCAACCTATGAATCCATTCCTTGATCTAAAACTCACTTTTGATCAACAAGAACACCTCTTGCTATAGGATCACTAGAAATCAACTTCAGCTCTAAATCTTTACTTCTTGAATTGAAATTGTAACATCCTTAAATGGGCCTAGTCGTCTATACTCTCGGTACGTTCCAAATCTTGAGTTTGTTAATAAATATTGGAATTGTATTAAATATTAGAATTATTATTAAAATAATTAAGAAATCATGATATTAAATATTATAATGAAAATAGAAATGTTTAATAAAATATTAAACGGTTTTGAATAGGGATTCCGGAAATGTCCTCGTTAGTTTAGACGGGTAAACGGGTATTAACTTGCAAGTTGAAAAGGGGAAAGAAATACCCCTTATGGATAATATTGAGACCTTAAGTCGGTCTCCTCCTTCTACACACAGACTCACACGACACACACACACTCATTTTCTGTTCTTGGAGTCGTGAAGGAGAAACAAGAGAGGGTTATCAAGTTTGAGCTCCAGCATCAAAACAAGCTTCAATATGATCTCTATTCATCATCTCCTTCATTAGTCTTCCATTGTAAGTCCATCTCCCTCCTTGTTCTTGAGTTTTAAGCTTTAGGTCAAAAAATGGCTAAATCCAAATTAGCCATCAACAATTAAGTTCAAGTGTTCCAATCTGTTCTTACATGATTTCTAAGCATCTAGGAATCAATTTCATGAATTAAGAAGATGGATTGGATCATGTTTCATAATAATCACCAAATGGGTCAAAAATGGAGATTTTGATCCCAAACCTTGAATCTTTGATTAGAGCTTGTTAATTATATGTTTCTAAACTCCTTTTGATACCTTGAATGTTGTACAAACACTGGAAATTGAACTGGGACTGCTGGAATTAAGTTTGGGATGAAAATGGACTGAACAGGGGCTGAAAAACGAACACTGTCTGCAAATAGCTTCCTACGGCCGCAGAAGGTTTTCCTTACGGCCGCAGGGGATTTTACTTACGGCCGTAGAAGGCCTTTCTTTTGCAACATCAACAGTTTTGCTATTTAAGGTTCTAAATAGTCTAAGGGCATCATTAAGAGATTCATATTAGTTATATTAGTTAATGTACTTGTGTGAAGTGACTAAACATGAGTATTCTCCTATAGGTAAACCGTACGACTCCGAAGAACGAGACGATCACGATATTTGTTTACTATAGCCTCTATCCTCTCAGGTGAGTATAGGATAACATACGAATTAATATAATCATGTTACATGTTATTAGTATGTGCAAGTAGTTCCATGAAATGTAATTAACACTGTTGTATGCTTGAAATGTGTATTGTATGCTATGTTTATGCATGACACACGTAACCATTGAATCATGATTATGATATGATATGTATGCGTGCTATGAGGCCCGGAATGGGTCAGTTTTGTGTTTATGAACGGATCCGAGATATGGGGGCTAGTTATAGTCCTTGATCGAGGCCAGACTGCTGTCTGGGATGCCTTGAGGCCTGCATAGTGTCAATGGTACCTGGATAGGTATTTAGGGTTTGGCTAACCCAATGTTCCTCGTGCGATTAGGGGATCAGTTACCCGTTGTACCCCATGGAGTCGATGACTTCATAACGCAACGGTAGACCGCTACCCACTCACCCACCCGCGCGGTTGATGTGTCTGGTTTCCCCAGTTAGGAGTATTGAGCCGGGCTCGCTACCCTGCAAGATTATGCTTCCTTCTGGCTGTGCGAGCTCATCGCGAGATGCTAGGATAGCACTGTTTGATATATTGATGATATATGATATATTTGTATTACTGATTATGCTATCTTATGCTCACTAGCTTTAAATAGCTAACAGATACTCTCCCCATGTTTGCAGGTGGTACTTAGGCGCGTGAGCTTGGGTACTTGTTGGTTTTTCATATGCTTTTGAACGTTCACTTGTCTTTACTCTGTTTGTATATATTTGTTTATGATGGTCGGTGGACAATTTCGGTAACACCAACAATACTTTATGTATCGTGGCTAATTTTGGTTGTACTTATAGCCACTTCAAATGTTTTCCGCTGCTTATGATATTTTGAAAAACAGGTTTGGTATTTTTTGAGTTTACAAACGGATCCACGCAGGTTGGATTCTTAAATTACTATTTTAAAATGAAAAATCTGGTTTTCAAAAGCACGGTGTTACAAGTTGGTATCAGAGCCTAGGTTTGAGTGAATTGGGTACTTGTAAAAGTATTCAGTCTCAAACCCAGGCCCGACCATTGTTTAGTGTTCATCGGGAGGTCATGGGGTGTGTGAAAGAGTGTCGTATTCTTGAAATGCTATTGTTTACTTGCTTGTTATGTTAGTAAAATATGATAAAAGTACTAAGTATGTTATATATGTTTTGTTTGGCCAGATTATTTAAGAGAATAATATGGCTGAACACGGAGATAGAGAGACTTATATAATATACTTAGAGGGTCGTCTGAAAGCGTCGGAGGAACGGGTATTTGTGCAACCACTGGCAAAACCCAAGATGTCACCAGATCTTAAAATTTTTCTATCTTGCCAGCCACCTATTTTTGAAGGTAGCATGGATCCTAGCATTACCGAAAGGTGGATTCGTGAGATGGAGCTAGCCTTTGAAAATAGTAATTGTAAGGAGTCCAACAAGGTGGGTTTCGCTCGGAAGCAATTAAGGGGCAACGCACTGACCTGTTATGATACCGTAATCTCATCTACTCCAGCAGAAGTGAGAGCTGCATTCACTTGGACGGACTTTGTGAGAATTCTCCGCAGTAAGTACTATTCCGATCAGGTGATGGATGGAGTGGAGGAGGAGTTCCTAGCGTTGAGAAAGGGTGATAAACCGGTCGAAGATTTAATCGAGCGGTTTTCTGATAAAATGAGGTTTGTGAATGAGGTTTGTGAATCACTTATTACCAGATGAAAAGTCAAAGATAAAACGGTTTGCCAAAACTCTTCCACCAAATTATCAAGCTTCAGTCAAGGGTGCTTTGTCTTTGGATATCGCGTTCGAGTTGGCACGACAATATGAAAGCGACCATGTGTATAAAAAGGAATCTACAAGTGGGGGCTTTAAAAGGAAGTTTGATCAATCTTCGGGGTCGTGAAATTGGAGTAGTGGGTCTCGGCAACAACAGGAGATCCAAAGATATAGCCAGTCTACTACTCCATGGTGTTCCCAGTGTCGTTCTAATCATACTGGCCATTGTACCCGGGAGACAGCTCGGTGTTACAAATGCGGGCAGAAGGAGCATTCTACTGATGCGTGTCACTTTAAAGAAAATGTCTGTTATAAATGCTTCAAGCCTAGGCACCGCTCGTCAGAATGCAGATCAAGTCAAGGACGGGGTTCGAAAGGATCATCGTCAGGGCCGAAAAAGGAGAATGCGCCCTGGGCAGCTGGCAGGGCTTTCCAGATGACGGCCGACGAGGCCAAGACAGCAGGTGATGTTATTACAGGCACATTCTTATTTAATTCAATGCCTGCATGTATTCTGTTTGATTCTGGTGCTACTTACTCCTTTATTTCTCCGAAATTCTGTGAAAGAATTCAACTTCCTTGTTCTCTTATGACAAGTCCTATTGATGTGGAAGTTGCCGATGGTAAGTTAGTGCCCGTTACTTCATCAATTCCACAAGCTTCACTTGAAATTGACAGTCATAGTTTTCCTATATCTTTGTTGCTTTTGTCTATCTCTGGTTTTGATGCGGTTGTCGGCATGGATTGGCTTGTTAATCAAAATGCCGAGATTCTATGTTCTAAGAAATTAATCAAGATTCCTCTACCCAATGGGTCATATGCTATGGCTCGTGGTGAACGGAGGAAGTCTGAAATTCCTTTGATCTCAGCAATGAAAGCTCACAAATAAATAGTCAAAGGGTGTGATTTGTACTTGGCTCGTGTAATTGACACGAAAATGGAAAAGAAAGTTGTTAATGACATAAGGGTGGTATCGGAATACCCTGATGTCTTTCCTGACGAATTACCTGGATTACCTCCTATACGAGATGTAGAATATCAAATTAATCTTGTTCCAGATGCTACACCTGTGGCAAGAGCTCCTTATCGTCTCGCTCCATCTGAAATTCGCGAGATGATGACTCAAATTCAAGAACTCCTTGATAAAGGCTTTATTCGTCCCAACTCTTCGCCTTGGGGAGCTCCAGTCTTATTTGTCAAAAAGAAAGACGGGACGATGCGTATGTACATAGACTACAGGGAGTTAAATAAAAGAACTATAAAGACTAAGTACCCTCTTCCTCGCATTGATGATTTGTTCGATCAGCTACAGGGTGCTACTTGTTTTTCTAAAATTGATCTTCGGTCTGGTTATCATCAAGTTCGGGTACGCGAAGAGGATGTTCCTATAACAGCTTTTCGAACCAGATACGGGCATTACGAATTTCTTGCGATGCCTTTTGGTTTGACAAATGCTCCGGATGTGTTTATGGACTTGATGAATCATGTATGTCGTCCTTTTCTTGACAAGTTCGTGATAATATTCATTGAGGATATTCTCATATATTCCAAGTCCGAGGCAGAACACGAGGCTCATCTTCGTATGGTTCTTGATACTCTTCTACATGAGCATTTATATGCTAAATTTTCTAAGTGTGAGTTCTGGCTTGAAGATATACATTTCCTTGGTCATGTTATATGCAAGGATGGTGTAATGGTTGACCCAGTCAAAGTCGAGGCCGTGATGAATTGGGGAATTCCTAAAACCCCATCTGAGATCAAAAGTTTCTTAGGACTTGCCGGTTACTATCGGCGGTTCATTCAGGATTTCTCCAAAATAGTAGGTCCTTTAACTAAAATAATGCGAAAGGATGTCGCTTATGATTGGTCTGCTGAACAAGATAAGGCCTTTCAAACTCTGAAATAGTTGTTATGTCAAGCTCCGATTTTAACTCTACCCAACGGGTCGGAAGACTTCGTTGTTTATTGTGATGCTTCTTATGCAGGTTTGGGAAGTGTCTTAATGCAGAGGGACAAGGTTATTGCTTAAGCTTCCCGCCAGTTAAAGCTTCACAAGAAGAATTACCCGACACACGATCTTGAATTGGCTGCCGTAGTATTTGCTTTGAAACTATGGCGTCACTATCTTTATGGCACCAAGTGTGTGGTGTACACAGACCATAAAAAGCCTGCAATATGTTTTCACTCAAAAGGAGCTTAATATGAGACAACGGAGATGGTTAGATTTGATCAAGGACTATGATTGTGAAATCAAGTATCATCCGGGAAAGGCGAACGTTGTAGCAGATGCATTAAGCCGAAAAGGCTCTTCGGAGAATATCATATTCATGAAGCTTACTATTGTATCTGATATCATTACTTGAATTAAGGAGGTGCAATAGGAGGCTTTGTTAGAGACTAACTTGAAAGCAGAAACCATGAATAAATTGAAAGATCAACTGGAGGATGACAACCGTGGGCTAAAGACTTTTAAATCCCGAATCTGGGTGCCTAGCATTGGAGGAAACCGTGATTTAATTCTCCAGGAGGCTCATAAGTCGAGATTGTCTATTCATCCTGGATGTACCAAAATGTACCAGGATCTTAAGGCATTATACTGGTGGCCTACTTTGAAGCGTGATATAGCTTCATATGTTGAGAAATGCCAAATCTGTGCACAAGTCAAGACGGAACATCAAAAGCCTTATGCTAATTTGCAACAATTGCCGATTCCGGAATGGAAGTGGGATAATATTACCATGGATTTTGTCACTAAATTGCCCAAGACTTCAAAGAGGCATGATATGATATGGGTAATAGTTGATCGTCTTACCAAGAGTGCACATTTTCTTGCAGCTCGTGAATCCTAGTCTATGACTAGCCTTGCTCAATTATATGTCAATGAGATTGTATCTCGTCACGGTGTTCCCTTGTCTATTGTTTGTGATCGAGATACTCGTTTTGCTTCAAATTTCTGGAACAGCCTTCAACAAGAGCTTGGTACTCGAGTTCACATGAGTACCGCATACCATCCCCAAACTGACGGACAGTCCGAAAGGACTATCCAAACTCTTGAAGACATGTTACGCGCGTGTGTACTTGAATACGGTGGTTCATGGGATTCTTATCTTCCTTTGATCGAATTTGCTTATAATAATTCGTATCATTCTAGCATTGGTATGCCACCGTATGAGATGCTTTATGGTAGGCGTTGTCGCACCCCTACTTGTTGGCTAGAACCGGGAGAGAAACAATACGCAGGACCTGATTTGGTTCAAATTACAGCTGATAAAGTCAAAGTTGCGCGTGAAAAGCTAAAGGCGGCTCGTGATAGACAGAAGATGTATGCTGATCCAAAACGCAGACCTGTTACCTTTGAAATTGGTGACCGGGTATTCTTGAAGGTTTCTCCATGGAAGGGCATAATTCGGTTTGGTAAGAAGGGCAAGTTAAGTCCTCGTTACATTGGTCCTTTCAAAATTCTCAACAAAGTCAACGAGCAGACTGTTTCTTTGGAATTATCTCCAGAGTTGTCCGGTATTCACAACACTTTCAACATTTGTTATCTGCGAAAGTGTAAAGTGGAGGAAGATCAGATTTTGCCTCTACAAGACCTGAGGGTAGATCCTACCAAACGATTGGTGGAAGAACCTATTGAAATCATGGATACTAAGGTCAAGCGGTTGAGAAAGAAGAACATCCGATTGGTCTTAGTCAAATGGAAACAAAACCTTGGGTCGAACTTGACATGGGAGACTGAGGATGACATGAAGGCCCGATATCCCCACTTGTTTGCTCGAATTTGCTTATAATAATTCGTATCATTCTAGCATTGGTATGCTACCGTATGAGATGCTTTATGGTAGGCGTTGTCGCACCCCTACTTGTTGGCTAGAACCGGGAGAGAAACAATACGCAGGACCTGATTTGGTTCAAATTACAGCTGATAAAGTCAAAGTTGCGCGTGAAAAGCTAAAGGCGGCTCATGATAGACAAAAGATGTATGTTGATCCAAAACGCAGACCTGTTACCTTTGAAATTGGTGACGGGGTATTCTTGAAGGTTTCTCCATGGAAGGGCATAATTCGGTTTGGTAAGAAGGGCGAGTTAAGTCCTCGTTACATTGGTCCTTTCAAAATTCACAACAAAGTCAACGAGCAGACTGTTTCTTTGTAATTACCTCCAGAGTTGTCCGGTATTCACAACACTTTCAACGTTTGTTATCTGCGAAAGTGTAAAGTGGAGGAAGATCAGATTTTTCCTCTACAAGACCTGAGGGTAGATCCTACCAAACGATTGGTGAAAGAACCTATTGAAATCATGGATACTAAGGTCAAGCTGTTGAGAAAGAAGAACATCCGATTGGTCTTAGTCAAATGGAAACAAAACCTTGGGTCGAACTTGACATGGGAGACTGAGGATGACATGAAGGCCCGATATCCCCACTTGTTTGCCGAAGAGCAGATTCCGAGGACGGAATCTTCTTAAGGGGGGTAGATTTGTAACATCCTCAAATGGGCCTAGTCGTCTATACTCTCAGTACGTTCCAAATCTCGAGTTTGTTAATAAATATTGGAATTGTATTAAATATTAGAATTATTATTAAAATAATTAATAAATCATGATATTAAATATTATAATGAAAATAGAAAAGTTTAATAAAATATTAAACGGTTTTGAATAAGGATTCCGGAAATGTCCCCGTTAGTTTAGACGGGTAAACGAGTATTAACTTGCAAGTTGAAAAGGGGAACGAAATACCCCTTATGGATAATATTGAGACCTTAAGTCGGTCTCCTCCTTCTACACACAGACTCACACAACACACACACACTCATTTTCTGTTCTTGGAGTCGTGAAGGAGAAACAAGAGAGGGTTATCAAGCTTGAGCTCCAGCATCAAAACAAGCTTCAATCTGATCTCTATTCATCATCTTCTTCATTAGTCTTCCATTGTAAGTCCATCTCCCTCCTTGTTCTTGAGTTTTAAGCTTTAGGTCAAAAAATGGCTAAATCCAAATTAGCCATCAACAATTAAGTTCAAGTGTTCCAATCTGTTCTTACATGATTTCTAAGCATCTAGGAATCAATTTCATGAATTAAGAAGATGGATTGGATCATGTTTCATAATAATCACCAAATGGGTCAAAAATGGAGATTTTGATCCCAAACCTTGAATCTTTGATTAGAGCTTGTTAATTATATGTTACTAGACTCCTTTTGATACCTTGAATGTTGTACAAACACTGGAAATTGAATTGGGACTGCTGGAATTAAGTTTGGGATGAAAATGGACTGAACAGGGGCTGAAAAACGAACACTGTCTGCAAATAGCTTCCTACGGCCGCAGAAGGTTTTCCCTACGGCCGCAGGGGATTTTCCCTACGGCCGCAGAAGGCCTTTTTTCTGCAACATCAACAGTTTTGCTATTTTTTTCGTGTACTGAAGTAGGGGAAGCTCGTTTAAGGTTCTAAATAGTCTAAGGGAATCATTAAGAGATTCATATTAGTTATATTAGTTAATGTACTTGTGTGAAGTGACTAAACGTGAGTATTCTCTTATAGGTAAACCGTACGACTCCGAAGAACGAGACGATCACGATATTTGTTTACTATAGCCTCTAGCCTCTCTAGTGAGTATAGGATAACATACGAATTAATATAATCATGTTACATGTTATTAGTATGTGCAAGTAGTTCCATGAAATGTAATTAACACTGTTGTATGCTTGAAATGTGTACTGTATGCTATGTTTATGCATGACACACGTAACCATTGAATCATGATTATGATATGATATGTATGCGTGCTATGAGGCCCGGAATGGGTCAGTTTTGTGTTTATGAACGGATCCGAGATATGGGGGCTACTTATAGTCCTTGATCGAGGCCAGACTGTGGTCTGCGATGCCTTGAGGCTTGCGGGTCGATGATAGCGTCAACGGTACCTGGATAGGTATTTAGGGTTTGGCTAACCCAATGTTCCTCGTGCGATTAGGGGATCAGTTACACGCTATACCCCTTGGAGTCGATGACTTCATAACGCAACGGTGGACCGCTACCCGCTCACCCACCCGCGCTGTTGATGTGTCTGGTTTCCCCAGTTAGGAGTGTTGAGCCGGGCTCGCTACCCTGCAAGATTATGCTTCCATCTAGTTGTGCCAGCTCATCGCGAGATGTTAGGATATCACTGTTTGATATATTGATGATATGTGATATGTTTGTATTACTGATTATGCTATCTTATGCTCACTAGCTTTAAATAGCTAACAGATACTCTCCCCATGTTTGCAGGTGGTACTTAGGCGCGTGAGCTTGGGTACTTGTTGGTTTTTAATATGCTTTTGAAGGAACACTTGTCTTTACTCTGTTTGTATATATTTGTTTATGATGGTCGGTGGACAATTTCGGTAACACCAACAGTACTTTATGTATCGTGGTTAATTTTGGTTGTAATTATAGCCACTTCAAATGTTTTCCGCTGCTTATGATATTTTGAAAAACAAGTTTGGTATAATTTGAGTTTACAAACGGATCCACGCAGTTTGGATTCTTGAATTACTATTTTAAAATGAAAAATCTGGTTTTCAAAAGCACGGTGTTTACAGAAATCAGCAAATAAAGTGCAAGGAGTGTGTGTATTGTTTGTATATGTGTGTTCCCTGTTGGTTTGACTACAATGAAGTCAAACAAGACTTCATATAAATCTATACTTTCAGAAATGACACTAATGGTCCTTGTACTTCTCAAGTTCTGAATTTGGCAAAACTAACCCTTAACTTGTAAACAATTAACACATAACACATAAAGGCAACTAATCAAACACAAGAACACTTAGTATTTAAATTAAATTAAACGCATAACAAGAATCTATCAAACCTTGGGGCGTTACAATATTTTAAATGAATAAAAAATTAAAGTAAATTAAGAGAGTGTGGAATGGTTAAATATTGAGTGAATGAGATTAGTTTAAATATAATGGAATGTCAAGATGTTGTTTTGATTGAATTTTAAGAAGTCTTAAAATTAAAGAAGAGAGAGAGTGTTAAATGATTTATATAGTAGTATAGATAGATTATCGAGCTTATTTCACATGTGAAATGTTCAATATAGTCCAAAGTTTTTGTGTAGTCCCAAGGGACAAATCTCAGCCACATGATAAAAAAAAGGTAAATTTACCAGCACCTCGGGCCACCACCACTGCCGCCGACCACCACCTCCGGCCGCCGCAATCACAAGTGATTGAAGCATAATCACATGTGATTACCGCCAACCACCACCACCGACCATCACCTCCGGCGACACAATCACATGTGATTGAAGCCACAATCACATGTGATTGCACACCGCCAACCACCACCACCGACCATCACCTCCGGCCACCACCACAACCGCCGACCACCACCTCCGGCCGCCGCAATCACATGTGATTGAAGCCACAATCACATGTGATTGCACACCGTCAACCAACACCACCGACCATCACCTCCGGCCACCTCCTCCGGCGACGCAATCACATGTGATTGAAGCCACAATCACATGTGATTGCACACTGTCGGACACCGCCGCCGCTGCCGCCGCCGCTGCCGCCAACCAGATCTTTTTTTGAATCTCATCAAACCGAGTTGAACCACCACCATCCCCACCCTGAACAACTCCGGCAGCCGGCGAATTTGGCCTCGTCGGCGCCGGATCTGAGAAATAAAACTCCGGATCTTTTTTTGAAGCATCTAATGACGAATCCGAGACCAGATCTGAACTCCTCTCATCAAACCGAGTTGAACCATGTGCGCCACCACCATTAACTCCGGCCGTGGTGGTCGGATTTTGCAGCGGCGGCCATGGTGGTCGGAGTTTTCTCGATTTCTTGTTAATGGAGGATCGTGAGGACGATCAGGCTCCATAGTCTTGTAGGGGAGTTAAAACCGATCACCCTCACCAAAAATCACGATGATCCGACGGTGGGTTCGCCGGAAAACGCTTTGTTGATCGTGTGGCTGTGATTTGTCCCTCAGGACTACACAAAAAATATGGACTATATTGAATACAACTATATATCACATATCTATATTTAAATTCTAGCTACGCCACCGAATTGTCTTTTACATCATACTTGAAGACGTGATATTTGAAAAAGTTGTAACATCCTAAGGTTTTGAGATATATCAATACACGAGAAATTAACGTAGTGATATAATATTGAATACTAGAAATTATTTTTTCTATATTTTAATTTGATTATACGAACCATTATAAATATTGTATTTAGTATAAGTTATTTTTATTTGACCTTTAATTAATATTTAACATCTTATGGGCTGGAGTTTAATTTCATAACATCGTATCGTCTTAACTTTTGGGAAAAAATTATTATTGAATATTTAGTCATTTGTTAGAAAAAAAAAGAATATTTAGTGATATATTTAATTTTGTCATATGTTAGAGCAAGAGAACTTAATTAAGATGCACAAGTAAAGCAGATTGCAGATGATATGAAGACAAACATACGCACTAAAGTTATACATGTTTTCTAAATCATAAGGAAGTATTAGAGGTTAATTCATCACTCCAAAATTCTTCCTTTCTCTTCCTTATAAATTCATCAAACTTCTTGTTTAGTTCTTCTGTGTTTTCTTCACCATTTTCCATCTCATCTTTGTCATTTCCATCCACCCTAATTACCAATTCCTCATCTTCCACAAGATCATCCTCATACTCGCTTTGCAAAGCTTCATGTATGTCCTTTATGTACATGTGTTCCTTTAGGTCAAATCTTGATTGATTAATCAAGGAACCAGAAGTCTTGACCAACACCACTAATATCCCGTTGCAGATAAGAAACACGTACGACTTGTCCATGCTTTTTGTCGCTAGTAACTCGATTGGATACGCCAAATCTACATAATTTGATAAAACCAAATAGTAGTAGCCGTAAAAGTAGCAGTAGCTAAACATGAACGAAAACATAGAAACTAATAACATCATATTCAACTGTGTAACCCGTAATCTGTCCCTAATCCTTTGGAAATTTTCGAAAAAACTCTTTTCATCCGAAATTTCTTCGGTAATAGCTGATTTTCTAGCAGTGTTTCTTGTTAAAAGTTTACTCATGCTTCTTTTCGTCCGAATTTGCTCATCCTTCAATAGATCTGTTTCTTTGATCCAAAACCCGCACGCGCTTACATATACTGAGGCACGTGCACGCCGATCGTAAGATTATGATAAAAGTAAAATGGTTAAGAAATTTGAAAGAATAGGTACAAGATGTGAAGTTAGAATGAGGGGATGGATATCATGTGTTTATTTATATAGAGGTCTCAAAGTTGAAGGGCGGTTGGTTATTTGATGAGATTTTTAATTACAAAAGAGCATTTTGTTATATACCGCAAAAAGTTGGCATGATGAGCATTAATAACTAATAAGGGAAGATGAATAATGACGAAATATTTTTGAGTTAAACAGTTAATAATAATAATTATGACATAAAAAGTTGAAATTTAATAGATCACTTTTTTAAAAAATAAAATCATGAGAAAAAGAAGGATAAAAAATTAAAAATTAAAACTAAAAATGATGGTAACAATATGTTTATACTCTTATCTACGATTTTAAGAATTGTTGTTACCATTATCCTTTTATCATATTATTATCTAAAATAAATTTATTTAATCTGAAAGTTCCCTTTTTCTGAAATTAGATTTTTTTTCATAATTTAAAAAAAGTGATCTATTTGTTTATATGATAATTTCATTTTTTCATAATTTGTAAAAGAAGTGATTCATTTTTTCATTTATTTTAAATATGTGATAAATTCATAATTCATAATTTATTTTATTATCTGATAAATAATGATTTTTCTGATATTACATGTAGATACAACATGTTTTTCTAATAACAAACTTACACACACATCCTATTACATCTTTTATCTAAAATAATAGGACAAATTGCATTAAAACACAATAAACTTTATCTTAGTTACTAATATATACAATCAACTTTATTTTTTTAAAAATAATACAACAAATTTTTATAATCATATCACATTGTATGCAACTTGTATACTATGGAAGTTATGACGAAGTACATTGTATACAATGGTAACTAAACAACAGACACATAAAAAAGTTGTTTGCATATAATGAAAGGATTATGAAAGTTAATTGTATTATTTTTAAAATTTTAAAGTTGATTGTATACAATGATAATTAAGACAAAATTCATTGCATTTTCATTCAATTTACCCTAAATAATAATTGAACCATCCATCTTAAAAAAAACACATTACACATCTTAATACTACCGCTAGACAAAAGATTATTATAGATAAAATAATATTTTATTATACACTAGTCAAAAGAAAAGCATAAAAAATCACTTTCTATTTAATTTTATCTTTTAATCTCTAAAACAATTAAAGTCTAAAAAAAGTAATACAATGTCATATGAGGATTCTATTGTTAATCATTTTATTTGATATATGTAAGTGTTTATTCTTAAAAAATATTTGTTAACTTTGGTAAGTTTTTTTAAAAAGTCGTGCTATACAATAATATATACAATTTAATTATTTTTATAGTCTCTTTACCTTTTAAAATGTTTATTCATAGAGGACAGGACACGGATCTATTTTAAAACTTTCTAAACCGCCTACTAGTAGACTATCTGGTTTGTTACATAATACTCAAATATTACGTTAACAATAAATTAAATATGTTTAAATTTATGTTAATACCATAATATTAACCAACTAAAATTTGAGATAATTTTAGGAGTATTCTCTCGAATTTAGTTGGTGTTTATAATGGAAAAATCTACAAGTAGAAAAACAAAGCTTTAGGAATCCAAGAAGGTATCCGATACCACCCACAAATGAAATGGAGAATAATTAAAGATAGGGAATATGAGCACTTCCCTTTCACAGTCAAATGACCATTTTAGTCCTCGTGTTTATATACTAACAAAGATGTAAAATTAGAAGCATTTATAATAGATAGCTTCACATTCACAAATACTATAAAAATAATATCAATATAAGTAACAAATAAATATAAAGATAAGAACAAAGATGCAAACTGATCAAACATGTAAGTAAAATTTATGCATAATAAAAAAGACACAAGCAGCCATGCTTTTTTATTACTTTATCTTCTAATATAGATATAGATAAAACACTAATGCCACAAAACTAAAAGGGTACTTACTATTCGTAATGTATGTTATTATTGCCCTTATCCTACATTCCCATGTAACATTCATACAATACTAACAAGACAAGTTGGGTTCGGATTAACGTATCTTGTCAAGAAGATCTGAATAATTTCATGTTTAACAATTTTTTAAACCAACTTATCTTTGTATTGAGTTCGTGCTCCTTAACATTCATGTTAGCTTGGTATTATGTTTTTATATAATTTTAATAACTATGAGTTACTGAGTTTTATGTACTAAGAGTGTCAGTAGTGGACGTGATGACGCATTAAATGCTAGTCAAAGCCATGATGGCAACCTCATGACAAGTCTTGCCAGTATGTAAGGCCTGTGATCCTCTTGTTACTGCTTGGCTCGCCATTTTAGTGACGAGCATAAAGGGAGTGTTTAGTGTAGTATTCTTTTTTTAAAAACATAGATCTAGTCATGACCAGGGTTCTAAAAAAGCGCCATGGCGGCGCCAAGACGTGAGGCGCGACTCCGACGTTAAGAAACAGTCCTTGGCGGCGGGGTAAGCGTGGCGTAAGACAAGGCGGCATAAGGCGCGCCTTTACGCGCCAAATGGCGAGTTTTTTATAGCGTGGCGTGCGAAAAATATTTTTTTTAAATTTTTTATATACATTTTGCGATCGCGTGTATTGAACTTCTATAAATTTGTATTTTGTAATTTGTATATGTTACGTTGCTCCTAATTTGTGCAACTTTGTGTAATTTGTAAATAAATATTGGTAAATTGGATATAAATATATATAAAATTGTCGCCTTAAGTGCCGCCTTAAAAAACGCCATAACTCGCCATGGCTTCTAAAACTTGAGGCTTGACCTCGCCGCCACGCCACGCCTTGCCTTACGTTATTTAGAACCTTGGTCATGACAGTCATTGATCAGTAAGTCAGGGACAAGGAGAGAGATGATGATGATGATGGGGGCTGAAAATTCAAAATGGGATGAATATTTGTGGCTCTAAAACCCCATAGTTTCCTAAAGCAGATTCTTCTCACCCATTATTGGATTAGGGCATCTCTCCTTTTTTTTCACTAAGCATAGCCAATGAGACTAAGTATTCCATCAACAACAATCCCACATACATGACTGAAACTCTGAAAATAACACAAACATCACCATTAATGCATTCATGGCACTTGCAAGTAGAGAAAGTAAATATTTAAGCAGTAGCTAAACCATCATCATTAACTTCATCAAAACCTTAAAAACCACAAATTGCAAACCAAGAAATCAGTTCATGTTCATAATTCTAGTTAAACGGTGTCACATGATGGTGCAAAGGCTAACCCCCTCGTAATTCACATACGGATCATTATATTCTTGAGGTGGATATGACGGCACATGGGTTGCCTGTGGTAGAGGATATTGGTAGTCATTGGTGGTGTTGTAAGCGGCCGGGAATTCAATTGCTGGTGGTGACCCATGGTATGGCAGGCTATAAGGGCGGTACTGATTGTTAATATCATAATAAGGATGGTTAGCCGATGACCTGTAACCATCCCTATACCCATAGGAGGGTGGTTGATAACCGTATGAATTATAATTGTAGTTATTGTGTCTAAGTTGTGGATGCTTGAGTTTAACAGTAACAAGCTCTGCATGCTCACCTGTACGTAACACCGCCTTTAATAGTATGTTTGGATCAACTTCTCCAGATATTCTGAACAAGTTTTGTTGAGCATCCCATGTGACCGAATAAACTCCTACCAGATGATAAAAAATGTAAGAAACTTATTAATATAACGAGAACACGCAAAGTAAAAGAAGGGGATCATACCACGGATGGAACGCAAGACTTCAACAGTCTTCATCACACACGACTCGCAGTTGGAGTGGACTTTCAGACAACAATCCTTCAAAAAAGAAAAAAAAAGAAAAAAAACCAAAAGAAAGTTATCAAGAAATCATATTTCTGTATGGTATTTACAGATAAACATTAACCAGATGATATTACCATATCTGCGCATGGTTCCATGAGGATTGATGAAACTAACGACAGACAAGTATATATCTTTACTGGACAGAAAAGAAAGAACTTATCTTGCTCAACTAATTAAATCAAGATGATCCCGTAGGTTATAAATATAACCACCCGATCTTTGAAATTTTATAAATACTTCATCTTTTATATAAATTTCACCTTTTAATTTTCCAAAATATGCATTTCGATGGAAAAAATTCTAGTAAATCATCTTTATGATTACAAAAGATACGTAGATGTATGATCAGCAAGGAAGGTATATCAACTTCCAAAATAGAAACCAAGAAAAATAACTGAAAAATAGGAAAGCTGATGATACGCACAAAAACACAGAATTACTTCCATATGCATTGTGTTATATGGTCATGTATTGTCGAGCAATCTATTAATACTAACTTATTCTTATTCTCTTGGTCATTTTCACCAGCTTCCATGGCACCCAACACCAGAAAGGAAGAATACCCTGCATTCACGGTTATACAAAACATCTAACTTAAGTTCCATTGTGTGTGTGTGTAGTGTGTGTGTGTGTGTGTGTGTGTGTAGTTGGTCATATTTAATATGTATTTTTTTTTTATTACAGAATTTCACCATCAAGGTTAATATCGAGAGATCCTGGCCAAGGACAGTGAAGAAGGTTTTGAAAAGTGTTCATGGTATGTTTTATCTTGATGATATCATATTTATGTTTTTTTAATGTCTTTCTGATATTGATAACTTGGATTTTTATATTGGGTTTTGGTATAAAGGAGTAACTAATTTCCGAATGGAGGACGATGGGAAGATAAACATATCGGGTTACATCGATCCACTCCGATTTCTGACATTTCTACAGAAAGCAGGACATGATGCACAGCTGGTGCATTGGCAATATGGAGAATGCTCAAACAACTTGTTTGAAAAGCCAGAATCACCCGTGAATAATAATAATAATAACGGATATTACTTAAATCCAAGTTATGGAGGCTATGATATTAACAACTACGGTTATCCGGGATACTCAAGGAACTATCCGTTCCACCATCTAGAATGTTCAGGGGATGCTTCCAACTGTTCAGGGCATCATATAGAAAACCCAAGGATTGTAGATAAGCCTTCTAGAAGCATTTTTCAAAAGCTTTCTGGTCAAGGCAAAGAATCATCATCAGGTGGCAAGGGTGCAACAAGCTGCAGAGTGATGTGAATGAACTTTAAATATATGGTTTCTTTCAGTTTGTTCTAAGTTTCTGTAGTCTAGCTGAAGTACTTGTGTTAGCATCTCACTTTCAGTATTTGTTATCAAACTAATCAAGTAGTGGGGTTATGATTCTACCCAAATTTTCCATTTTGATTAATATGTTGATTGCTTATCAGGTATAATGTTTTATCTGTGTGTGATGCTTATCTTTTTTTATTAGTCTTAACAAGTATAATGTGTGGAGAAATACTATATAACATTTAAATGATGGTGTTTACCAACTGTTAATCAAGAATTTGATCCTTGCACAGTTGCACTTGAAGTTTTCTACTTCAATCGAATTTCTCTATATACCCAACACAGTTTCGTCTCAAAATCTCAAATAGACTTGACTTCGATAATATTACATATATGTCATCACGAGGGGCTTTGTAGCATAAAGATTCTGTACTAAATGTTCTGTTTTAGTCAGGAAAATAAAGATCTAATCTTTCCATTGGGAATTAATACTACATTATCTAAAGAGTCTATGTTTTGACCTTTGACTAACAAAAGTATGATGCAAATTAGCATGCTTCAGGTATAGAAGGAATGAAGGATAGCTGTACTTAATTTTATTATAGACTACCAGAATAAAAGCAACTAGTGGTTAAATTTCCAAAAACAAGACTAGCTTCTATCCGAGTACATAGGGTTACCCAGTCTAGGGCTGAAAAGGGGAACCTACTTTTTTTCTTACTGTAGCATAGGCCTTCGCCACTTCAAACGGGCGCTTCGCAGTGTCCAGATGATAAGTAGTAATGATAACATAATATAATTTAGGATTTATATGAAAAATTCACCTTGAATCTTAGATGGTATATACTCTTTTGACAGTGAGGTAAGCGAGTGCACAGACAATGCTTCAATCTCAAACTTGACTCCACTTTGCAGCAGCAACTGTAGTTCCAACCTTTTCAGAAGATGAAATAGGTTTTAAGAGGATTATTATTAGTATTATAGAAGAAGAAAGATAAAATACGAAGAACAATATCAACCTCCACTGTGGTACTCTCTGCAAATAGCAACGATTTAAAATTGCCTCTGTTTTTGTCCTGTCTGATGACAAACAGATAAAATTAAATGGAGAAAGCACAAGAACAGATGTATACTAAATCTACTTTAAAGGGAAGTGAATGTGGAATGACACCTTCAGCTGTCAAAGGAAGGAGACACTGTTGTGGAACATTATATTTTTCAGCATCTGAAGTAAATACTCCAAGCCATTGTATCTCAGGAAGCCTCATTATCTTCGCATCATATGCCATTTGCTTTAAATGTGTATATTGTTAAAAAAAAGATGATGTATCATTTTGGGCATATATTGAAATGTAATTATGCAATTATGGCTATGAAAGGCAACATCTTGCATATATCTGAAGACATTACCATTGAACCAAACCGGTATGTGGTCAAGATGTCAAAGCCATATGGATCACAATCAACCAAACAATAGGCTGGCAAGTGCAGCTGCTCAATGAGTAACCGCAAGAACCTATTTTATAAATAAACACAAGTAGAAATAACATCAAGATCAAAGTTGTTTTCTGTCTGTATTCTGAGACAAAACAAAAATAAATGAACGTTTACCTCCGTGTTGGAATATCGGGATAACCTCTGCCCTGTAAATAGATATAATTAGTGGCTAGTTCCTCTATAGATGTAACTCTAAAGACTCCCTTACCGTGATGACAATGCAACGATTAGCCTTGCAAAAACCATCATTTGCTAGTCGTTGGAATACTGCAATATGGAAAGCATGTAATAGTTTAATCAGTTTCAAATTGAAAGAATGTTGAACCCACAAGTCTTGTTGTAGGAAGCCCTCACCTGATTCCTTCTCCACGACTAGTATGTAGTCTGCAACACTGATGATGTCTATGAACAAGAATCAAAGAACACTTCAGGAATCTCAAACCCTAGACAGTTTTATGGGATAATATTAACAAGCATTATTCTTTCATTTACAAATCTTCTTTTTTATGATTTTATCGAAACACCTTTCACTTCTTCTACATGTACTGGAATAGAGCGTGCCTGCCAGAAAACCAGATATTAACCATCATTTTCAGTCCAGCAGCAAGTCAGCAACTTGTAAAAAGATGATATTTTCCTTCTTACAGCATTAGGGTGGTTTAGGCAGTTATATATCCTATCAGCTTCTGAGAATCTCAGCCATCCCATCACCAGTCTGAAACAATGATAAAGTCTATCATTTAGTTTTGATTTTTGATGCGGAAATAACTAATGAGTGATCTGTAACTGCAAGTCAACATTTTTTTTTGAAAGGCAACATAATAAGGATATTTGATAGTGTAACTTGCAAGTCAACATAATAAGAACATTTGATAGTGTTTCCGGATTTATGGAATGAAATTAATTTATTAACAATTTATACATGAAAGCAAGTTGAGTCTCCAAAATTAATATCTGGATTTTTTTGTATTGATTAAAAAAGAGGCATATTTGTAACTATTTTATCAGGTACCCACCCTTTTGCAACAGACACCTGCAAGGGAAGTAGCAGAACAGGATATTAGACCAACATTCTAGATATTCTACTTTAATAATGCAAGTTGTTCAGACCTTTTAAACTGGGTTAAAAAACAAATAAAGAAGAAATTCCAGCAGTCACTTAACCACTATGGCATGCTTATTTATGGAAGGCAGGGAAATGTATTAGTGATAAATCGTAACTCCATATCCGTTCTAAAAGGCAACGGAGTGGTCTCCCCGCTGGTGAACTGGCCCTGCCGGGCTTGCGGAAACACCACTCCTGGGTGGTGCGTGGAGAGCGAGTGAACCCCTCTCAGGGACTTGACACCAAATGAGAAAGAAAGAGAGAGGAGGGGACTACGCCAGGAGAGAGAGAGAGAGAGAGAGAGAGAGAGTATTATTTTAGTTAAAAAGGGAGGGAAAGATTGAGGGGGTTGCAAGATGACCATTGCCAATGTTTGAAAGATGGGAGAGGGGAAATGAGGTGGCATTAATGTAGCAGAAAGTTAGGAAGTGAAAAGGGAGACCACTCCCCATGCTCTAAATATCAAATAATAACAAAGTTAATGCATCTCAAGCAAGCAAAGGTAGCACATATCTCATGTGAGATTGATCATAAATGGCGATTGGCAATCCCCACGAATTCAGGTATCATAAGAACAAAGTATTTATTGGAGAGTCGTTGAAGGAGACCCTTTCATGAATATATACTTTTACTAGCAATTGAATAACGATAATAGAAAGATGAGGGCACTACATACAACATTTAGGTTGTGGCGACTGCACTGGAGAAGGATGCAGATGTCATTAATGGCATGGTCAACAACTGCTTGCTCTGGTATGAGATATAATAATAGAGAATTAGATAAAGTAAGAATATATATACTTATATAGCATAAAGACATGTTAGGCATGCACTTTTTTTGCAAATTTTAATATGCTTTTCTGTAAACTTAGATGGCGTAAGACTTTGGATCCTGGACATGCAACATCCAAATCATAGATTAGAAAACTCTGCTGTCAAAGCTACAAAGATTAAAAACCTAGAAGATTTGTATTCACCTCGAAACACAGAAGGATGCATGTAATAAATGTCTCTCTTTGACCCATGCTTTTTATCTTGCAAAAGTTGTTGCACAATAAGTAGCACTCTCAATAAAACATCTGAAACAAACATATAAATTTGTTTGAATGAGAGATCAAAGAAAGCTATTCAATAAGATCCTGCATGAGTCTCCTATAGCAATTTAGCAGAAAAATTTAATACATTGATCAAGCATACTCACCCAACCTACGTGTGTGGGACTCCCGTTGTAGCATGAGAATCTCTACTCCTTTAACCGAATCATGGCTGCAATAGCTGTGTAAAAGAAGCAGCACGGAAACAGTTATTCAGAGCAGTCTGTTTTTCATTGCATGTAAACATGACTTGAGAGTTCTACAAACAGATGTCATAAGACATTTGTTCCCTTCATGAGTCTCTTTTTATTATTTTAATGCACATTATGTCATATACTATTCTGATCGCTAAAGCAATGTGCTCTAAAATTGAATATCCACAATCTTATCCACCAATATCAACAATCTCACTAATATTTCCTACTACACTCCTCAATCCTCCAAGCTCTCAGCCTGTGGCCTTAAGCTCTTTAGGTTCTTTGGGTTTAGATTTGAATATTGCTTGGTCCAACTAGCTAACTGAGCCTCCCTTGTATCTATCATCCCAGGTATGCACCAGTTTGTCTCTCAGAAATATACCATGGGTTTTAGTGAAAAAGACTAAAAACAAGCATGTTATTCAGCTCAGAATTTTTTCAAAAATGGTTAAACTTCCTGAATCCTGATTCAGGAATGCTCCATGCATAAAGTACGGAATCAATGCCTCATTGTCTATTATGAACTTGTTCCTTCATCTCTTTCTTGTTAGTTGTGCAGATTGTTCTTTTTTCCAGACACATAACTTCAAAGTATTGACAACTGTCGTCTCGTTCTGAAAGCTTACAAGCAAGCTCACATGTTCACCTGTTCACCAGAAATTTCACTCTTCTTGGATCCCAACCCCAAAGCTATATTGCCATTAATGAAACTCAAAACTACCAAAAGTCTTATGATGCCATCAAAATAAGTCCGCTATCTAGAGGTAAATAAGTTACCATACCCCTAAAACATACATTTGAGTTTAGAGATTCATACAGTTCTTTTAACCATACATTCACGTTTATGAACAAGGGATGTTTGGATTAGCTTATTTTTCCGCCTTACGAGCTTATTATAATTTTTATAAGTTCTTAGGCCACTTTTTCAGGCTTACGATCTTAGAGCATCCACAATCCATACAACTCTTTAAGAGTTTAATGGATTGCCACATCATCATTCCACTATCTACACAACTTTCCTTATTAAACTTCACACTCCATACAACTCCATACAAAATGAGATCTTATATTAAATATATAAAAGAAATGAAGGTGGGGTCCATCAAAACTCCATACAACCATTGAGTGACCATTAAACTCTATCTTCACTCAACTCATCTCCCACTCCATACAACCTACATACAACTCTTATACCACTCTTATACTTCTTGCATTGGAGATGCTCTTATCAACTTTTAAGCAAGTGGCTTATTTATGTTTATAGGTGACAAGCTAGTTACTTTGCAAATTAGAATTCTAATAACCTCTTGAACCAAAAAATAAGCTAATACTAACATTAGACAATCGAGTTTACACATAACATAATACAAGCAGACAAAAGACGCCATTCATTTCCAAAATCTGCCCTTACAAACTTAGAACATGATTCTCAATCTCTAGGTTAAATTCGAAAATACTACACAAGGTATTTCAGATGTTTACCGAGTGTCTGACTGATCCAAACCTAGCGATTTCGTAGTAAACAATTAAGACTTTTGTACCACGTACCAAAAAATTAGGGAAATTATTTTTAACTAACCAGTTTCCAGAAGTATCAGTGCAATAATTACGAAAACGATGGATGCAAATCACCGGAGATCGACCATGGGCAAGATCTTCAACAATTGAACGAGTAAAAGCTGCAAATGCGTGCCAGGTTTCGTCCGGCGTGTACATGTTGCAAGGAACATACATTATTAGAGTAAATGATACGCAAAATCGATCAATTTGGATGCATATTACCTCTAATTTTCCGCAACAAATGGCTGGATCGTGAATTCGAAAGTTTTCCCTCCATTGTATTGTCCATCGTGTACGTTGATAAGCACTCACTTTGCTAATTAACATATACCAAACTACTCAAATTACTAACGGTTTCTTATTCTTATTCTTATATTTTTTATTTTTATTTTTATTATACATATATTTTTAGTTACAGCCGTAGTTACTTTTCATTCATCCGTCTACTTCTTCCCTTACATCATTTTTTTCCTTGCATCTCGCATTCATCCCTCAACAATTCTATATTTTCTTAAATATATAGAGTTAATTTTAAAGATAGTTAATGTGGTTTTGTCCAAATTTTATATTTAGTTCTTTAAAATTAAAAATTACACTGTTAGTTATTATGGTTAATGTTTTGTTTCACTTTTAGTCATTTAGACTAACTGGTGTTAAAGTTGACCGCTAGTCAAAGGGTAAAATGGTCATTTAATTATATTATCCTTGTTACCAAACAAGATGAACCTATTAAACTACTTCCAAACACACTTATTTAAGGGAGTTTGATTCTGATGTCATATGTTCATATGGTTTAGATTTGGTTTTAGTTTCTATGCATCAAATGTTTGATTAAAATTTCACATTATGATGATTTTGGTTTCATATGTTATCTGTTTTGCAACCACCACATATGTGTTGTTCTTCGATTGCAAAACTGAGTTTTAAGGTTTGTTTACAAAACTGAGTTTATGTGTTGTTCTTCGATAGCATGTGGTGGTGGTTGTATGGTGGGCTGACGGTGGGGACAAAGCTAGAGGAAGGTGGGTTGGATTTTTTTTATTATTAAATAATGTTTAAATAATTAATAATGAATAAAATTTTATAAATTGATTAAACCATGTTTGGAAACAAGGATAAGAAAGAAAAGGACGAAAATACCCTTTGACTAACGGTCAACTTTAAAGCCGGTTAGTCTAAAGAACTAAAAGTGAAACAAAACGTTAACCATAAGGACTACCAGTGTAATTTTTGAGTTTAAAGGACTAAATGTGAAATTTGGGCAAGACCACAGGGACCATCTTTGTAATTAACTCAAATATATATGAACGTAGAGAGACGAGAGATATAAAGAGAAGGACACTCACTTAAAATGAGTGAGAACCATCTCAAAACACTTGTTTAGAGTGAAGGGGGTGAGGGTAATTATGTGAATGGGCCTCACATTCCATCAAGCTGAATGGATGCACAAGATCTAATAAGTGACAACGAGAGTGGATCTAAACCAAAGTTGAATGTAACGTCGCGGGTTTTCAGAAGCTTGATTAATAAAATATTAATTAAGACATCAACTATTTAACCAAAAGCATGTTTAACAAACACAGCGGAAGCTACTAGTTAGTTATTTACACCAACCGTATTATAAGTTTTAACAAAAGAACCCAACGATGTTACCAAATATCTGCCGACCATTAGAACCAGTATCAGAGTTACGAAAACATAACCAAAAGTGTTCCCCAAAAATTCCAACTCGGCAGTACAACCATAGTTCTAAATAACGTAAGGCGTGGCGTGGCGGCGAGGTCAAGCCTCAAGCTTTAGGAGACGTGGCGAGCCATGGCGTTTTTTAAGGCGGCACTTAAGGCGGCAATTTTGTATAAATTTTATAAATATTTATATTCAATTTATCAATATTAATATACAAATTACACAAAGTTGCACAAATTAGGAGCAAAGTAACATATACAAATTACAAAATACAAATTTATAGAAGTTCAATACACGCGATCACAAAATGTATATAAAAAAGTCAAAAAAAATTTAAAAATATATTTTTTTGCACGCCAGGCCATAAAAAACTCGCCATTTGGCACGTAAAGGCGCGCCTTATGCCGCCTTGTCTTATGCCACGCCTAACCCCGCCTCCAAGGGCTGTTTCTTAACGTCGGAGTCGCGCCTCGCGCCTTGGCGCCGCCATAGCGCCGCCATGGCGCGTTTTTTAGAACCCTGAGTACAACCATATCATAGTACCCAACCTCGTCAACAACTATTTACCTGCAATTAGGAAAGAGTACATGGAGAGGGTTAGCTATAAATAGCTAGTGAGCAACGATTAAACATAGTATCATAACAAGAATCTCATAGCATGCAAGGCATAGCACAGATAACAACAAGTCTACCCTAACAGCTAGCGATGTTTCGGTATAGCCAGGAGGAGTCACATCTTGCAGGGTTGTAAGCCCGACTCAATGATCCAAATTGGGGGAACCGAATACATCATATCATATCGCGCTGGTGGGGGAGCGGGTAACAGTCCACCATTGCATTAACGAGCGGGGAAATGGAACCCCTATCGGGATCAGTGGGAACTGAGAGCCCATAGTATCAAGTTGAGGCACGGAGGTTTTGCAAGAACCCCGATTCGCGATCGACGAATCACCGTACCCCAAACAGCTAACAAAGTGCTGGTACGAACACGTATTGGCCGACTCTGGCCGCATCATAACAAAGTTGGCCTACAAAAGTCATAGTATAACAAAGTGGCCTACTTAAGCCCATAGCATCAACACATATCAAATTATAACATAATTGGCCTACTCAAGCCATATCATATCAAATATCTAACACAGGTTTACCATGGTTATATAACGAATTATACCATATCAATTAACAACACATAATTTGAAGGGTTTTTAGGGGTATTAAGCAGATTTAACATGCACAGCGGAATAAATAACAAAAACCCCCTTGCAGTGATCTCATCTAATTCATGAGGGAAACATAAAACTAAAAAAAAGTGGATTTAGGGTTATACCTTTATGATGATCAAAACTTTGATTCCAGATAGCTAAAGGTAAAACACCGCTACTGCACCACCTCGAACAAGCTGCTAGACCGCTTAAGGACTTCACCAAACGATCAAAAACTAGTGTGTATGTGTGTGTGTGTTAGCACCGATCACCCCCTATGGGGTGCTTGGTTCGGCCGTACGTCGAGAGAGGGAGGGGAGGGATTAGGTTTTTTTTATTCTTTTGCAATTAGTTGTCTCATGTGTGATTTCTTGAGAATATATATATATATAATAGCCTCATTAAGTCCAATCTCGTTTAATTAAAGTCTAACTTTAATTAAACTATTAACTTATTGCAAAACATACCCTTGGACCTTCTAATTAATTAACTAGTCCAGTTAATATTTAAACTAAATCTTAATTACTCCTTTTAAATAATAAATAACTTTTATTATTTTTTCTTTCAATAATTAATTAACTAATTAATTATTTCCACACACAACTTGGTAAAATCCAATTGGTTCTAATTGGGTGTGTAGCAGTGTGATCCTTTAGTGTCTTATAGCATTGGACACGATGACACGTGTTATCTATCTTTGCACACAATCTAACATAAACAATAACTTACCCTAAGCGTGGTACAACATTCTTATTGTGATGCCTAAGGTTAACCGATACTTACCTCAAAGGTTACAACAGGCAAATGTAGTGTTCGGTATCCTCTGGTTCTTCAGAAGTGCCTAACACATCATTTACAGGATTGTCAACACATTATATTCAACATATTTGACTTTAAACATAAACTACAAAACTGCCAAACTGCACCACTACTTGCGGTCGCATGCATCATCCATGCGGTCGCATGCATCATCCATGCGGTCGCATGGACCCTTAAAAATACACCTTGCGATCACATGGACTTCTTGGACCGCTTGCGAGCGCATGGACATTTCATGCGGTCGCATGGACCGCTTGCGATCGCATGGACCTTCCATGCGGTCGCATGGACCTCTGTTACAGTAAGCTTCGTCCCTGTTCGAACACAACAACTGTAACTCGTGTTTTTGTCACCCAAATCGACAAAAACTCAATCCCAATTGTACATAAACATTGTTTGACATCCCTTGAAGCTTACCAACACTTATTTGTCACAAACTAACAATTAGAACTTGATTTACACCTTCAATTTTCACTACTTTCTTCAAGAACACAAACTTAGGTTTCAATGGATAAATACTTACAAATAGGATGAAGATGAAACAGATTAATAACTTATATCCAGCTATGAACCCTTCTTGCTACTGATTTCACCTTGATTTCTTCTTCACAAGTGCAAGAGTTAGTGTAGGTGTATAGTACGTATGTGTGTATGTGTTTAGTATGTGTGTTAGTGTGTGTTTTAACTCTCTCCAGGGGATAAGATAGAGAGGAGAACGACTTTGGTTATTTAATAATTAAAACGCGGTATTTTGTTCCCCTTTTTAACTTACAACTTATCCCTCGTTTACCCGTTTCAACTAACGAGGATATATTTGGAACCATTACCTAAAACGGGTTACTAACTTATCAATTTTATCTATTATCATAATTATTTTACATATCACCTTTTTATCACATATAACCAACAAATAACACAGTTAGCAACAAAATACATTGATTAAAATCAATGTACAAACATATAAGCACAAAGTACAATAACTAACTACTAGGCCCTATTTTGGGATGTTACATTGAATATACTAACTTAATTACAATATTTCTTTTTGGACCTTTTGTCAAGAAAAAGGAAGTAAATGTTAAAATTAGTCAATAAAGGTAAATTTATCTTCTTTTTCCTCATTATCCACACATCTCTCTTTATTCTCTCTACTATCTCACTAGTCTTGCCTTAACTGTCGATCTATCACCACCGTCCCATCCCTACTATCTCTCCATTGCACCAACTTAGTCGTCTCCACCATGTCCTGAGTTAAAGGTGAACAAATATGTTTTTTTTTGAAGTTGAAGTTTAGGATTTTTTTTTTAACTTGGGGATGAATACGTATTTTCTTTTTGAACTTGAAGATGAACAAATATGTTCATCTCCCTCTATGCACATGTAGGTAGTTCATGTGTTCATCTCCCAGATGAACAAGTGTTTATGTGTTTGTAAGTTTGTTGTGTTCCATATTAGGTGTTCAAGTCTGTTGTTGGTTAAACGTGTGAGGTGAACGATTTAGATCTAGCATAAATTTAGAATCAGTAAACGATTTAGATCCGGTGTTTGTGTGTTTGTGACATGAACATATGAATGATGTAGATATGGGTTTGTGACAACACATGAATACTTAAAAAACATATGAAATTTTTTTGAGGATGAACAAACGAAGAACAAGTACTCATTAATGAATCTAAATGGGTTAAAGTCACTAAACACAAACGTGTTTTCCCCCATGTTCCGATATGACACATTAACTCTTTTTTTACACATCTCGCCATTTAACTAACAAAAAATGTGTCGATATGCTCATTTCGTGACTTGCAACCTGCTCACCCAGTTTCAGCCCGTTATTTGCAAATTTTTGGTCGATTTTTTATCGTTTAGCGTGATTTTTTTGTAAAATCTTGTAAATTATCATTATACCTTTCAAATGTTACCAAATTCACGAATTTTCGTCAAGTATTGAGGGAGAATTTCGAGGTCAAAGTTTCTTTTTTGTGTTAATTGGTTCGAAAACAAGGCAGAAAAAAGATGTTTTTTTGCTCGATTTTTGATCATTTTACATAATTCCTTTTTATAGATTATCGTAGATAATCTTTTTACCTTTCAATGGACACCAAATTCATGAAAAACCATCAAGTGTAGGCCAAGTTATTGCTAATTAAAGTCGATAATGACCCTATTCAACACCCTTACGGTATTTTGATGAATTGACACATTTGAAACTCGTTTTTATTCGTTCTTTTGGTACTACTTGATAGACAACTTGATTAGCTTTCTATAGAGTCAAGAATTATTGTTTTTTTGTTAAGTGTACATGAAGAATGTTGGCTTCAAAGTTTCGTTTTCAAAGTGAAGAAAATTGGGAATGAAAATGACTAGCTATTGCAGGTCAAAATCAACAAAATGGGTATAATAACACGTTTTTTACAAGTTAAATGACCAGATGTGTAAAAAAAAATTAATGTGCCATATCGGAACATCGGAGAAAACATGTTTCTGTTCAGTAACTTTAACCCAATCTATATTACTATAAAAGTTTTAATAAATAAATGCTATTAATTTACAAGAAATGGTGTAGTGTCACATAATATATCATGTAAGCAGAAGCGAAACAATAACTTAATGATTAGGTAGTTATCAAGTAAGATCATCATAGCCTTTTTTGTTACACTGTATTTCCGAGTTAAAATTAGGGAAGAAATGAAAAGGTTTTGAAAGGAAAATGAATTTTCAGTTGTGTTCCCAAGTTTTATAGGGGAGGAAAATAAAGGTTTTGGAAAGAAAATTATTTCTTATTTTCTTTTCTGATTTTCCTCCCAAAGTAGGAAACCTTTTGGAAGGAAACAAACTTCTTCTCTAATTTTCTTTCGAATTCGGGAACGCGCAATAACAAAAACATTTTCCTTTTTCTTATTTTCTCTTCTCCATTTTCTATTCTTTCATTTTCTTTTCACATATAACTCTGGAACACAACGTTATAAATTGAAATCTATAGTCCTTTCACAGCCTAAGAAATTAGACACGAATTTCGACTTTTAAATTATCTTTCTCGACGATTTTCGCTTTCATATTTATATATTTATTTAACACCCCAAATTTTTTAGTATTAGAACAACGCAAGATAATATTATGATTTGATCCCCTATTAAGAACTTTGAATCATTTCACAATCATAAAAAAAATTTACATTTCCATAAAAGGTCTAAAGTAATATAAAATTAACTAGCAGTGTACCCGCACAATTCTGTGGCGGTAAATAGTTTTTTTTTTCATGTCGTTTTCAAGGATGTAACGCGTAATTCAATGTCACGAAAAAAATTCAGCAACATGTCCGATTTTTTGTTCAATTTATCTTATATTTGTATCAACTATTTTATTAATTTAAAAATAAATTCTAAAAAAACATTAAAAAATTAAAAAAGATTTATATTTATGAATAAAGAAGAGAGAAGTTAATAAGATTTTGAATATTATATTGATGTGGGTGAATGTGTTAGTGGGAGAATATATATTTTAAATATATAAAAAGATAAAGTTTATTAGGATAGAGAAATGGTTAAAAATTGAGTGGATGAGATTAATTTAGATAAAAAGAATGGTGAAGATTAGAGATTGACATAATTTTAAAAGGTTCTTAAAAGTTAAGAGGAGAGATAGTGTTAAATGAGTTATATAGTAGCATAGATTAATTGATTCAAAGCATAGTTTTCAACACGACAATTGCCATCCAATAAAAGGGTTTTTAATGCGAAAAACAAAATTGATTAGTTGTATTTACTATATTAGAGTATTTCCATTGTGCTTTCTAAAAAATAAATAAACATCAATGTAAGTATAAAGCTTGTTAGCTTAGCAAAAACATATAACTTACATAGCACACTAGTTGTGTACACACCACACAATATCCATTCTTACATATACCATAGCAGTACATTGAACAATTGTTTCCCTCAATCACGGTTCTCAAAACTCACATAGCCTTCCCATATTAGCAAGGTTTTCACATATCTTAGTTAGGTCTAGTTGTTTGTTTCCATATTTGTACAACTTTCAAACTTTGCACATAATCGCATTAGTTACAATTACACATACATATAACATGGCCATTTTAAACTAACATAATACAATATGTTAGCATAACCCACTTGACAAGAACAATAACAAATATGAAACACAACAGGTGATGGTCCCGTAATGTATACAGATGAAGCAATGCTAGATGATAATCTTACTAGTGTGTGTTTGTGTGTGTATTCGGTTTTAGAGAGAGAGCCGAGAGAGAGTATGAAGAACACAAACACAAGTAAGAGAATATGCAAAGCTTTTTTGATAATGTGGGGGAAATGCCTTTATATAGCATTTCCCCAACTTTGAGTAATTACATATTACACCCCTCACTTTAATATTTCTAACAATCTCCCCCTAAGTGAGGTGTGTAATCATTCACAATAAATAAATACATAAATCATTCATAGGTTGATTTGTTGCGAATCCCGAATGCCACTTGCCACTTCCTTACTTGCCTTCTGTTTGACAATGTAGTCTTCATCTGTTCTACAGCTTGATAGGCTTGGACATATTGATCATAAGTGTAGGCATCACGGTTATCCCATACCTTCTGATGTATCTTGTGATGAAGGATTTTCAAAGTGTCATCTGAGTAGGACATCAGCTCATCAAGTCTTATGAAGATCTTTTTACCTTTGGTTTTCTTGGAGACGACTCCTCGTTCACCCTTGAAGCTTTCATGTCCTTCATCAATCACAGTCAACTCTTCAAGCTTTTCTAAGTCTGGATGGCTTTGGTTAGGCTTTAAGAGATTGATTTTCCTGTAATTGTTCTCGGCTCGAAGTTGCAGGTCATGCTCCTCTATGAATTCCATCAGATTTCTTAAATATCTCATCAAAGCAGCTCTCCTAAATTCTTCTTCTGGCCACTTTCCTCTCTTCTGAGAAAGAGTGTCAAAGATAAAGCTAATGTCTTCAACTTTAACAAACCTAAGATCTGCTTTAGTGAGGAAGTATGTTAGGTTGTTTGCTCTCTTGACGTGAAAAATGGCATACTTTATTCTGAAGGTTGTTTGAGTGTAGACATTGATGAGTTCAATGATTGGATATTCTGATTTGTTCTCTTCTGGATTAGATATAGAATGAATGAGGATGTGTTCATATCTTCTTCTTTGCTTATCATCCATGTTCCGCAACTCGGGAGGGATTACTTGTATTTGTTCGCTGCTAAAGATGTCTGAGATTCTTTCTTCAAGATTAGCAGCATTGACGAAATATGGTTTCCATATAGGTTGTTGCCCAGCACTTCTAGTAAGCATGTTGCTTGCATCAAGTCCTGGATCCCCACGATACACTGGAGGAGCAGGTGGCACTGTGAATCTCTGTGGCAAGGGACATTCTGATTCTCTTCTGAATTTTTCAGCTGCTTCTGTTTGTCTGTTTCTCTCCAAAATATCAGCAGCTGATTCTTGAAATTGACCATAAGGAGGAGGGAATTGTTGATGAACTTCAAAGTTTAATCCACTGAGAACCATGGACACATCAAAGGATGGTTTCTTCTTTTTAGGCTTTCTCCTAGAAATTGCTAACCTTTCTTTCTTTCTGAGTGCAAGCTCCCTTTCACTGGGGATATCATAGAATCTGTCAACAACTCTAGGTGAGGCTGGACGTGTAGCAACCCCGGTGTATTCATCAATATCTCTGAACATATCTCGAATTTCAGGATCCTCAGGTTCCTCCCCTGGTTGAGCAGAACTGCTTTCTCCCATATGCCTTGCAGGTGATGTGTGTATGGACTCATATAAATCCTCCATTTCTTCCTCTGAGTCGCTAGACCATTCAAACATCTCGGCATGGGACTGCTCGTAAGGTATTTCACCTTCTTCGAGATCAATTGGCCTCTGTTCAGATTGTTGCTGAGGTACGTAAAGTACAATTTGTTTGTCAGCATTTTCCTTTTGTTGTTGTTCATAAACTTCATCGGCCAATTGTTGTGCAGTTTTCTGTTGTTGTTGTTGTTGTTGACTTCTAGACCCAGCTGAACTTGTACCTGCAGATAAGTATGAACTGAGACGGCGA
Organism: Pulicaria dysenterica; assembly: GCA_947179395.2. NCBI lineage: Eukaryota > Viridiplantae > Streptophyta > Magnoliopsida > Asterales > Asteraceae > Pulicaria > Pulicaria dysenterica. The sequence goes on from OX359291.1 coordinate 21,055,025, forward strand.
ACAGGTACAATTGGTACATTTGCAGCCTTAGAGAGAGAAGTCATATATATTCTTCTTCTTTTCTCCCCCTCGGGTTGATCATCAGGATCTTGATCATCCCGCCTCCTTTTACTTCCCTGAGCCTGAGCCTGACAGGTTTGTTCAAGTAGTGTCAGCCGGTCAGTAACCTTTGAAAGTGAAGTATAGAAACCTCTGGTGATCCCATTTATCTTGTTGTTTACATCTTCATGAAACTCTTGAAAGTCATCTATGGAGATTCCCGATGGACGCTGTTCGTTGCGAAGAGTAGTCAGAAGGTCTTGATCATCTGCAGATTCTGGCCTTGCTCAAGAAGTCTAACATACAACATGCTCTTTAAAGCATCCACTGACATAATAGCAGGATCAGGTTGTGGTTGTGGCTCTGGAACTGGAGGACGAGCAGCAAGGAGTGTTTCAATTCTGTTTAGCTGCTCAGCTTGGGCCTTGGAGGCTTGCTCGATCCGATCCAACTTTTGATTAGTCATCTGCAGTTGTTGGTGGATTGTTGACACGGCTTGTTGAATTTGTTGTTGAAGTTCTGCACGTGTAACAAACCCGGAATCACGAAGACTTCCGGTTGAAGTACTAGCCACATAGGCAGTACTACCGACTGGAGCAGCAGGGATTTCCTTCCAATCCTCGAATGGAACCTTGAAAGGTACCACCTCTGGAAGTTGAGGAGACTTGTTGAGCCAACAAGCTCAGTGCATCGATTGTTACCCTGTGTTGGTCAAGATATGCGGAAATCCGCGGTATGTCTAATCGTTCATCAAAAGGAGTCGAGGACGAGGTAGACGGTCCTCTTTGTTCAATAGGTCGGACACCCGAATGGGTTAGACCTAGGGAATGTGTAATAAAGACGGTGCCTGTTGAGAAATACCGTAGTAGCTAGGTGGGGTAGAAACTTGCACGGGTGGGATCATCGCGACTTGTTCAATATGAGGCCCAGCAGTGTCAGGCCCCATAGTGGATGTGGTTTCCCGGCTTTCTTGGTGTAGGGGTCCCTCAGCACTCTCCTTTTCTTTTCTCACCTCCTCTCTTTCACTCGAACTCCTAGCTAAACTATCTTCCTCTTCACCACTACCTGGACCATATCCGGCATATTGATTAGGATCTAGTAAAGAATCAGGAGTGATAGAGCCAGTTTCAACATATATATCAGGAGATGGAGAGACAACTGGAATGTCATGGTCAGGGGCAATGATGGCATTGCGAATGATAGGAATGGTAGTTGTTTGGGCAGGTGAAGTCAAAGAAATGACCAGACAACCAGGTTGGGGGATGGCCTGAGTAGTTTGAACGGGGTGAGTCTGATCGGGATAGGTAGTATGTGGGTCAGTAAGTTTCATGAAGAAGGGTGTGCTTTCTGCTGGTTGTTCGATTGGGTGCTCAGGGGTGCCCATGGGAGATATAACAGGTCCAAAGGCAGGGGCACCTCCTGGATGGGAAGCAGACTCATCATGAGAAGAACTGGATGACTCAGAAATATCAAGATCAAGTTCAGTAAGAACAGCTTGGGTTCGGGTGGTCTGAGAAAGTGATTGAACGATGGCTTGAACGGTGGTGGGATCATATGCATCCCCTCCCTCTCTAGTCTCATCACCTTCACCCTCTTCACCGCCTCTCTCAACATTTTCTCTCTGCACGTCCCTCTCAGCATCTCCCATAGATGACTGAGGCCTATTTTCTACTTTCTCACCAGGTGCTACTCCTCCCTGGGCAGGTCTGGCCGGCTCTGGCCCGACCATGGGAGGTATTCCTACACTCTCCCTATAGCTCACAAGAATATCATTCTGTTCACAAAGGTCAAGCAGAGATACAGGGAATGGTCTTGGAATTGGCAGATTGGCTGGAACAGCAGGTTTTACATGCAATAAAAGTTTAGGAGTAATAGAAGGTAAACCTGTCCGGCGAGGAATATCAGCATTCCTATCCATCACATACTGGATGATCATTGGCAGGAAGCGGTGGTAGGGCAGCAAGTTAGCATCCTTTTTCTTCTGTGAGTTCTTTCTTAGCATAGTTGCCTTGATATCTTGAAAGAGCAGGAATGCATAATCCACATGCAAGTGGTTGGCTGCAGCAACAAAGAGTTTGAGTTGGTTCTCCGTTAGGAATTCGTAGCCTGAATGCTTTGGAGTGAGACATCTTTGAAGCACCGTCATGAATGTATTATACTTTGGATGCAAGCCGGTGCGTTTGAATTGACCTTTCTTGGTGAGTTCACCATCATATCCCATCTCCAATATAGCTGCAAGACATGCATCCTCGTCTGGGATTTCGTCAAAGTCTGTTGCAGGAGGTCTGCTGTCTGCTCTGGGTAGAGCAAAGATTGTTCTGAGGCGACTAAGAGATATATTGACTTGAAATTCGTCAACCTCTGCATGGATTACCTCATAACCCCTGTTATTTTCCCGCACATCACATGTTTTCCAAAATTGTTGCACGTATAGTTCAGGAACATGTGTGCCTGTTGTAGCTGGGTTATATGTGAGGAGAAGGTTTAGGGGGTGAATTTTAAGAATCTCGGTGACAATGGGATAGGATGGGTTTTTAAGTTTGGTTAGGTCGACATAATGATTGTTTTCATGAGAGCCAGTGTTAAGAAACTCGGCTCGGGGCATGATCTCCTCTGGGTCACGTACAACTTGTGCCATCTTATGTGTCAAAGAGATAAAACAGTTAAATTTAGAATAAAGAGATATGCAAGAAAACACCATTCAGCTTTGAATGTTTGGTCAAACTGTGATAAGTGAGTAAAAGTTGACCAAGTTGACCAAAACTTTAGAGTTTGAAATTTTGTGAAAAACCTTAACTCTGAAAAACCCCATTGTGTACAGGATGATTTTAAGCATAAAAAAGTTGTTTTGTCACTTTTAATATAGCAATTAGATAGTAATAAACAACTTTGTAGTACTGAAGTATAGTCAAAAAAATCATCCTAACACCTCTTTTCGAGCCAAATATATAGTTTTTAGTGAATACTCATACACCTCAAGAACACGAAAAACACTTTTTGAGATTGGTGAAATATTTTTACATCAAAGTGTTCTCCATGTGTTCAATATACCCATCGCATACTTTGTTTCATCAAACGAGTTTGTTTCGTGTCCCAAAAAGCCCTTAAAAGTCTCAAAACCTACTTTCGCATACAGGTGTTCTAAGGCCGAAAAATACCCTTTTAACTCAAAATTTTCAAAAAGTAACCCGTACAAGTTGTTACCTTTGTTATAAGGAGTGTTTTGAGACTAAAAGTGTAAATTTTGGCAGAGTAACGAAAGGGTTAGTGATTTCAAGTAACCAAAAACGAGAGAAAAACGTAAGTGATTTTGAATTTTGATCGCATAACTGATTTGATGGGGGATGGGACGGTTATAAAGTGAAAGGACACGTGTCACGTGGTGATTGGTTGGGTAAATGGTGAAAAAACGCGGCTGATAAAAGTGTTCAATCGCATGCGATTCACACTTTGGTGTGTTAATCGCATGCGATTCAGCACAAGTGTTGGTCAGATTGTATCACCTCATACGAATCGCATGCGATTCACACCTTTTCACTTCAATCGCATGCGATTGAAGTTCAGTTTAGGTATGCAATTGATCCTTGGTGCCTATTGTTAGTCTATCGCATGCGATTTAACGGATAAGTGACGTGTTGCAATCTCTTGCGATAGCCTATCAATGTGATTGAATCCCATGAAATTGAGCCTATACTTAGAAAATTATCATTGTGTTGAGTTTGTGTGATTCCATGCGATTGAGTCATAGAATGCGATTGACTGTGAACAAAGCTCAATGCGATTGAGTCATAGAATGCGATTGACTGTGAACAAATCTCAACACTTAGAAATTTTCTGAAAACTTCAAAGTATCTGGAATTTTGAGTTGAAAAATTTTATATTCCAGGATACTTTGATTTGAGTTGTTTGTTTATTTTGACACACTCACCCTAGGCTGTTGTATTTATTTGTTAAAATTTTGGGATTGTGTCAAGTGTAAACTTCTCCCTCTACACATGTGCACAATGTGTAATGTGTATCAAATTTCTCCCCATACACATTTGCAACTTGTGTAACACCAGAAATATACTCCCCCTGGAAAGATGCAGCAGACATCTGCACAGAGAACAAACAGTATAACACCTACTCTAAAAGAAAAGAAAGGAAAAGAAAAATGGATAACAGTATGCTAGATTTGTAGATTGAGCATCCCTAACTTGGATACCAACTCAGTGAATCGACTTTTCGTCTAATGATTTGGTAAACAGGTCAACTAGCTGATTTTCAGTAGGAATATACTGTAGCTCAATTAATCCTTTCTCAACGTTATCTTTTATGAAGTGATAACGGATATCAATATGTTTAGTTTTAGAGTGGTGTACCGGATTGCAGGAGATGGCGATGGCAGACTGAGAGTCGCATAAAAGTGGAATTTTGTCATACCTGAGACCAAAATCTGATAGTTGAGTATGTATCCATAGACTTTGTGAACATCACATTGCCGCAGCAACATACTCAGCTTCTGCTGTAGAAGTGGATACACAGTTTTGCTTCTTTGATGCCCAGCAGACTAACCGCTCTCCCAGAAAGTGTGCACTGCCAGAGGTGCTTTTCCTATCAATCTTGCATCCAGCATAGTCAGTATCGGAGTAAGAATGAAGATCCAGATTTGAGTCCTTGTGATACCACAGACCAAGATCCATAGACCCCTTGAGATATCTGAAAATTCTCTTAACAGCTAACAGATGTGACTCCTTTGGATTCGCCTGATATCTAGCACAGAGACAGGTAGAGAACATGATATCTGGACGACTTGCAGTTAAGTACAGTAAAGATCCAATCATCCCATGGTAAGTTTTGAGATCCACTGAGGAACCATCTGGATCTGCTGATAGTTGTGCTTTGGCAGCCATGGGTGTAGAGATAGGATTACAGTTGAGCATATCGTACTTCGTGAGAAGAACCTTGATATACTTGGACTGGAAAATGAAAGTGCCATGACTCAACTGTTTCACCTGGAGTCCGAGAAAGAATGACATCTCTCCCATCATACTCATTTGAAACCTGTTTGCCATGGTTTGTGCAAACTCTTCACTGTACTTTGGATTCGTAGATCCAAAGATGATGTCATCCACATATATCTAGACAAGGATTTTGTCCCTACCTTTAGTCTTTGTGAATAGAGTGGTATCTGTCTTTCCCTTTGAATAACCCTCACCTATCAAGTACTCAGATAAGACATCATACCATGCACGTGGGGCTTGTTTTAAACCGTACAAGGCCTTATCTAGAATATAGACATGGTTAGGGTATTTAGAATTGATAAAACCTTCTAGTTGTGAGACATAGACTTCTTTTTTAAGTACACCGTTGAGAAAAGCTGTCTGCACATCCATCTGAAAGACGCGAAAGCTGCGAGAGGCTGCATATGCAAGAAAGAGTCGTATAGCCTCAATGCGAGCAATGGGGGCAAAAGTTTCATCATAGTCAATGCCCTCTTGTTGATTGTATCCTTTAGCCACCAACCGAGCCTTGTTTCGGACAATCACTCCATCCGAATCTCTTTTGTTCTTGAACACCCATTTAGTTCCAACAACAGATTTCCCATAAGGCAGAGGAACTAATCTCCAGACTTTGAGACGATCAAATTGGTGAAGTTCTTCTTGCATTGCAATCACCCAATCAGGATCATCTAATGCCGCACAAGTCTTGGTGGGTTCAATCATACTCAAGAAACCTGCGAATTGACATTCATTGGCTGTTGCTAATCTTGTTTGTATGCCAACTAAGGGATCTCCGATTATGTTCTCCTCAGAGTGATGTCTGGTCCATTTTATTTCATGAGAGGTAGAGGATGAAGGAATAAGATCTTGAATGTGTCTTGCCTCTTCTTCATCCTCTCTGGAGAAATTTGGGTCTGAATCAAACACAGGTGAGCTATCTTGGTCAGCTATCGGAGCAGTCACAAGGGGTTGTGTGACTGGGACAGATGTAGAATCCTCAGTATATAAATCAGCAAATGGATTCGTCTCAGTGACCGTAGGATCTGTGATAGAAACACTTGTCTGTGCAGTTGTGTTGTCTCTGTTATCAGTCAAAACAGGAGAAGATTCAGATCGAAAGAAATCAAACATAAAGTCAAGATTAGTATTTGAACTGGATGAAATGTCTGATTCTTTATGTTGAAGTACTGGTCCTGAACAGGTAAGTTCAGAAACAACTTTCTTTGATGTTGGTGGTAAATCAGTGACATCTGGTGTATCATCAAATGTTACATTGATGCTTTCTATGATGCTCTTTGTTCATCTTTTTAAAACTCGATATGCTTTAGACTCAGTGGAATAACCTAGGAAAATAGCTTCATCAGCTTTTGGAGCAAACTTTCCTAGATTATCTTTTTCATTTAATACAAAGCACATATTACCAAAGACATGAAAGTATTTGATATTAGGCACTATGCCATTTGCCAGTTCCTAGGGAGTCTTATCAAAACGTTTATTAATGAAAGAGCGATTCTGTGTATAGCAGGCAGTGTTGATGGCTTCAGCCCAAAAGGAAGGTGGGAGCCTAGAGTATGACAGCATGGTACGGGCAGCTTCAACCAAGGTTCTGTTTCGTCTTTCGACCACACCATTCTGTTGTGGAGTGTATGCTGCAGAGAACTGATGGTTGATCCCAACTAGGTCACAAAAGCTTTTCAGAGCATTGTTTTTGAATTCTGTTCCATTGTCTGTACGGATTGAGACAACACTCTGACCATACTTGTTCTGCTGCTTCTTGATGAATGTGATAATTGTTGGAGTAGCTTTATCTTTAGCACGCAGGAATTTGACCCAAGTATACCTGGAATAGTCATCTACCATGACTAGGATATACTTCTTCCCATGCTTGAACTGAATTCTCATAGGACCACAGAGATCCATATGCAGGAGATCTAAAGGCTTGGTAGTGCTAAACACTTGCTATGATTTATGAGACGCCTTCTTCATTTTTCCCTTCTCGCAGTCTGCACACAGATGATCCTTCTTGAACCTTAACTTGGGAATGCCTCTCACCAAGTCACCCGTGACTAGTTTGTTGATATTTTGAAAGTTCAGATGAGAGAGTTTTCGGTGCCATTGCCAAGTAAGATCATTTGAAGCTTCGGACAGAAGACACACAAATGTAGGAGAATCATATTTCTCCAAATCTACGGAATACATGTTAGATTTCCTAGAGCCTGCAAGTAGTTCATCACCAGTCTCTGTGATCACATAACATTTGTTCTTCTTGAACACGACTACCAGATCTTTGTCACAGAACTGTCCGATGCTAAATAGATTATGACCCAATCCTTCAACATAGGAGACTTTCTTGATCTTGATGTGCTTCTTCTCAATGTCTCCGTACCCCATTATTGGTGCAACATTGTCATTCCCAAAACGTACAGTCCCGGAGTACTTAGGAACGTAATTTTTTAGAAGACTTTTGTTGCCAGTCATATGCTTGGAGCAACCGGAGTCCAGGTACCACAAGTGAGGCGCCTGCAAAAAGAGAAAAGAGCACGTTTAGGTCCCCATATATGAATGGGTCCTTGTATGTTAGTTCCTACAGGTGAGAGAGTTGCAGTCATAGTAAGTTCAGAGGACGAAACTTCTAAAGATTTATGCTTAGGAACCCAAGCTTGTTTAATCTTTGGTTTAGAGGAAACAGAATTGGTTATGATTGGTTTGCTCGGAGGTTTCGTGACCACTGTTGGTATGACAGTTGATGAAGTCGGAGATTGAGGATTCGATCGAGTTGCGGAAGCGTTTTGTTTGCGAATCCATGTTTGCGAGGAATTCTTAAGAATTCTCTGTGGCCTCGGTGCATCAACTTGCTTTTGATGAACTGGAGCACTGCGATTAGTAGGTTTTTCTACTCGTTGAATGGATGATGGTTTGGGTTTAGAATATTTGGAGATTTTTTAAGGGGAATTGTGAAAACGCTTTTGAGAATGCAAGTTTTTTTCCTGTGCAATCCAAGCCCTTTTAAATGCTTCATAGCCCTACTGTCTGTAGACTTCCAGTTCTTTGATTGTGAGTAATCGTTTGGATTTGTTTAAGCGTTTGAGTGCATGTGATTGACGAGTGGTGATCCACTGATGAATGATGTGTCCTTTTGAATTTAAAAACGGGACACAGACTTGGTTAGCATAAAAATCAGTCCAATCCTCACATGGTTTAATGCCTAAAGATTTACGCAATTGATCATAACAGCATTTAATTTCACAGTGTCCATGAGTACAACCATCACTCATACAAAACATGGTAGAAGCAATTTTGTCTTGCGAACAGGAATGATTACAGACAGAATCAAACATCAAAATATTTTCACAGACAAGTTTCAAATTTGAACATTTCCTAGTGGATCTCGGAATTACTCTCTTCCAGTTTATGTTTATTTTACGCTCCACACTCCCGATCTTCTTCACATCTGCAGCAGAATGTAAAATGTTAGAATTAAGTCGTGGTCGACTAGCAGCTGCTTTTGATGATTCAGGAATGTCAATGTTCTTAGGAGAAATGTGATTAGAAGTGGAAGTGGATGTATGTTTTGTTTTGAAAATCTGTTTAAGTTTTAGATTTGTTACATCAGTTTTATTAACAGATTTTGCTTGTGTATTACAGATTGAAGACTTGGTGGATGCATGAGTGGAATCATCAAGTTGTGAAACGTAGAGAGAAAATGTGAATGGAGTAGGGGGGTTGCATCTCTTATTGGATCTTCTTGATTCTTTCTTTTAGGACAAACTGTTTCCTGCAAAGTTCGTCTATGATCTTTTCATCATAAGCAAAGGAAGCCTTACGGCGCTGTTGGAGGGTGTTGGTTTCTTGCACCAAAGAAGATGTATCAGAGGTAGGAGATTTTAATTCATCTTGAATGGCTTTGGCAAGGTCCTGTTGAACAAGATGGATAAAACAAAATTCCTGCAAGGTGTTGAATCTGTCTTGTAATTCTTTGTGAGGAATGTATTCAACAGTGGGCTTTGGTGAAACAGGAGAGTAGAGTTCGTCATCAGTGTAGACAGAAGATGAAACATCCGTATCAGATGATGACGTGAGGCAGGTAAGGTATGAGTCATTAAGATCAGAGTAGTCAAATGGAATTTCAGTTCGGAGATTAAGAGTTCGTTTGACGTCTTCTTCAATACGTTCCTCTTCTTGACCAATAAAAACCATACCTTTGGTGAGGCCTTCGCCAAACAGATCAGCATTGTATAATTGTTTGGACGTAACTTTGCTCAATGCATTTGGGTGTTTGAAGCCAAGCCCATCGAATTTCCATCTGGAGAAAGGACGTTCCTTTTCTTTGTATTGAGAGATGATCTTGTCACTTTGATCGCGTTTAGACAAAAGATATTCAAGTTCATAGATTCTGGAGTAAAGAGTACTTAGTTCATTCCTAAGTTCATTTTTGAGAATTTCTGAATCCCTTTCAGCACATACACATTCTGCTTTGAGGTCTAATATTGTGCTATTCGTTCTATCTGTTAACTCTAGGAATTCAGATTCTTTTATAGCTAATTGAGTCTTAAGACTAATTAACTTATTATCTAATTGTTTAATTACAGTTTGTGACTCTGTATCTTTGCATCGTGAAACGTCTTCTAGAACTTGATTTCTAGTGGTTAATTCTATTATCTGGTTTTCTAACTCTTTTATTAGGATTAATATGGTTTGTATGTGTTCATGTTTAAAACCCATATTATAGTTAGAATTAGAAGATACCTTCTCGCTTTCCAGGCTCTCCTCATCTAAGTCAGAAAGATCATCACCATCATCATCCTCTCTACTACCTCCATCTTTATGGGCCATCAGACAGAACTGAGCATGACCCTCACCATCCAGATCACTGTCAGATTCCGTATCATCCAGGAACTGATCTTCTTCTACTAACAGTGCGTTCCCAGCCTGTCTTTGCTTGAATAGATGGTACTTCTGCCGATAGTATTCAGCATCTTTAGTTTTCTTTATTGGGCAGTTCCGGATTAAATGCCCTGATCTTCCACAGTTGTAGCACTTGGTGTCAGTCTTCTTATCCTCTTTCTTCTCCTCCCTTTGGTATCTTGGTTTGTCCAAAGGAGCAGCTCTTTCAGGTCTTCTAGATCCTGATGTGAATCGTTGTCTATTGTTTGTCTTGCTGGAGCGGTTCTTGAAGTTGTTGTTGGCCACTGTAAGAGCTTGAAAGGCAGCTTTTATCGAATCATCATCATCATCATCATGGTCTGATTCACTGAGAACCACATGTTTAAGTTTCATGGATCTTGATGATGTTTCCCTAGAGGTCCTGTCAGATACAACCAAGGCTAGAGGGTCAACAGTTGGTTGTTTAGGTTGAGACTGGGAGATTTCATCTTGATACTGGTTCAGATCTTCAAAGATGTTATGGAAGGTAACAGATGTGAGATCTTTGTTTATCTGTTTGTACAGCCTTGCATAGCCTTTCCATTCAAGACCTAGAGAATTAAGAAAGACACAGTTCAAATCAAGGTCAGTTCGGATAATCTGGTTAGATCTCATTTCATTCTGCAGTCTACAGAATCTGCCATATGTTTCAGAGAGCAGTTCATTTTCTCGAGCCTTGAAGTAATGATAGTTGTTGACTAGCTGAGTTCGTTTAATGTACTCTCCTTGCTCGGTGCCCTGAAGTTGTTTCTTAATCTCATCCCAGATTTCCTTCGCTGTGCCCAAGCTATCTATCTTGAGATAGATTTCAGATGACAGGCCCTGCTTGAGGTAGTATTTGGCCAGTTTCTCAGCTTTCTTAATTTCTCTTTCGGTAGTGGTCATCTCATCATGAGTCTTTTATCTTTCATGTCTGGCAATGACGGGATTGTTATCTGAATCTGCTTCAACTACCCTCATGAATTTGGTGTTTCCGTTGTTGATGCATTCAATCATCTTGTCACCAAAGAGGTCGTTGTGTTCGAGGAAGTCCATGAACCTTCCTTTCCAGACATTGTATTCCCCTCGAAACAAAACAGGAGGTTTTGTATCGATACCAATGGACATCATTTCGTTTGTACTTGACATGTTTAGAAATGATCGTTTACTTGTAGAGTGGTTTGATTGTTCGAAAACTTTACCTAAAAAGTGTGACTATTCAAGCTTGATTTTAGAGTGACTTGAAAATTGATTAAAGAACTAAGTCTTTTGAATTTAAATTTTGAATTAGATTGTTTGATTAAGTTCAATTATCCTAGAGTTCTTCTTTTAAGTCAAGTCCAAAAGAGTCAATCACTTGTCCAAGTATAAGGAATGTATGTTTGGAATTGGTCTTATCGAATGCGAATTGATCAATCGAATGCGATTAGGTGAGTGATTTTCCTTGAAAACACAAGCAGAATGACTTAGTATTGATAGCTAATCAAATGCGAATAGACCATGTTTCATCAAACACTTAGGAAATAAAACTGTTAGTCCTGACAATCGAATGCGATTGCCTAATAGAGAACCAATAAGTCCTTTGGATAGCACTGAAATGGTTTGAGAGATGTATCAAATGCGATTTCAACAGTTTGGATCGGCTGATAGTTTAAGTGTCAATCGCGTGCGATTGCCTGTGTACTGAGGCTGATAGAGTATCCAATTGCATGCGATTCGCACTTAGTCTACTGACATGTATCAACAGGCTCTATAAGCCGCATGATCCAATCGCATGCGATTGAGGGTCTGTCTGATAGAGTTTGATGTGACCTTTTCAAATCAGATTGCCATACCCTGAATAGTGTCTAACCACTTGTACTTGATTGGTATGGCAAGTACTTGATTTTCCTTGTACAACATTTAATGTTATTTATAATTTATAATTAAATAAATTACAAAAACCTATTTCTTCTTCTTCAAGTTGTACTTTTCAGATCAAGAACACCATAAATGCTTAAATACCCAGAAAATTTAATGTTTGAAAAGTGGGTTTTTAATAACTTTCTTGACTAAGGGTGCATAAATTCTCTTTCGGTTTATGTTCTTTTTCAAAGAAAGTTTTTATAAGCTTTGTAAAACCGAAGTAACAACTCAAAGGTAAGTTAAAGAAGATGAAATTTATACCTTTACCGAGTTCTACCTTTAGGAGTCGTTTAAGCTAGAGTTTCCTTGAAGAAAGTTGAAGTTCTTGAACTTGTGTGAAACCGAGACTCTTTTCTTCTTGTAAGCTTGAACTTTTCGAGACTTTGTAGTTTTCTTTTCGAACAATCACGAGCCAAAAACAAGTTTGGCTCTGATACCAATTGATGGTCCCGTAATGTATACAGATGAAGCAATGCTAGATGATAATCTTGCTAGTGTGTGTTTGTGTGTGTATTCGGTTTTAGAGAGAGAGCCGAGAGAGAGTATGAAGAACACAAACACAAGTAAGAGAATATGCAAAGCTTTTTTGATAATGTGGGGGAAATGCCTTTATATAGCATTTCCCCAACTTTGAGTAATTACATATTACACCCCTCACTTTAATATTTCTAACAACAGGTATTTGGAGGTAACATACGTCTACGAAATACTGAAATAGCCTATAATAGGTTTTACACAATTAAGTTACCTATTACTAGTTAGATACCCACAACCATAAAAAGGTCATTCTATACCCACTTATCACACAGACTTTGTACGCTATGTTCTCGGGTTCTTTTTTGGAAGGAAATGGAGGGGAAGGGAAGGAAACAATAAGTGTTGTGTGTTTTCAAGTTTTTAAAGGAGGGGAAGGGAGGGAGAAGGGGTTATTCAGTTAAAAAACGATCCTCCCAAATATGAGATGATTTGAAAGGAAATGGTTCATCCTTCCTTTCCTTTATTTTCCTTCCAACTCAAGAACATAACTTAGTTATCTCTTTTCCTTTCTTTTATTTCCCTTCACTTTCGTTCCATTTCTTTTCCTTCCTTAAGAAACTAGAAAATGGGGCGTACGAGCTCCCCTTAACCTCACATAGCTCACTTCATGCCTCCTCCATACTTGCAAATCTTAGCTTCACGGACTTAAATTTTGAAAATATCCTACTAACGAACTTTTTAAACTTCATGAATAACCTTACTAGGAAACTTCTTAAACTTTGTGAAAACACTAGAAATTCAAACTTTCCAAACTTTGTGAATACACTATTCATCATTCAAAATATTTAACCCTAAAGATTCCTTAATTAAACCTAAAAGCTCCAAGTGAGTAAGATGATAATATATAATCATAGTTGATAAAATGCGAATAATATTTTCCTATAAAGAGTGTAAGGGGTTCAAATCGGTTGCTAAAAACCCAAAATGGGTGAACGCAATAAATGATAAAATATCAGCCCTTTGGAGCAATAACACATGGGACTTAGTACCTCGCATGGCAGCTTCAAATGTTGTTGGCTCCAAATAGGTAATTCCTTTCTAGGAATTTAGTGAACTTATCACGAAATGAACCTTCATCGAAAACAAATCAGGGTGTCCATCTATACAATTTATACAAACTACGTTACATTACAATTACCACCAAAATTAACATGACGGTTTCGACATTAGTATTAACATCAAAAACAAGATTTTTAACTTACCATACACTTGATTCAAGTCTCCAATATCATCATAGGCTACTCGTAGTTGCCATATATCACCCATCGTAAGCAATGTGAGTCGGATTTAGGGTTAATTAATTAGGGCTTACTTCAAACTAGCTAAATGTCTAATCAATTCAGAGAATAGTCGCGTAACAGTAAATAGGGGAAGTATGTGTGTGTGTAAAATTGACTAAACTACCTTCACGTGAGCCTCACATGATGGCATTTAACGGAGCAAGTGTAACGGAAGTCAGTGAAATGACTATTATTACACCAAAATTCTTAAATAAAGAACGGTATTTGTACTTATGAAATTTAAATGATCAAATATAGATATGTATGAAACCTTAAAAAAACAAATAACTCTTTAATATATTGTCTTCTTGAGTTGTAAATATATTTTATTTTTTAAAAACCATATCCCGGACGACGTGGGTACTACTGTATTAGTTTAACATTAAACTTTAAAGATATATATAATTACACTAGTTTAGAGACCCGTGTATTACACCGGTTGGTTATAGATAACTTATAAATAATAAAAAAACACATAGAACAATTACTAAAGAAATGAAATACAAAATCAGCTATAAATCATAAATTTGAAATTTGAGCAAAAGTAAGAATTATTAGAACCTTATTTTCAGCATTATTATTATTAGCTGTAATATAACGCTGCAATCTCAAAAAGTTTAGATATTTGTTATGTTGGTTTTGAAGGGTTTTGTAGGGTATAAAATTAGATAATGATAATACGCAGCGGAATAAAACTCAAAACCCCCTCCAGTGATCTCATTTATCTCGTACAAGAAACTTAACTAGCGTAGAGGATAAAAGTTATACCTTTATGAAACAATCTTGAAACCAGAATGCTAAAGGTAGAACACCGCTACTGCACCACCTCAAACGAGCTGCTAGACCGCTACAGGACTTCACCAAACAACACGCGAAACCGTGTGCGTGTGTGTGTGTGTGATCGACGCAGGCCGAAACCCCCTTGGGGTGTTTTCGAAGTCGACGCACGGAGGGAGGAGGGAGGCTAGGGTTTTTTCCTTGTTGCAATTGTGTTTCTCTCATGTGATTCCTAAGTCTTAAAAGGTTATTTATATGTAAACCTTATTAAGCCCAAGCCGTTTAATTAAAGCCCAGCTTTAATTAAACTATTAGTTAATTGCAGAATATATCATTTGACCTTTCTAATTAATTAATAACTATTAATTAGTTGGTCCAATTAATATTTAAACTAAACATTAATTCCTCCTTTTAAATAATAAATAGCTATTATTATTTTTCCTCTCAATAATTAATTAACTAATTAATTATTCCACACACATAACTTGGTAAAATCCAATTGGTTCTAATTGGGTATGTAGCAGTGTGATCCTTTAGTGTCTTAGAGCATTGGACACGATGCCACGTGTTATCTATCTCTGCACATAAACCAACAGACTCCCACTTGTGCAAGATAAGTAACACTCCTTGTACACCGTTAGCCTAAGGAGGTCCCCAGCCAGACACTTAGGTTAACCAGGCTATAAGATCTCTTACATCTAGAGATATAATTCATACTTGGATTACACAGGCTTTTCCCTTTGCATCGCGATATTCCGTAATGTGAGTATTAGACATGGAGCAGGGATCTTATTCTAAATACTCATATTTTCTCGACTCCGATATCGACACTCTGCAGTTACGGTTTACTGAATGAAACCTATCGTTCTACCCGAGCGCGGCCACACATTTTCAGTAGTGTCAATCGTCGAAGGGTCCAGAAACATCTCTCCTAAAAAGGAGGTGCAAATCTCATCTTGACTATTTGCAATTTGAGCACATAGCTTCCGCTGCACCTAGACATGCCCCTTATAATCACCCTGTTACGGTGTGACGTTAGAACGCGCAAAAGTACATAAGTTACTATGCCCCAAACAAAATATCTCAGGTCTAAGGACAACCTATCAAGTTTAACTATGATGGTGCTCCATGAAGTAAACTCGATACGCATCACTCCCAATATTTATCCCTACTAATAAATATCTACAAATATTTGGTCACATCATTGTGCTTTTATTCAAACCGAATAAATCATCAAATATTCATAATAGCGTTATCTCCCTAATGTAGCTCCCACTACATTAAGTAGCTATGGGCATTTAGACAATTCATAACTTGATTTTTCATGGATGAGTTAAAACATGCTAAAAATAGACAACAAGAAACGATTATGTAAAAACCTCCTATTTCAATCCCATGAAATGTAATTACATAATATAAAAGGTTTCAAGTTACATCTATAGTAATAATCAAAAACTTGAACTAGCTGCTATATTCTAAGTACTGCATTCCTATAGAATTCGCATGTCTCTCATGCTTAGCTCTAGCTAGCGGCTTCGTCAACGGGTCAGCTACGTTGTCGTCCGTCGGTATCTTTTGCAGTCTAATATCTCCTCTTCCAATGATCTCTCGGATTAGGTGATATTTTCTGAGTACATGCCTGGTCCGCTGATGATCTCTTGGCTCTTTAGCTTGCGCCACAACCCCAGAGTTATCACAGAATATATCAATCGGTCTAGAGATACTGGCAACAACTCTAAGATCCGAGATAAAATTCTTCAGCCCGACAGCTTCCTTTGCCGCATCACTTGCCGCAATATACTCTGCCTCTGTAGTCGAATATGTTATTGTATCTTGCTTCTGACTTTTCCAAGATATAGCTCCTCCGTTTAGGGTAAAGAAAAATCCTAACTGCGACCTAAAGTCGTCTCTGTCGGTTTGGAAACTAGCATCAGTGTAACCAGTTACACTAAGCTCATCCATCGAACCTCCATAAACTAGGAACATGTCTTTTGTCCTTCTCAGATACTTGAGAATATTCTTGACAATTACACAATGAGCTTCACCCGAATTTTGTTGATATCTACTCGTGACACTTATGGAATAGGCAACATCAGGCCTAGTATATAACATGGCATACATAATTGATCCAATTGCCGAGGCATATGGAATCAATTTCATCTTATCCTGATCTTGACTAGATACAGGACACTGAGCCTTGCTCAAAACCGTGCCAGACTGCATTGGAATAAATCCTTTCTTGGATTCATCCATCTTGAATCTTTTCACGACTTTGTCGATGTATGTACTTTGACTAAGTCCAATAAGCCGCTTAGATCTATTTCTATAGATCTTAATACCAAGTATATAAGCAGCTTCTCCCAAGTCTTTCATCTAGAAACATTTACCTAACAAGGATTTTACTCCTTGTAATACTGGTACACTATTTCCTATTAGCAGTATGTCATCTACATACAAGACTAGGAAGTTTACCGCGCTCCCACTGAATTTAGTGTAAACACATGACTCGAACTCACTTTTGGTAAAACCAAACTCTTTGATGCGCTCATCAAAGTGTAAGTTCCAGCTCCTAGATGCTTGCTTTAATCCATAAATGGATTTTACTAACTTGCATACTTTATTAGGATTCTCTGGATCAGCAAAACCGTCCGGTTGTATCATATATACGTCCTCTGTCAACTTCTCGTTAAGGAAGGCGGTTTTGACATCAATTTGCCATATCTTATAGTCAAAATATGCTGATATGGCCATAAGAATTCTAATTGTCTTAAGTATTGCCACTGGCGAAAAAGTTTCATCATAGTTAACACCATGAGTTTGCGTGAAACATTTTGCCACTAGCCTAGCTTTAAAGGTATGCACCTTTCCATCCATGTCGGTCTTCTTCTTGAAGACCCATTTGCACCCAACAGCTTTGCTATGTTGAGGAAAATCCACTAACTCCCAAACTTAGTTGTCATACATGGATTGCATCTCTGTCTTCATGGCTTCTAGCCATTTTTCAGATTCTAAACCTGAAGCAGCATCTTGGTAGGTAGTGGGTTCTAAAAGATCCCCTTCGTCTTGAACAACTAGGAATCCTATATACCTATCTGGCTCATGACGAGACCTACTAGACCTGCGAAGGTCTTGTGTTTGCACTTCTTCCTTAACCACAGACTCGGGTTGGGATTCAACAATTCTTTGTTGATTTACAGGTTCGATCATCGGTGGTGGTGTTACCTCTTCTTCTTCAATCTCTTGAAGCTCTATTTCCTTTCTTGGAATTTCTGAATTTAGAATTTTCTTTTCCAAGAATACCCCTTTACGAGCAACAAAGACTTTGTTTTCGTCTGGGTTGTAGAAATAGTATTCCATGGTTTCTTTGGGATAGCACACGAAGATACACTTATCTGATTTGGGATTGAGTTTATCTGTGAATATTCGCTTAACATACACCTCACATCCCCAAATCTTGAGAAAATACATTTTGGCTTTTTCCCCGTCCATATCTCGAACGGTGTCTTTTCTACTGATTTTGTCGGAACCCGGTTCAGCATGAATGCCGCTGTCTCGAGTGCGTGCCCCAAAAACGACAATGGTAATGAACTTCGACTCATCATTGATCGTACCATGTCAAGCAATGTACGATTTCTCCTTTCTGACACACCATTCATCTGAGGTGTATACGGAGGTGTGAGTTGTGAAACAATCCCACATTCCTTCAAAAGATCGACTCAGATATTCGCCACCTCGGTCAGACCGAAGCAACTTTATCTTCTTGTCCATATGATTGTGTACTTCATTCTGAAACTGTTTGAACTTGTCAAAACTTTTAGACTTTAGTCTCATAAGATAGACATAACCAAATCTACTGAAATCGTAAGTAAAGGTGATGAAGTACCGCTATCCTCCTCTAGCCTCTGGAGTAAAGGGTCCACACACCTCTGTGTGTATTATCCCTAGTAGCTCACTTGCCCTTTCATTCTCACTGTTGAAAGGTTGCTTTGTCATTTTACCGGACAAACAAGATTCGCAGATATCATATGACTCTAAGTCAAATGGTTCTAGAATTCCGTCATCTCGGAGTTTCTCTATGCGTTTCTCATTTATGTGTCCTAAACGACAATGCCAGAGGTAAGTCTGACTCAAGTTACTCTTGGATCTTTTACTTATATGATATATGTCTTTGTCATTGTTATCTAGATTTAGCGTATATAGACAATTTTGAGGAATAGCTTTAAAATAGAAAACATCATTTATGAAACAAGAAATAATTTTACTATTCAAAACATAATTAAAACCATAGTCTATAAGAAAATCAAACGAGATAACATTCTTGATAAGTCTAAGAACATAATAACAAGGTTCTAGTTCTAAGACCATGCCCGAAGGCAAACTAAGACAATATGTCCCTACAGCTTCAGCACCAACCATGGAGCCTTCGCCTACTCGCAGGTCTATATCTCCTTGTCTTAGATTCCTACTTCTCTTGAATCCCTGTAAGTGATTGCAAATGCGATTACCACATCTGGTATCCAATACCCATGATTCATAAGAAGTAATAAGACAATCTATCATAAAGATACCTGAGTCATTGGGCGAACCAATGTCTAGCTGATCTATGTTGAGTGAGTGCTCGCATGAATCCTTGCTACCACAGTCTGGGCAACAAATATCTCCAAGCTCTTCCAATCAGTCATCCTCTTGCATAGGGTCCACTACTGTTGACTCTAGCTTCTTTGGATCTAGATCATCACTAATGCACATGAGAATCTCGTGCAATCTTGCGACGGTCATCTCAAAATCTCCAAGGACGTACATTACCCTAGTCTGATAATAGTCCGACAAGGAACCGAACAAAAGCATAACTAGCTCATGTGGCTTTGATTTTGGTCCAAAGGTCTCATAGCAATCAAGAAGTCTTCTCACATTTATGAGATGATCGCTAATTGGCTGGTTTTCTTTCATCTTCAGCGAAAGAATTTCTTTCATTAGCAAGATACGACACACCCGTTCACTATACTTGAACCTTTCCTCCAATGCTTGAAAAACCTCAAAAGATGACTTCTCCAGGAGATCATCCGTAAACTCGGATGAAGCTGAGAGAACGAGAATCGACATAACATCATATTCATCAGCCAGATACTGATAGTAAGCATCATACTCACTATCCTGGGCATCTTCTCCTGGTCATCCTAGAGGTAAAGTCTCTATGACGTATAGCTTTCCCTGTGCATCTAATATATTCTTAAGATGCATCTTCCAAACGGCGAAGTTTGGACCTGAAAGCTTCCACTTGCCAACGATAAGGCTTAGGGATTCTTCGGGTGAGTAAAACGGAATAACAGATAAAATAGACATCTACAGAAAAAGAAAAGATAAAACCGATTCAGTAATATGATTATATCTTCTAATAATTATTACCTTTTAAAAAAATAATTTATTAGACTGGGATCCATATTTCACATTTCCCGATGCAAGGTTTGGGCACTTCCCACCGGGACAATGCTATTTCTGGTAGGGAAACCTATACCAATCGTATCCTACCTGGACACGACTCCTAGATCTGCGGGATATCGGCTACAAGAACCGTTCATGCTTTAGTCCCTCTAGTGCATTTTGGGCCGGGACTCCCGATTATCACCAAAATAGATCACACCACCTAAGACAGTGTGAACTCTGGTCGGGACTCCCGATTATCGCAGAGCCTTTCACACCCTTTCCCGCAATGGTTTGAACCCGAATACCCATGGTTTGGTCACTTCCGATACCCGAGTACCGTTTAACAGGAAAGGTGTACCATTAGATGGGTAGCACACTGATCTAAGATTTTTCTAAAAAGGATTTCAAAGTTTTTAAACCAAAAAACTTTTGACAGTTTTCTTGTAAAAACACTGTTTAATAACTGTTTTATTTTATCGTGAGAATCACAACCACGCATATAATAAATATGTAAAGAAATAAATCAAACATATGCTATCTATGCCTTAGCCTTGCCCTTAACTAATGTCGGTTTCGTGAGCCACACGAAAAACCCGACGGTCCAAAACCTAAGTGGAAAACAACATACAAGGCATGAACTTCTGAAGCTCCCACTTGCTCTAGCATCCAATCCTGCTCCTTGCTCCTTGCTCCTTGCTCCTTTGTATCAGCTTCAAAACTATTCTATTTATCTATTCTAAAAACTAAAAACTAAAAATAAAAATTACAAAGTAATCAAAGGCACGCAGGCCCGCTAATCTAGTACTTTTACATTTTAGAATAGGGGTTGTAAGTGGCACGCAGGCCTCCCCACACCATAAAATAGAATAAACCAACACAACCACAAGAGCAATAAATAAAACAATACACAAGGTCTAGGGCTCGACTATAGAATCCCAAACATGTACTAAACTAATACATGAAATAAAAACAACTGATTTCTAATTATCACAACCTGATGAATTACCTTGATTTCAACCAACTGTTAAAATCACCTGGTTTAATAATAGTTGTTATATTAACTATTGTCATACGATCAAAGATACTAAAATAATTAATTCTAATCAATACTTGATTATATAAACTAATCATGATTAAAATAAAAAATTTAAACACAAGATTAAAAATAATCTTTAGAAATATTCGGGTTTAATCCTGTTTGGTTCTCCCAAAACTAAACCTAAATAGTATTTGGCCAACATCAACTGCGCCGAAAAACCATGGTGGACCGGAAACTAAAAATAACTGGGCCGAAACCCTTTTGGGCTGATCTCGCAGCCAGACCGGTTGGGCCATGGCACCTGGGCGGAAGCCACGCCACGCCGCCGACCACCGCCTTGGCCGCCGTCGCCCAGCGACCACCGCAGCCTGGGCCGCCGCCGATCAGCTCCTGGTCGGCAATCACCACCTCACCGCCGACCTAACTGGTGGCAACGATGCAGCCGACACCGACAACCGACCAAAATCGATCATGGTGGCATCACCGCCGCCGGTTTTCCATCGTAAAACAATAATAACAATTAAAAATTAAACCGTTTTTATCAAAACCAATCATTATCCATTTAAAATCAAAACATGATTTCAAAAATACTTGGATTAACAGCGGTCAAAACTTTGATAAAAAACAAGCCTATTCGTCATGATAAAAAGAAACCTAACTAGTTCCCTACGAGACTAGAAGTGGCTCTGATACCACTGAAGGGTTTTGTAGGGTATAAAATCAGATAATGATAATACGTAGCGGAATAAAACTCAAAACCCCCTCCAGTGATCTGCTGGTCAAATGATCTCATCAGTTGAAATTTGATGAGACAAAGTTAAGTTTGTAAGATATGTTCTGAATATAACTTAAACAGAATTATGAAGCTTGATCAGACTGGGCACTTATAGTGTTTCAGACTGAGTATAAGCTAAGTATAAGCTGAGCATATATTTGATCAGCTTAGACTATATCTTAGTAAGATTATCACTATGTTTGATAAGCTGTGTGTGTCACCTAAGATATAGGTTGAGTATTCAGCTTGATGCGTTTCGAGCTGAGTGACTCAGCTTATACACTGAGTCAGCTCAACAGAGTTGCTACGTAAGTTCTAGCTAACTCCTATGACTTCTAAGGATGAGTTAGTCATTATACATGTTATTACATGTATGTTTTAGAGTTTGTTCTCGAAGGACTCAGCTTGATGAGTGTCAAGCTGAGTAACTCAGCCCAACTAAAGAAGTCAGTTTAAGAGAATTTTAATTTGATTTAAATTCCTTTTACTCTCTACATCTACGGCATGGATAAGAAGACTCCATAATTAAGATTGAAGATTGAAGACTCAAGATAGAAGATTCAAGATTCAAGATTCCGGGTTATCCGTTAGTTTGTTAGCAGATTAGGATAAGTTCTAGTTTGTTAGGATCCGTAGGAACAAGATTATAAATACTTATCTCCTTATAAGTTTAGAGGTACGAGTCTCAGACTCTAATGTCACTTCAACCTATTGATTGTATGTGTTACGAGTCTTGATACACCGTTTGTAAGTTCAACGTGATCAAGAAATTCACAGATTGTCAACATTGTTCGTGTGTTCGATCTTCACGTCTGTTGTGAAGTTGGTAAGTATTCAATTTGTGGATAAATCATGTTTAGAGAGTTGGTTTGTATCTATAATTATAAGTTGATTATAGATAGCAAAGTTTGAGAGATTGAGAGATTGAGATATTTGATTTACATTAGGTGTTTACATATCAAGTGTTGCTTACTTGATTGTTCTTGTAATCATCTTCTTACTAATGAAAGCATTCGATTTCATATGGTTTGATGTGTGTTAACACTTTTTATTGATTTGTTCAATTTTCCGCAGAAAGTGTATTCAACCCCCCCTTCTACACATTACTTGCTTGTTGATACTCTCACCAAGGGACCAACATGATCTCATTTATCTCGTACAAGAAACTTAACTAGCGTAGAGGATAAAAGTTATACCTTTATGAAACAATCTTGAAACCAGAATGCTAAAGGTAGAACACTGCTACTGCACCACCTCGAACGAGTTGCTAGACCGCTACAAGACTTCACCTAACAACACGCGAAACCATGTGCGTGTGTGTGTATTTCTCTAATGTGATTCCTAAGGCGTAAAAGGTTATTTATATGTAAACCTTATTAAGCCCAAGCCCGTTTAATTAAAGTCCAGCTTTAATTAAACTATTAGTTAATTACAGAATATACCCTTTGACCTTTCTAATTAATTAATAACTATTAATTAATTTATCCAATTAATATTTAAACTAAATATTAATTCCTCCTTTAAAATAATAAATCGCTATTATTATTTTTCCTCTCAATAATTAATTAACTAATTAATTATTCCACACACATAACTTGGTAAAATCCAATTGGTTCTAATTGGGTGTGTAGCAGTGTGATCCTTTAGTGTCACATAGCATTGGACACGATGCCACGTGTTATCTATCTCTACACATAAATCAACAGGTTTATATTTAGAGATCTTAATTTGTAATAACTTTGTATGTCAATCTTTGAGACTTTTCTTTTATAGATATATCTTTGTTGTTCATGAAATAATAAGTTAGTTTTGTCTTATACTATTGTTTTTATATATTCTCAATTCAATTATTGGCATATATAGTAGCCATATATTATGGTATTTAAAAAAAAGTTACATAAAGACCGGTTTTAAAACAACATGTCTATAAATAATACCATTGAGAGAGGAGATGAATGCCGGTCTTTATGTAGAATTTGATTAGGGTCACGTATGATAAAAACCGATCTATATGTGATTTTGGAGACCGGTTTATAACCGATCTTTATGTTATAGATAAGACCACCCCTATTAAGACTAAAGGAAAACCGGTCTTTTTATCCATTAAAACTGGTCTAAAAGACCACCCTTGATAAGACCAAAGGATAAACCGGTCTTTTTATCCATTAAAACCTGTCTAAAAGGTCACCCCTATTAAGACCAAAGGAAAATCGGTCTTTTTATTCATTAAAACCGGTCTAAAAGACCACCCCTATTAAGACCAAAGGAAAACCGGTCTTTTTATACATTAAAACCAGTCTAAAAAAGCATGTGTAATAAAAATGGGACACGTAGCAGATGTACAATGTATTGGAAATAAGCGAAAAAATGAGAAAAAGGATGCCTAAAAAGTGGACATGTGGCAATTAGTTAGATATTTATTATTATTTATAGATATTAAAAAATAAACCGACTATCCGTGACTATCTATATACTTTTATTATCATATATATCTAATAAATAAATAATAAATATAGCCGTGTGAGTCCGCGTATGTATTTATGTAATACATCCTCCTATTATATACGTACTAGATTTAGTGACCCGTGCACGCACGGGTAGTTTAAATTAAAATTTGAAGCAATAACTATGTAAAGGAATAAATAATAGAGTACCCAAGTAATGCGTTAATTACAATAAATGAAGTAATAAGTAATAATTGATCATATAATTGTATCATACTTTTGTATACAGTATGAAATAGACTAAATACCAAACAGTGTATACTACATACAATGACATTTGTACACTTGTTATCTTAATGAACAATATCAACGGTGTGTACTACATACAATGACATTTGTACACCTTATTTTAATGAACAATATGAACGTTTAAACAACACGCACCTCACACTACCATTAGGTGTATTCTTCTGATAGATTTGATAAATGCAAATCACAAAAAAGAAAAGTATACTGGAAAAAGAAAATCAAACCATTAACTCATATGTTTCAAAGAAAACAATGAAACAAAATACCATATTAACATCATCCTATCCAATATAATGGCAGATTGAAGATGCAAAAGAATAAAACATGACATCAATACCGGATATGCATTTAATGAATTTTCTAAGGTTAAAAAATAAAAGAAAATTAATGACCCCTAATTAGTACAAATTCATTGGTGAAGATACAAAATACAAAAAAGTTCAAAACAATACCTCCCCAACAGCTTTATCTTCAGAGAGCCTAAGAGCTTTGATCTCAGTTTGTGATTCACTCAATTCTCGATGTGTATCTGCAGAAGAAACAACAAATCAATAAAACCCCTCGTTGCTTTAACAGTGAAAGAGAACATACAATATCAACACTTAATAACAAAAACATAACATACAAAAAAAATCCCTAAAATAAACCCTAAACTTTTATAAATAATCTCTTTTTCGTTGAAGCAGATAACACGAAAGAAAACAGGAAGCAAATGAATAAAAATGTTTTTATTCATATTGCTTAATCACAAACAGAATATTGAAACAGGAAATATAATTGTAAATACTCGATAATTAACTTTATTCATAAGTAGTGAAGACATTATAATTAAGTTCGTGTGATTTACCGACTGAAACACCGTTGGCCATTGAAAACCTCGTGGTAAAATTTATATATTTTGTTGGCAACTTATATATATCCCGTTGGTGTATATTTATATATACACACACATACATCAATAAAACATTACAATGCATGGAGACTACATTCCGGTCTATTTCAACTAACATCAACTTTCAAAAGCAAGATTGCATGGCTGCTCTATCCTTTTTAATTATATAATTATAATAATTTATTCCAACAAATAAACAACAAAAAAATAAATCCCATGAAAGTTGCTAAGCAACTTCTGTTCATTAGTTTCATCGACAAATTTATAATTTCTATTAAATAGTAGCATGATAACATCGAAACATGAGGTAGCTACAGTTTTTACATAGTACATATACAGAAACCTTAAAACTAAGAATAAACTCAAGACATGTTTCATTGTTTCCAAAGTAGAACAGCAGGGTGACAAACCCATATTAATGCAAAAAAAAGGTTTAAATTACTCGGAACTCAAAATATACACACCAAGATTATCGTATAAAGCAACTTCTATCAAACGGGCCAAATAAAGTGTTTAACCGAAAGGAGAACGTGTCAAATGAATAAAAGAGGTCAACCACATTAAAATTCATCAAAAATTAAATTTTAATACACACAACATTTCAAAATATATAAAGGTTTTGTACAATGAAAACGTGGATCCAAAGAATTAGAATATAGACCATTTTCAGTTGTCAATCACGCATCCAACCAAAAGAACATACTTTGTTTTTTTAAAAGAACATATTTAGTTTTTTTGAAGTGCAAAAATTGGCACCATTTTTTCAATCAAAATTAAACTTGAAACCAATTCACTCAATCCCTTTACTTTACCTTTGGAATCATATAACAATAGCATATTCAATATTGAGTAATAAATAAATTTGAGATACTAATGGTGTTAACATATACAGGATTCACACAACTAAACCAACATTCAAACACAAAAGCGAAGTTCTTTTTAGCATTAGTGAAGTTCTTTTTAGTTGACATAGCTGGTAAAAAACTTTGATCAATTTGATTCCAAGAATTGTGATTAAACTTCCAATTGCAAATGTGTTTAAAAGTTACTAACATATCAGATGTCTTTTGACCGATGTTACCTCCTACAATTTTGTGCCATACGCTGCCACGTGAATATAACAATATCAAGTAACTGGAACATTTTCATATATGTGTTCTGTATACAACACATATATGATTACTCAAGTGACTGGGTCTTTCTTCAAAACAAAAATATGTTTATGTAAACCTTAACTCATTAAATATATGATTGTATACAATAACAAAAAAAAAATACAAATTAATAAGAAAAATCCTTACATGTATATATGCGGCTTCCCAATTGATTCTTGACACCAGATATCAGAAGCGTAATGAGTCGGCTATGGATCTGTAACTGTTCTGTTTTAAGCATTAAGATTTGAAATCAACAAAGATGAAATCTATTTAGGAAGAAGGAGATCATTAATGGGTATGAAGAATGCCAACTTGAAGATAAAAAACGCATGTAGAAATTCCTAAAGTTTAAAGACCAAGTCTTTGAAGTTAGTTTTACGAAGAACAAACACCGGAAGGGAAACAATTTATGGGAAAGTTTAATGTTTTCTGAAAGGAGTAAAAAGTTACCTTAAATAATCAAAATAAACGAAGATTCTTGTGCAACCCACTAATCCTTCAACCTGCAAAATCATAATAAAGATCACTAAGAAATGTTTGTAAACCAAGAAAAGAACACGATAAAACGACTATTCTTGAGCAACCCACTAATTTTCATGATATGATTACAACAGATGAAACAAAAAATGAACCTTTGTTAGATTGAAACAAAAAATGAACCACTTTACCCATGAGCATTCCAGATAGTCTGAGAGCCATTGGAACTGAAGCATTCAAAATTTCAAAAAGTAATATAAACTCTTGTAAATTTCTAATGCTGGTTTCTCCTACATGTAATGTTTCTAGAATGTTCAGGTGTAGTTACAATCGTTACAAAAATTTATATGGATTTGTACCAACTTCATATAAAACCAGAGACATGAATGTGACTATTTTAATCATACTTAAATTAAAAATTGGAATTTAGCCCCAAGTGTTTCTTATTGTAAAATTAGAGCTGATTGTAGATATCAAGAAAAATAACCACTGTAATGATTCTCTGAAATTGTTAATTAATATGTAATAAGTTGCACTCAAAACTCAAATATGGACTCTTAATGAGATGACATGAGTATCGTTCTCAAGCAGAAAAATGTCATGATAAACCGCAATTAAATGAAGAAAAATATGCAAGAACAGATATTACGCACCTATCAATCGATTCACGTTCGAGAAAGATCTAAATCGATGGAAAAGATGACGATGGAGA
The DNA here is from genome assembly GCA_947179395.2 of Pulicaria dysenterica. Classification (NCBI taxonomy): domain Eukaryota; kingdom Viridiplantae; phylum Streptophyta; class Magnoliopsida; order Asterales; family Asteraceae; genus Pulicaria; species Pulicaria dysenterica. The sequence continues at coordinate 21,082,676 of OX359291.1, forward strand.
ATCGTTAGGTTTTATGAATAAAGAAGAAAAAGATGATTGAGAAGGATGAAGAAGCGAGACGTACCTGTACCTTGTGAAACGGCGGAAAGACGAGTCGAGAAAGGGTAGGGTTTCGGGAATGAAGGTCGTAAACCACAAAAGCGAAGGCGGGTCAAGACCCGCGTGTTTTCTAAATCTGGGTTAAAATACTCATTTTAAGCCTAAAAGTCGGATCTTGCTAAAAAAAGTAGTCAAAATTGAGTTTTTTGGTTAAAATTGGAGAAATAAAGAGTTTTCATTGGTTAATTGAAAATTATTTAAAGTAACTTTCTAGAAAATAGTTTTCTTTTAATATATATATATAGATAGATAGATATAGATTATTTTATTTATTATATATTACAAATTTGACTTTCTCTAATTTTTTTATAATAGAAAATTTGACTTTCTCTAATAAGATGCTTAATAATACATTGACAAAGTTGATGCACAGCTGCTAAAATCGACGGTTGTCACTCCGATCTCCGGACGAATTCCGCCGGCAAAACTCATATTCAAGAACTAATTTCGTTTACGAAGCTGCCGGCTGGTTCCTTTCATCTGATTTCCTATCACCCCGGCGCTCAATCGCAGAATCCACATTCGTTTAGAAGGTCAGTAAGAATCTTCCATTGATGTTTCTAGAACTCCAATTCCATGGATTGCATCTGAGCTAGATCTGAATCATCAATTATAAATTCACAATTTCTATTACGTATGGTAGTCGTATGATCTTGTGAGTTTTTCACTCTGATGAATTCCAGAGAGTTCACTCTCCATCTTGTGTACTATGATTATTGACTCCGGATAGAAGGCTTCCGATTAATAATCAACAATTAGGAGCAATAACCTTACAATTTTCATTAGTCCATCGAGGAATTTCTTCTTCCTTCATAAATACGTCACATACCGCCCTTTACTTTCAACATTTGACCTTCCAAACTGTGTATATGTAAAATTAATCATAAAAGTGTTTCATGATTCATGTATATTACGTTACTATTATGCTATAAATTTGATTATAAGGTACGATTATTACCTTAATTCGTGGTTTATTAGCTAGGTTAATTAATAATATATCCATGATGGCTTTTGTTAATTTTGATTTTACTGTTTTAGGTATCAAATATCTATATGGTCTGCACTTAATGAACAAATTGTTATACTATACAAGTCTGCCTTGTTGATATAGTTTTACTTTTTTACACTGGTATCTCTTTTGATTGCTATAGAAGATTAAGTATAATTCTTCACTTCTTTTTCCTGATAAATATTTGATATCAGTTGAAGCTGCAATGGCCTGTAATGGTGGAAAGGAGCCATTGTTAAGAGGTGAAAATGAACCCAGACCCCAGAAAGATTGTATGGGTCCAACCAATAGTAGAAAACTGCGACGTTGTAGAAGTGCCCCCATGGTGGAACCCATTCTTCAAGAATCTAACATGGACCGCTTTCTTGATGGTCCAAAATCAATTTTTGATCAAGTCAATCCACATTATAGGAGGGTAGCCATCTACTTATTCATGTACTTGGGCATAAGTACAGTTTGTTTTTACCTCGTTAGGAACCAGATTGCTGGAGATAAAACATATGGCATACTCGATTGTGTCTATTTCTGTATTGTAACAATGACCACTGTTGGGTATGGAGACCTTCTTCCTAATAGCAAGACCACAAAACTACTTGCCTGTGCTTTTGTATTCTCAGGTATGGCCCTTGTTGGATTTTGTTTAAGTAGAGCTGCAGACTGTTTGGTGGAAAATCAAGAAATATTGTTGGTCAAAGCTTTGCATTTGCGTCATAAAGCTAACTCAATGGAAATTCTGAAAGAAACGGAAACAAATAGAGTGAGATACAGGTGTATAATTATGTCCATCTTACTTGTTATTCTTATAGCTTCTGGGACTATCTTCTTAACTACAGTTGAGAGAATGGAGATTGTTGATGCCTTTTATTGTGTTTGTTCCACAATTACAACTCTAGGTTACGGTGACAAAAGCTTCTCTACGCCTGTTGGCCGAGTTTTTGCTATATTTTGGATACTAATGAGTACTATATGTTTAGCCCAGTTGCTCTTTGCTTTTGCTGAGCTCTATACAGAAAGCAGGCAGAGGTCATTAGTTAAATGGGTTCTTACAAGAAGAACAACTGCCGCTGACCTTGAAGCAGCTGATCTTGATGATGATGGGGTTGTGGGGTAAGTTAAGATTGCATCAATTAACACAATTTTTCTTTTAAAAAAAGAAGATTGTACCAAAGAGTTTTCTTGATCAGTTTACATGCTTTTGAATCATCCCATGAAGATATAACCATTTCTAATTTGATTAACTCGAGACTCTCTTTTTCTGCAAGTTTGGTTTTTAATGTTAGTTCTTTCTGCTGTTTTAGTGTCTTTATTGTGTGCCATTTTCATACTTTGATCAAATTCTTTTTGTTAATAATGAATACAGGGCTGCTGAATTTGTGATTTATAAGCTAAAAGAGATGGGAAAGATCAATCAAGAAGACATCTCGCTTATTATGGCCGAGTTCAAGAACCTTGATGTGGATGAGTCAGGGACTTTGTCTCCATCCGACATTTTTCTTGCTCAATCGACAAGGTGAGTATTTATGCAATTCAGATTTTCGTGTTTGTATATGTGCTGTCAAATTGTGAAGATTCTTGGCTCGCATTGCAATTAACGTGTGAGATACTACTGAATCTTGTGTATATCTTTACAACTATTTCTCAAATCAGAACGATTTATGGGGTATGCTAATATGTCATTAAATAACAAGCAAGGTTGGATCAAGTGGTTATCACCCTTACCTCTGGAGAGGGAGGTCAAGGGTTCGATCCTCACTCCTTGCAAGGCCGGAGGTCCTTTTCTACATTTAGTAGAACTGGAAGCATCCTCCCTACCATAGGTAGAGGTATGGGTGTCTACATCTCAACCTCCCCCATACACCGTGCAAACGGTATTGGGATCCATAACCCGTGGAAGACGGATTGGGTGTTACTTTTGCTAATATGTCATTAAATCACAATCGACATTGAATTAACAAACAGCTATTATATATCATTATACATTGGATCCAAACTCGGAAAAACAAACCCTTACCATGTTACAATATAACTCTTTCTCATCCAAATATGAACTAGTAGATCTAGAAAAACAGTATAACCAACTGTTTATGTTACGTTGACAAATACTTTGATATGAAACGGTATGAACCAAAGCATATTTGATCGATGCACATTGTAACATTACAAGATCACAAATCAAACATTAAGGTAACTGTGAATATTTTGGGACAGATGATTCCAAAACATCGCGGTATAGAATAGAAGAGCTTATTGTTGGTGAATTGTACATAAAATAGTTCACCATATTTCGCAATTGATACAATGGTGGTAGGAATAACAAACAAAAGAATACGACGAGTTGAAACATAATCATACATATTGGAAACATACACGAGAAGAACTGCAAACGGCAACGTGTACGGTGGCTAGGACATGTATTCGACACACTTCCCTTGGAGTAGATGTGCATTTGCGTTTGTTTTCGAGGGCAGAGTCTGCATGTGAGTTTTTCTGAAGGTACAAGATGAACACTTGTAACAAACTCTCTTAACTTAAATTGTTGTTCTTAAAGGTGACTAATATTTGCTATTTGAGTGAGGTGGGCTAGGTCTGATACTCTGATCTTTATAACTTCTCCTTTTCTATTTTCCTTATTATGCAAATGAAAAAGAACCTACTATTTATAGCTATGAAAATTGAAACTCCTTTATTATTAGTATGATGATGATATGATGATGATGGTTAATGTTAACATTAATTTATATATTTAAGAGCAATATTAATCTATAGATTTATTTCACATATTATCTTATATTATCTTACTCTCTTTTAAAACACAAAATTTTCAAATTCCCGTTTCCTTAATTATCTCTAATTCTAAATTTCCCCCAATTTTGACTTTGATACCAAATTAGTTATTAATTTTGACTTTTTCCGTTCAACTATAATTTCCGATTCCGTAGATATCAAATTTAGGGCTATATGGAAATATAGGATTGAGTTCAAATAAAAAAAATGATTTTTTGCTAAAAAGTGTAAGGAGAAATACTAGAATGTCACGTGTAATTTTAGTTAGAAGGGTAATTTAGGAAATCATTGTAGATTCTTATCTATCCTAAACTTCTGTAACTTCTTTCTCTCTCATATTCCCACGTCTTCCTTTCTCTTTCACATTATCACGAACCCAAACCCTGCTCTTATCTTCCCTTCCATGAGACGGTGCCCTCTCCTGTTTTCGTCGCTGCCGCTGGTTTGCTTCTCCCCCGCCGCTGCTGTTTTTGCCCCGGGCGTTGCTTGCGTCGCCTACAATTTTGTGTTGCAGGTTGCGTTGTTGTTGCAGGTAACGGTCGCCGACAGTCGGCGACAGTCTCCCCCTTATGCTCATTCATCCCTGAAATTGACACACAATAACTACCATTGACATAGATGGTTTGTATTACCAGATTCGATTTTGGTCCCTAAATCTTGTACATATCAAAGGAGAAGTTTTTTTGTGCATCAACACTGGATTCAAGACCGATTATCATCACTTCATTTTTTTGTATGCCACCGCCACTAGTCCTTTGATTTAGGGTTGCGACCACCGGTGCACGATTCAATTTTAGGGTTGTGCATCTTTTGTATTAGGTACTGCATTCTTCAATTTTGTATGCTTGGATTCTAGAATTTTGCATTATAGTATCTCATATGCAAGATTTTTGGTTTATTCAGTTCCAAAATTACCCTTAAATGATAGTTAATTTATGGTTATGTTTTATCTAATTTGACTATTATTCATCGACTTTTATAAAAAATCTAATGACTGAGATTTCTCCTTACTTTTTGTAGTTTTTTTTCTTTTTAGTGTATCCCTTCTCTGGAAAAATATGACATTTGATCTTTTCCAAATAGGAATACGTATTTTCTATCTTATCTTTTTTTATAACTCTAAATCAATAAACCTAATTTTGGTTAATTTTTATGTTTATAAATTGATAAATTAGTATTCAATGAGGTTTTATTTATTTAGGGTATAAGAATATCTATCTACAATTCATTGGCGAGGTATAATCGTTATTTATAAGGTATTTTATGTTTATGAATCTTTAAACTGGTTATCTCTTTTATTGACATAGTCATACACCGCTAAACTCTCGACTGGTTTTTCGATGCCAATGATTGCATTAAGATATATTGATTAAACTGTGATAGTTTTAATAAACACATTATTATTAAGTGATTAATCGGGCAAAGTTTTATATGTCATAAAAAAGGTTATGAGTGTGACACTCGAGTTTTGAGACAATATTATTATGAGTTAATAATGTGATTTATGTATTCGCTCGGATTTAAAATTATGGTTTTATGTAATAACAATGAAAAATTATGGTTACATTATATTTTAAAATAATCTTTAAGATATTAAAATTAAGTACTAATTATTTTATATTTATTATTTATATCTGGATGTTTGATTCTCATCTTTAATATTTTATGTGATCCTTACATAACAAAAATAGTCATACATAACAACTTTATGTATTATTAACTTCTACCATGTAATTAACCTTTTGTATATTGTTGTGTATGACTAAAACTTATTGTGTACGGATTAACTCTCTTTTAATATATTATGTTTTTCTATTATTATATCTTGATAAAAATTATTATGACTAACTTTACATCACATGAGCATCTAAGAAATTAAAAGGTTGAGCATATAAATAATTACATAATATCAATAAGCATCTTTTTTTATCGGAATTATTTTTAAGAGTGAGTAATTTTGGTTCTAGTAAATGAAGAGTTGAACACATAAATTGTTACATAATATCAATGTTAAACACCGATAAGGTATCATATTTCAGTTTAGATAATATATGTCTACGTGGACTTTCATATCAATTTGAAGAATCGTTGTACACACTAATATAATTAATTCCCTCAAGATTCATCTTTATGACGATGATGAACCTAATAAATATAAGTATGAATGTAGTATACAAAGATGTAGTACAGAACATATGAAAGCTGTATTAATTTCAATTTTCAAACATTCAATAAATATGTTGTTTTATTAGCTATTTTTTTGGATATGATTATGTTTGTTTAAATTGTTTTATATATTTTATTTATGCTTTTATAACATGTTAAATATTTTAGGTTTTTTTTAGAACTATATCATACGTGCATGGATCATTCAACTAGTAAATTAGTAATTACAAACCGAAAACCAACTCTATATATAACTAGATATCACACTTTTTGATCTCTATTTTATTCGTTATGATTTAAAATTTGAGATGTATGTTACTCGTATAGTCGTATAGCTTATAAATGACTATACATACATTTGAGCTCAAAAGTTTCATAAATATCTAGAAAAGGTTAAAAAATCGAGTGTTGTATTGAATTAGTGAATTCTTGACGTATACGTTTATAATTAGAGGCAAAAAGAAGATTTTAAGAGGTTGGCTTTTCTCAAATTACCAAATCTGTTTTAAACTTTTTTTAAACAAACAACACACACTAATCTATATCTAAATTTAAACATTTTATTTACAGCAGAGCTTGAACCCGTAACTATAAATTATAAAAATATCTTCTAAAATCTTAATACCGCTAAGCTACATCTATCATTTTTTAATTATTTCAAGTCTTTTCTTTCATGTAAAAGATATATCATGAATTATGAATCTCACGGGTGTTTATTTTAGTTTATTACGAAGAGCTAATGAGCTAAATTTGTTTTTCAATAAGTTTATTTTTCTATTTATTAACTTATTAAAATTTAAAATAAGAAAATAAGTAAAAAAAATCCATACTAATTAAGTTATTTCATTATTTACTTGTTTAATTGGTTTCTGAAAGCAACCTCACTAAAGTTTGGTGCAGTCAACATCATAGATAATTTCTTTACAAGATATGATTTGCACACGATAAATATTAACTATACATAACAATCATGATATTTTTACTCTTACAAACATATGATACGCTTATATAGGATATTATTGTCCAGCTACATATTGTATTACAAATAACAAAACTTGTTATGCGTAAATCAGGGGCGGAGACAAGAAGGGGCTGAAGGGTGTTAGGCCCCCTTCAATGAGTTCAAAATCCTTATTATTTTAAAAGCACAAGTCCAACATATATTTGTCAAACCACCCTTATTAGAGTTAATTAGTAGTCCAAGTATAGCTCAAAACAGAAACGGCGAAGGAGAGGCTCAAAGTGCAGATTCTGATCTTTGAAAAAGTTCTCTCAACAATTAACCGTTGAAAATAAGGTTTCGACATAGCATGAGTGATGATATCTTAAAAATAGTTTGTTTACATCAAGAGCGAGATTGTTGATACTTTATCTGCAGACAATGTAATAAACGAGTTCTATTCAAAGAAGCAAATACGCATCTAACTACAAACACGCGAAGTACGATTTTCTCATAATTAGTTATTGATTTAGTTGAAGTTTTTTCGGATAAAGCATTCTGGTTATTGTTTTCGTGAATATTATGCTTATAGCATGTTAACTTATGACAAACAAACTGTCGATCGTGAAAAGCTTTCATAATTGATTTTGGAAAAACGTTAGCGTGTTTTAACACGTAATTTGTTGTCTTTAAATAAACTTTCATTATTTATTTATCTAGACAAATAACAAAACTTTTTTATGTTTTTCACATATATGTGTATCATTAGTGTTATAATAAAGTAAAACCGTCCCCGTTATACTAAAGTCCTAACTCCACCCTGACGTAAATCATTCTCATTGTCTTGTATAAAATAAAGTAATAAACACCTCTTTAGTAAATGAAGTGAATTTCAAATTGTTGCAATCAATCAATTGAACTTAAATGAAAACACCAATTCACTAGAAATCAAACAAGTAGAGTGTATGATCCCTAATTATAATTAAATCATAAAAAAAACATAATTATCATAGCGCACATTGTAAATAAGTACTCTTCTAATTTACTAAATCCCCAAAGTAGACCATTGATTCATAGATTGAAACCCTACTCTCAACCCCTATAATCTTATATCATAAAGCAATATCAAACCTAAACTGCTCTAATAACATTATATCTCATTCGTGATTATTATGATCTAAAGATTAAACATGATATTATTCTCTCGTAACAATGCTATAACATCCCCGAATTTACAAAACAAACATCGGAGCCATGGCATCAAACTACAAATTAAGGGTTAGAAAGAGAAAAAGATGACGTTACATTTGATGATCGATCTGATTTACGTACTACTTCCTTCACCGACTTCAAATTCCGGTTGTTGTACTACCGGTTCAGGCCTGCCGGCGACGTAATCTAAGATCCCTTCACCTGCTTTCTCACCGGAAGCTTGAGCGGAAGGCGGAGAAGTAAGACCAAAAACGACGACGGCGACGAGGAAGAGAGCGGTGGAGAGGAAGAGCGGCCAGAAGTAGGCGATAATGTTGAGGAAGCTTGGGGCGACGTAGAGGATAGAGAGGATGATGAGAGAGAAAAGCGCGGCGAAGAGGATGTGGAATTTGAACTTGAGAAGCTTTTCCATTTCCATGGCGGATTGGATTGGATTGGATTTCAAGGTGATGTTTGGCAAAAGAGGGGAAGTGAAGAAGGATGGTGGAGGGCAGGCATTGACATGATTGGACTCTTATGTGAAGAGATTCTCTCTGTAGTACGAACGGTTTTTAAATATTTGTTTTTCCATTTATGCCCTTATACTAGCATTCAACTTAATAGTAAACACAAAATATAAATAAGGAGAATGTTAACTATAGCTCTTATAACTGTGAATAAAAGTAATAAATATATTTATAATTTCTAAAAATAATAATTATAACTTATGTTTTATAATTAACATTCCATGTTTATAAAAAAATTCATCTGAATCATCTTTTAATTTGGATTCAAATTTTCCACATATAACATAAGATTATTATTTTTAAAAATTAATATCATATTTTATTACTCTTATCCACAGCCCTAAGCGCTGTTGGTTAGCATTTTCCTATAAATAAAATTAAATAACTAATGTTTATATTTAGGGATTAATCAGTTGATTCTTTCATTTATAAATTTGATATATTCACTGAAGGTACAATACCTTTGAAGCTATTTTACAAGTTAGTGAAACGTAAGTTCACTTTGGATGAATCAATGATATCACGGTTTATATATATATATATATTTTAATGCGATATTTATCTGTTTTTAATTAAAATCATTAAAAATACATTTAAAATGTGTTTAATATCCTCATAATTAATTCCAGGTTTTAAAATATGGATCTATAGAGATAAAGATGAGAAAAGTTGGAGATAAGTGTGAAAAATAGAAAAAGTCAAATCTGGGCCGATTTCTGCTCGTCGCGTCGCGACCCACGCCGCGATCGCGGCGCGATCCGTACTGTAGCGGCGCTAAAGGACAGATTTCTGCACTATATATATTTTCGATTCTCCATTCGGTTTGGCAGCTTTGGGTTCCGACTTTTGAACCCTAAATCATCAGAAAACACCATTAGAGAGCAGAGAAGACTTGGAGCAAAGCTTTGGAGCATTGGAGCTTTATTTTGAAGATTAAAAGTGAAGATCATTCGGCTTTTACGGTTTCTTTCATTCTACTTCATCATGTTCTTCTTGTTTCTTAATTTCCAAAAGTTTAGAATGTTGAATCTTGGCTAGGTCTTCTGTTTTCCTCCCTAGAGGAGATGAAACTCATGAAATGGCTTAGTTTATTTCATGGTTTTTGATACTTTATTCATGTTTGTTCTTGGTTTTGCCTAATATATGTTTATCCATGTTTATGAATCTTTCTTGATTGCTTAGAATCTAATATTTATGTTTTGAGAGACCACTTGAATCATAAAGTTTGCATCTTGATTATCTAGGACCAATAGGTGATTGAGGAATAGTGATTGACAAATCCTATGTTTTTGAGCAATTAAAATTAGAGTCTTTTGCATGTGATGTCCATATAATGACCATTTATATGTTAGTTTGATGTTTTGTTGATCATACAAACATTAGGATTGTGGTTTAACCTGTTAATCGAATTACTGCTAATTTAACTATTTAATTGCACTTTTAACCATAAAGGTAATTAATTAGGGTAATTAGACGGTTATAATTGGATCAAGGTTGTAGCTACTTTAGAAATCAATGCATGAATATTTTGAGTATATTTAGTTTATCTTGCCATGAATTTATCGCCATGAATTGAGTTGAGTTGAATCTAGGAGGGAACATATTCATTATTATTAATTCTCCGAGTTAATCGCTTCTTTATCCTTTTTGCATGCTTTTAGTGTTTTTAGATATTTTAGTAGTTTGAGTTGGTTGCAAGTTCATCTTTTACAACAAATCCCCCATTTAATTGCTTTATTTATTTTCTTGTCATTAGTTTAGATTTAATTGCTTTTTAGTTTAGTTTAGATTTGTTTAGTTTGTTTAATATTTAAATCATTATAATTCTATCAAATCACTCACGTTCCCCTTGAGTTCGACACCCGTGCTTACTATTATACTATAAAAACCGATTAGGTACACTTGCCTATTCGTGTCGTTTTTGGTACAATTTAACACGGAAATTATAAATAAAAAACTAGTACGTAAAACGCACATCAATCAACTTTACAAGTAGAAATATCATCTCCCTTATATGTATGGTGTGTTTGATGAAATAGCCGAGTTTGGGGCTAAAGCTGAGACTATGGCTGATTTTACGATAATTCTAAACTCAATCTATAAGCTACTTGAAAATGTTCTTATTTTGGGGATTATAAGTGATTATGATTTTAGTAACTTCTTCAAGATTTTAATATTCGAACTTGACTAGAGAGCTGGATTATAAAAATTAGTATCTCAAGCTCCTATAATCTCTCATATGTCATTGCCGAACACACCCTTAGTGTCAAACTTATAACACTTGAATAAGTAAGTATTTAAATAAGTAGCATTTGTCATTATAATGGTAAATTGATTCAATTCCTGGTTTGAAAAATAAATAAATAAAGGTCTTTTATAATATGTTTTAATTAAATACTCCAAAAGCTAAAGGAACCAAAACAAATTAAGAAGTCCGAACTTCTAAATGCAACTTGGTTTTTTTTATGTTCTCGTTTTGTTTTAAATCGAAAACCAACCCTACAGTTTTTGGATTAGTTTGGTCATGTTTCAATCTGGTTCGGTTTATGTTCATGATGACGATGGTGATTAGTCAATAACCATTTGTCATGTAACCTACACAAAGACGAAGAAACAAATTATTGATCACGAGACCATCGCCTTCGTGAGATGTTATATCTATTTCGCATGATTCATGATGACGTCAAAATGAAAATAGTTTTAAAGATAATCAAGTTCAATTTTATTTTTCAGGGAGGAAAAAGAAAAAAGAAGATAAAAGTAAATTGATTGGAAGGTTGAAAGTCGAAGGTGATAACAATAATTGGGTTAAAGAAATGTTACGAGGAGGGTATAAATGGTAATTTGGAGGGTAGAAAATAAAATAAAATAATAATAATAAATGAGGAGCAAGTGATGGAGTTCTTGTGTTTCTTTGGCCAATGTGTCTTGTCGGTCACCTTTTTATCAACTTTATACTTAAAACAAAAATGTCACATGTTACTTCTTATTTCGAATCTCTACGTTTTGTTTGGGTAATTATTTGTGTATAACTTGTTATGATTTATAAAAAAATATTTGTTTAAATTATTATATTTTTAAATTTGTGAATAAAAATAATATAATTTAATATAATAAAGATATAAATATCTTTATTATCGTGTAGGACCGAAAGTTATGAGTAAATAATTAACTTTTGCTTTGATGCATTATACACTTTTCAAAGATTAAGGTTTGGATTTGGATCCACTTAATTATATTTATTACTAAAGGGTTTGTGTAACACTACTTTTTCAGATTTTACTTTTAAACATATTTACTACTGATTAGCATCCAAAGTATTAGAGTTTACAAAATACAATTGCTATATACATATGTGCTAATAGTTTTTTACAAAAAGTAGTGTTAGAGTGTTTTTCTCAAAGATCCCGGAGCTATCTAGCTAATCAGGGTGCTGAGGCCTTACCCTTGCTAGATCCCGATCCATCTGCATGCACGTCACACTAAATATAAGTTAACGCTTAGTAAGCATACTAACTGATCATAAATAACGTAAAGCAGGAGTAAACTCTTCTCAGGATGTCAAACATCCAGCTCTAAACATGCAAAACTATTCAAACTGTTAACTTCTCTCAGGGTATGACCGCACCTCGTGCGTAACCAAGTATCTGCATTTCTTGGTACACAGCTCGATGTATACCCTATCACTGATCTTGATACATAGTCACGGTTATGTGTAACTAGGTATCAGCTTTGTTTGTGCATAACTACACCTCCGGCGTGACTATACACCTTTACCTTACATCACATAAACATATCACATATCGTTTCACATAATCTCATACTTTTCACTTTGTGTAATCCATGTAGTAATCATGCTAAAAGCAAGTACACTCACCCTAGTATCAATATATGCTAAGCAGTGTAATTACAGTTCTATTACAGGGAAAACGTCAACTCCTATTGCCTCAAGCTTATTGATCAATAAGGAACCAAATTCAGCTATCAAACTCCTTTGTTTGTAGATCAGAACTCAAAGAAAGTGGTTGGCTAGGTGTTTCACGTATGTATGAGCGTGTATTGCAAATAATTTGACTAACATAAGTCAAACACAAATCACATATATCTCAATTTTTAGAAAATGACACATAGGTCCCTGGACTATCATCTTTCAGAAATTGACAACTTTAGCCTCTCAGTTTCATAAAGGCATAATACACATAATCACAACAAAGGCAATTTATCAAACACATAATCACAGAACATTATGAACATAATTATAACCGTTCAAACCTTGTGGCGTTACAGCTTGTAGCCTAACGGTATATGATGGGTGTGGAGTAGTACTCCTCCTAAGAGGTTGTGGGTTCAAGTCCGTCTATGAACAATAGAGTAGATTTAGTGGGTGTGTGAGTTTGTCATTAAAAAAACTTAATTATTTTTATTGAATATACCGAAATGAAAGGTTCTATATAGTTTCTTACAGAAAATTAAAATACCAAAACGACTGGTTCTATATATAGTTTCTTACAAAAAAGATTATTAAGGGTTGTTTTGGTTAAGTTATTATTATAGACTTAAGTTTATTAGCTTAATAGATTAGATACTCGTGTAATATATGGTTGGTTTAAGAAGATAAAAAATATTAAATATTAATGAAAAGGTATTAAATTATAATTACACGTGAAAGAAATGAGAAATTAAAAAAAATGTCGACAGATGCTTGAAGTGTCGACACGAGGTTGATGGCAGACGTGACAGAAGAAACATAATATCATTATACAAAGATACATGATTATATTTCTTGTAAATCTATCGATCATTATTGTTACGATTAGGGTAATAAGTCCAAATGTATTGGTTATATTTAAAAAGAATTACAATGATTATAAAACATTTATAAAATATGAAATTAATTTTTTTGTAAAATACGGTATTTGATATGTTATAAAAGGTAAATATGATATTTGTAAATTAAAGTGGACAAATATGATATTATAACGTTAGAGGCATGTAAATTTTTGTAATAATTTTGATTCAATTTTGACTTATTGGAATTTTAATTTTGGTTAAAGTCATTGAACACAAACATGTTTTCCACAATGTTCTGATGTAGCACATTAACTTTTTTTGTACACATCTACCCATTTAACATGTAAAAAACGTGTTATTATACCCATTTTGTTGATCTTCTTCCCTAATTTCCTTACTTCGAAAACGAAACTTTGAAGCCAAAATTCTCAATGTACACTTAACAAAAAGCAATGATTCTTGACTCTATGGAAAGGTAATCGAGTTGTCTATCAAGTAGTACCAAACAAATGAATAAAAATGAGTTTAAAATGTGTCAATTCATCAAAATACCGTAAAGGTGTCGAATAGGGTCATTATAGACTTTAATTGGCAATAACTTGGCCTACACTTGATGGTTTTTCATGAATTTGGTGTCCATTGAAAGGTAAAATAGTTATCTACGACATTCTATAAAAAGAATTATGTAAAATGATCAAGAATCGAGCAAAAAAAAGTGTCTTTTTTCTGCCCTGTTTTCGAACCAATTAACACAAAAAAAAAGAAACTTTGAGTTGAAAATTCTCCCTTAATGCTTGATGAAAACTCATGAATTTGGTGTCATTTGAAATGTATAATGATAATTTACAAGATTCTATAAAAAAATCACGCAAAACGATCTAAAATCGACCAAAAAATCGCAAAAAAGGGCTGAAACTGAGCTGGCAGGTTGCAGGTCGTGAAATGGGTATATCGAAACGTTTTTTGTAAGTTAAATGGTCAGATGTGTAGAAGAAAAGTTAATGTGCCATATCAGAACATGGGAAAAAGCATGTTTGTGTTCAGTGACTTTAACATTTTTAATTTTGATTACATGGATGATCTAGATTAAGGAATTGCTATATATATCAATTGGTGAAGTAAACTTTCAATTTATCATGAGAATTTCAAGGGTGTATTTGTCATTTTGTCTTTATTTCATGAGATAATGAACATGAGATATTATGTATATTTAATGAGATTTTGATAATGCAACTCACTCCTCTCCTATTTGATTGATTATGCATGTGTTGACAAGTGGTGATGCCTTACATGTATATTTTAATTTTTGTTTTTATTTTTTTATTTTTATTAATCATTAAAGTATTCATTAAATAATACTAGATTAACTTTTAAAAAAAGAACACCTTAGCTATAACTATAAGAAATTGTATAGCACTTATATAACTTTAATTTTATTTCTTAAGCAAAGCAATATTAACAAAAGTTATTTTCTAATTAAAATCTTATTGACAAAAAGTCAAAAACTATAAGATGTTAATAATGCATTCTTATTATTAGGATAAGATATATGTTTATAGTAGCATATATTTTAGATATTTTCACACACACACACATAAAAACAATTTAGATGAGGAGTATGTTAGTCATTTTATCATTTGACTTATTTAAGTGTTTGTGAGGTGAAAACACTATATATCAATTGGTGAAGTAAACTTTCAATTTATCATGAGAATTTCAAGGGTGTATTTGTCATTTTGTCTTTAGTTAATGAGATAATGAACATGAGATATTATGTATATTTAATGAGATTTTGATAATGCAACTCACTCCTCTCCTATATGATGGATTATGCGTGTGTTGACAAGTGGTGATGCCTTATATGTGTATTTTTTATTTTTGTTTTAATTTTTTTATTTTTATTAATCATTAAAGTATTCATATAATAATACTAGATTAACTTTTAAAAAAAGAACACCATAGCTATAACTATAAGAAATTGTATAACACTTATACAACTTTAATTTTATTTCTTAAGCAAAGCAATATTAACAAAAGTTATTTTCTAATTAAAATCTTATTGACAAAAAGTCAAAAACTATAAGATGTTAATAATGCATTCTTATTATTAGGATAAGATATATGTTTATAGTAGCATATATTTTAGATATTTATCACACATTATTTAATATTTGCACACATTTTAATATTTTGACAACTATAAGTTTCTTTTTTTAATAAAAAATATAAAATTTATGATGCACTTTATTAACCTTATACATACTTCCATTTTCATTTGTCCATTTTAAGTTTCAAGCAACTAAACCGTATACATTTAGATTGTAGATATTTCTTCACAATAAAAAATTTGAGGATATATAATGGATTCAGTTTGTAATGATTTGTTTAAGAAAAAATATAAATGGTTTTTCATGTTAAAAAGAATTTGACTATTATTATGTAGCATATTTTTATTGAAAAATAAAACAAATACATATAAAAAGTACGTACATATATTAATAAATCTTTACCCGCGCAGTGCGCGGGCATATAAAAAACTTGTTAATATTATTTATCAAATAAAGGGTGAATATCGTTCAATCAATTTGATGCATGTTAGAAGATTAGCTAAGTTAATGTTTGAATCGGCTATGGTTTATTAGTTTAAAAATTATTTACTAATAGGAAAAATTACAAAAAAATATACTTACATATTAAGACAAAAGTTCATGCGAGAACCGTTGTTAGCGCGAAAACCGCGAAAACCAATCTAAGCCGTCCAATTCCCCCTCCTTTAATGTCATTGTCCACCCATGAATTCCTCACATGCACCCTGCCACACTCTATCCCTCCACGCTCTCCATCCATGAAACTTCTCATATCCTAGGAACGGCTAAGATTGGTTCTCGCACTAACAACGGTTATCGAATGAACCATCCCCTACATATTAAAGTGTTTAAATTACTTAATATCGAGAAAGAAAGAGATTTATGAGAGTAATTAAATAAACTTAGGTTAATAAGTTTTAGAACTTAATAAGCTCAAAATGACTTATTAAAATGAGCTTATTAAAGCCTTAATAAATTAATAGATTTAAACTTATAAGTTAATACAAACAGTCATTTCCTAATAAGTTCCTTAATAAGCTTATAAGCTTATAAGTAACCTAAATAAGATAATCCAAATACCCTCTTATTTATTATTCTATTCACTAAATCAAATAAGTGTCAAAATTAAGAAAGATATAAAAAAAGATAACTAGTAAGATCAATATATGATCATTAAGTGAGTAAATGACTAAAGTAGAAGAATTTAATAACAATATCTATATTTCTCAAAAAGAAATTAATAATAACAAACTTAAAAAGTACAGCTAAAGTTATAAGATAAATTATAGTAATTTAGACATTTGTTTAAAGATGAATGGCTAACTATCATTTTGTAAATTTGTAAACATCTCATTAAGGTTGTAAATAAACAGAAAGTTTATAAATTGTTCGTGAAGTTAAATAACGGGAAGTTTGTTTATGTTCTTTTATTTAATAAACAAATAAGATGAATATAACTCTTGTTCATACATTTATGTTTATGAATGTTTAATTATCCGGTTTTTAGGTTAGTTCATTTATATCCGCTTATGTTCGTTGATATATATACATATTAGTAATATATATTAACTTTAATCATATATATGCTATAAATTAGTTTAGGTCCTTATTGTTAAATTTTTTAGCTATTAATAAATTAAAATTAAATTATTTAAGAAATAATATAAGTATATTTGAACCCATATAACTTTTTTATTAATATATTAAATTAACAATTACTTTAAAAACATAAGAATGTATATATAATTAAACTTACGTACTAATACTATTGTATCTCATGGCATTTTCACTTTGGATAATTGGAAGACGACAAATTAGAAACATTAGCCCCTTTGCAACCAGCCTTCACAACATACTTGGCCATGATCAAACCAATCATCGAACACAAAAATTCATTCGTTTATCATTCGTTTTTGTTATTTATTCAGCTAAATTTAAACGAAAAAACACAAACATAATAAGCCATTACCTTATTCGTTCATATTCTTTTATTTGTTTGGCTAAAATAAAATAAATAAACACGAACCGTTCGTGTTTGTTTGTTTAATTTGTAACCCTACATCTAATATCATTTTCACCACCATACGAATGAAGCTATAGGACTGAAGATTATAAAAACTAGAATTCAAAACTTCTATAATCTCCGATAAGCTCGTTACCGAACACACCCTTAATAACCAATTAAGGTACCCTAGCTTGTGACTAATTAAGTCGGTTTTATTTTTCACCCTTACACTCTTGATGCAAATGAAATCAGCAAGAAAATTGTACTTAATTAGCTTGTGACTAATTAAGGAGATTATCCTTCATTCATGGGTTGCATTTTCTTTTTCTTTTTCTTTTTTATTGGACTTTGAAAAATTGTGTTACTTCTAATTAGATATCGGGCTTTCTAAATTGTTTAGTTAGACTATTTATATTAGAAGAAAAGAGTACATGCAGTACTTTCAAATCTAACATGTTGTACTTATATATAATTAACTAGTTTAATACCCAGTGTATAAACACGGGAATGACTAAAATAAATTTTAAACATTTTCTCGTATTAAACAGTACTAACATGTATAGTAAACAATTGTAAATAATACAAAGTGTATCACAACAATGAATGTTACGAGCATTATTTGTATGCTCTACCAATATTGTTTATTATGCATTGGATATGAATAAACGATAAATGTTTTTAATTAGGTTTAATGAAACACAATAATAAAATATGAAACATATAATATATTACTATTTTGCAATGATAGTTGTTAGCCATTTTAGAAAATAAATAAGAATAATTAGTGAGAAAATTCTAATAATAATTTAATATATCTTGAAATAGAGGATTTTAACTAATAAAATATATTCTAAAAATGGTTTAATGATATTATAAGCTATTCTTTTAATATATAAGTTTATCACCCCGTGTATAAACACATGAGATGTTTGAAATAAAGTATAAATTTTGCTGGTGTGAAATTGTTAGAGGTATAGTAAAATAACTGTAAAACGTACAGTTTATCACCCGTCTTTTCTTCCTTTTTGTTGAAGGTTCCGAACGAAGGTCTCTTTAGAGATGATGAAGAATATTGTTTATTCTCCATAACTGATATCTAAGAGAATGAAAAAAATGAGAACAATAGGATCTTTAATGTCAGAGTAAAAAAATAACAAAAATAAGGTTTAAACATGTAATCGTAGGTGATATATAGGTGATTATCTACCTATTTTAAAACTAAATCATACAAATAAATACAATATTGAAAATTATTTTCATATTTAATATAACAAATCTACTCACCTAAAAATATAAAAATTTTGAAAAAAATAAATAAATATATACGTTTAATTAGGTAAAACTTGAATAATTTATAATAAATATTAGTATTAATCTAAATAAATAATATCTCACGTGGGGTGTGGTAAAATTGTAATTATATATTACAAATATTAATTTTTAATTATAATTAAGAGTTATCTTTATCAAATTCATATTAGTTTGACTCTAAGAAGTCAAAATCAAAATTTTAGAATTAAAAAAATTAACAGCTAAGATTAGTCTTTTATATATATTAGAAGATAATTTTTAAAAAAATTATGTTTGTAAAATATTGACATGTAGCACGGGCTACACCGTGCCCTCATACAAGTTCTCTACTTAATATGCAAATATTATTTTGATTAGACAATCGGTCAATTCAAACCAAACCAAACCCAAATGTCACATCAGTCATCACATAAATTTTTTTATCTCTCTTACCCGAAATCGAAGTAACACCTAACCCAAAGAGGAAAGAAGGAAGGGAATCCGATAGGGTAGTAGTGGTCAACCCATATTTACCAGAGACACCAAGATGGTGCTCTAGTTAACCACTACGGGTGGCCTTATACATATTACTAACGACATCTAACTTCAATAATGTTATACTTATATATATACAATTTAAATTGTGGCTTTATTAACGTTTATGCCCACCAAGACGTTTCTCGTAAGAAACAGCTTTGGGACTCTATTCATAATTTGCTTGTTTCCTTACCTGACGTGAATTGGTTTATTTTTGGCGATTTTAACGAGGTGAGGTCAAAAAAAGAAAGAAAAGGCACTGGGTTTTCTTTTGCAGGGGCTAGTCTGTTCAATGATCTCATCCACAGATCGGGCCTGGTGGAGATTAAAAGTGGCGGTTTGAAGTTCTCTAGATCAAGTTCTGATGGTGCTAAATTAAGTAATTTGGACCGTTTCTTCGTGTCACACAACTTTCTTAATTGGTGGCCTAACCCAGGTGCTGTCATTTTACCACGATTATATTCTGACCACAGTCCGATAGTATTCAAAGCATTGAATCTGGACTTCGGTGCCACGTACTTCAAAATTTTCAATTCGTGGTTGTTGGAGCCTTCGCTTAAGGATATCGTTTCTCAATCTTGGGCTATTAGTCCTCATGGTAGAAACGCATCCCCGATCTGGTCTTTCATGTGTAAGTTGCGTAATGTTAAAAACAACATTAAGTTGTGGAGGGCCAGGTCAGTACCACCGATTAAAGCTGCAATAAAACAGGCAAAAAAAGATTTGGAGGAATTAGACAATCGTGCTGAACATACGCTATTATCCGATGAGGAGAGGGGGACAAGACAGGAGTTGCTACTTAAAATCAAAGAATTGGAGTGGAAATTAAAATTGGATCCGAAACAAAAATCTCGTATCAGGTGGGCTGTGGAAGGGGATGAGAACTCCAAATTCTTCCACGGGTCCATTAATAATCATCGATGGACAAACTTTATACACGGGGTGGATGTAAACGGTAGGTGGTCTTGTGATCCGGCCACCATCAAAGAAGTTGTTGTTCGCATTTTTAGCGGTAAGTTTGAGAAGAACAATCAGCGCAGACCTTCCCTTGTTTGCAATAAATTCGAAACTTTGTCGCCGGATCAGGTTCGTTCTCTTGAATGTGAGTTTTCCTTGGAGGAAGTCAAAGCGGCAGTTTGGGAATTAGGCTCGGAAAAAGCCCCGGAGCCTAATGGTTTTACATTCGCGTTTTATAAATCTTTTTGGGATGTCATTAAAAATGATCTTTTTGCAGCAGTTAAGTACTTTGGAGAAACTGATGAGTTTGACCCGGGTTGCAACTCTTCTTTTGTTGCTCTTATTCCGAAAATAGAAGCCCCCCTCTCTTTCAACGAATATAGACCTATCAGCCTGCTCAATAGCTTCTATAAAACAGTCGCTAAGTTGTTGGCGAATCGTCTAAGCTTGGTTATTGACTCTATCATTGGCCCGGAGCAATCAGCTTTTGTTCATGACAAGAGTATACTTGATGGTCCTCTCATCGTTAGTGAGATTCTGTCATGGGCAAAAAGCCGGAAGCAAGAGTTGATGGTATTTAAAATCGACTTCGAAAAGGCTTTCGATTCTATTTATTGGGATTTCTTGGACGATGTCATGTCACTTATGGGTTTTGGTTTTAAGTGGCGGTCGTGGATTAGAGGGTGTCTCTCCTCTGCTTGTTTATCTGTTCTTATTAACGGAGCTCCAACTCGGGAATTCAATATGGGTAAAGGAGTGAGGCAAGGGGATCCGATGGCCCCGTTTCTCTTCCTTATCGTAGCAGAAGCCTTTAACGTAATCATGAAGGAAGCCATCGACCTGGGAATTTTTAAAGGGGTTAATCTACCACGCGACGGTCCAACAGTCTCACATTTACAATTTTCCGATGACACAATTGTTCTAGGTCATTGGTTTGATATGAATTTGTTTAACCTCCTTCGTATTTTACGTTGTTTCTTTCTTTCCTCAGGTCTAAATATCAACTGTAGGAAAAGTTGCTTGACTGGGGTATGCGTTGAAGATGCGGTAGTAACCGAGCTGGCTGCCAAGGTCAATTGTAAGACTGGTGTGTTTCCGTTTAATTATTTGGGGTTCCCCATCGGTGCATCCATGAACAAGATGGAATCGTGGGCGCCGGTTTTGGAGAAATTCCTCAATAAGTTATCCAATTGGAAGGCTAAAACACTATCTGCGGGTGGCAAACTCACCCTTTTAAAATCGGTCCTCGGGAGTTTAGGGTCATACTTCTTCTCTATTTTTAGAGCTCCGGGGAAAGTAATTAAAAAACTGGAGAGCGTCAGATCGTCTTTTTTCTAGGGTTCCAAGGATGGTGAAAGGAAGATTCATTGGATTGACAGGAACCTGGTTCTCAACAGTAAAAAAAGTGGCGGTCTCGGAATTGGCAGCCTTAGAGCTCTCAACATCGGGCTCCTTGTCAAGTGGATATGGAGGTTTAAAACAACACATGGGGGTCTATGGAAGCGGGTGATACAGGCAATACATGGGGATAACGGGGGCATCTCGGGCATTAATTCAAAGGGTAAAGTATCCGGGGTTTGGAGAAATATTCTCAAAGTCTTTAAGGATCTTCACAAGGTAAACATCCCGCTTATCGAATGGTTTCAAGAGGAAAGACCGGAGGATCCTGATAGCCTCAACTTCAGGTGGGCGCTTGAACCATCAGGGGGCTTTACGGTCTCGTCTTTAAGGTACGCCATCGATGATCTCACGCTTAAAATGGTTTGCAATCTGGACCTTGTTTGGTGCAATTGGTTACCCCAAAAAGTTTGTATACACGCATGGAGGGCTGCATTAAATCGCCTGCCTATAAAGGTCAACCTTAAAAAACGAGGCGTCATTTGCTGTCTTGCTTGTGTCCCTTATGTGGGAACGCTGAGGAATCGGAAACGCATTTATTCGCGCAGTGTCCAGTAAGTAAACGGATTTTAACTTATCTATGTGGGTGGTGGAACATCGATCATGTCGAGTTTGAAGATACACAAAGCATGATTAGATGGGGTTCATCATTAAGGTCTGGTGGTAATACGACAAAGGCCTTTACGTGTGTTTTATATACCTTCATGTGGCTGCTATGGAAACACAGAAATGATGTTGTTTTTTCGTCCAAAAAAGTCAACGATATGCTAGTGTTTACTCAAGTGCAGGCCTACGCGTTTTTCTGGCTTAAACACAAAACGGGTAATAAGACTGCTCTTCTTGACTGGAGCTGCTGGGTGACATCTCCATATTCCTGCTTTGCTGCCTAAATTTTTGTCACTACTGGTGCTGATGCGAAACGCAAAACAGTGGCCCTTTAGCTGCATTATGCCACGCTGCTGTTTTTATTTTTTATGTTTTGTTTTGGCTTTTGTTTGGTGTGTTCCCCTGGTGTTTTGTTGTTTTTATTATTGATCTTGACTTTGTTTTGAACTTAGCAGCTTGCTTGGTTCTTGGTGTTAATATATTTGTTGGGCGTCTGGAGGGTAATGACAATGCCGAAGCTCTCCTTTCGTTCAACCTTTGCTGTTCAAAATATATATATATATATAATTTAAATAATTAAAATACTACAAAAATACCTCTTATTATATTGATATTGTTATTACAACACCTAAATAAACCATCTTTAAAGTCAAATATCGTTTGTTCCATATTTTGTTAGTACCAAAAGTACACCCCATTAGACCATCCGCATTTGTAATGGAACCAGGGCTGGTTGGCCTCCCAACCAGCGCTGCACATCATTGCAGCCCTACTGGTTGGCGCAAATCCGATCAGCGGCTAGCCCTCTAATCAGCTCTCGTAAGCCTTTTCCCTTTCCTTTTCTTTTTTCCCTTTATTCCTTTTTCTCACTCTCTTCGATATATATTTTAGAATAAATTAATAATATATGTGGGTTGATGTGGGTTGAATGTGAGGGTTTATGGGTTTGAGACGGTTAGAAGTGGGTGATGTGGATGCTGATGTGGCAATATAAAACTCAAGAAAACTCCGGATTGAATGCTGGATGATGCTGTTAATGGTTATAAACCAAGCCTGATTTTTGGGGCATTTGAATTTGATAGTACGCAGGCAATCCATACATGCGACCTCCATTATTATCATCAAAACCACCGCCGCCGTCCTCCGTCTCCTTCTCCTTCTCCTCAGGAGGCCGCGCTGCATTCGCCGTCTTTTCACCTTCCATATCTCTAAACTTGTGCAAGTAAACCTTCAACGCCTCCACGTAATCCTCAAACCCTAACGTCGTCATCGCCCATAGCAGATCATCACCGTTGATCGTCTTCCGTTTCTCTCTCTGACACTTGTCCGACGCTTCCCCTGTGATGAAGCTGATAAACTCGGACACACATTCCTGCACCGTCTCCTTAGCATCTTTCGAGATTTTTCCGTTTGCCGGAAGCGCTTTCTTCATGATCCTGCTCACGTTCGCTATCGGAAGAAACCGATCCTGCTCTCGAAGCGTCGATTGGTAATGATTTCCGCCGGATTCGTTATCTGAATCCGCCATTCCAGACTTCGAATTGCAGGGCAATCTCTCAATCGTAGTATTAAAATTGCTCGTTTTAAGTGGTTGAATTATATATATTCCTTGGTTCTGACTTCTACATGCAGCTAGCTTTGAATAGATTTGATGACAAATGTGGATGATTTGTTTTTCCGGTGACCGGAGTATAATAGGAGGGAACGGAGAAGAGAGGAAATGGGTTGAAGAAGGAGGGAAGAAAGAAAGGGTATAAGAAGTGGAATGAGTGGACACGTGGATGAATGATGGCGGTTGTAAGTGGGAGAGTCAACGTCGGGTGAGTTGGTGGAGCGTAGATAAAGGATCACATGAACATGTCTGGATTGTGGAAAACTAAATAAGATCTCACCATTGCTTACGTGGATTTAGTGACATATATTTTAATATATGGTGACTAGTCTAGATTCTCTATCACTTTGTTATAGTGTTAATTATTTTTTTTCTCTTTCCTTAGGAATTCTAAGGAATTGAAACCTAATTTTGATATATTTTTATATTTGGTTCATTTTTAATGTAACGAATTAGAATTTGGTACAGGAAAACTTTTGTTTAAATGAAGGAATTGAGATTTCTTTTTATTATCAATGGAATTGAGATATCATCTTTTCATCAAGCCTCTTAACGATTTAAACACAAAAAGATGACCGGTGACGGCGATAGCGGCGACCGAGGCGTATTAGCTTGCTATCGGTAACATGTAATCATTTGCATATAACTACTTTGAATATGTCAAATTTACAAAAAAATTCAAAATTAACAAGAAAATCATGTGTTAAATGAAAAAGACGTCAATCAAAGATTGAAATGGGTTTTGGAATTTTCAAGTTTGTCTATTCAATATTTTGGATGTTGTCTCTATTCCTTTAGTTACCCCCTTTCATTAAAAGGTATTAAACTTTTAATTTCAATCTAAACTAGCTATCATGAGGCAAAAAAACAAAAAAAAAACAACACTTGACGTAAGCTTCTAGTTAAGAAGTTCAATGTTGACATCCATCTAACATATCTCATAGTCGTAATATGAAGGCATGTCCATAAAAGACTTAATAAAGTTAAGCATGACTGGCTAATAGTGAAATGATTTTATCAGAGCATGTATTACGAGTTTGTGTATAACCTTATGTCTCTAAGTCTATAACCTTGCTTTGATGGTTCGCATGTTTCCATCCTTGTTAATGTTTTTTTTATAACAGCTCACTTATAGCTGACTGTCAGTTCTTTCAGGTTCATAAAGTCCTATACTTGATTATCATACATGAATTGTATGTCAATCACTGTAACATCCTAAAATCTGAGGTCTTGTTACCATACTTATAAATATATTAAATTGTATACAGACTTATTATGTTTTGTATAAAGAAACAATCATAACAATCATTCGCTACATATTCTCTAAATTCTTGAAACTTAGGGTCGTCAAACCTCTCTAAGCATTTCCGTTTCTCCTTATACTCTTCATTCATTTTACCGTCATTCTACTAAGCTATCATTTTTAATCGAAACAATATTGGTGAATTCAGGAGGTTCATATATGTATGTATGTTTGTGTTAGTGTATATATATATATATATATATATAAATTGCATCAATTAAGAACCATGTGTTAAACAAAGAACCAATTTGGACTATTGGATCATCAAAATCAATGGATGAGATTTAACGATGTCAAAACTGTGATTATCATGTATTTATATTGGAAAAAAAAGGCAAACATGAAAAATCCCCCTCTCAACAAACCCACGATTTTATTAAAAAATACCCCCAAAACTTTAAATTGTCATAACTTTTTAAGTTTTGTGAATTTAAACAAAAAAATTATACAAATCTTTTAGTTTTTTAATCCTCTTTCAAACAATACCACTCTTCCCATATTTTTCTAAAATTTTTAAAAAAATGAAAATTTTATTTGCATTTTGGGCAGAATGTAGTGTTGTGCGGATTTTGCATTTTGGGTTTAAATATGTAATTTTGCATTTTGGTCTGCACTTTCATTGAATCATGTTGGGTTTGCATTTTGCATTTTGGAAGCATCTGGATGACCTGCATATTTATATTTTGCATTTTTTGATTTTTTGCATTTTGCATTTTTTATATTTTTCATTTAATCATGTTAGGTTTGCATTTTGCATTTTGCGTTTTTGTTCATCGTCAGATCTGTCGAACATCGTGGTTGTGGGTTTCGATTTCTGCAAGTCGTGGGGTGCAAGGAGCGATGGACCGGAGAAGAGACCGACAGTCACATAGCGGGGGTTGGTATCGAGTGCCGGAGAAGGAGCGTCACCGGAGCAGGGAGCGGCTGATGGTCGACTGGTGACATTTAGGGTATGTGAGAGACGTAGTAGGGAAGTGTGAAATCGTGGGTGACGTTTAAGTGGATGAAAGATAAATAATTACAAGTTGCCTATTATGCCCTTTTTTTACCTTTTTAACTAACATGATACGTGTCAACTCCATAATTCTTGCTACTCTTTTTATCTTAAAACTCTTTTTATTTGATCCTAATTCTATATATATATATATATATATATATATATATATATATATATATATATATATATATATATATATATATATATATATATATATATAATTTAAAAAAAAGAAAAAAACTCAGCGACCTGGAGATTTAAAAAAACCCATTTACTTTAAAAATATTATAACTCGTTCGTTTTTAAAAATTTTAACAAAAAAATTATATAATTAGATTCAATTTTTCGTCCTCTTTCAAACAAGACCGAGCTTGATATATTTCTGAAACTTTTTTTTTTAATGCAAAGTTTTGCATTTTGAGTTGGGTTCATTCTAAATGCAAAATGCAAAAAATTAAAAAATGCAAAATATGAACATGCATGTCATCCAGATGCTTCCAAAATGCAAAATTATGGAATGCAAAATGCAAACCCAAAATGCAAAATCCGTATAACCTAAATGCAAAATTGAAAAAAACGAAAAACGCAAAACGCAAAATATAAACATCCAGGTCATCTAGATGCTTCCAAAATGCAAAATTACACATTTAAACCCAAAATGCAAAATTTGTACAGAACACTACATGCTGCCCAAAATGCAAACAAAATTTTCATTTTCAAAAAAAATTTAGAAAAATATGAGAAGAGTGATCTTGTTTGAAAAAGGATTACAAAAACTAAAAGATTGGTATAATTTTTTTGTTTAAATTCACAAAACCTAAAAAGTTGTAACAATTTAAAGTTTTTGAGGATTTTTTTTTTTAAATCGTGGGTTGTTGGGGGGAGATGATTTTCCAAATTTTCCCTTATCTTCCTATATCAATACATAATAATTACAGTTTTGCCATCGATAAATCTCATCTATTGATTTTGATGATCCAATGGTCCAGATTGGTTATTTGGGTTCTTTGTTTAACGTAGGTAACTATGTTGATGCAATATATATATATATATATATATATATATATATATATATATATATATATATATATATATATATGTAGACACACACAATATATATAATAACAATTAGTAGGAGTTATGAATAGTAACTCCGTGCTAATTGTTTTACCTTATATATTTAATAGCTGGAACAAATAATATATTTATGTTTGGGTGGAATGGCAAAGCATATCCAATATATGTAAGTCATAGGTCCCGTGTTCCAGCCTTGGCTTTAACGGTTTTTTTTTTTGTAGGCGCTTAAAAGCAAAAGAATAACTTTTCCTGTTCTTATTATATATCTAAAGCCACAATCTAATGACACTAAGTTAGTTTGGCGGGATGAAAAACATCTTTAACTACGAAGCTGGTGGTTCAGTGTTTAAAACTTATTGGCTTTTTTAAATATTTATTAAAAGCGCCATATTAGTTTTTTAATTTATTATTATTATATGTAAATAATTTTTTTATTTGTCTTTTTTTATTTTATAACTTTTAAGATATAATCTTTGGTATAAATACAAATAAATAATTGTAATTGTCTTATTTTTATGTACACTTTGATGTATATTTTGCAATAATACGACACTTATTTAAATCTCAAGCAAAATAATTAGCCCACACCATTAACTTCACTTTCGTAAAGAAAGATCGAATGTATAAAAATTTTCTTTTCTATTCAAAACAAATGTATTTAAACGTTTAGTTTATATATTTTATACATTCTTCTTTTTGTTTAGCGCTACAACGTGTGACTACTACCAACTTGTTTAGAACACAATACATCTAAACATGCAAATTATATTATTTTTATTTTAAAATGATAAGCTAACATATATATATATATATATATATATATATATATATATATATATATATATATATATATATATATATATTCGTTAAACCATTAAATTCTCTCGACTAAACATAAAAAATGTTACTTTTTTATTAAACCATTAACACATCTTTCCATTGAAGCACCAACCTGGATACTCTGCCAACACGTATATTCCTGTTATTAAATTAATCTCTATTTTAGATTAAATATATGACATGGTAGTATAATATAAGATTAATTCTGGTTGCTGAATTTAACGTAACGGCTCTATGACATGATAATTTGTTTATTTAAGGAAATATATCATAGAAGTTTGAGCTGCTGTTTAGTTGGTCAATTAAAAAAGAAAATAATAATTCAATTATTTTTTATTAATAAATATTATTAGAAAAGTTTTTTTTATTAATATTATCTTTTTGAAAAGGAGGAACATATATATATAATATGTGACTAGGAAAATCATTAACACCAAAAGTATGTATTAATTGGATGTGATCGAAATCGGTTTCGGAGTCTTGTATTGTAAATTAACTTGGAGTAGGCAAAGGGGCGGTCTTTTTACTACTTGCAAATTGTGTTGACTAGCAGATTACATCCTACTTGTATCGACTTTGGTTAATACACATTTGTATTTCAAAAAAATCTATATATTGAAAGTGAGATATTTATGATATGATGATATATATACGGAAGTGTATAATTCGACATAGCTTTTAACAATATGATATTCATGAAAACTTATGATCTGATCTAAAAAACGAAATAGGTTTAATGAAAAAGATTGACAAAATATAAAACACAAACAATAGTACGCAAGAGTTTAAATCTAAAACAACGAAATAGTTTTGGTGAAAACTATTTTAAAAGACCTGAAAATATAAAGTAGAGTATAGAATCTAAAACAATGACTATTTGTATGGTAACTTAAAGGGTTCTCTTTCTCAATTGTCCTATTAACATTACATCACCTTTCGCTTCTCAACCCAAAAATTAAGTATAACTATTCCCGGTCTTACTACACTTTTCATTTTGTCTTTTTTTTTAACCGCTTCATTTTGTCTTGTTTAAGAGCGAGAAAAAGAGAAAAGAGAAAGGAACAAGACAAAAAGAAGACAGTAATAGAGAGAAGAGAAATGGGGAATGATTGAGTTGGAAAACCTGCAGAAGAAAGTCTATCAGACTACATGAGGGTTAGTATTGGTGTTCCTATTCTGCCTGATGGCCCCGATAGAGCAGATGGTTACCTAGGAGTGATCGAACCGAAGACCATACATGTAACACCAGCGTTTAGGGCCTGGTAGTTTCGTGGCGGTGGTAAGTTATTTAATTGTTTATATTGGTATATTTGATTGTTAATAATTATTTGTTAATTATTGATATATTTATTTGATGTTAGCTTGGTATTTAAAGTGGACCGCGAGGTAAGAGGTAAAAATATTAGTTTAATATTTTTATATGATATTGGTACCATATGATTCGTTTTTAGACTAGGGTCCCGAATATTACCTCGTTGCATGTTTTTGACTTGAGTAGGACCACTTTAAGTAGGTTCCTGTATGCTAGATATCAGTATTTGCACTGAGTAGTGTAATATGTTCAGTCTTGACATATATATATAGTATTTGTGGGTGTTGTTCTCATTTTGTTGGCTGCATAAGAGAAGAGAGAAAAGAATTTTTTTCACACATTCACAACTTGAGTCCGTAAATCTGTTTTCGAGTTCTAAAGCGAGAGTTAACGGTTGGTTTTCGAGCAAGAGGTGTGTTGTGTTGTTTATGTCGGGTTTTGTTTAGGAAGTTCTTGAATGTTGTGTTTTAGCCGTGCGAAGTGGAGTCCACTACGTGCGTAGTGACTCCATTGCGTGCGTAGTGCATGATGAAGAAGATGAAGTCAATGAGTTTTGGTCGCACGAAGTGAGGTTCACTCCGTGCGTACCAGTGCCCATTGCGTGCGAAGTGGGTTAGCCACTTAGTAAGTGTGAAAGTTCAATACGTGCGAAGTGGAGTCCACTACGTGCGTAGTGACTACATTACGTGCGTAGTGATACATATGTTAATTCTGTAATTTTATTGCTTGTAGCTAATGAGAGTTGTCGCTTTTGTAAATTGGAATGTAATCCCAATTACTGACTAAGTTATGATGTGTTTCAGGAAACGAGAAGACTCAGTGAAATTAGAATACTGAGTGTGGTGTTGGAGAACACAGGTGAGTGGACTTTAATGCACCAGTGGTTTTAGTTGTAACTGTTATGGTTACTTGGATTTTATATGATTAATCATGCGATAGACTGTTTAGTCTGATATGATTGTTTGATTGGCTATGTGATGATTATTGAGATTGTGTCCAAGATATGAGTATCAATGTATGAAATTGTGCTCATGATGTTTGTGGCAGAGGTCAGCTAAGCGTGGTTTTGGGCTGGGTCAGTTGCTTCTGGTTAGGCAGTTTTAGATCCTCTGTCGCATTTGTTGTAGCAGAGGGGGTTTAACTGTGCCAGTTAACAGATGGCTATCGGTAGATCATTGCTATGGCCAGCATTGATCGTAGGCTCGGCAGAGCCGCCGGTCCTTTGATATTTGAGATAAACTGTTCTTGTGATCGTTGTGGTTCTGCTTTAATTGCTTGTGGCTTGATTTTCATTCACTTAGCTTTGTGCTAATTCCCCACCATAACTCTCTGTTTCAGGTTTTGAGGGCACGGTAGGTTGCAGCTTTTGTGTACAGGGAAAGTTTGACCGTAGCTCTGATATTTTGGGTTTTAGAATGATGAGCCATACTTTATAAAATGTTTTGTAACACTAAAGGAAGTACTGTATGTTTGTACAGTGTTGGTTTTAACTTTTAATGTTATTTCATTTTTAGTTTTATAAAGTATTACTTCCGCTGTGATAAAAAAAAAAATATGGCTTGTATTTTTGCGGTGTTACAATTTGGTATCAGAGCCCTGGTTTGGCATGCGAGCACATTAAGAGTGTTCAATTCCCAAATCTTGGCTCGAGGTTGGTCAAACCTTTCCTGTGGGGGAATTAAAGTGTTTGGATTTGTTGTGTGTGTGTACTAACGGTTGTCTAATAAGTTTGGAGGTGATGTGATTGTAACAGATATGGCAAGTCAAGAGATCCCAACCGAGATTCCGGTGACCCTTGCTCAGGCTGGAACTTCTACAATTCCAGTTTTAGAGAATCCAGTAATAGTCAACACTTCGGGTAGAGAATTAGATACAACTCAGAATGACTATATATTTCAACTTGAAAGTGAACTTCAGGAGCTTCGAGAAACAGTTCACAACTTTGAGCAGCGGAGGTTGATACAGAATTCTCAAACACCGATTCCAACAGCAGCTGTTGCTACAGTGTCAACAACACCACCACTTTCAGTACCATTTTCTGTTCCATATTCTACTGTTGTTTCACAGGGTACACAACAGCCGATTATCTATCAATTTACTGCACCAGGAGTTTACCCCTACCCAGGATTTGGTCAACATAATAAATTTAAGCAATTCATGGATTGTAGACCTTCAGAGTATAGCGGTAGTATGGACCCCAATAAAACTTTGAATTGGTTGAGGGAGATGACCAAGGCCTTGGATACTGCGGAATGCGAGGAGAAAGTGCGGGTATTATATGCTACTCAAAGACTCAAAGGAGATGCCATGGTATGGTGGGATTCGATTACCGGTCATTTTACAAAGCAGCAGATGAGTAGTATTACTTGGGAGCAATTTGAGGGAAAGGTTTGTGAGCAATACTGTGGATCTTTTGAGATGGAACGAATCAAGAAGGAGTTCATGGATTTGCAGATGACCGATAATATGTCTGTGGATGAATTGATTAGGCAATTCAATGAGAAATTACGATTTGCACAGCAGTGGGTTCCGGACGAAGCTTCAAGAGTTCAGCATTTTGTGAGAGCTTTGCATCCAGATTACAGGAGTGCTACCAGGTGGGCTAGCACTTTATCTCAAGCTTTTACCCTAGCTAAGTCAGCCGAGGGTGATGCTCAAGCCAAGGAGAAGTTGAATAAAGATAGAATTTCTCAACAGAAATCCCGGTTTGATTATTTTAATACCCAACATCGGCAGGGAACTCAAGGAGGTCAGGGAAGTCAACGTCAAGGACAGGGTCAGAGTCAGAGCAGTCAGAATCGTAGGCTTACATCTGGTGGGTCTACTCAGAGAGCCCCGTGGTGTAATAAATGTAAGTCTTTTCATCATGGACTTTGTACCCTACAGACAGCCAGATGTATTCGTTGTGGTCAGTTTGGGCATGAATTGAAGAATTGTAGATTTCCGAGGAGTGTTTGTTGGAATTGTCAAAAGGAGGGGCACAGAGCAGGTGAGTGTCGTGTGGGTAAGAAATCCGGGACTGGGTCGGTATCGGGATCGGTTGTGGGATCTTCGTCCGCTTCAGGACAGAAAAGGAAGAACCCTCCGTCAGCTGAGGGTAGAGCATTCCGGATGTCAGTAGATGATGCTGCTGCTACTGATGATGTCATCACGGGTATGTTTCTCATAAATTCTATACCTGCACGTGTGTTATTTGATTCTGGTGCCAATCGTTCATTTATTTCTGTGGCATTCTGTGATAAATTGAAATTGCCTACTTCAAATGTTGCTGCTCCATTAGAAGTAGAGATAGCTGATGGTAAAACGGTTCCAGTCACAACGGCTGTGTCTGGGGCTGAAATTGATATTGATGGTACATGCTTTCCTGTTTCTTTTCTGTTAATGCCTATAGTTGGTTTTGATGCTGTTATGGGTATGGATTGGTTGAGTCAGAACCGAGCTGTTATTAAATGCCATAGAAAGCTGATTTCATTTCCTTTACCTGATGGGTCATACGTAGTGGCTCGCGGGGAGAGGGTTAGATCTGCTTTTACTATTATCTCGTATATGAAGGCTAGAAAATCTCTGGCCAAAGGGTGTGAGTCCTACCTTGCTCATGTGGTTGATGTTAAAAAGGAGAAACAGATTGTTTCAGTTATTCGGGTGGTTTCGGAATACTCGGAAGTGTTTCCCGATGAATTACCTGGGTTGCCTCCGGTTCGTGAGGTAGAATATAGGATGGATTTGATTCCAGGTTCGAGCTCAGTGGCTAAAGTTCCTTACCGATTAGCTCCTTCTGAAATCCGCGAGATGATGACACAGATTCAGGATTTGTTAGACAGGGGTTTTATTCGTCCTAGTTCTTCTCCGTGGGGTGCACCGGTTTTGTTTGTGAAAAAGAAAGACGGCACTTTGCGTATGTGTATTGACTACAGGGAATTGAATAAGAGAACGGTTAAAAATAAATACCCTTTACCCAGAATTGATGATTTGTTTGATCAGCTGCAGGGTGCTTCTTATTTTTCTAAAATTGATCTGCGCTCGGGTTATCACCAGGTACGTGTTTCTGAAGTTGATGTTCCTAAAACCGCTTTCCGTACCAGATATGGTCATTATGAGTTTTTAGTTATGCCTTTCGGTTTAACTAACGCTCCTGCTGTATTTATGGATTTAATGAATCGAGTCTGTCGGCCGTTTTTGGATAAATTCGTGATTGTATTTATCGATGACATCTTGGTTTATTCTAAAAATGAGTCCGAGCACGAGTTTCATTTGAGGCAAGTTTTAGAAACTTTAAAACGGGAGCAACTTTTTGCAAAATTTTCTAAATGTGAGTTCTGGATGCGGGAGATTCAATTTTTGGGGCATGTTATCTGTAAAGATGGGGTTAAAGTCGATCCGGCTAAAGTTGAAGCAGTTATGAACTGGAGTGCTCCTAAAACATCATCTGAGATTAAAAGTTTTCTGGGATTGGCGGGTTATTATCGCAGATTTATTAAAGATTTTTCGAAAATTGCGAGTCCTATAACGAAATTAACCCGTAAAGATGTGCCATTTAAGTGGAATAATGAACAGGAGACAGCTTTTCAGACATTGAAACAACTATTATGTCAGGCTCCTATTCTTGCACTACCTGATGGTTCTGATGAATTTGTAGTGTACTGTGACGTTTCCTTTGCAGGTTTGGGTTGTGTTTTAATGCAGCATGATCGGGTTATTGCTTATGCTTCACGACAATTGAAACCACACGAGAAGAATTATCCAACCCATGATTTAGAACTTGCAGCTGTAGTCTTTGCGTTGAAACTGTGGAGGCATTACTTATATGGTACGAAATGTGTTATTTGTACTGATCATAAGAGTCTGCAGTATGTATTTTCCCAGAAAGAACTTAATATGCGGCAGAGACGGTGGTTAGAACTCATTAAGGATTATGATTGTGAGATTCGATATCACCCGGGGAAAGCAAATGTTGTAGCAGATGCTTTGAGCCGCAAGGGAGTTAGTGATAATATTCGATTTATGAGAGTTGAGATCGTTTCTGACTTAGTGGATAGGCTTAAATCTGCTCAGTTAGAAGCTTTAAAAGATGAAAATCTGAAGTTAGAGATTCTGATGAAGAGAAAAGATGATTTGATTAATGATTCGCGCGGATTGAAGATTTATCAGTCTCGTGTGTGGGTGCCATTGCTTGGAGAGCTTCGGGGTTTGATTTTGGCAGAGGCTCACAAGTCAAGATTGTCTGTTCATCCTGGTAGCACGAAAATGTACAACGATCTTAAAGTGCTGTATTGGTGGCCAACTATGAAGACAGATGTTGCAAAGTTTGTGGGAACGTGTCATATTTGTGCTCAGGTCAAAGCAGAGCACCAGAAACCTTACGGGTCTTTGAAACAGTTGGAGATACCAGAGTGGAAATGGGAACACATCACGATGGATTTTGTATCCAAACTTCCATGTACCCAGCGGAAACATGATAAAATTTGGGTGATTGTTGACCGTTTGACGAAGAGTGCTCACTTTCTTGCCATCAGTGAGACAGCTTCACTTAGCAGATTAGCTCAGTTGTACATCGATGAGATTGTATCACGGCACGGTATTCCTCTTTCTATTGTTTCTGATCGAGATCCCAGATTTGTTTCTAACTTTTGGAGGAGTTTACATCATGCATTGGGGACGCGTGTTAATTTGAGTACAGCTTATCATCCTCAGACAGACGGTCAGAGTGAGCGTACTATTCAGACACTTGAGGATATGTTACGCGCCTGTGTGTTAGAATATGGTGGGTCTTGGGATTCACACTTGCCTTTGATTGAATTTGCGTATAATAATTCTTATCACTCGAGTATCGGTATGCCACCTTATGAGATGTTATACGGTCGTCGCTGTCGTACTCCTACTTGTTGGTTAGAGGCAGGTGAGAAACAGTTTGCAGGTCCCGAAATTGTTCAGACGACGGCTGAGAAAGTTGCTATTGCTCGGGAAAAGTTGAAAGTTGCTAGAGACAGACAAAAGATGTACGCAGATCCACGCCGCAGACCAGTTACGTTTGTTGAAGGTGAGTTAGTTTATCTGAAAGTTTCTCCGTGGAAAGGGGTTATTCGCTTTGGGAAACGTGGGAAACTAGCACCACGATACATTGGTCCGTTTCGCATACGACAGGTAGTCAACGACCAGACTGTTACTCTTGATCTTCCACCAGAGTTAGCGGGTATTCATGATACTTTTAATGTCTGTTACTTACGTAAATGTAATGTTGAGAATGAAAGTCAGATTCTCCCAGTACATGATCTGAAAGTTGATTCGAAAATGCGATTAATAGAAGAACCAGTTGAGATAGTTGATCGTAAAACAACGAAGCTTCGGAGGAAAGAGATTCCTATGGTTTTGATTAAATGGAAGCATAGTTTGGGTTCAGATTTAACATGGGAGACCGAGGCAGACATGAGGAACCGCTACCCTAGCCTATTTGAGCGCGATGAGATTCCGGGGACGGAATCTTCTTTAGGGGGAGAGATTTGTAACACCCGCGTTTAGGGCCTGGTAGTTTCGTGGCGGTGGTAAGTTATTTAATTGTTTATATTGGTATATTTGATTGTTAATAATTATTTGTTAATTATTGATATATTTATTTGATGTTAGCTTGGTATTTAAAGTGGACCGCGAGGTAAGAGGTAAAAATATTAGTTTAATATTTTTATATGATATTGGTACCATATGATTCGTTTTTAGACTAGGGTCCCGAATATTACCTCGTTGCATGTTTTTGACTTGAGTAGGACCACTTTAAGTAGGTTCCTGTATGCTAGATATCAGTATTTGCACTGAGTAGTGTAATATGTTCAGTCTTGACATATATATATAGTATTTGTGGGTGTTGTTCTCATTTTGTTGGCTGCATAAGAGAAGAGAGAAAAGAACTTTTTTCACACATTCACAACTTGAGTCCGTAAATCTGTTTTCGAGTTCTAAAGCGAGAGTTAACGGTTGGTTTTCGAGCAAGAGGTGTGTTGTGTTGTTTATGTCGGGTTTTGTTTAGGAAGTTCTTGAATGTTGTGTTTTAGCCGTGCGAAGTGGAGTCCACTACGTGCGTAGTGACTCCATTGCGTGCGTAGTGCATGATGAAGAAGATGAAGTCAATGAGTTTTGGTCGCACGAAGTGAGGTTCACTCCGTGCGTACCAGTGCCCATTGCGTGCGAAGTGGGTTAGCCACTTAGTAAGTGTGAAAGTTCAATACGTGCGAAGTGGAGTCCACTACGTGCGTAGTGACTACATTACGTGCGTAGTGATACATATGTTAATTCTGTAATTTTATTGCTTGTAGCTAATGAGAGTTGTCGCTTTTGTAAATTGGAATGTAATCCCAATTACTGACTAAGTTATGATGTGTTTCAGGAAACGAGAAGGCTCAGTGAAATTAGAATACTGAGTGTGGTGTTGGAGAACACAGGTGAGTGGACTTTAATGCACCAGTGGTTTTAGTTGTAACTGTTATGGTTACTTGGATTTTATATGATTAATCATGCGATAGACTGTTTAGTCTGATATGATTGTTTGATTGGCTATGTGATGATTATTGAGATTGTGTCCAAGATATGAGTATCAATGTATGAAATTGTGCTCATGATGTTTGTGGCAGAGGTCAGCTAAGCGTGGTTTTGGGCTGGGTCAGTTGCTTCTGGTTAGGCAGTTTTAGATCCTCTGTCGCATTTGTTGTAGCAGAGGGGGTTTAACTGTGCCAGTTAACAGATGGCTATCGGTAGATCATTGCTATGGCCAGCATTGATCGTAGGCTCGGCAGAGCCGCCGGTCCTTTGATATTTGAGATAAACTGTTCTTGTGATCGTTGTGGTTCTGCTTTAATTGCTTGTGGCTTGATTTTCATTCACTTAGCTTTGTGCTAATTCCCCACCATAACTCTCTGTTTCAGGTTTTGAGGGCACGGTAGGTTGCAGCTTTTGTGTACAGGGAAAGTTTGACCGTAGCTCTGATATTTTGGGTTTTAGAATGATGAGCCATACTTTATAAAATGTTTTGTAACACTAAAGGAAGTACTGTATGTTTGTACAGTGTTGGTTTTAACTTTTAATGTTATTTCATTTTTAGTTTTATAAAGTATTACTTCCGCTGTGATAAAAAATAAAAAATATGGCTTGTATTTTTGCGGTGTTACAATACAGATGGCCTAACATGTTTGATAGTGATTAGACTTGTAAACGAACTGAACGTATACGAAAGGGGTTTGTTTATGTTCGTTCGTTTAACTTTAGCCGAACAAATAAACGAACACGAACGGATAAACGAACGGATTTATGTGTTCCTATTCGTTCGTTTAACTTTAGCCGAACAAATGAACGAACTCGAACGATAAACGAACGAGCATTTATGTTCGATTGTTTAAAAGATTGGAAAGGTCGTATACATTTTGTTCGTTCATTTAAATGATAAACAAATGTAAACGAAGGAACACACGCTATAATACAAATCCAACATTATAAAACACAAATAAACACTATATATATATACACACACACACACATACAAATATATATATGTATATAATATAAACGAACGGATAACCGAACGTTCACGAACATAAATGAACGAACGAGAGCTATGTTCGTGTTCGTTTGTTTAATTAAACGAACTGAAAATCTTGTTCATGTTCGTTCGTTTATTAAACAAACGAACATAAATGATCTTCCCGCGCGAACAATTTCATGAACGGTTCATGAACGTTCTGTTCGTTTACCCTAACAATGATACAGATTTTAAAGATTTCTAGATGTTTAATTTCTAGTGAGGCTGTTCAAATTGTGTGTATATGGAATTTGGCATATATTAATAAAATAAATTTTTAATTGCAGGCCATGAAGAGTGTGGACATAATATGGGGCACTAAGTCACCAACCTGTACAACTACAACGGCCTCATTTGACTGACTGTCAAAATACGCTCCAAAGTGTGTCTTTGTGTGTGTGGGCCCAAACTTTAACTTATTACTTCCTTTTTAGTACACCACCACATGGTATTATTGATCATCTCTACTCCTTTTCACTTATACATGATGATATGATTACGTCAACGCATAAAGGTCAAGTGAAATAAGGAAAGAGTAATTTTTATCTAAATTAAGTTTGTGATGTGATATATCTGACTATATGAGATGAGAGATGATATTTTTATTTATGAAGTTTATTCATTCAAGATAAATATATATTTTACTATCTTGTAGCATAGTTTTAAAAGTATTGTACATTTAGTGGATGATATATAAGAAAAGTTCATTCGAGAACCGTATATGATATATAAGAAAAGTTCATTCGAGAACCGTTGTTAGCGCAAGAACCAATCTGAGTCGTTCAATTCCCCTTACTTCAATGTCATTGTCCACCCATGAATTCCTCACATGCACCCTGCCACACTCTATCCCTCCACGCTCTCCATCCATGAAACTTCCCATATCCAAGGTTGGGCCGAGATTGGTTCTTACACTAACAACGTTTCTCGAATGAACCCTCCGCTATGATATATATATGTAAAAATGAGAGGGTCTATATAGTATCACTCATAATGAAATTAAAATCATATAAACTAAATAGTACCAAAAATTATTATATCAAAAAAATATATATGTTTATAACTCTATTATTATGCATAATATTGTTTCTATTTATTATTTTCTATTATATATGATTTTATTATTAATATATTTTAATTGGTATTACCAAGTCCATTACTAAAAGTTCACTAAATTTCTATAACATTATGCTATAATATATCAATTTGGTTGGTTTAAAACCTAAGTCTAATGGGTCGTTTGTTTTCTAAAATATTATTAAAAAATCTTAATTTGATTTGATAAAAGCTTTTAAAATGTAAACAAGTGCTTGTTTTATTTTTCATTAAGATATAAAAACTTCTTAGTACTTCTAAATGAGAATAAGAGGTACATCTACATCTGAAACCCCCTAATGTTATAACACATTAAACTGCAATATACCATCGGTAACAAGCCTCAAACATCACCCCATAAACCATCTCTAAAATTCTTCACATGACAATCGTTGAGGACCTCAAACTTTTTACTATTGCCGACTCAAACTCTCGAGCTGTTGACATTCATAGTCTCTAATCATCTACACCATTCTCATTATTTTAGACCGTTGACCTCTTACTTCGAACCTCCGCCATCGTACTCACACCCTCCAACCTTCACCGATTTATTCACAATCAATAGGACCGCATCTACACCGGCAATAAGCATTTCGAGTCCTTGTGATCTTTGTTTTCAAATTATGATTGTATTAAAAGGATGGTGGTGTTAATTGCACTAAAACTATCATGAATACCAAATGTAATAATACATACATTTACAAACATTCGGTTCTATAAAAATATACGAATTTAAATAACATTCATACACTAAAATTACGTCTTATTGTTTATATATGGTGTTAAGATTCAAACACAAGTCGTAAAAACGAACAACACTTAAGGTCATTAAAACCTAAGTTAGAATAAAAGCTAAAATAATCAACCCAACCAAAATAATATAACAACAACAAAAAACTGTTTTTACGGGCCTGAAAAATCAACTTTCACTTTATAATCTTATTTAGCCAAAAAAAACTACTTCAAAGTGTCCTATATTTTACCCTCCCTTTTAAGTTTTAACTTATATATGGTAGAATGTAAGAAACTTTAAAAAATAAATATATTAAATAAAGGCAAATGATATATGCTGCTCTAGTTGTACCTAATGTCATATTTACATACATTTTTAATAAAACTTAATTTTATCATTTTAGTATTTACTCTTTAAAGACGTATGTATGTATAATAGCACCTAACTTATATGTTACAGCAACACATATATTTTTTAACTTTTTGTTATTTGTTCATTATCAATCATATTTATGAACATAATTAAATAATAAATGTAGTTTTATTTCAATTAATTAGTAATTATTGTTATTATAATAATCACTAATCACATTTGTGATTTAGCTATCAGCCACAAATTTGTTGGATTTATTTCATAATCTATGAACTTGGTTTAAATGTGATCATAATAATTTTCATTTGGTTAATTTGCATGAGTTCTTAATGTTCTTAATATGACCACCATCCCTTCCATCACACAATCACCTTCTATCGTTGTCGGCCACCAATCACCATCCACCGACTCTGGCCATCTTTATACAGTGGGAGGTTCATATGAGAATATGTATTTATGTAAAAAATAAGAGACTTAATCATGTTCCTTGATTTGATTCAATCGGATAGTCTACATTTGGTCATTCTAATATTCATTACCCAACCATGAATTGTCTCGGTCATAAATTGCAACAGGTGAATTACGACTGTTAGATCTAATAGATCAACATCTAATTGATGGCTAGAATTTATTTCCTCATTCTCACTTAAATATATATTCTCACAACAACCCTCCCTCTCCATACATTATTTTCAAGTGTACACAATACACTAAAACATTAAAATAACACACTTACCCACACATGAAAGCATGAAACTTTATTATCAAAACCAAAATTACACATTTTGAAACCTAAACTTAAACTAACTGATTCACTTCGAAACTTAAAATAAAAAAAACAAACAAAAATCAATCTCTCTCTCATACATATAAGCATCGGTCATTCTATATTTCAATCTCACACCGTTCAAAAACACACAATGTCGACAAGTTAACATTTATGACTACCGCCTTTAAAATCATTGACACATAAAGCGAAACATGCAAACATACATACATCCATATTCATCATCAAAACTTCAAAAACACTATATCTTAAAAAACTGGTTAATTATTGCTTTTATTGTAATTACTATTACTACTTTAACTACTAGCACCATCGAGGGATGGATCTACAAACTTTTTCAATTTCACTATTAGAAATAACGATGCATTAATTATTAATTTACGGAATTGTGATTTCATCATTCTACTTTTAGAATTAATCTCACTAAACAACCCTAGTTATTTTCTAAAATGGTAATGAATGAAGAGAATCTTACGTCAAAAACCTTAAGTCGTGAATTTTTAGTTGGACAAGAGATCTAATTAAGTAGAAATGAGTTACATGTCTTCTTAATTGGATCCCATTATCGATCCTATGTTAATTACTAATTCTTAAATCCATTAACAACTATCGGCACAATATGTGAGTGTATTAGTTTTTTTCTACATCTTCCGATTTTCATATAAATTCATTGATTTGTAATCGATATATGGAATTACTATATTTGTAATGTTTATACCATAGATATTCATAATTTACATTAAAAATTATTGTATTTAACTATTTATACAGGAAATATTAAGATAGTCCTAAATACAGAATACATGCGTCAATTATGTAACTTGTGCACTAGCGATGATGGTTAAATGTAAAAATATTAATGATTTCCGTGTATACTTAACTTCTAATTAATTAAAATTATTTCTCGAATATTGTGATAAATATTTATAAATCCTATTCATGCCGCACGAGTACCAAATCTTATACATATAATACCATACGTTTATTGTTTACGTAAAAAGGAAAAGATTAGTACAAGATTAAAGTATTTCAACACAAGTAGTACAATATATGAATTAAAGAAATCAAATGCGCATAACAAAAAATACTTGGAATAATTATGATAAGATATATAACCGTTGTATATAAATGATACTAATAAACATTGTGTTGACCCGGTTCACTCCAAATAAATCTTTTATGCTAATACTAGTAATATAATACACTAACCGACCTCCTCTTCTAACCGTTTGAACCCCATTTCCCCCACCTTCCTTAGATTCCCACCATCTCCACACCCTCCACACACACACACACACACACACACACACAGTCACAGAGATTTCAACAGTAAATTCACCCGATTTCCCTTTTGTAATCTCACTTGCTCATAACTAAAAGTGAATCAATTTTTTCGAATTTTATGTTCATCATCATGAATTCAAGAAACCAGCTTGTTTTCTTGATGATCCTGTTCTTCAAACTCAAATCAATGGTGTCATCTGAAGACGTTACCTTCCACTTTTCATCTCTATCTCTTCGAAACCTCACTCTCCTCGGTGATTCCTACCTCCGAAATGGCGTCGTCGGCCTCACACGTGAAACCGGCGTCCCTTCTTCATCCTCCGGCACCGTCATCTACAACACCCCGATCCCCTTTCTCGACCGGAATTCCAATTCCGCCGCCTCTTTCTCCACCAGATTCTCGTTCACAGTCGACAACCTCAACCGGGTTTCCTCTTACGGTGACGGGTTGTCGTTCTTTCTTTCTCCCGATAACCAGATTCTCGGCTCACCCGGTGGCTATCTGGGTCTTGTTAATTCTTCAAAATTAACAAAAAACAAGTTCATCGCAATCGAATTCGATACCCGACTTGATTTGCACTTCAATGACCCGAATGATAATCATGTCGGATTAGATATTGACAGTTTGGATTCGATTAAGACAGCCGATTGTTCAACTGTTGGGGTTGATTTAAAGAGTGGCAGTTTAATTACTGCTTGGATTGATTACTGGAACGACGGAAAGAATCTCAAGGTGTTCTTGAGTGACTCAAGCTACAAACCTGTAAACCCAATTTTAGATATGGATATCGATTTATCAGAGTTCTTCCAAGAAGTTATGTATCTTGGGTTTTCAGCATCAACAGAAGGAAGCACAGAAACACATTTCATAGCGAATTGGAGTTTTACATCATTTGGGATTCGACACCGTAGCCCAAGAATTACTCATCCTCATAATGTGACTGATAATACAGTCTCAAAAAATCCTGCAATTGAAGTTCCTACAGATGCAAGTAATCACAATAAACATCACAAGAAGATCGGGCTAGCGATTGGAATACTGGGTCCGGTGTTTTTCTGTGCAGTTCTTGTTGTTTTTGGTTACATTTCTTTCAAGAAATGGAAGGAGGTTAAGATAGAGATGAATATACAAGCAGAGCTTGTAACAGGGCCAAAACAGTTCAGTTACAAAGAGCTAAAATCAGCCACAAATGGGTTCAATGCAACCCGAATAATCGGCCACGGTGCTTTCGGGTCGGTTTACAAAGGACTTCTGGCATCATCAAATACCACTGTCGCGGTGAAAAGATCAAAACATTCCCATGAAGGAAAAACAGAGTTCTTAGCAGAGCTATCGATAATCGCCTGTTTACGACACAAGAATCTTGTCCCACTTCAAGGATGGTGTGTTGAAAAAGGCGAATTATTACTCGTGTACGAATACATGCCTTACGGAAGCATCGACAAGTTGCTATATCAAGAATCTGAGAATTCGAGTCTCTTGAAATGGAACCATCGATACAACATAGCAATTGGATTAGCCTCTGTTTTAACCTACCTTCATCAAGAATGCGAACAACAAGTAATTCACAGAGACATTAAAGCAAGCAACGTGATGCTAGACGCAAATTTCAACCCAAGATTAGGCGATTTCGGGTTAGCCCGGCTCATGGACCACGACAAAAGCCCTGTTTCAACACTAACAGCAGGAACCATGGGCTATTTAGCTCCCGAGTATCTCCAATACGGTAAAGCCACTGATAAAACCGACGTTTTCAGCTATGGTGTGGTGGTTCTAGAAGTCTGCTGTGGTAGAAGACCGATTGAAAGGGAAACAGGGGG
Source organism: Pulicaria dysenterica (assembly GCA_947179395.2). NCBI lineage: Eukaryota > Viridiplantae > Streptophyta > Magnoliopsida > Asterales > Asteraceae > Pulicaria > Pulicaria dysenterica. The sequence goes on from OX359291.1 coordinate 21,126,856, forward strand.
TAACAAATCTATCAATTTGGTGGATTGGGTTTGGGAATTGCACTCAAAAGGTGCGATTTGTGATGCTGTCGATAAACGACTGAACAGAGAGTTCGATCAAGAACAGGTTAGGAAGCTATTGCTGGTGGGGTTGAGCTGTGCGAATCCAGATAGTGAAAAGAGACCATCGATGAGGAAGGTGTTTCAGATACTGAACAATGAATCGGATGAAATCAAGGTGCCGAAGATGAAACCGATGCTGAGTTTTTCGAACAGTTTACCGAGTCTCGAGGATATAGTGTCTTGTTCGGATAGTGAAGAAGAAGATGTGGGTCATATGGTGCTGAATATTGGTGTGGATGACTCTCACGTGTAGGAAAATAATGTTTTGGTTGGTTTGATTTGATTTGATTGATTCTTTTTAGTAATGTGTATATAATATTTGTTAGCCAATGTATACGACTATCACTTTTATACATTTATGTTGTTTGAATGGATTGTTGAAATGTTACTAAGCAATGTGAAATATTAATTGATTACAATCTTTATACATGTGATAGCTGATATGATGTATGTTAGTGTATGATTTGTATTGAAATTGTAAATGATTGGTGTCATGTGTCTGGTTGTAAGAGAGAGTGTCCAAATAATAGCACATGTTAGAAAACGTCTGTGAGTCAAAAGAGGGTGGGTGTATGGAGGTCGTATGGGTCTATAATGCTATACATATTGTATACGGTTGTATATGGTGAATCGGATAGGAGGTTTACGAGATGGCTGCGTATGTATGCCGCATGTATCAAGGCCATATTGGCTATATTCGGGTTGTTTTGCTAATCTAATTGTGTGTCTTAAGTGTTATTTAAACATATAATAAACATGTTATAGGTGTTAAACGGGGCTAAATGATCTTGTATTAGTTTGGTTACTTCATACTTGCAGCGTTAAGGTAAATATGTGTATATCTAATTACTAGTATGGTACCGGCGCAATGCGACAACGATGAATAATTTCTAGTTGATAACATGTGTGTTTTCGATAACATTGGGGGTATGACATTCACACACTATAGTGATATTAAATAATTTCAACATGTTCATTTTCTTTCTTCATTGTTCATTTTTATTTCTTTTATTTGTCTACTCTTTTATTAATTTTTAAATGAACCATGGTGGCAGTGAACAATTTTCATTCGCAGCATGTTCATTTTCTTTCTACTTTTGTCGATTTTTATTTGTCTTTTATCTATTAACTATTTTATTAATCTTTAAATTAACTTTTGGAGAACAATGAAAAATAAGAAAACTAATTTATATTCATAGTGATCACGATACAAATGAATGGATTTAAGGTTGGTATTATTTTAGGATAAAAAAATTATGTAATTCATTCTAAGAATTAAGACATTTTCTATACTTCTATAAACTTGTAATATTTGTAGTGTATGACACGATTATGTAATTGATACTTTATTTTATAGAAACCATTTTCAAAAATTTCTTATATATATATGTACTAATAGAATGTTTTTTTTTGTAACAATATGTAAACTCATGCTATTTGATCATTTATATGTCAATTTACAATCCATGGTATTTTTAATTTTATGATTTGGAAGTCAATCCATATATAAGATATTGATTGCATTATAGTTTTTAAATTAATTTTCACTCTAATTTTGACTTTACTATCAAAGATATTTTGTGATGTAGAGGGTAATAAAGTATTTTTAACTTACTTAAAAATTAAGAGATTGAGCATAATGTGAAATTGCTTTATAGATGGTAAGTATAAGTATATATAGATATAGATATAGATATAGATATAGATTTGGAAGTCAAATCCATATGTAAGATATTAAATGCATTAAAGTTTCTAAATAATTGTCACTCTAATCATGGCTTTATTATTAAAGACTAGCATTGCACCCGCGCAATGCGGTGGCGAAGACAATAGTTTGTGCTCGATAACATGTTTGATTTAAAAAGTTGGATATGGTATGTGAAATGCGATGTTAGTCAACCTATCCATATATTTTCTACCTTTTCTGATTTCTTTACTTTTTTTTACAATCAACCATTTTATTAGTTGTTAAAATAGTTTTTGAAAATCAACTAAAAAATATTATTATTGAATAATTAGAGAAAAATATATTATAGCCTTAAAATAATATTGATGTAAGTAATTTAGCCATAATGAGATAAATTAAATAATGTTTTTGATGTTTTATGATTTATTAAAGGGTTTAGTTCATAAAAATGTATCCAACTATACACCTTTTGCTATTGTATGTACTGAACTTTCAAACTTACCGTTTGATGTACTGAAGTTTTTCAAACTTACCATTTCGTGTACTAAACCTGCTATAGCAGGTTACAAGCTTATGTGGAGCAGGTTTTGCTGATGTGTCTGGTGACATGGTACATGACTTGGATTTACATTATTTAAAATCTAATAGAAAATAAAATTTTATGTCCGGTTTCAGTCGACGATGGACTTCGTCGATCTTCATCTGCGATGGACTTCGTCGATCTTCATCCATTATCATTTGTGATGGACTTCGTCATCCATCATCATCCACGTGGAGCAGATTTCGTCGATCTTCATCTGCAATGGATTTCGCCTTCATCTTCATCCATCTTCGATATAGGGTTCAAGGGTTCAGAGGTTTGATTGTTCGATTTCTCTTATGCGATGAGATCTATGAGTCGAGATTCCATACAGAGCTTTGCTTCAGTCGATTTCCATCTCCTTCAATTCATATGGTTTTCGAACTGCTGCGAATTAGGGTTCATCCCACTAGACCTCTGATTCCTCAAATTCGAGCTGTTGCTTCATTCGATGGTATGTGTTAGTTGATTTATGTTAATCGATAATGAGAATGGGTTTTCATCTTCACATTTGTTTGGGTTTTCATATTCAGGTGAGAAAAACAGATTTCATCTTTGGTGATCATTATTTATACTTCATCTTCATCTATTAGTTTTAATTCTATATTTAGGGTTCTTGATGTAGATAAAAATGAAGTATGGATTTAAGCTCTATGATTTGAGAATTGTGATACCAGTTAAGGGTTTCTTCAAATGGGGATTTTAATGTTTAGGGTTTTCTCATTCTTGGTTCGTGATTTCAACTTCATCGTTCCCAGATCTACGATTTTGGTTCTAGATTTGGTGACGCAGGTTGCTTAAGTTTCGATCTTTATCATCTTAGATATCATCCTCACCATTCTTTCTTCAATTTTTAAAGAATCGATTTTAGAGTTCTGGTTCATTTATTCTTCATGTTCTTCATTGTTTTTTTTTATTTCTTGATCAAGATATACACACATGGCAATTTTTTAGTGATGTGTAATATTAAAATTATTAAAAATTAAAAAAATTACCTGTAACCTAGAGAATAGGTAACATAATACACTTTATTGTAGCTTTAAAAAAGTTTGGTACATCAAACGGTAAGTTTGAAAGTCCAGTACATACAATAGCAAAAGGTGTAAAGTTGGATACACTTTTATAGACTAAACCCTTTATTAAAGTAATAATTGCCTTAAATTAGTTGAGATAATCAAGAGAATGATTGGTTAGGCTATTGCTTTAAGTGTTTGTATTTTAAGTAAAAAAATGTGTACTACTTAAAATTAATTAGTCTTAAAATTTTTAATAGAGAACAAATTAAATGTTTTATATTATTATATTAAAGATATTTGTGATGTTGAGGGTAATAAATAATTTTAACTTACTTAAAAATTAAGAGATTATGTGTGTAAATGTTTTATAAATAGTATAAATATAGATATGTCTGGAGTGTGTAAGTGCAAGTAATAATTAAGTTGGACTAAAGTTTATAGCTTTAATAATATATAAACATTATATTAAGAAAACACAAATCCATAAAGTGAAATTAATAATTGACTAATGTAATAGAAATATAATAAATAAAAACGCCGGAAATAATTTAAAGAACAATTAATGTAAAGGTACAAATATAGGTACTTTTACAAATAAAGTTGTTTGTAAGTAAAAAGTAATGTAAAGACCGGATATTATTTTTAAGAGTAAATTACACTATACGTCTTTTTAGTATATAGGTTATTTTACTTTTAGTTGTTTAAGTGAAAATGTTGTAAATTTGATCCTTTAAATAAGTGTTTTACACGTGATCAGTCCTTTGATGGTTAACTTTAATGGTGTTGGTGTTAAAAAATTTAAAAGACATTAAACTCTTTATAAACATGGTACTTTATAAATTATATACTTCAACATATTCGGTTGAACCAGAACTCAAAATGTCCAACTTATACATTTTGACATCTATGTCACTTGATACAGTGGGAAACCCATAATATCACAACATCACAACCGCAGGACCGCCGCCACCATCGTGAGACTACCCCCACCATTGAGCAACCACCACCACAAGACCGCTGCCACTAGTGGACAACCACCATTGCGAGACCGCCGCTACCACTGGACCATCCCCGCCGCCATCATCATGTCTTCACCAACAACATCTACCACCCCAAATCGTCCCCTTAGATCTGTAACACGCACACAGATCTGAACAAGCCGACGAATCGTGTCTCTCACCGTCACCATCTGTAACACCGCAAATCTCAAGCCATTTTTTAATCACGGTGGAAGTGTTGCAGTAAAATAATTTATACAACAGTACCCACAAACAAAATACATATTGTACAACACACACAGTATAACGTTTCGTGTTACAAAAGATGGCTCATCGTTTCAAAATAATATCAAAGTGTTGGTCAAACTTCCCTTCCAACACACAATATCTCAGCTAAACAGTTGTGCTTACCAAAACTTGCAAAATGGAGTTAATGTGGGAAATTAGCACAAACTAAGTGAATGGAAGTTAAGCCACAAACAACAATAAGCAATAACCACAATTATCACAATAGAATCGGGTAATCACACATATCAAAGGACCAACAAAACCTTCAACCAAATGTCGGGCAAAACATAGGTTTACCGATAGCTCTTTACTACTTGGCACAGTTAAACCCTTTCCGTTGCAACAAATGCATCAAAAGATCTAGAACTGCTCAACCAATAGCAAATAAGCCCAACCCAAAACTCACGATAGCTGACCTCTATTATAAACCATGTACACATACCATTAACCATGTGCACATAGCATCAGACTCAACGATTAATCAACACATAACCATTCAATCAATCATCATCAGACTAAACAGTCTATCAAAGCATTACTCATAGCGAATCCATGCAACCATAATAGTTACAACCAGTACCACCCGTGAGTTAATGTCCACTCACCTCGTTCTCAATCGCACCACTCAGTTATCTAATTCACTGAGTCTTCGCGTTTCCCGAGAACACAAGAACACCAAAATCAGTATTCGATTCATAAATATATATATATATATATATATACATATATATTTTTATCAATTATAGCCATAGACAACATGTTAGAATCACATATGACGGGCATATACACCAGGCAACATTATAAATCAGAAAACAAGTCCAAAACTGAAAAACCTCCACGGACGCATCGCGTCCAGGACCATGACGCGCCACGTTGCGTCGCGAACAGCAAAACTCCAAGTCAGATCAAGCATTACAAGTCAGACCAAGAGGCCAAAGTCAGAACAAACTCTTCCCTAAGTCGCATGGGGCATATGTTGGGGAGATAGAGATATCAAACCATAATCAAACCTGTCTATTATTTAAAATAGGATTTGATGCTAACAAAACCACATATTCAGTTTTGTACTTGGATCAATGAAAAACATGTGTTATTTTTCATGTTGGACTTGAAGAAATTCCTAAGTAAGAAATGTTAGCTGAAGAACAAAAGGATCAGCTGAACACTGAGTATCAGCCAAAGGACCAGTTTCAGGAAGATCAGCTAAGAAGAAAAGACAAGTCAATAAGCATCAGCTGAGCATCTACAAAGCATCAGCTGATGGTCTAAAACCATCAGCTGAGGGTTCTTTCAGGATCAGCTGAGTAGTCAACAGATCAGCTGAGTCAATCACACGGATCAGCTGATGTCTCCCATCCTTCAGATAAGATATCCTTACGTATCTAATCTTTTCTTTGTAAGCTTATCACTCTCAATGATCAGGTGAGCCATTGGGATCTACTAATCATAATTGATCAGCTAATGATACATAAATAGCATATTTTAAGTGGGACCTCACAAAGAACAAGTTGCATGGTTGCATGGCGGATGGTATATAAGTCGCATGAAGCAAAAACAATTCATACAAGTCGGATTGAGGCAACCAAAGGCCGGACCATGCATGTAAACCAAGTCGAACACCCCCTCCCCTATGCTCATATCGTACAACCTTCAATTCCCTAGGTCGTACCTCAAAGTCGAACATCCAAAGTCGGAAGGGCAGAAAGTCGGATAAGGATCAAAAGTAGGATCACACTATTCGAACAAGGAACAAATCGCATAAGTGCAAGAAAGTCGAACCATCAACCTCCGATTCGAACCGAACTAAAGTCGGATGAGATACACTTCAAGTCGCATAAGGTATTTTGCAAAAAGGGACAAGTCAGAGAGGAGAACAAGTCGCACCAACCCCCACCTTCAATCGAGAACTCCTTCTTCTTCTCTGTTCCATTTCAGTTGAAAACCATACCCACAAACACCATCTTTAAATCTGAAAATCATCTTAGAACACTTCCAAAACAAATACAAACATCATTTAACATGCTAACAATTATCAAGAACACCTAGACGCAATTAAACATCAACTAAAATCAAAACCCCAAATTCAAGTTTCTTTAAAACCTCTATTAATGGTGATTAGAGCTTCAACATCATGATCCATCAAATAAACATCTAGTAACTTCAAAAATCATGTTAAGAATACAAACATACCTTAAACTTGCAATAACACACACCAAAGCAAAGAATCAAAGATTCAAGTTTAACTTTCTAACTCTTGTTCTTGTGTTTCTTCTTTCAAAGCAAATAAGAATACATACACACATACATATGCAATAGAAAGCTTCACAATGAAGTATCAAGGAGGTATGAGTCGGGTGGAAATTAAAATATCTATCACATAACACTGTTTTCAGGCATACTGTTAATCAATTAATTAACAAGTAATGAGGTATTGCTAAAAATGAATCTATTGATACCATAAACACATGCGACATAAACATATAATTATCGCTTATAACACGCACTTCGGTTATTTATTCTAATAATCATTAATAAAAACAAATAAAACACATACAATAATTAAATACTCACCGCCGACATACAAAACTACGAGGCTCGGAACACGGATGTTACACCATCATCATGTCTTCACCAACACATAATGTCCCTCACTAACTCACCAAGCAACACCAAACCACTAGACACCCCATATTTGAATAGAGCTGAACAAATTGACAAAAAAGAAAAAAAAAACAGTAGAAGAAGAAGTATGGTGGTGGTTCTCTTCGATGGTGGTTATTAACGGCATAATGGAGGTGAATCTTGTCATCTTTGGGACATGGTAGTGATGGCTCTCTTGTGATGGTGGTGGCCGGTGGTGGTAGATAGAGAATTATGGTGATGGAGGTGAGGTAAGAGATATTAAAAAGGATAAATAAGGGAATAAAGGACTATTTATGTAATATTAAAAAGGGGTAAAATGGGTATTTTAAAAAATTTAATAGCAACACCATTAAAGTTAACCATCAAAGGACTACACATGCTAAAAACTCATTAAAAGGATAAAATTTGCAACTTTTTCGCTTAAAATACTGAAAGTGCAATAGCCTATATATTGAAAGGACGAACAGTGTAATTGACTATTTTTAATACAATATTCTCAAAATACCATTTGCATAAATATGTTCAAAACATTATACAAATGTATTATTTAAAACCACATATACAAAATGCCATCAGTTTTGAAATACATAGTAATATCTTTATTAGAGAAGCAACGCTGAAGCTGGAAAATGTCAGTGGCAGGCGAGAATGGAGTTCTTATCCTTTCCACTAGTACCTGTTATACCTGGGAGAGAATAACACTACATGAGTAAGCATAAATACTTAGTGAGCACATAAATAGTCACACACACACACACACACACAAATTCACAGAGAATACTACAAGAGCACATACACATAAACCATTGATCACATATATGGTATAAAATCCCTTGCTAAAGATTTCACACAAAATATGTTGACTTCTTAACTGCTTTTGCTTTCTGATTGCACACATAAACAACACATAATTGGGAGTTTCATTCCCTGATCATCACATATCACAAATTATGAGAGTTCTCTTCCAAGCTTATCACATATAACAAACATGGGGGTTGTCTCCCCTGCTTATCACATATCTCAAATAATGGGAGTAGTCTCCATTGCTCGTCAAATAAAACATACACAAGCTTACAAGCATACATCCACAAATGTGTTGTGCGGGAGTTCGTGTAACTCAACTCTGACATGCCATCCAACACGTCCACGGCACGGCCGTGCCATGTCATACAACATCTGTCACCTTACCACGTGTCGTGCCATACCCTGTGACTAACCCTAGCCTTATACGGCCATGTCCCACAAGACATGCGGTTGTCTTACTTTCACGGCAGAGGCGTATCAGTAGGCATGCCCTAACCCTCTTAGATATTGACACAACCCGTGCCTCCAATGGCACGTCCATGTCCGGCTAACCAAAATACCAATTTATCAATACATAAGTGTTTCTAGCTCTTTGTTTGCAACGTCCCAAATTTTTTTTAACATAATAATAACTAATCACCAGTCATATATATATATATATATATATATATATATATATATATATATATATCATGCTTCGACAAAATCTTTAATTACAAAGATCTCGTTCAACTACTTAAACTTCAAATCAATGGAAGCAAATAAACATGACACTGTCTAAAAGAAATAATTTGTAAAAATCTATTAACATTGTAGTTGTTGTCGTCACGCTAGAGCCTTGCCCTTGTGAATACCCGACGCACCTGAAATGTAAATTAACAACGGATAAGCATAAAACTTAGTGAGTTAACACTACACTTACACTTCTCCAAAACAAAACTAGTACACACCGAATAGCATCACATACTACAACTAGGACTCGCCCACTGTAGCATCTCGGGTCCCACCCATTTGATGCGTATCTCAGGCCTTGCCCACTATAAGTCATCACATGTCCAACCTTTAGATGATATCATATGCCCCAGCTAGCCACACATGCTCGCTTGGTTACACTATCACATTTTATCAATTAACACGTAATAATTTATCATAATCACTAACACGTAGTTCATACACAAATAGCATGCATATCACACTTAGTGTCTTGGTATAAGAAATAATGCAACTCACCGGCCAGATTGTTATAGGATACACAACAACGAGGTATCAAGTAACGAAAGTTATACAACTACCGATGGTCACCTACAATAAACATTTCTTACAAAGTCAAACAACCACTTCAAGTTTTAGATTATAGCCAAAGTTTTCAAGTAATTATAATTACTTGTACTTTTCGATTAATGTTCCAACATATACACTTTTTCGATTAGGTGTCTAATATGTAAACTTTTCAATTCACGTTCCCATCATGCAATTTTTCGATGGGTGTTCAACCTATAAACTTTTCGAATGTGTACACATAAGTTTTCAATTAGCATTACATGCAGACTTTTCAATTGGATTTATGATTTGAAAACTTTTCAATTCAAGTCTAAGCGTATTAACTTTTCAATTAAAGTTTCCATCCCACAACTTTTCAATTGGGCCTACAGTCCTAGTTATCAATCAGCCCAGCTCAATAGTTTTCAATAAGTATCCTCATACCAACATTTTCTATTATAACTTCGGGTTGCAACTTTTCAATCCATTCTCGTAAATAAGGTTTTCAATCGATTTGCATAAGAGATTTTGATTATAGCTTTACAACCCAAACTTTTCAATTAAAGTTTCATCCGGTGTTTTTGATTCATTCACATAAGAACTTTTTCGGTTACAAGTTATAGGCAGAACTTAAATATTCGGAATCAAATGGCTACTTAATCATTTGTGTTCATTCAAGATTTAACTGATTTAGAAGTTGAGTATCTGTTTATTCAATGAACATGTTTTGGCGGTGGTTCTGGATGGCAGGCAACTATTAAAACGAATAGTTGATGATTTAGAAGTTGAGTATTTGTAGTTTAAACTGAAGGGTTTTGATATGACCAAACCACCCTAAGACACAAACTGGTCAATCCTGGGTTTGATTCTACTAGTTCAATCCTAAAGCGGAAATAGATTGAACATAACCCTCTAAACCCCAAAAGGGTTAGGATCTTTTAACAAATGATCTATTACAGTTTCTTACAGTCCATAACAAAGGTTTATAGAAATTACCTGTTTAATCCTGGGATTGCTAAAGATAGTCCACCACTACTGCACCACCAACGAACTGGCTGCTAGACCGCTCCTGGAATTACCCGGAAATCAACACGCGAAGCTCTGCGTGTGTGTGTGTGTTCGACGCAAGCTACCAAGAACACCCATTGGGTGTTGTTCGAAGTCGACGCAAGGGAGAGAGAGCAGGGAGGGAGGGAGGCTAGGGTTCTTTTCTTGTTGCAATTATGAAGGCTTAAGGATAAATGAGCTTATTTCTAGGTTTAAATACTTAAAGCTTATCCAAGCCCAAGCCCGTTCAATTAAAGCCCATGACTTTAATTGAAGTTTCATTCCTTACAATTTAACCCCATGGACTTTACTAGTTAATTAATTAACTATTAATTAACTGGTCCGTTAAATATTAAACTTAATATTTAATTTCCCTCTAATAATTAATCTAACTGATTAATTATTTATCTCTCTTTCTAATAATTAATCCAACTGATTAATTATTTACACACATAATATAGGTAAATTCCGAACTGTTCTACTTGGGTGTGTAGCAGTGTGAACCTTTAGTCTCTTATAACATTGGACGCAATGAACCCATTAATTATCTCTGCACATAATCCAACATAAACAAAGTGAGATGCTAAAGGAAAAAAGGTTTATCTCCGATACAAAAGTGTAGTTCTGGTGTTGGCAATAGGCGCTGGTTGAACATATTTCACGTATCAAACTTCTCGTTAACGAGGACGAATAGATTTTTAAATGTTTTTATTTTTATTATTTCTGATTTAGAGTTTTGTAAATTTTTATTTTCTAATAATAATGTTTTATTAATGGTTATGAAGATTTTATTTTGAGTACTTGTTACGTTTTTTATCTATATACAATTTATAAATATTATACTTTATTTAATAGTTAAATATAAAGTAAAATAAATTAAAAAGTGGGAAAATGATTGGGTTAGTTGAGTTAGACTATAGATAGATATTTGAGTAAGAGAGAAAAATGAGAGGAAAAAGTGATAGGACGTTGATATGACATTTTGGTAAGAGCGAGTGTGTTGGGTGCCATACTCATGGCCTAATTAACTACTATCCATCTCAACCCTCTATATTTAAAAAACCCTTCAAGAGAGAAGAGACATAGAGAGAATGAGGAGAGAGAAACGTCGGGTTAGGTAGGTGCAGGATGGTGTTCTAGTCGGAGTCGTAAAGTGCAACCTTGAATACTAAATGTAATACACATATATTTTGGCAAACAACTTCATAAAGAATATAGTATGGCTTGTAATTTGAGAAAGTAACTCGAAACTCGACATGCACTGAACATGAAATAGGTTGACATGGAACTAAAATGGGTTGACACAAACATGACACGAAAAAAATGGCCAGGTTCAAGAAAAAACTTGTTTACCTGAAAATGACCTAATTAACTTGATTTTGTGAAATAAAAAGTAGTATTTATTTTTTAATAAAAACCTAAGTAAAAAAGTGTTGAGTTTAAAATATGTCAAGTTGGAACCTAAAAACAACGTTAAAACGAATTTGAAATACTTTAAATTATATTTATGAATGTGCGAGACCGCGAGTTACTTTTGGATCCAAAACTTGACCTGTAAAATGGGTTGACTTGAGATCCGTAACCCGATTTTAAAATCAATTTTAAAAGCAACTCTTTTCTCGAATATTGGGCCAAACTGAAACTCGACTGGAACATCCAAAATTCATCCTTGGAACACACAATCTGGATTTTTCATCAGGTAATAGTCTTAAGCAGTTCGTTACACATGCATACATGATTGTAACCATGCTTGTTGTCCGAATGATGAGTTCAATAGGCTCATTTCCTATTTTCAACGGCAGTGTGTGTGTGTGTATATATATATATCTTATTCGACATTATTTTCACTTTCATTCTCTCTAAATCTAAAAACCTTTTTCTCTCTAAATTTATTATTTTTCTCCAATATACACCCCTTATTCTTCTTTTCTCATGGCTCGTCGTCCAACACATATCACCGTAAATGTTTACTATGGGGTGAAATTTAATTTTATCCGTTCCCCGTTACTATGATGATGAAGTGTACCAACTCAAAGATCTGGAGATTACCGGTTGGGACGTGCGACGTTCTGCATTGGAGGTTCAACAAGTTTGAAAACTTGTTATACTGTGCCTCGTTCGACATCAACGGATGGAGATATCTGACGTGGGACATAGGCATTACTCACTTATTTACCCCGCGAGTAGGCCTGTCAGTGTTGATAAATACTTCTTTTACATAAATATGATGAGTGAGAGAATCGCTCCTCCGTTTCGTTATCGTCTAGTTATGTGAGTGACACCGAGTCTTTTTCATCCTAGTTTTAGTTTATTTAGTTTTACTGTATTATTTTATTTACTACTAATGAGCTAAAGGTGACCTGCGTGTTGCGGCGGGAAATAAAAACTAAGAATTAGATGCTCGTGTGATATTTGGGTTGGTTTTAAGAAAAATGAACATTAATAAAAAATTAAATAATTATAAAATACGAAAGAAATGAGTATTTAAAAATGACAATAAATTTAATTATTTTAAAAATATAATATAATATATTTTAGGAAAACACACACACACAGATATAAATTGTTCTCACCGTTAAATAAAAATCATTCAAGGGCTATAAATTGTTCTCACCGTTCTTACATTAAAAGGTGTTCTCATTTGAACCCGCCTATATATATATATATATATATATATATAATATAATATAATATAATATAATTCTAAATGCTTTTTAAAAGTTAAAATGGAGTTAAATAAAAAAATAAGTAAAAATAAATGCTTTTAAAAGTTAATAGGGAGTTAAATAAATAAAAATGAAGTAAAAAGAGATTAACAAGAATTGAACATGAGAACTTTAGAATATTTGTCATATACTTTAACCAACCTGTCAAATCTGGTTTTGATTATATTTTTGAAATACTTATTTTATATTTATTTTTGATATACTTATTTTATATTTAAAGTTGTATAAAAGGATAAAAGAAGAACTGTTTATAGTTCCTGTCTTTTGTTATATATATAATATAATATTTTAGGCTAATTATTTAATTTTAATGTAATATTCTAGGTTAATTATTTAGTTTCAATGTAATATTTTAGGTTTGTTTTACTAATTTATTTTTTGTATTATTATGTTTTTTTTGCAAGTATTTTAAAACTATAGTAGTTTATTAATAATTTTTCCGGGAAAATGATCCGTAATGTTAACATCACCTAACTTAGGTGATGTTACACTCACAAATTATTTAAATGAGTATATACTGAAATGACTAAACTACCCTTCATTAAGTAGATTGTGAGTGTAACATCACCTAAGTTGCGTAATGTTAACATTACGGATGATTTCACCAATTTTTCCATAGTTTTTTGATGTTAAAATTTGAGAATAAAAGTAAAAATTGAATAATTGATGATTATTTACGGTAAATGATAATAGTCATATAAACGTGATAATAATAACTCAACTCGAACAAGTTCTGTACTTTGCTGATTTACCATATTATATCCGTAAGTCATTAAAAGACATTATTACCCTTGCATAACCGTCTTTTGTCTTCCAAAAGTGGAGTCCTTTTCCGTCCAACATGAAAAACTCTGCTATCCTTTTTAACCCTGCCCGGCCTCTCACTCCCACTCTCGATGGCTGCCATGACTACTTTCAAAGTGTGGTTTGATTTGTAGAGAGAGAAACACTGAGTTCTAGTGAGAGAAACTATGGATCCCCATAGCTTCATAGCACGGGCGGAGGCGCAACGGTGGGTGGGGATCGCCGAGAAGCTGCTCATGGGCCACGACCTCGTCGGCTCCAAGACATTTGCGATCCGAGCACGAGATTCCGACCCCAGACTTGAAGCTGCTGATCAGATCTTAGCAGTCGCAGATACGCTACTCGCCGCCGAGAAACGTGTCGTCGGGAACAACGGCGCTCATCAGCCGGATTTTTACGCCATTCTCCAGCTCGTCCGGTTCGTCCAGGACACAGAGCACATCGCCTCACAGTACCGACGGCTCGCTGTCCTTTTGAATCCTAATCAAAACCGGTTCCCTTACGCCGATCAAGCGTTTCAGCTTGTGAATGATGCTTGGGCGGTGTTGTCGAACCCGATGCGGAAATCTATGTACGATTCGGAGCTTGATTTTCCGCCGCAGCAGGAACAGATGGACAATATAGGGTTTAACCTTGAACAACAGCATCACCAGCAACATCAGCAACATCAGCATCAACAACAGCATCAACACAATTTTTTCTCGATTAATCATATGGGGGCGGGTCACGAGCAGGAATTACCCGAGCAGCCGCAAACTTTTCAAACTAGGTTACAACAGAGTCATCATCAGCAGCAGTTACAACAACACAATTTTCTGTCACAACCAAATCCGGTTAGGCCGCTGCCTGTTCGTGAGCAGGATCACCTGTTTCACCATCGTGAGCAGGAACAACTGTTTCAGCCACAAGTACAACCTTTTCAAGTTACATCTTCTTCGCAGCAACAAACCAGAACACCACCACAACCTCCTCAATCGCAGCCACCTTTACAATCGCCTCCTCGGTCACAGTCTGCTGCACAACAACCCCCATTTTCTTGGCCACAAACACAACACCTGTCACAGTCACAGCAGCAGAATCAGCAACAGCCACAGTTCCAACAGAAGCAGATAAAGCAGGAACAACAGCTACAACAACAGATAAAACAGGAACAAATGCAGCAGCTGGAACAACAGAAGCAACAACAGCTGCAGGAACAGCGACGCCAGCAGGAACAGCAGAAACTGCAACAGTTGAAGCAGGAACAACTGAAGCAGCAACAGCTGCAGCAGGAAAGACTGAAACAGGAACAACTGCAGCAGGAGCAATTGAAGCAGCAACAGCTGCTGCAGGAACAGCGGCGGCAACAGGAAGAACAGAAGCAACAACAGCTGTTGCTGGAACAACAGAAGCAGCAACAGATGCTGCAGGAACAGCGGCGGCAGCAGGAAGAACAGAAGCAGCAACAGATGCTGCAGGAACAACGGCGGCAGCAGGAAGAACAGAAGCAGCAACAGATGCTGCAAGAACAACTGCGGCAGCAGGAAGAACAGAAGCAGCAACAGCTGCTGCTGGAGCAACGGAGGCAACAGGAAGAACAGAAGCAACAACAGCTGCTGCAGGAACAACAGAAGCAACAAGAATTGCTCCAAGAGCAACAACGGCAGCAGGAAGAACAGAAGCAACAACGGCTGAAGGAGGAACAACAGAAGCAGGAACAGCTGCTGCAGGAACAACAACGAAAACAGGAAGAACAGAAGCAGCAACAGCTGCAGGAACAACAGAAGCAGGAACAGCTGCTGCAAGAGCAACTTCGACTACAGGAATCCCTAAAACATAATGCTACCCCTGTTTCTAATCAGGTTAATAATAGCAATGGTGCAAGGGAGGAAGAGACAGAAGCCGAAACGGAAACAGCTGACGAGGATGTGGACGATTCTCCTACATTTTGGACTGCATGTCCCTACTGTTTCTACATGTACGAGTATCCCAGGGTTTATGCTGAGTGCACTCTCTCTTGTGATAACTGTAAAAGGGCATTTCAGGCTGTGCGCATTTCCTCTCCACCACCGATAATTGAAGGCCAGGATGCCTATTTCTATTGTTGGGGTTCCATCCCAGTAGGGGTTAGAATGTCACATCTGCAGAATAAGAATAGCAAGGGTACAAACTCAAAGTGGACACCTTTTTCACCGTTTTATGATGCCTCAAATAATGCCCAGAACCATTTAAACTGTAATGCGGCCCCGAAGGAGAATTTTTTTGTGAACAAAAGTTCGGGGCCGCGTATCTATGTTGATGATATTACTGATGATGTGTTCATTGATGTCTCTGAGCCTAGCGACGATTCTGATTTTGAATGGGATAGTACCAAGAAACAGAAGTTGAAGAGGACAAAGAAAAGTCTGAAGCGAGGTTTTAAAGAGAGAGTACAAGTTCTAGCTCTCAGGGCACATGATGGTAGAAATGGGAGTGTTAAGAATCTGAAAGATGGTATTTTAGGGCAAGAGGGTGCAAAGCTCCCTGCTTTAGCAGTGGCAGAGACTAACATGAAAGCTGTGGGTACTAATCCAAGAAAGCATTCGGGTCGGGTTGCAAAAGAATTGGGGAAGTTGGATTTAAATGTAGAATTCAACAATAATGAAGGGGAAGAGCCTGCTCCACGAAACCGAGGGCATGGGCATGGGAGTGCGCAGGGAGAAGAAGACAACATTGGGTTTTTCGAAGGACTTGATGAGTTCCTTAGCAGCTTACCAATATTGTCTGTTGTGAATGAAGAAAAGGTTAAGGCATGAAGTAAGACTCTTTTTCTTGTTCCAGCTCTAGTTAGTAGTACTTTTGTCTTAGTATTCTAAAAAAATGATCAGTGTTAGTTCAGTTTTTTAGTTTCTTTAATGTTTATTTTGTTGTATATTCGACTGCAGAATGTGTTTGAGAATCCTTTTGATGTTCAAATAGGGTTAGGAGTCCTGCATTTCCATTAGCTTTACCTGCCCCATGTATGTAAACATCAACTACCATATGATGTTGCAGTTATAACCATCATGTATTGAACTTTTTCTTGTTGATCACGCATTTTTAGTTATAACTATCGAATATAATCTTCTTTAAGTTTATATATCTGGAAGTCACAAGACAGGATTGCTGGTGCTTTGGAATCAGTTGGTGTGTGTTTTGGCTGGTGGTGACCTGTCCAGGATGTTGTAGTTTGATCCCTAGTAAAGGTATGTAGTTTTCCCTTAAAATTTTAACTCTTTTTCTTTATGTTATGCAGCAAAACTTGATCACTTAGATGATTATGATACTGTATGCATACTCCACTGTTAAATATAACTCAAGAGGCTGTAAACATTGTAAGATATGTTTCCTTGCATAGTTTCTTATGATCAAGTCTGATTTGAATTTTGAACATTGTAAGTTGTTGTAGTTCTTCGCTTGTGATGTGTGTCAAAAGTAGTATCATAGCTATTAAAGTATATTTAGTCTTTAGATTCACACATTCATCACCGTATGATGGGTGGAATTCTTTACTGTATTCAAAGCCTTTGCAAAACTCAAATGTAGGGGAAATAAAATGCATTAATGCTAAATAGGATTTTAAATTTAGGATGAATATTGGTATGAGCCAAGCTCTTATGAGTTGGTGTTTCCTAATTTAACAAAAGATTATATAAGTTCAATTATGAAAAGTTGAAACAGATAGTCAAATACTATATTAAGTAGAGGGTATAAGTAGTTAAATAAAGTGTGCTTTATATTGGTCTTTTAACCTTTTACTTGGGTAATCTAATAGGAGTTATGACTTGAGTAAATTGTTAGAACATCTTGGTCCTCAATCCCGGGAGAAATAAAAGAAATTAAATAATGGAGTTATGTATCAATGCTGAAGTGTAATTATATGCTCCTGCAGTGATCGTTGATAAAGGTGGTTGGGAATAATATATATATTAAATGTTTGTTTGGATAACAAGGCTTCAATACTTATGGATTTAAGTTAGATATAGAGATAAACATGCGGGTCAGGTTCGGTAACAGATACAGACAGGTATGGTCAAAACGGGTCACTCATTAAATGGGTCAGACGGATGATTGAAACCATACTTGTTACCCTTTTTGGCATATCTACAAAATCCACATTCTAATTTATTTGGTTGCTTTTTACTATTCTGGGAAAAAATCGCTTTTGCTTGTTACTGCAAGGGTATTTCTATAAGAGATTGACAATTTTTTTAACCAAAGCAAATCTCCCCCTCTAATCAGACACCTTTCGGTCTTCATCTCCCTAAGAAAACTTTCCCTTTCTTTTCTTTCTTCTCATTTTGGTTACGAGAGTAGAATGATGGTTGCTTTGCGGCAATTGTCTATAGGTGGTGGTAACCCCTTTTTTTAAAGGGTTGTGTTTTGTTATTGGTGATGAATGTGACAGTTGTCTTCAGACTTTCAGAGGGTTGTGGTCATGAGGACTGTTGTCGGAGGAGGTGGGTGGCGGACTGGCGGTTACAGGAATCACATGGTGGCAGCAACATAGTGGTCAGTGACGGTTTCTTGGTGATAGTACTTGGTTTTTAAAGTTTCAACACAATTCTTACTACTAGAGTCCTAGTAATTTGGGAGAAATTTTCTCACAGCCCGTTAGTTGACCTGTTCTCATCTATCTACTACATTCTTAAATGGCTCATTCAGCTCATTACTTAAGTTACACATGGCCCAAACCAACACAAACGATAACCTTAACCCAAACTAACCCAGATCTAATTAATCGGGTTCAGAGTGCTTGGTGTATTTGAAATCCTGATGCTAATTTTTCCGTATTAGACTGCTGCTGAATTCCTTAATAGATCTGGAGAATAAAGTCCATTTCGATTTGGAAAAATTAGCTACTAACAAGGTATATAATGTTCGGGCGTTGTGCCAAGTAATATTCAAATAACCACATCCTTGCTAATTTAATTGTGTGTATAGTAAGAATGAAAATTAAGAAGCGTTAACTTTCTGAGGTTGCTCGTGCTTTCATTTATTGCTTTTTATCTTGAATTATTACTCTTTTTCTTGTGTTTTCAAAGCATTCTTGAAGGCCACTTCTTTCACATATCACCGTGTCCACTTGTTATAAAGGTTAGTTGTTTCCTATTTCATCATTCCTATAATATGAAGTTAACTTGTTTATTATTAGTATTATTATTGTTGTTTTTTATATACAGCTAGCAGTTGGTTCGTTTTATGACCATCTGAGAGACTTAGAGATGACAAATTTAAAATAAAAATACTGTAAACTACAAATTTGAAACTTGATATATAATTCGCAGCATCTCAATTCCTTCTTAAAAGGGCCTGAATTTAGCAAAAGAACCTAACAGGCTAAAATATATTTATATTGGTATAAAATATAAATACAGAATAATAGGGCATTAAAATGTCTTAAGCTAACCTGAATCACACAATGTGGCAAATGTGGTAGCTTAAAACTGTAATATAGTTGAAGGTGTCTGAGATTGATCGAGAACTGGAGTGGACACACTCTTTTCCTTAAGCTCGTTGTTGTTTGTTTGCGAGAACATGTATTAGTTATTTGACGAGTTGCACTTTTTTCATATATATTATTGCATGATGCAGCATCAACCCCGTGATGAATAGCATACTCATTATTAAGGAGATGTAGATGGCCAAAAAATGAGTCCTTGTTTGTACTCTCGGGAAATAATTTCCCGTATCTCTTACCCAAATGTCACATCAGCGCCACATCATGTCCCCCCCCCCCCCCCCCCCCCCCTTTTCTCTCTTTTACCCAAAACACAAGTATAACCTAACCCAAAAAAAACCCAGTATTTTGTCTCCCCTTACTCTCTCTTACACAGTAAAAAAGATGAAGGAAAGGGACGTGTGAAGTCAAGTTGGGGAAACCGACCCCCTAACCCGAAGGAGGGGTGTAGTGGTCAACCCAATGCAACTCGAGAAGCCCGATGATCTACCTGACCACTTTGCGTATCCCGGTACGCAAGGCCTTATATGGTAATATCAGTATATATATCACATGAACTACCTTGAGTACCTTCTCAATATTAATCAGGGGCCCCTTTATTCGAGACATGTTAAGATTATCATCTCATGGGAGCATCTTCTTTTTACCCTTCGTAGGAGATTTTCTTTTATTTCTGATGATGTAGGAATTCAACAAAATAGAAAAAAGTATACCAGCACCTGTGAAAGAGTTGGCAAATGTGATTATATGATCAGACAAAAGCAATCAAATATAGGCATGAGCAAACCTAAAAATCAAAAAAACAAATCATCAATATGTTGTTCGTTACAATAACCCTATATCTATGAATTAGGTCATTATCAGAAACATAAATCGGAACAAACAAAATTAAACAATTTTTAAAAGATAAAAAAATTACATAGCTTAGGTACCGGTCTTTATGATGATATGCGGTAGATGCAAAACTATTTAGGAAGACAATAGTGGCCTCTGACCCTCTCAAACCAACAAAATAACAACAAAAAACACAACATCCTCGTATCACTGATTAGGGTTCTAACCAAGAATGCAAGATAAAGCAGCAAAGTAACACAGGAACAATAGATGTAGAGGTTGCGGATGAGGGAACAAATGACTCTAGCATCATGTAACCAGTGATTGAGGACCTGATCTACTATTGAATGCGTGGGAGCCATGGATTATGTATAGTCAAAGAACCGAATAAGCAGGACTTTTAAACACCCTAATTTAATAAAAGTAAAAGACAAAAATTCCCTTTCACTATTCACTTCACTTAAACTTATTTGTGAATCGAGTATAAGGGAGAATTAACCGATGAGATTAGTCTGTTTTTTAATAGAGGACATGGTATAAGATGTTAACGTTATATGATGCTTGTTGAGAATAGTGATCCCACTTTAATAGAATAGATTCGATTTATGTTTTGTAAAATCCTGGATTATACAGCTGATTACCCGAAAATTTATGACTGCTAGAGAACTTGTTGAGATATAACTCCTTTCTTTATCAATGCACTGTTTTGAGTCATGTGAATGTACTCTGTCTGCAAATCTGAGATGCAACTAAAACCAATGTAAAATGTGCCCTTTAAATTGCAATTGCATGATCTCAGTAGGAACTAATTTCATATTTTTCAACTTTCTGAACACGAGTTATTATCATTTTCCAGGCATGCACACATGGAATCCAAGGTGAATTCAGTTAAACATACGTATCAGGTATGTTGGAAATTTGGATATTAACCGGATAAAGATAGTCAAAACATAGATACTTCTGACCGCGGACATAAATTAATCAATTCCTAAAAGCAATCATACAATTGAACATTGTCATGGTATCACATATTTTTTTTGGGATGTAAGAAAAACAATTCTCCTTTTGGCAGCTAAACCCCTCAAGTCCTATGACAAATTCATATGTCATCCAATTGGATAACCGTAATTTGGCACCAAATCAGGGTTACTGATAAAATGGTACATTATCAGGAACAAGATGAACAGAAGTAATCTCCATCTCATGTTATCAATATCTCATTACTACACAAATGGAGAGACAGTTGGAGACATAATTACGAAGAAATATCTAAACTTATGTTAACAATCCATCCTTCTACAGTACATGAGACTATATATATGTATATGCATATGTATATGCGCACACATACCACCAAGTCTGAACGTCATATGACTAGTATGAGCACCCATCTAGCTATAAACTCTCACATGACTGTCAGGTTAATGGAAATAGAGGCATGTGAACAGCACCCTAGATGGATGACATGGTAAATATGGCATTGACATGGCATAAGGTATGCATACTTTAACATTCCTCCTCAAGCTGCACCGGGCTTGGATGGAAGATAGGCGATAGGTGTAGAAACTTTTCCCTTTATAATGAAGCTTGGACAGAAGATATGCAACATGAGTAGAAACTAACCGCTAACCCCTTCATAAAGAGGTGTGGTAGATATCGAGTGCACAAGATATAGAAACATGTGGTCAGTGTGAGCCAGCACCATGTCACTAGGTTGCTTGCAAGATATCGAGTGCACAAGATATAGAAACATGTAACTCTCGAAGTACTCAGATACTCAAATGTTGGTAGTAGTCTGTGCCAAAGCCCTATACTCTATCGCGGTAGTAGATTGAGCAACAATATGCCCTTTTTTTTGGAACTCCCAACTAATATAAAAAGAAATTAGTAAGTAGTATAGTCGGCATTTCAGTAAGCGTGTCTAGAAGAGTATGTATGAGATGAAATAACAGGGATACCTGTGTTGCTTAGGTGCATAACCAAGAATATACAAGAGGTATCACCATCTGTATCTTATCTCCCTCATACTCTATTAACATGGGAATTAGATACGGTTGTTGCATGTAAGTATACAACCGAGTTATGTTCTTTGTTTGATTCGAAGTCTTGTTCGTGTTTGATTTATGTTATGTACTTATGATTATGTTTGACAAATTGCTCATTGTGATTAATAACTTGTTCTTGTTTGTTCATTGTGATTGATAATTTGTTCTTGTTTGATATTTCTGTTATGCTCGATTTTGATTGGAGTATCTTGATTTAAGAACATATTATGAACAAAATTTAATTCCATAGCCGCCCCATATAAGTGTAGAACTGAGTTATATTTCTTGTTTGATTCGAAGTCTTG
Source organism: Pulicaria dysenterica (assembly GCA_947179395.2). Taxonomy (NCBI): domain Eukaryota; kingdom Viridiplantae; phylum Streptophyta; class Magnoliopsida; order Asterales; family Asteraceae; genus Pulicaria; species Pulicaria dysenterica. The sequence goes on from OX359291.1 coordinate 21,149,453, forward strand.
TTCTTGTTTGATTCAGGTTATGTTTATTTTTGGCAAATTGTTCATTGCAACACAATATACTTCGATTAACAACCTGTTAAGGTTTCATGAGTTTTGTTTATATTTGATTTTGATTTGTAGTGCTTCGATTTAAGAACATGTTATGAACAATTTTAATACTTGCATGTTAATTTGAAAAACGGTATACTACATTGTCAGATTTGTATATGTTTGATCTTAGTCCTGGTTAAATTTGACAAACTGTGTTAATATTTTCTAACATATTTCCTTGTCTTATGAACAAGTCCCACGTGTAATTTCGAAACTTAAATATAAAAAATTCCAATTTGGGTACTTTTTGTCTTGAAAAACGGTATACTACATTGCATGTTTAGTATCTATTGTTATGAATACATCCACATGGTAGATATTTGAATGTGATATTAACGTTATAGTTTGTTCACATGGATTGATATGTTATGATTTTGCATACCATGTTCATACGGTCCATTCATAAGCTCGCTTATTATTGTTTATTGTCCGCATACCATAGATAGCTTTAGTTGGATTGCTACACATCTCAATGTGTTAGGAAAACAGTACTTGATGATTTACATAGTTTTGTGTACTATCCTATTTGTTTTTAGGATTTCACTGTTCACTAGATTTTTGGGATGGATGCTAAAACACCCTTTTGTTATCTCTTTTGTTGTATGGTTGTTTGTACTAGTTTGGTAATACAGACTTTTGACCTATATTAGTCGCATGGATATTTTGGTGTGTATAACACCACCCAATTGTAAATATTATGAATGTGATTGTAAATGAACTGAATTAATACAAATTGGGGCTTGTTCGTGTTTGTTCGCTCTAGTTCGTTTAATTTTAGCCTAACAAATAAACGAACGAATATTTGTGTTCATGTTCCTTCTTTTAACTTTAGCCGAACATAAACAAACACAAACGAACCAACACACATAATATAATACAAACCCAATATTATTAGATATATACAAGCACTAACTACGTGTGTATACATATATGTATGTCTGTGTGAGAGAGAATGTATACGTATGTTGATATATCTATGTACACACATACATACACATACACAAATATATATATATATATATATATATATATATATATATATATATATATATATATATATATATATATATATATATATAGGGGAGGGTTCATGCAAGAACCGTTGTTAGTGCGAGAACCGCGAGAACCAATCTCAGGCGTTCCTTGGATATGAGAAGTTCATGGATGTAGAGCGTAGATGGATAGAGTGTGGCAGGGTGCATGTAAGGAATTTATGGGTGGACAATGACATTGAAGGAGGGGGAATTGGATGACCCAGATTGGTTCTCGCGGTTCTCGCACTAACAACGGTTCTCGAATAAACTTCTTTCTATATGTATATATACACATACATGTAAACAAACATAAATGAACGTTCACAAACATACGTGAATGAATGAAGCCTTTGTTCGTGTTCGTTCATTTAAATAAACGAAGAAAGATTTTTGTTCGAGTTCGTTTGTTTATTAAGTAAATGAACTTCCCACTAAACGGTTCGCTGAACGTACGATTTGTTTACAATCTTAATTATTAAATAATTCCACAGATTTTGGATAGGAAAACTTCGATTAATGTATAAAACCGGTCTTTTGAAAAGTTTAAATTGGTCATGAATTTGGGTGTTACCTACTAATCATATTATTAGATATTATTTCAATCATAAGAAAATTATTAACATTTATTTTAGTAAATAAAATTGATAACCATTTGTTTAAGTGAGTAAAAGGTAATATTGTATACAATTATACATCATAAAAACTTCATTATATTAATTAAGGAAAATTGTAGTTCGTATATAAGATAACTAGTTTATTTATCCATATAAACACACGGGTAACTATAATTATTTATGTGAAATGAGTATTTTATATTCATTTAGATAATATATGATTGAATTATATGAATAAAATAAGAGCTCTATCCGATGACACTTTTAAAAAGGATGTAAATCATGTAATATTTAATTACGATAAAATTTGTAGTATATATAATGATAAATATAGGTAAGTAAAATCTTTTAATAATTTATTAAGTATGATAAGTAAAGTAACCCGTTTCAAACATGTACGTTTAAACTTTAAATATAAGTATTAATTAGGTATACTAATTTTAAAAATATATAAAAGTAAAATCCATAGATTTATGCTTAAAATTTCTATATAGATTAATTTAGTAAGATAAGATCTAAAATACTTTAATTTTAAAAAGTTAAAATTAATTTTTTTATGTGAAACAATTAAATAATAAAGATTAAATCTTTTATTAAATAAAAGATTTAGATTGTTTAACATTACTTTTTCTAACTAGCCATTTATTGGAAGATGGAAGATTTAATGTGTATAGATATTACTCGAATATATATATATATATATATATATATATATATATATATATATATATATATATATATATTAAATATATTTTATATAATGTAATATGATATGAAATTAATATAAAAATACATCATGTATAACATTATTATGATATAAAAATATAGTGCAATATAACATAATGTGTATAGATATTACTATTATACTAATAAGAATAATGATAATATGTAATGTAATATGATATGTAGATTAATACAAAAATACATCATGGATAAGATAATAATGATATAAGAACATAGTGCAATATAACATAATGTGTATAGATATTACTATTATACTAATAACAATAATGATAATGTTATTATCCTTATTATTGTTATTAGAAAATGATAATGATGTAGGTGTTTGTACACTTACAAACATTTTAATGATTACATATGAATTGTCTAAGATATCTCTCATTTAAAATATTATTATTATTATTATTATAAAATGATAATAATGTAAGTGTTTGCACACTCTTAATTATTTTAATAAGTAAATAATAAAGTGTCTAACATATCCTTCATTTAAAGTATTTGTGAGTATAAAAACACATATCATAGATGCTGTTACAAACATTTATCATATCTCATGTTATTACTATAATACAATACATAACTAGATTATGGACCCGTGATTACACGGGTGTATATCTTTCTTAAACTTGAACATATAGGGGGCGTTTGTTGTAGCTTATTTTTGTGATTTATTGATTTATTAGCTAATTTTTTGAGCTCATTAAGTTTTTTGTGTTTGTGTTCGCTTATAAGCTTTTAGGTAAAATAAGCCACTTTTGGTAAGCTAGATTGAATCAACTTATTTTCTCTCATAGTTCGATGATAGAAGCTTATCTTTAACATTAACATTGTACCCTTTCTTATAAACTTGAATCAATTTTTCCTTATCTTAAGTATGTCATTTTAGTTATTTTACAACTTTTTCTTAGTTTCTCTCCTAGTATCTAATCAAAACACTTTTTTCACTTATAAGCTTATAAGTTAATAAGTTAGAAAGCTAAAAAGCTTAAGTTAAAAAACAAGCTTACACAAACACCCCCATAATCATCTAATTTAGAGTAATGTAATTTGTTCAAAATTCAATAAGAACATAGTAAATAGTTAATCAGTTGTCTATTAATCAATTTAAAAAGATGGCAAATATTAATAAAGTGTAGTTAGATATTTTGTATTTGTTGAACCATATACCAATTAAAGTTTTGTTCAAGTTATAATATAATTTACATATTACCACACATTTTTATTACATATGAATGAATGTCTACCACACATTTTTAATACACATGAATGAATGTCTACCACACATTTTTAATACACATGAATGAATGTCTTTCAAGATCAACGTTGAAATTGATTAAACAAGTGGCTAGTAATGTGTCGTTTTTTTACATATAACACATGGTATCAGGTTGTGTTGTGTTTTGTGTCGTTATAAGACTAAATTATACGAAAATAAAAGAAACAAGATAAATAATGTCACGCGTTGTGGTAAAGTTTTACTGCAAACAAAATATAAAGCCTAACGTATAAATATAAATATCTAAATATAAAACGGGAAAGATTTAAATATTTAGGATGTTAAGATTGGATTTTTACTATTATAATACAATAAATTTTTTTTAGATAAAAATAGATAGCAGAAAATATACATTAATATTTATACTCAATACTACAAGTTGAAAAAAACATATAAAAGCAATCCTTTAAATATAATTATTATAAGGCTTAAAATTAAAAATACAAACCGTCATTCAAAACAAAATATTAGGCTTGGTTTGAAAACTAATGTTGCCACTTCGCTAAGTTAAACTAATGTTTATAATTTGCAGCTCTAAGTATACCATTTAACAATCTTTTAGTAATTACATACAACTAATTTGTTTTTATTAAAAACAATATAGTCAACTTCTAAATTTCTTTCATTGCATAAAACTTTTTTCTTTTAGTAGGTAAAATTCAGGTAATCAGTCAGTAAAACATTTTTTTTAATTATTAATTCTTAATTTTCCTATTATATTTTGACTTCAGGAACCATGTGTAAATGTAAATGTAGTCCTAAATTTACTCTCAAATAAACGTCATACGCCCTTAATGAAGTCCATTACAAAAGGAAGTATCTAAAAAAACAAAATCCTCACCATAACCTCACCTTGGTTCAAATTGACTTTGACCACGTATCTTGTTTTCAGATTTCCATGAAACCTAGATGTTTATGTTCATATCCTTCAATTCTAGTCCATATTGTGAATACAAAAACCAGTTTGTAGTATGTCCAGGTCGATGTCCTAAGTCCAGTTTCTGATTTAGGGTTTATATAGGTTGTTTAATTACGATTTAATTAACTGTGGTTTATTAGAGAGTAGGATATCTAATACATATGCTTTTAAAAACCAATTAATCGGACACAAACAAACCAAAACCCAAACAACCCGACTAAACAACACCAATAGATGATTGTAAGACGCCGAAATTACATTCAAATTTCAATTCCTTATTACAAAACCAAATCTAATATACAAGAAATAATTAAATTCATATTTTAATTTTTTTAACACATTTTAATTTACTAATTAAAAACATTCTAGTAAACTAAAAATGGTGTGAAATCATCGTCACCTTGCTTTGTATGTCCTTTTCCCATGGTTCTTCTAACTAACACAAAAGTCAAGTCCTTTTTACTACAAAATCCATAAAACCTTTTCACCCTCCACCCACCTCCCGACCGGACCACCTTCAATGACTGAGTGAGTCACACTACTTCAGAGAGCCACTCTGGTCTGCTGACAGCACAAACTATGGATCCCCATAGCTTCATAGCTCGCGCCGAGGCGCAACGGTGGCTCGGTATCGCCGAGAAACTGCTAATGGGCCACGACCTCGTCGGCTCCAAGACATTTGCGATCCGAGCACGAGAGTCCGACCCGAGACTCGAAGCCGCTGATCAGATCCTTGCAATCGCCGATACACTCCTCGCCGCCGAGAAACGAGTCGTCGGAAACAACGGTGTTCAGCAGCCGGATTTCTACGCGATTCTTCAGCTCGTCCGGTTTGTTCAGGAAACCGAGCACATCGCCTCGCAGTACCGACGGCTTGCCGTTTTGCTAAACCCTCACCAAAATCGATTCCCTTACTCCGATCAAGCGTTTCAGCTTGTGAATGATGCGTGGACCGTGTTATCAAACCCTATTCGAAAATCTATGTATGATGCGGAGCTTGATTTTGCGCCGCAGCAGCAGCAGATGGACAATTTAGGGTTTAACCTAGAACAACAGCATCACCACCAGCAACAACAACACAACTTTTTCTCGATCAATCATATGGGGACAGGTCATGAACCGGAATTACCCGAATCACAGCAGAGTTTTCAAACTAGGGTACAACGGGGCCATCAACAGCAGCAATTGCAACAGCACAATTTTCTGTCTCAGAATCCTGTTAGATCGGTGCCGGTTCGGGAGCAGGAACAATTGTTTCAACATCGTGATCAAGAACAACTATTTCAACAACATGTGCAACCATTTCAAGTTACCTCTGTTCCCCAGCAGCAAACTCGACCACCGCCCCAACCTCCTCAACAACATCCACCGATGCAACCACCGCCTCCGCCTCCGCCTGCAGCACCACCACAACCACCGTTTTCTTGGCCACAAGCGCCACCACTGTCACAGCCACAACTCCAACAGCAACAGCGCCTGCAGGAACTGCAGCAGCAACAACAGCAAGAATCTCTGCAACAAAATCCTTCCTTTGTCCAGCTTCCTAATCAGGTTAACAGTGACAATGGTGTAAGGGCTGAAGAACCAGAAATAGAAGCAGAAGCAGAAGCAAAAACTGAGACAGCTAGTGAGAATGTGGACGAGTCTTCTACGTTTTGGACTGCGTGTCCTTATTGTTTGTACATGTATGAGTATCCCAGGGTTTTTGCTGATTTCACCCTGCGTTGTGACAACTGTAAAAGGGCTTTTCAAGCCGTGCCTGTTTCTTCCCCACCACCACCGATAATGCAAGGTCAGGATGCATATTACTATTGTTGGGGGTTCTACCCATTAGGAGTTTCAATGTCACATTTGCAGAAAAAGAATGGTACTTGTACTAACTCGAATTGGACACCATTTTCAAATCTGAATGATGTCTCTAGTAATGTTCAGGACCATTTAAATGAGAGGGCGGCCTCGAAGAAGAAATTTTATAAAAATTCGGGGCCGCGAATCTACATAGATGATGAAACTGATGATATCTTTATGGGAATCTCTGAGCCTAGTGACGACTCGGATCTTGAGTGGAATAGTAGTAAGAAAAAGAAGGCAAAGAGGATGAAAAAAGGTCTTAAACCACATTATATACAAAGGGCACAAGTTGTAGCTGTAAGGGTAACAGATGCTAGAAACAGTAACAATAAGTATGTGCAAGATGGTACTAAGCCTTCATCTTTACCAGTGGCAGAGACTAGCAAGAAAGCTTTGGGCGTTAATACAAGAAGCCAATCGGGTCGGATTGCAAAAGAATTAGGGAAGTTGGATTTGAATGTTGAATTCAATAATAATGAAGGTGAGGAACCTGCTGCAAGAATGGCTTCTGGGACTAGAGGAAATGGGCAAGGAGATGGAGATAATATTGAAGGTATTGGATTCTTTGAAGGACTTGATGAGTTCTTCAGCAGCTTGCCTATACTCTCTGCTGTGAATGATGATAAAGTTAAGGCTGCTTAGTTATCCAGTAAGACTTTTTTTCTTTTTCTCCTTGTAGCTGTTCTCTCTAGTAGTTCTGTTAGTATTGGCTAATAATGAACAATGTAATGCATTCGGGTAGCTTGTTTAATACTATCTCTATTATCAATTGCGGCCTAATATCTGACTACCTTTCTTTCTTAACCATTTATTTTGCCTTAATACACTTTCCATGATCGACATTACAGGATGCTTTTTTTTCCATCCGTTACTTCAATTACTATAATCTAGCATTGTACTTTTGCATGTATGACCATTCATGTAATGTATGCAAATTTGCTCTATTAAATCCAAATCTACTTGTGCTTTGGAATCACACTTGCCTTTATCTCTTGCTTAAATTGCAATATCCGACTTTACAGCTAATGACTGGTCCATTACAAATTTGTTATATATGAAAGTTGATTGTAGGCAAGAATAGAGTCGAAGCCAACATGGAGTACAAGGAGCTCGGCGTTCTAAATAGTTCAAGTTTTTTTATTAATAGGAGTTTTTAAGTGATCACTTCTCTACATGAATGTAAGTTTATAGCCAACCATTGTCATATCTTCGACCCAAATCTTGAGTTCCATTTTAGCAAAACTTAAGTGTTTGATTCTTTGAACACTCTTCGGTGCTCCTACCCCTCCTACATTAAGGAATAGTTTTTTGGGTTTGGATATATGCTTTCTTAGAAAAACTCAAGACTGCAATTGGAAGGAGCCAAATGAATACAAGGCTTGTCCCAAACTCCTCCGAAGAAGATTGTATCGTATCAATTTTCTCTTATTTGAATAGAGTCTGTATTATTCATAATCTCAATTTGTGTACATTACAATGAATAAATGAATAAGAATTTCAAAGATAAGAAAAAAATTACATCATATTAATAAAAGCCACCCACATTGAGATATAGATTAGGCTTAGAGGCATCTGGAGCGTGAGCATTCTGTAGGAAGACCATTGGGAAACCGTTTACGGTCGTCGCAGTAGTTGTAGATCATGTGCTTGTTCTGCACCCACCTAATCCAGTTTCTCCCTATGGAATCAAGTCCTTGTGCCATTCGTGGTTGTTTTTCTGCGAGCTTATGGACTTTGAATTAGGATCGACTGTATTGGCACTGGAGTTGAATTTCCTGTAGAGAGCGGTGAAAGGCGCTTTAGTCTGCGCTCACTCTGGGTTGCCCAGTCATCCGCATTCCACAGACTAGCTTACACCCTCATTTGTTGGCTTTTGGGAAACGGGACTCCAGCAGTGTCATGGTTATTGAACACTCTAACCATTATGTTATCTATCAAAAATCTGCATGGAAAGGATGTTTTAAAAATTAGTACTCACGCAAACAAGAACATTTCTTACGTACGTAACATATATGGGATACTTACATGATTCTTTAAGGGTTCCAGACGATGGTGTAAGTGTGAAAGGCTGCCGTAGGGTCGAACCATGAGTGGAATTGCTGCTCTTTATTTTCCTTCCCTTGTAAATAGACGTTGGTGTGAATTGTGTAAGGATTTCCTGATGAGTTGTCTAAGAACTCAAAGTCTATCTCATGATGTCCCGCACCTTGTGAGGACAACTAATGTGATAAGATGGCTTTTGTTAGACATAGTAACATTAGTTAAAGCGGAGATATATAGGATGTAAAATAAGATATGAAATACTCGCATAAAATGTGGTTACGGTGCCACATACTAGTTTGAGTTGCATGTTGAACCTTCCAAAGAGGTACTCATGCTTGGACTGAAAACCGGAGCCGGAGTATTGATCAAGTGAAAGTGAAAGATCCTGACCATGATCGAGTCTTTTAGCACATTGTCCTTTATACATGATCTCAATATCATCATTAAAACTGCCTACGAATTATAGAAAGATATTGCTAGAGCAATTACAATCGCTTTCAAGTGTGAATAATTTGATTGTCCCATTATTTTTATGAGGGGTGAGAGATTAGACGAGGTAGTGATAGAAATAGAAAGATAGAGAGGGATGGATGGATGTGATGGGTAGAGAGTTGTGGGTAGGTTAAGTATATGGATAAGTAGATAACTACTATTTGACCCCCTCTTCTCACGTGCACACATGTTAAATCATTCGATTACACTTTCCAATACATATCATATACTCACATATGTCACATCAAAGGATACCATTTAGATTATTAAGCGGGGATAAATAGAATCACCCTAAGTATATATAGGTATGTGATTACATTCACAATTTGAGAAAGGAAGCATTCTGCAGGCAGGGCCGGTCCTAAGTTTTATGATGCCCCGGGCGAGACATCGGAATAATGCCCTACCTATATTTGTTAACTTTTAAGCAAGCAACTCGATCATAATTAACTAAGTGAACTTTTTTTGTGTAAACACAAACATCTATTAAAAAAATTCATGCTAAATGAGTATTTGTCGGTCAATGGTCTAAGTTTAACCTATTATGATTTTTAATCAACACACAAACACCTAATAAAACCTATATATCAAAGGACCAACAAACAAAAGATAGCTTGTATTCTCAACTTTGTGAAAAAACATAAGGAACATACATCCACACTCTTCTACACACCCATACAGAAATATATATATAATATATATATATATAGGGTGAGGTTCAACATAGATACCCTCTTAAACATAGATACCAAAGTCCCAATCTCAGCCACTCATTTAAAAGGGCAAAATAGGAATTGAATCAATTTGAAATAAACCCACGCGCATCCTACAGCCATTCCAAATTCAGTTTTTTTTTACCTCTTAAATCTTTAAATGATCATAACTACTTCAATTTTTTGAGTTTGAGCAAAAAAATTATACCAATCTTCTCATTTTTTAATACTCTTTCAAACGAGACCACTCTTCCTATATTTCTGGATTTTTTTTTACGAAAATGACGAAAATGATATGAATGACGAAAATAATCATTTTCGGCTGTTGAAAGAGAGTAACACCTACCAGTTTAATCATTTTCGTCCATCACCTTCATACCCATAACACCTAACAATTTTCATCGTTTTCGGACCTCTGTTCACCTTTTTTTTACGAAAGTGATGAAAGCAGGTGACGAAAGTGATATGAAAATGACAAATTTTTATCATTTTCGTCACCTGCTTTTACGTGACATACAGGTGACGAAAATGATATACAGGTGACGAAAATGATAGGGTGAGGTGACGAAAATGATACAGGTGACGAAAATGATATGAATGACGAAAATAATCATTTTCGGCTGTTGGAAGAGAGTAACACCTACCAGTTTAATCATTTTCGTCCATCACCTTCATACCAATAACACCTAACAGTTTTCATCATTTTCGTGGCCCCCTGTATGTCACGTAACAGCAGGTGACGAAAATGATAAAAATTCGTCATTTTCATATCATTTTCGTCACCTGCTTTTACATGACATATAGGGGGGCACGAAAATGATGAAAAAATCGTCATTTTCATCATTTTCGTACCCCCTGTATGTCACGTAAAAGCAGGTGACGAAAATGATAAAAAATCGTCATTTTCGTGCCCCTCTGTATGTCACGTAAAAGCAGGTGACGAAAATGATAAAAATTCGTCATTTTCATATCATTTTCGTCACCTGCCTTTACATGACATACAGGGGGCACGAAAATGATGAAAAAATCGTCATTTTCATCATTTCTGTGCCCACCCTGTATGTCACGTAAAAGCAGGTGACGAAAATGATAAAAATTCGTCATTTTCATATCATTTTCGTCACCTGCTTTTACATGACATAAGGGGGCACGAAAATGATAAAAATTCGTCATTTTCATATCATTTTTGTCACCTGCCTTTACATGACATACATGGGGCACGAAAATGATGAAAAAATCGTCATTTTCATCATTTCCGTGCCCCCCTGTATGTCACGTAAAAGCAGGTGACGAAAATGATAAAAATTCGTCATTTTCATATCATTTTCGTCACCTGCTTTTACATGACATAAGAGGGCACGAAAATGATAAAAATTCGTCATTTTCATATCATTTTCGTCACCTGTATGTCATGTAAAAATGATAAAAACTGTTATCATTTTCGTCACCTCACCATATCATTTTCGTCACCTGTATATCATTTTCGTCACCTCACCCTATCATTTTCGTCACCTGTATATCATTTTTGTCACCTGCTTTCATTTTCATCACCTCACCCTATCATTTTCGTCACCTGTATCATTTTTGTCACCTCACCCTATCATTTTCGTCACCTGTATATCATTTTCGTCACCTGTATGTCACGTAAAAAGCAGGTGACGAAAATGATAACAATTTGTCATTTTCATATCATTTTCGTCACCTGCTTTCATCATTTTCGTAAAAAAAAAAGGTGAACAGAGGTCCGAAAACGATGAAAATTGTTAGGTGTTATAGGTATGAAGGTGATGGACGAAAACGATTAAACTGGTAGGTGTTACTCTCTTTCAACAGCCGAAAATGATTATTTTCGTCATTCATATCATTTTCGTCATTTTCGTCAAAAAAAAAATTCCAGAAATATAGGAAGAGTGGTCTCGTTTGAAAGAGCATTAAAAAATGAGAAGATTGGTATAATTTTTTTGCTCAAACTCAAAAAATTGAAGTAGTTATGATCATTTAAAGATTTAAGGGGTAAAAAAAATAAAAAAAACTGAATTTGGAATGGCTGTAGGATGCGCGTGAGTTTGGACTTTGGGATTCAATTCCTATTTTACCATAATACCCTTCCTTCTATAATTAAATCTTATAATTGTTACTTAATTACAATCATGCCATTATAGATCTTGACCATTGATTTGATTAATCTAATGGCTAAGATTGGGACTTTGGTATCTTTGTTTAAGGAGGGATCTATATAGATCCATTTTCTCTCTCTCTCTCTCTCTATATATATATATATATATATATATATATATATAGAGAGAGAGAGAGAGAGAGAGAGAGAGAGAGAGAGAGAGAGAGAGAGAGAGACTTGGAGGTACCCGTTTATTGCTCTCTTGTTTCTTTAAACTTTGGATCCTGACTTGAGTTCATGTTGTGAAGGATGGTGTATCCTTATCTCGCTATTAGTGTTGTTCATTGTCCATCAAATGCATTCCAAACTTCCAACCCATGAAGACAAATTCAAGCTAGACAGGTAATCACAAACCTGAACAATCAATTATACTTTATATTTTGATATATAGTTATTAGCCACAATAAAATGAAAGCATACACCGATACACTAAACAGTGAACACACATGACACAACTTTGTAAGCATAAAGGCAAAGTTTTAAATATAAATACTAAATTTTTTTGATATGTTTACTCTTTAATTTATTTGTCAATGAATTCAAAATAAGCAAACTTTCAAGATTTAGTTACTAAAAAATATTAAACAAACTAAGTGGTGGGATCTATGAGAAAGGCAAACAAATGAGGTCTTAAAAAAGACTTGTTTCGGTTGTAAATTAAAGACCTACAAACATATTCAGTTAACACAACAAAAGTTGAACAAATTAAGTGGTGGCCTGTTATCATGCTATCACTTCCACAGTCACACATAGAAATACATATAAAGCTTGTCATCAAACCCACAAAAATGAAAGCTGCTTGTGGGGATGACATAAAAGAGTATCATTTTGTGATGACACAAACTTCATAATTATAAACTTGGACTCATCTGCTATGAACACTTACATGAATAAAAATCAAGTCATCATAATCACCAACACAAACTAGTTATTAAATACAATAAACGATAGAATTTAGTACAATAATACATTAAAATAAACGACAACAAAATATAAGAGGAAGTGTGAAGCCCAGTACAACATGTCAACATTACGACAATACCCACAAATGAGATCAAATAACATAATTAATCTATGATTCCATGAAGAACTGAAGATTGGTAATGTATATATAAACGTACGTATACCCGAACAAGATTCTTTGTCACTATCTCGCTGTAAGTTGCAGGTGTTGAAAATATGTTTCAGATTAACAAAGAGAGATTTAAACAATTATAAGTTCCCAAACAATGTGAACAAACAATATATATATATATATATATATATATATATATAAAGATTAACACTTGTTTGTTCTTATCTAAAAAAAACACAGCAATAATAATCCGATTTTATTATGATTACCAAGTTGTTTGCCAACCCTGATGATCCTCCTCGATCAATCAGAAAGAAAGGTAGAAGGAGAGTGTCCCGTTATCGGACTATTTAAAACACAATACACAAATGTAAAACCAACCTGAATCGTCGATCTTTAGCAAGTAACACGAAGAACAGATGAAGAACCGCACGGAATTGCTCCTGTCCTTAAAGGTAATTACGTTGCTGTATTGCTGCAGCCTTCAAACGCAATAAGCCCAGGATTTAATGCGGCCTAAAAAAACCGAAAACCACAGCACTGATTTTCGAGTAAAGCTGGAAGAATCGATGCAGAAAACCAAAAAACGCAGCAGCAGGGGAGGAAGAATGCAGTTTTCGCAGAGAGAGAGAGAGCAGATTTTCGGAAGTGTATAGAGAGAGCTGCTGGAGTCGGTATTTATAGCCGAACCCCACACCCCCACCTGTTCCGAGATACGGGGTCAGTTCCGCATTTCGCGGGCTGACTCTCTCCAACTCGCAACTGCTCAACAACCGGATTCTACCCGACCCGTCAGCTGTTCGAACCGTAAACCCGAGCCCCGACTCACTTTTCTGAAAAAGAAAAGCTCCTTAGCTCCTAGCGACGATGCGTACGTGCGAAGTGCAAAGTGCGCCTACACGCGCCACTCGCGAGCACGCGACTCCGGCTCGTCGCGTGTGGGGACACCTCTACTAGACCCCCACCATTTGGTTTGGATACTAAGGGAGGGAAATCCCTTATAAACCCACCAAATGTTCTTCCTCCCTCCTATGTGGGACAAATGCAACTTGACAACTTTCAAGTTGAGAAAACTTGACAACATCCAAGTTTAATCATTTAATAATTTCCAACAATCCCCCACCATGTTGGCAAGTTTTCTGTCATTCAGATATGAGATATCACATAGGTGTCACGAAGATTAAACCTAGTTTGATGCAAGTGAACAAAGAGAAATCGATTCAATGGTATCCTATGGATTTAAACCAAGAACCTAGTGACCCCTCCGGTTCACCTACACATATCACATAGTCTCTTCCAGTTTTCACTGAGCGCGTATATGGCCATGCGCTATAAATCCTATTCATGACCCTCTAGAAGATAAACCACAAATCTTCATTCAAGGCGGCACCACCTCTAGATCATATAGGCAAAGTTTTACATCATCTTCGTTGCTTAGATGCCTCCAAAACTTTGTTAAGAGAATAATCTCAACCTAATTCTCGGCAACGACGCACTATCATTACCACACATGGATCTATCACATTTGATAGTGCCTTCTATCGATTAAGTGACTCGTTGTTACCCTTTAAACTTGAGAGATAGGAGCACTAAATTCAAGTTGGGTTTCCATCACTAACCGATTCTACTGTGGTTTTAGACCCATGTCTTGTGGTAGTTCCAACCAAATCTCTCGTCAGAGGTTTGGTTAGTGGATCTGCCAAGTTCTTACTCGACTTGACAAAGACAACTTTGATGGTACCGTTCTCAATAAGTTGTCTCACAAAATCATGTCGAAGACCAACATGTCTCGACTTCCCATTATACACTGCATTGTATACTCTAGACAGTGTGGCCTCACTGTCACAGTACATGGGAATAGAAGGCATAGGAACATCCCACAGACGGATGTCCAGGAGTAGATCTCTAATCCACTCTGCCTCTTTGCCCGCCGCAGCTAGGGCAATCAACTCGGCTTCCATAGTCGAGTGAGCTATACACGTCTGTTTCTTGCTCGCCCAAGAAATAGCTCCTCCAGCTAAAGTAAAAATCCAACCACTTGTGGATTTTGAGTCACTGATTTTATCAATCCAGCTAGCATCGGAATACCCTTCTAGTATACCGTGAGAAGTCGTGTATGTCAATTCCAGAGCAATGGTCCTTATCAGGTAACTCAATACTCTACTTACTGCTTTCCAGTGCTCTACACCAGGGTTAACAGTATACTGACTCAGTTTGCTTACAGCAAAAGCAATGTCAGGTCGAGTGCAATGTGTAGCATACATCATGCTACCAATTGCACTAGCATACTCTAGTTGAGCCACTGCTCGACCAGAGTTCACACTAAGTTTCACACTTGAATCAAAAGGAGTATTAAATTCCTTTAAATCCAAATGCTGAAACTTTGCCAGAATTTTCTCTATGTAGTGAGACTGACTTAGAGAAATCTGGTTGCCTACTCGTTTCACCTTAATACCAAGAATGGTATCAACTTCTCCAAGATCTTTCATCTTAAAGTTCGAGGAGAGATATTTCTTCGTCTCAGAAATACTTTCTAGGTGATTGCTAACGATCAACATATCATCTACATATAGGCAAATGATTACTGTGTAATCAGAAGTGCATTTAGTATAAATACACCTATCAGCACCGTTGTGCTGAAAACCGAAGGCAGTCACAGTGGTATCAAATCTCTCATGCCACTGCTTGGGTGCTTGTTTAAGCCCGTACAAGGATTTAATAAGTCTACACACCTTGTTTTCCTGTCCGGGTATCACAAACCCTTCGGGTTGCTCCAAATAAATCTCCTCATTTAAGTATCCGTTAAGAAAAGCTGTCTTCACATCCATTTGATGAATGTACAGTCCTTTCAAAGCGGATATTGCTATAAGAGTTTTAATAGAACTAATTCTAGCAACTGGAGCATAGGTGTCAAAATAATCAATGCCTTCTCTCTGCCTATACCCCTTAGTAACTAATCTTGCTTTATAGGCAGATATAGATCCATTTGAGTGGTATTTCTTCTTAAATATCCACTTAGATCCGATGGGTTTCTTTCCCTTGGGAAGATCAGCTAACTCCCAAGTTCCATTACCCAAGATTGAGTCCATCTCATCATTTACAGCTTCCTTCCACAAAGGAGCATCTCTAGATGACATAGCCTCAGTAAAGGTCTTAGGGTCATCATCCAAGTTAATGGCGAAAATGACCTGTCTTGTCACTTTCTTTTGTGTCCCTTCAACCAAATATGACAAGAAATCATCTCCAAGATTTCTTTCTTTTCTAACTCTAGTACTTCTCCTTGGCTCTTCTATAACTCGAGAAGGCTCGGGAACATCTCGAAAAGTACTAGGAGTTACAGTGGGGTTTGAGTTTTCAACATCTTTTGAAAACTTATCTTCGAAGAATTCCACATCTCTGGATTCTACGATAACACCTGATTCTTTATCCAAAAGTCTGTAGGCTTTGCTATTCATCGCATAACCAACGAATATGCTCTTAATAGCTCGGTCTCCCAGTTTGGATCTCTTAGAATCAGGCATGCGGTAGTAAGCCAAACACCCCCAGACTCTCATATAGTCGATGTTGGGTTTTCTCCCTTTCCACAACTCATATGGACTAGTAGGAATCACACGACTAGTGATCCTATTGTGCACATGACATGCAGTTAGTAGAGCCTCACCCCAAAGATTGGTTGGCAAACCCGATTGGTTCAACATACAGTTGACCATCTCAACTAGGGTTCTATTCTTTCTCTCAGCCAAACCATTCTGTTGGGGAGTGAAGGGTGAAGTTCGTTCATGTTTAATGCCATTCTCTTCGCAGAATGCATCAAACTCTCTCGTGAAATATTCTCCACCTCTATCAGAACGAAGAATTTTAATCCGTTTCTCTAGTTGATTGTCAACCTCTGCCTTATATATTATAAATGCATCAAAAGCCTCATCTGTTGATCTCAGCAAATAAACATATAAATAACGGTTAGAGTCATCGCAAAATGTGATGAAATACCTCCTACCTCCTCGTGTAAGTATTCCATTTAGTTCACATATATAAGAATGAATCAACTCAAGTAATGATGTATTTCTTTTAACACTAGGAAATGGTTTCTTTGTAAATTTAGATTTAACACAAGTTTCACATTTACCAAAATCCTCTTTGTCAAATTTTAACATACCTTTACTTTGCATTTTCTCAATATTTTTAACATTTGTATGTGCTAAACGTTTATGCCATAAAGAAATAGAACAAACAAAATAACCAGAATAATCAATTTCATTAGCAAAAGCGAAAGGTACATCATTGCTTCCAACACTGGAAGGTACATCATTACTAGCAACATGAGAAACAGTTACATTATTAACTTCACCACCACTAGCTAAAGCTAAACGATACATGCCCGCACAAGACACAGCCTTCCCAATGTAGGTGCCGCTTTTGCTGATCTCGATATGGTTGTCTTCAATCACCATCTTGAAACCAGCCTCATCAAACTTATGAGCAGAAATCAGCCCCTTGCTGATAGTAGGAACATGGAGTGCATCCTTGAGGGTGACTGTGCGACCTCTCTTGAAACTCAGAGTCACATCGCCGAACCCAAGAACCTCAGCACGATGACCATCTGCACATACCA
This sequence comes from Pulicaria dysenterica, assembly GCA_947179395.2. Classification (NCBI taxonomy): domain Eukaryota; kingdom Viridiplantae; phylum Streptophyta; class Magnoliopsida; order Asterales; family Asteraceae; genus Pulicaria; species Pulicaria dysenterica. The sequence continues at coordinate 21,167,089 of OX359291.1, forward strand.
CTACCGTCCCCGGAGGCGCAGGACGGTAGGTGTGGAAATCGGTCCTTTGTCCGCTAACATGAATGGTGGCCCCAGTGTCTACAAACCAACCACGAGCCGCAACCACTCTGGTCAAAGAGGAGATCATATAGACCCTTCCTAAATCCACATTAGCAACAAAATGTTCCCCACCTTCAACCGCATTAGCCGCAGGTCTGGACTTCCGATCCTTGCAGTCTCGCGCATAGTGCCCCGTCTCTCCGCAGACATGACACGGTCCAGAAAATTTCTTCGGCTGGCTGGAGGAGTTGGCCTTGTTCTGCTGATTAGCCGGTTTCTTGAAACTAGGCTTGTTAGGGCCAAGATTCTTTCCCTTATTCGGGACCCACGGCTGCTTGTTCTTAGACCCAGAACCCCCAGCAACATGATGAACACTCGGACCAGCCTTATTACGCTTATCCCTATTGCGCGTTTCCTCCTCAATGCGGAGGTGCTTCAATAGGTCATCCAAGCTGTAATCTTCAGACTTGTGCATCATTCGCTTGGAAAAATCTTTCCAAGAAGGCGGCAATTTTGCAATGATTGCCCCAACCTGAAAGAGCTCTGGGAGGACAACTGAAAGCGCTCTCAATTTGTTAACTAAAACCTGGAGCTCATGAACCTGCTCCATGATTGGTTTGTCGTCAACCATACGGAAATCTAAGTATTTCGACACAAGGTACTTATTGGTACCTTCTTCATGTGCCTTGTACTTAGCCTCCAACGCTTTCCACAAGTCCCTCGGATCAGTAACCTGCGCGTACAGATCGAACAAGCGGTCGGAGAGTGAGTTCTTAATGTGCCCCAGACACAGATCCTCATCCTCCTTCCTCTTCATCCTCTGCTTTTCCAAATCAGAAATCTCTTTCTGATCTGGCTCACTCCCCTCCTTGGGAATGGGGTTAGCAGGGATGGGAGGCAAGCTAGGGTCCAGAATATAATACAACTTCAGGACCATCAGCATGAACTTGACCTTCTCCACCCAACGGGTGTAGTTCGGCCCATCAAAGCGGTCAAGCTTCACAAACTCTTGATTCATGAAGCGAAGGTTGGCTGAAGGCAATTCAGAGTCCATTGATTGTTGTTGTTAATCTGAAATCAAAATAGTTTCACAAAAAACTATCAAAAGATAATCACCTTTAAGATTGTTGAAAATATGTTTCAGATTAACAAAGAGAGATTTAAACAATTATAAGTTCCCAAACAATATGAACAAACAATATATATATATATATATATATATATATATATATATATATATATATATATATAAGATTAACACTTGTTTGTTCTTATCTAAAAAAAAACACAACAATAATAATCCGATTTTATTATGATTACCAAGTTGTTTGCCAACCTTGATGATCCTCCTCGATCAATCAGAAAGAAAGGTAGAAGGAGAGTGTCCAGTTATCGGACTATTTAAAACACAATACACAAATGTAAAACCAACCTGAATCGTCGATCTTTAGCAAGTAACACGAAGAACAGATGAAGAACCGCACGGAATTGCTCCTGTCCTTAAAGGTGATTACGTTGCTGTATTGCTGCAGCCTTCAAACGCAATAAACCCAGGATTTAATGCAGCCTCAAAAAACCGAAAACCACAACACTGATTTTCGAGTAAAGCTGGAAGAATCGATGCAGAAAACCAAAAAACGCAGCAGCAGGGGAGGAAGAATGCAGTTTTCGCAGAGAGAGAGAGAGCAGATTTTCGATTTTCGGAAGTGTATAGAGAGAGATGCTGGAGTCGGTATTTATAGCCGAACCCCACACCCCACCTGTTCCGAGATACGGGGTCAGTTCCGCATTTCGCGGGCTGACTCTCTCCAACTCGCAACTGCTCAACAACCGGATCCTACCCGACCCGTCAGCTGTTCGAACCGTAAACCCGAGCCCCGACTCACTTTTCTGAAAAAGAAAAGCTCCTTAGCTCCTAGTGACGATGCGTACGTGCGAAGTGCGAAGTGCGCCTACACGCGCCACTCGCAAGCACGCGGCTCGGCGCGCGTGTGGGGACACCTCTACTAGACCCCCACCATTTGGTTTGGATACTAAGGGAGGGAAATCCCTTATAAACCCACCAAATGTTCTTCCTCCCTCCTATGTGGGACAAATGCAACTTGACAACTTTCAAGTTGAGAAAACTTGACAACATCCAAGTTTAATCATATAATAATTTCCAACAACAGGTGTCGTCATGATTCGTTTTTTCGTCGGAAGTTGCAGGTCTCGTTTCCAGACATGAAATTGATTTTCGGTGGTGATTTGGTAATCGTGAACATCTATCCATATTCATTTACCTGGGAACTTGCTGCCCTTCTTGAGAAATTCAAAGGTCGACTATTGGGATTCCACACCCTCTCCAAGGCTGCTGCAGACGATTAATATTTTTATAAAAAATTAGGCCTAGTATATACAGATGGACGTAAACCGATGCCCCCATATTTTTTGCTGCCCTGGGCCGAAGCCCAGCTCGCCCATACCTTGGGCCGGGCCTGTGGATAACTACTATTTGACCCCCTTTTCTCACGTGCACACATGTTAAATCATTCGATTACACTTTCCAATACATATCATATAATCACATATGTCACATCAAAGGATACCATTTAGATTATTAAGCGGGGATAAATAGAATCACCCTAAGTATATATAGGTATGTGATTACATTGACAATTTGAGAAAGGAAGCATTCTGCAGGTTGTGGTAGAAGGAATTGAAGGTTGCAAAGAATTGACCCAACACCAGTAAATGAATAAGAAAACATCCGTTTAGGCGTGCCAACTCATGATATCCTTTTTGGGCATGGAACTGCTGTTGTTTTTGTTCACTATACAATATTTACTTACACACTTTCTTTTATATTTGGTTGATTTTGAGTTCAGAATAATTGTTAGTGTTAGATTATGTTAGCTGTGTTCATTCCATTTTAGTGAAGTTGTGATTACGTATTACAATAGTCATAGTTTAGAGTAGTTATTGTACATACCCAAGGGGCTATGCAGTTTTCACGGTGGGAAATCAAATAGAGGTCAAAGTCCCTGATTTGTGATAGCGTTTATTGCGGTGGGATAACGGTTTTTAATATTACGTAAAATATATATTTATATAAAATTAAAATCATAAAACATTAATTAAAAGCATTGTATAAAACTTAGTACACTAATATAGTAAATAGTAATATGAGAATCGACTATGGAGTATAAACCAAAGAAGTTGCCAATAAAAAAAAACAAAAAGAAAAAGAAAAAATCACAAAAAGTGCAAACCGCTATCTCACCGCTATTTTGCCTTAATTAGCAGAAATATCGCTCAAATAGAGGAAATAGCGGCGTTATTAGCACCTCCACTATTTAACACCGCTATTTTACCTAGGTCCGCTAATCGTTATCCCACCGCTATTGACTGCATAGCCAAGGGGTATAAATACAAGTTTGTAAACCTAATTTAATTGAAGCTTTCATTTGATTGTTTAACTGTGTTCTTGGCCGTATATACTCCTCTTAGGTACGTAATTCATATACATCCAAGATCTTTATTGTTTTGTGTTGATTTCTTCGTTTAATGATTAATACTTGATACCACGAGTCCTAGTGTTAGCATGCTAGTTATCTTAACTTTTGTTACTATCTTTGTATCTAGGTTTAAGATTAAATCCATTTCGAGGTTATTAGCTATTTTCATATTTCTTCTTATATAAACATTTTCATATTTTCATAAAAAAAATTGGGACGTTACAAGGAGAATCGTTAGAGATGTTAGTACTAACATTTAGCAAGTAAATGTAACGTCTATTCATCTAAGTCTCTTTTTTTACTCTTAATGTATTATCTATCTAAACTAAGAACTTTTCATCAATGATAAATGTAGTTTTCTCATAAATTATAAGGATTATTTTTTTAGAAAACTATTTTATTAAACCTCGTAGCGAATCGCATCTAGAAAAACTTGTTTTGTACATTATAATATGATCTTTCCTATTGCATTTGAAAGCTGTATTAAGTTTGAGTAACGTTTGGTTTTAAAAAAGGGGGAAACTTCAAATGAGAACTGTTTTTCGTACGAGAACTGTAAGATCTTAACCCTTGATTAAAAGTAGTCCGTGGCTAAATTTTTTTTACGGCTCATTAATGACACATTAGTTATGGACATTTGAGTAAACTCTAGCCTCACAAATTAATTATGTCTCACCCGGACGCGATTCACGGTCGGGTAAATATGTAAAAGACCAAAATACATTAATTAACGAGTCATTAATGATATTAAAAACAGTTTCCGCAGTTCTCGTACGAAAAACATTCAATTAAACTTTTCCTTGTATATAATTTTGATATAAATTTTTGTAATACGAAATTATGTCAAAAATATGTATTTCTCCAATATATTTACGCAAAAAAGAATCTATATTTGTGACTGGGGTGAACATGGTGCCGGATCGGTATCGACTAATTCCGAACCGAGTACCGAATTTGATCCAAAGGCGGTACCCAATACCTTACTGAGTATTCGTATACGGTACCGATACCGGATACCTATTTTTATCTAATCAGTGCGGTACTAGTCCAGAATACCGAGTCCTCGGGATCGATTTAGCAATATTCAAGTATCAAGTACCGAACTGAAAAGTCTAACTCGGTACCGATTTTAGTATGATACCGGTCCTGTTTGGTATTTTTGGTACTCACACTCATCCCTAGTTATGACTGTTCCAAAAGGGTTAATTATGTCATTACAATGGAAAAAAAAACGTATAAGTTCTTGGTTAAGGGTTTAGTGCTCTAAATGTCATGAGGTGTAAAAATTTTGGTATCATATCATTTTAACCCATTTCGTTATGCTAAATATCAACTTCTGAGATTGAAGAATTTGTTACGGGCTATTATTTTTGGGCATGAGGAGCAGCTCAGCAGACAGCAGCTGTTGTTTTGTCACATAATGCATTAATTTTTAACACATTTAACATTTTTTCTCGTACATTACTTAATCTTCTAAATTTTTATAATAGAAAATAACTGATATACTACTCGGATAGTACTAACCCATCAACAAACACATTCTTTCATACTAAGGCATTTTTGCACTTACATCCACTACAAGGTTAATGGTTATTTTACCCTCATTTTTGCATATTCTTTGTCACTTTGTTTTTTTTTTTTTTTCTTCTTCTCGTTTTTCCTGTTTTACCGTTTTCTGTCCTTTGGCTGCCGGAGGTCTTTTGTTGCAGGAAATAATCTCTCTACCTATGGTAGAGGTATGATTGTCTACGTCTCACCTCCCCCATACCCCGCGTTTGCGGGATTGGGTATTGTTGTTGTTGTTGTTGTTACCCTCACTTAACAGAGTTGACCGTTAGTCAACTAACCAAAGGACCATTTAGACTGAAAAGTGGATGTTTAAGGACCATTTCGGTCACTTTTGAAGTTAAAGAATCGGAAGAAATGAGATAGTTAAAGGACCATTTTAATCTCTATTCTTTATACTTACTAATAATACCCTAAGCCCAACTCAACTTGATAAATTCACAACTCGCATAATTACATCGATAAATAATAATGTTATTGACAATAAATATTCCTTTTATTTATATTAGGAAACCGAAGATTTGTATCGGTTTTGTTCTTGTTTCATTTTGAGTTTGAGATTTGGTTAATTCATGGGTTTTGTTCTTAGTTCACACATGCAGATCTTGAAGAACACAAATAATATATTGAACTACATTTGAATTTAAACTAAAAAAATACAAAAAATATTAAAAATTACCAGTTACCATCCCTATAGGTCACCGATTGCATACAATGGGAGAGATAAGTAGGCTGCTTGTTTTTTTAAAAGAGTTCGTTATATACAGGGGTAACTTAGATAAAGTTGGTTGTATTTTAGTGCAGTTTGCCGTATCTACTAATCCTGAATTTACCATTGATCTATATCTATATCATTATACTTGGTATATAATACTGCCTTTCAAAAAAAAAACTTTGTATTTAATACTCTTTCCTTTAAAAATTAAGAGTTCTTAATTATTCAGTAAAAACTAAATTTTGACCCTTAATTTTATTTACATTAATCTCATCTATCAATTTAGTTGAAACTAAATATTGACCCTTAATTTTACTAACAAATGTTTTAATCACGACAGATTGTAAATTTTTTTTCTTTAAAAACATACATTTCAATTTTTTAGTGGCTACACTAATACTCTATTCTTGGCTCTTATGAAAATTGTATAAGTTTTAAATAGTACTTTTATGATATTCAAGTTCACATATAATATCAGTATGTCTCATTGCTTTTAAGTAAAAGTGTATAAACAATATTATCACATTAAATAAAAACTTTCATGTAACATAAATTTGATGAATAATACTATTTAAATTATTTTCAAATTTACTGTAACATTCATGCTTCATTCGTAAGCATCATCGTCTCCTCCGTCCTCGTCACCACGAGTGTTTACCATCATCCTTCTTTGATTGCCGTCTATGCATTGCGCGGGAATCCCACTAGTGTGTGTGTGTATCTTAAGGGAGCTGATTCGTACGCAATAACATTCGTCCATACAAGCATATATAACAACTATGGTACAAGTTGATAATGCATAAATGGTTGTATAAGAAATTTTCAATCACATCTTAATTTCGCTCGGTATATGATTTACTCATTTGACCGTTAGCAACCATTTTCATATTTAATTAAAGTCGATCAACACCCAGACTCTAAAATAAAGAAAAAATTTCGTATACGGGCTATGATTTTTTACACCATAAAGGAGTTAAGATGCTTACAAGTTATAAGGATCATAACTTCAAGTGTGAGGAAATCAACCCAAAGAAAGGAAACCAATTACTTCACATTTTTTAGTGGGTAATTGCTTTGAAGATGTAGATGTGGTTTATGTATATGTATGTAGTTAGTCATCCCCAGGTTACTTTGGCCTTGTCATTTTGTATCTTGTAAGTGCAAGCTGTTTTCTTTTGGGTCTTGGTTTTATAGACTTTGGGTTACTTTTGGTATAAATAAAGTATTGATTTTCAATAAAAAAACTTCACATATTTTTAGAGTAAGGTAATATTATTAATAACAAGGAAACTAGAGAGAAGTAAAACAATTTGCAAAAGGTAAGTTAGGGTTAAAGGGATTAGAAAGCCAATCGATCGAGCTATGGTTAAAAGAGATCAAGAATCCAATCAAAATCATCTTAAAATCAAGAATTTAGATACATTTATGGTTGTGTAGAAAAGTAAAAAACAAGTCTATTCTTCTTTTTCAAAAGAAATTAAATTAATTGTTTTCTTATACTAGAACTAATTAATGCAATCAGAGTTTGAAATATTTTATATACTTTTGTGATTATTCATTACACCAGTTTGTAAAGTTTACACGAATAAAAGAATAAAGAATTTTGGACATCACATTTTATATGTATAACATATGATTAGAGGAATCTTGAGCGCGCACATTCTGTAGGAAGCCCATTGGGAAACCGTTTACGGTCGTTGCAGTAGTTGTAGACCATGTGCTTGTTCTGCACCCACCGAACCCTATTTCTCCCTGCTGAGTCAAGTCCTTGCGTATTCCATGCTTGGTTTTCATTCTCTGAGTTTGTGGACTTTGAATTAGGACCGACTTTATTAGCATTAGCGTTGAATTTCCTGTAGAAAGCTGTGAAGGGTGCTTTAGTCCAGTCAGTTTTCACACGCCCACCCTGGGTTGCCCAGTCATCCGCATTCCACAGGCTTGCGTACACCCTCATTGGTTGGCTTCTGGGAAACGGAACTCCAACAGCCTCATGGTTATTGAACACTCTAACTGGGATATTATCTATCAAGAAACTGCACCAAAAGGACGTTTCTTAAAAAGTTAGTACTCGATCATGCATTCAAAGATGAAGACATAAATGATTTGTATATATGCATAGTATCATGGGATATCTACTTACATGATTCTTTGAGGGTTCCAGAGTATGGTGTAAGTGTGAAAGGCTGTCGTAGGGTCGAACCATAAGTGGAACTGTTGTTCTTTATTTCCCTTCCCTTGTGAATAGACGTTGGTGTGGATTGTGTAAGGATTTCCTGTTGAGTTGCCCAAGAACTCAAAGTCTATCTCATCATGTCCCGCACCTTGTGATGACAACTGTTGTGATTACAATATATTGCTTTAACTTGTTAGACTCAATTGGTTATATTAAAAATAAAATTGGAGATACATATATAAATATGATATACGAATTGAAATACTTACGTAGAATGTGGTGACGGTGCCAGCAGAGTCGCCGGGTACTAGTTTAAGTTGCATATCAAACCTTCCAAAGAGGTACTCATGCTTAGATTGGAAACCGGAGCCGGAGAATTGATATAGTGAAAGTGAGAGATCCTGACCACGATTAAGTATTTTAGCACGCTCACCTCCAAATGTGATGTCGATATCATCGTAAAAAGTACTCGCAGATGCTGCTACAAATAATAGACTAGAAATCACTAGAGCAACTGCGGTAGCATTTGAGTGTAAATAATTTGACTGCCCCATTGTCTTTTGAGGGATAGATGTATGAGAGATTAGAGATGGCTATAGATATAGAAAGAAAGAGATGTATCTATGTGATGGATAAACTAAGGGGAAACCAAGGATAGTATATATAGGTGTGGTCACATTGACAATTTGCAAGAGGAACCATCCTGCAGGGTGCTCAAGAAGGAGTAGAAGGTGGCAAAGAGGTGAAACAACCAGAATATTAATAATTATATATGTAAACATCCATTTAATTACGCGTGCCAACTCATATATGGTATTATTTTTGGGCATGAGGAGCAGCTCAGCAGACAGCAGCTGTTGTTTTGTCACAGAATGCATTAATTTTTAACACATTTAACATTTTTTCTCATACATTACTTAATCTTCTAAATTTTTTTAATAGAAAATAACTGATATACTACTCGGATAGTACTAACCCATCAACAAACACATTCTTTCATACTAAGGCATTTTTGCACTGACATCCACTACAAGGTTAATGGTTATTTTACCCTCACTTAACAGAGTTGACCGTTAGTCAACTAACCAAATGATCATTTAGACTGAAAAGTGGATGTTTAAGAACCATTTCGGTCACTTTTGAAGTTAAAGAATCGAAAGAAATGAGATAGTTAAAGACAATTTTAATCTCTATTCTTTATACTTACTAATAATAACCTAAGCCCAACTCAACTTGATAAATTCACAACTCGCCTAATTACATCGATATATATAATAATAATGTTATTGACAATAAATATTCCTTTTATTTATATTAGGAAACCGGGTATTACATTTTTACAAGATTTGTATGGGTTTTGTTCATGTTTCATTTTGAGTTTGAGATTTGGTTAATTCATGGGTTTTGTTCTTAGTTCACACATGAAGATTGAAGAACACAAATAATATCTTGAACTACACTTGAAATTAAAACTAAAATATACAAACATATTAAAAATTACCGGTTACCTTCCCTCTAGGTCACCGATTGCATACAATGGGAGAGATAAGTAAGCTGATTGTATTTTTTTAAAGAGTTGTAAACAGGGGTAACTTACATAAAGTTGGTTGTATTTTAGTGCAGTTTGCCGTATCTACTAATCCTAAATTTACATTGATCTATATCTATATCATTATACTTGGTATATAATACTATCTCCATTAAAAATTAAAAGTTCTTAATTTTTCAGTAAAAACTATATTTTGACCCTTAATTTTATTTACATTAATCTCATCTATCAATTCAGTTGAAACTAAATATTGACCCTTAATTTTACAAACAAATGTCTTTATCACGACAGATTGTAAATTGGTTTTCTCTAAAAACATACATTTCAACTTTTTTAGTGGCTACACTAATACTATATTCTTGGCTCTTATGAATACTGTATAAGTTTTAAATAGTACTTTTATGATATTCAAGTTTAACATATAATATTAGTATGTCTCATTGCTTTTAAGTAAAAGTGTATAAACAATATTGTCACATTAAATAAAAACTTTCATGTAACATAAATTTGATGATTAATACTATTTAAAATAATTTTCAAATTTACTGTAACATTCATGCTTCATTCGTAAGCATCATCGTCTCATCCGTCCTCATCACCACGAGTGTTTACCATCATCCTTCTTTGATTGTCGTCTATGCATTGCGCGGGAATCCCACTAGTGTGTGTGTATCTTAAGGGAGCTGATTCGTACGCAATAACATTCGTCCATACAAGCATATAACAACATATGATACAAGTTGATAATGCATAAATGGTTGTATAAGAAATTTTCAATCACATCTTAATCTCGCTCGGTATATGATTTACTCATTTGACCGTTAACAGCCATTTTCATATTTAATTAAAGTCTATCAACACATAGACTCTAAAATAAAGAAGATTTTTCGTATGCGGGCTATGATTTTTTACACCATAAAGGAGTTAAGATGCTTACAAGTTATAAGGATTATAACTTCAACACCTGGACTCCACAATTCTTATAAGTCGTCAACTAATAGAGTCAAATAAACAATAAACATAAAAAATAATATAAAAAGTGAAATGTCGTAATAAATTAAAGCAAATATGAAACGTATAAAAAATATATTACCTTTGATCAAATGGACACTATGTATAGAGTGTGGAAATGACTTGATGGATGAATGTTTCATCGAGGAATTTAAGACTTTTTTGGGTGTATTGATTAGGGATGGCAACAGGGTCGGGGGTATCTGGGATCGTCTTTCCCATCGCCATCCCCGTTCCCCACCCCCAGTCCCCATATCCCCGCCCCCATCCCCTCCAGGGAATTGATTTGCATCCCCATCCCCGTCCCCGTCGGGTATCGGGGATCCCCGCGGGGAATCGGGGATTTTCTTCGTCTACAAAATCGATTTTTCTAAATAGATATACATGAGAATTTTTCTATAATAATTATGAATCTAACTTAACATTTTCAACTTGTTCGCATCAAATGTAATCAATAAGATATTTTAATAGTTTCGTATGATAATATTGTTTTTGATAAAAGACATAATATATTTACTAAATCGTTTTATAATACACATAACATTATCAATCAAATAAATTATTTCTCCAACATATATATCCATGAAAGACGCTTATAATACTTTCAAGATAATTTTACAAAAACTATATTAATTATTGGGCAAATTGCGCGAAAATACAACAAACTATATCGAAATTGCCATTGTATACAACCAACTTCATTTTTTATCAAAAAATACAAAAAACTTACACTTTTAATTCATTGTATATATTTAACCTGTGATATCAGGTTACCAACAGGTTTCTCCCTTATTTTTTTTATTTTTGAATTAATGTAATTAAAAAATAATTATTGTTTTTCAAATTCAGTTCTTCTTTCAGATTCAAACAAAAAAACCCATGGTTTTTCAGATTCAAACAAAAAAACAAATCGTAATGAATGGTGCTTTCATATTCTCACAAAAACTCTAATCACAAGGTTGTGTTTGTTTGAAGCGGCTGCATTATTTGAACCAAAAACCGGTAGGGGTTCTCGAAGTTGATGATGGTTGAAGCGATAACGTTGTTTGAAGCGGCAGAGGTATGAAGCAACGGCGTTGTGTGAAGCGGCGGCAGAGGTTTGTAGCGACGACGTTGTTTGAAGCGGCGGCGTTGTTGGAAGCGGGGGCGTTGTTTGAAACTACCAAAAACCCTAACTTCGTCTGCGTTTCAAATCTGGGTTTGTTTGAATCTTGGATGACGGGTATTGACCAAATCGATCGATGAAGAATAAAAATCCTTCAAAGTTTAGTTGATATTATTGTTCAGCATCTTCCATGCCTAATAGTTCGTGTGAAACAATTGTCGATTAGGTTTTGTGTTTTCGTGTTCTCCATACAGATTCAAATCGGCATGCTTGAGCTTCGCAGGGGTTAAAAATTTACAGATCTAGTTCAATTGATTGATTTGAAAGTAGATTGTTTCAAGGTTTCTTCATTTAGAGCTGGATTGTTTGGGCTAGATCCACTCCAAATCAGAGTTCTTAGATCCATTTGGGGCTTGATCTTTTTCAAGGTTCTTCATCTTGTTTAACATCCTCCTTTAAAGTTCAACTTAGATCTGTTTTTGTTTGGCATATATGGAGCGCATGATTTTTTAATGTATAAATACGCATCTGATCTTGTTCATAGTCATTTGTTTAAGTATGATTTTTCATGTTTAGATCAGATCTTATTCATTTTAATTATGGTTAGATGGATTCCTCTTGTGCTCTTCTTTTGTTCTTGAACACATGAAGATATCTAAGAATATGAAGAACATCGAATAATGATAATCTAGAACATAAAATTAAAAAAGTGACCTGTAACCTGCTAAGTAGGTCATCAATTGCATACAATGACTAATTTTAGAAAGTTGGTTGTATTTTTTGATAAAAAATGAAGTTGGTTGTATACAATGGCAATTTTGATATAGTTTGTTGTATTTTCGCGCAATTTGCTCTTAATTATTTCATCATATTAATTTTTTTCGTTCTATGTGATTAATAAATCATATGAAACGATCTTGTGTGTTCGAAAAAATACATTCTTATTGATGTGTATACTAATGTAAGAAAGTTAAATTCAAATGCATAGTTATATGAGAAAATTGACTTTTAAATATATATATATATATATATATATATATATATATATATATATAGGGTATGGTTAAACAAAGAATCTCCCTTAACCATAGAACCTAAAAAACCTCCTCTCGTGATGACACGTGACATATAGTTTAGGGGCAAAAAAGAAAAATTAAGAAAAACCAATTTCATCGTCGCTCACAGCCCCTCCCCCCTGCAACCCCAACAATTTAAAAAAAAAAACCCCACTTACTTTAAATGATCATAACTCGTTCGTTTAACAATTTTAACAAAAAAATTATACCGTTAGATTTAGTTTTTCGTCCTCTTTCAAACAAGACCGGGCTTGATATATTTCAGAAACTTTTTTTTTGAAATGCAAATTTTGCATTTTGAGCTGTGTTCATACTATATGCAAAATGCAAAAAATCGAAAAATATATAATGTATAACGTAAATGCAGAATGCAAAAAACGAAAAACGCAAAATATAAATATGCAGAATGCAAAATCCGTAGAACGTAAACCTAGAACCGTAGAACGTAAAATGCAGAATGCAAAATATAAACATGCAGAATGCAAAATATAAACATGCAGAATGCAAAATTTGCATTTTGAGCTGTGTTCATACTAAAATGCTAAATATAAACATGCAGAATGCAAAATATAAACATGCAGAATGCAAAAATTGCATTTTGAGTTGTGTTCATACTAAAACGCAAAATATAAACATGCATAATGCAAAATATAAACATGCAGAATGCAAAAAATAAACATGCAGAATGCAAAATTTGCATTTTGAGCTGTGTTCATACTAAATGCAGAATGCAAAAAACGAAAAAAGCAAAATATAAACATGCAGAATGCAAAATCCGTAGATCATAAACATAGAACAGTAGAACGTAAAATGCAGAATGCAAAATATAAACATGCAGAATACAAAATATAAACATGCAGAATGCAAAATTTGCATTTTGAGCTGTGTTCATACTAAATGCAGAATGCAAAAAACGAAAATAGCAAAATATAAACATGCAGAATGCAAAATCCGTAGAACATAAATCCTAAACCGTATAACGCAAATCCGTAAAATGTAAAAAACATACAGAATACAAAAAACGTAAATCTGTAAACCCAAAATGGAAAATTCCGTACGCAAAAACACTACAGCTGCCAAAATTCAAAATTCTTAGATGCATGATTCAATGAAGCCTAAATGCAAAATGCAAAATCCGTAATTTGCATTTTGAGCTGGGTAATTCAAACCATGCAGAATGAAGAATGCACAATGCAAAAAACATGCAGAATGAAAGAATGCAAAATGCAAAACATATGCAGAATGCAGAAATGCAAAAAACATAAAGAATAAAAAATGCAAAAAACATGCAGAATGAAGAATGAATAATGCAGAAAGCAAAAAACATGCAGAATGCAAAAAAAAAAAAAAATGCAGAATGCAGAATGCAAAAAACATGCAGAATGCAGAATGTAAATCCGTATAAACATGCAAAATACAAAAAACGAAAAACGCAAGATTTATGATCTGAGACGAACCATTTGCGACGACTGCAAGGTCATTAGCGACGACTTTGCTTATTTGCGACGACAGATTTAACTTCATCGTCGCTAATTTCTGATCCGAGACGAACCTTTTGCGACGACATTCAGCTCATTAGCGACGATATTCAGCTCTTAGCGACGAGCTGCCAAAATGCAAAAAAAAAGGGTGTTTTTCCTATACAGTTGCCAAAAGGCAAAAAAAAAAAAAAAATCATTTTCATAAATTTTTTAGAAAAGTATAGGAAGAGTGATCTTGTTTGAAAGAGTATTAAAAAACTAAAAGAATGGTATAATTTTTTTGATTAAATTCACAAAACTTAAAAAGTTATGGCAATTTAAAGTTTTTGGTGGTTTTTTTTTTTTTTAAAATCGTGGGTGTTGGAGGGGGGGGGGGGATAATTACAAAATCGTGGGTGTTGGAGGGGGGGGGGGGATAATTACATTTTTGCCCTATTCTTCTTAAATTAATACATAATAATTACAGTTTTGCCATCGATCAATCTCATCCATTGATATTGATGATCTACAGGTCCAGATTGGTTCTGTAGGTTCTTTGTTTAACACATGGTTCTTTATTGATCTAATTTCTATATATATATATATACACACATATTATGTGCGCGTTCGGGGTCAGGTACGGGTTCGGAGAACTGAATGGTATCCCCATCCCCGCCCCCATCCCCATTTTATGTTCGGGGAATCCCCGTCCCTTCCCCATCCCCGGTTCGGTCAAATCGGGGTAGGAGAACGGGTTCCCCATCAGATATGGGGTTTTTTCCATCCCTAGTATTGATATAGGTGAAGAGAAGTAACGGAGGAGAAAGAAAAATTGAAGAATAAGAGAAATTCTCCGATAAAAACCACCAAACCTGGTTTCTTAATGTCTTAATAACGGTTCGGGGTTACCTTAATCATTGTCAATTGGTTTTTGAGTTGAAATATCACAAACTTATATATTTACCTATGATGAAAACGCTTTCCATCCTAGCTTTCCAGAAAATGAAGTTACCACGTCAATTCAAGCTTACAACAGTAACGAAATAAGCATGATTGAGTGAGCAAGCAAAAGTACAGCTGTCTACACCAATTTCTTTAGCAGTTAGCGTGATGGAGTGAGCAATAACATTCACTACAAGAAATTCAGGTATTCGCGGTGACAACTTTTTGCGGTGACGACTGTCGCCGCTAAATCTCAGCTAAAAGACAAAAATGTGGGCCACTGGTGTGCAGCCCGTGTACGGGTATTTTTAAGATGATTAAAAGTTTTCACACTGGTGTTTTAAATTTATAAAACGGAATTACGAAATAGGTACTACACACGACTCAGGCAAGTATGACCTGGTCAGTAGTAGTATAGATAGAGTAAGACCGAGTATCGTTCCACTGGGACAGAAACTACCAATATTCTACCATCATCATTGTTTGATCAGCAAAACACTTTGGATAGACGGAAAAGACAAAGAAACTAAAATACAAAAAGAAAAATATATTACAGGGATGGAACGGAATAAAACCGGGTAAATATTCACTTGGGCTTCTGATTCATCCTAACTAGTCACAGCAATAAATACAACAATCAAGACTTGACATAGATATAATTTAGGCACAGAGCATGCTGTTCTCTTTAATACTCACAAGTCATATTATCATGTAAATCATCACTCGAGTTATCAAGACTCAGATTTACAATCAAGTATAGAATGTAAACATAGAACCATAAGACAATCACAGATCCACTTAACCATGTTTAAATCCAGCTACGAGTCATACACTCTCGGTCAAATGACATGTCTCATAGCCTTCAAAACATAGGAAATGTGTTAAAGTGATTTAAGAATGATTTAAATATGAGAAACAACAAACTGAAATTGAATAAAGGTGCATACGGCCGCATGTCAGTGACATGTGGTCGCAAGGGTACATGCGATCGCATGGCTTTATCCTTGCGGTCGCATGAACCTTATTTCCAGCAGAAATCATTTATGCACCAAGGATCAAGCACGTATAACCTGGACTTTCATCCAAGGTCATAAGTAGATAGTAAATGAACACTATGATGTTATGAACCCAACAAGACTCAAACCACGTGCATTGGATTTAAGATCGAGCCTTACGTTATTTCCTTCAGATATCATCGTGTTAAGTACTATTTCTAGTACTTAACACATGTAAAGCATAAACACGTAAGCATGCACATAGAATCGTAGATCTCTGATTCTTAATGACATTAGGGGTTCATTTCAATCTTAACATGCTCAAGAACACCTTTTCAATCCTTTTTATTCTTTTGTAGTTGTTATGATAAAATAATATACTTAAATACTTGGAACTTTCGTTAAGATGTTAAGCATGTGTAAAACCACAATATGATGAATATGACCAACTTGTTATGACCTGGAAATAATCAAAGACAAATCCCAAAAATGCTTTTCTGATGACAACCTTGCTTGTTACACCATTTCTAGTGATAACTACACAAGATCTTGAGATTAAACCATCATCTCTGAATATGCATGGAATGTAACCTTTATGTTTTCACATAAAAGATTACCAAAACATGAACATGAACATATTTAACATAAGAACATGATTAAACACATTTATATCAATGATCAAAACATACTTTTTATATTAATTAATCAAGAAAAGATTATATTGCCATAACTTGGCCAAGAATCATCTTGGCCTAAGTGAAATAAGTTAAACTTCATCAAGTACAACAACATCTGGAATATATGATACATAATTAAGAACAGGAGATAAAATGATTATACCAAGTAACCCCAAGATTATGTGTACTTTGAAGCTTCCAAGTGTTGTTCCAAGCTCCTACCAAGCTCTCCTCCTTAGGTATCCCCATGGAATGGTGTATGAAGTGTTTAGAGGTTTAGGAGAGTGTTTGGAGGGAGAGAGATCCGGAGCCAAGGCTGGGGAAAACCAGCCAAGCTTGGAGAAGCTTCGGCAGAGCCTAGGAGTCTCGCAGAGCCCCGTTTGGAAGTCTCTGGGTGAGAAAACACCGAGGAAAGCCCGAAGGCACCCTCTGATATGTTATATCGAAGTGAGAGGCTTGGCATGCTATTTATAGGCGAAAAATGAGATTTCCGCGCCGCGTAATGATCGGTTTCCGCGGCGCGTAAATTGCTAGCTGGCAAGATTCCTCGCAACTTGTTCTGACAAAACGGTTAGCCGAATTTTGGTGGGCGGGGTCCCTTGTGGTCGCAAGGGATTCCTTGCGGTCGTAAGGACCTGTTTTTAACAAAACTTCGCTTTTTGCTTGATAATCGCGAGATTTGTCCATGTTTCTTATGTAAAGCTCTTTTAGACTTGTATGGTGAACTTTTATCATATTAGAGCATTAAATGGACATATTACCATGGAAATGGGTTAAGAATGGGTGCGTTTGGTTATATAAAACATGTATAAAAACGCATATATCAGCCACACTCGTCTGTAAACTACGTGTCACCGCTAAAGGGTTTTTGCGGCGACATATGTCGCCGCTAAAGGTCTTTCCCTCCACCGAAAACCATGGCGGGATTTTTTCCACCCTAAAAAATTGTGTTTCGCTGCAAAAAGCCTGATGTCGCCGCAAAAGGTTTTTCCAATTTTCTTTATTTAATTAATTTTTTTTTTAATTTTCTTCATTTAATAATATTAGACGTCGCCGCAAAAGTGCCCCCGTCGCCGCAAAAGTGTTTACGTGATATAGGGTTTCTTTTGTTTCTTTCTGCCATTTTACGAAGAAGACAAAGCTGCACATCCCCCTCTACTCCCGATCGTCGAACCGCCGCCCCCTCGCCGTCGAAAATCGCCGTCGTGCGCCGACTCGATCACGCCGTCTCCCTCTCGCCTCTGTTCTCACGTCTCCCTCTCGCCTCTGTTCTCACGCCGGCGACCTTCTTCTCCGAGGTAAACATCTCCATTTATCATATCTATATCTAGGATTTTAGTTCTAAAGGCTTATTGCGGCGACAAAACGGTTCCGTTTAGTTATGTCGCAAAAAGTTAAAAGTGTCGTCGCAAAAAAAATTTGGGTACGACACTTTTGCGGTGACCTTTTTGCGGCGACAATTCGTCGCAAATTGTCTTTAGCGGCGATATTTTAACTTTTAGCGGCGACTTTTGTCGCCGCAAAATCCCTCATTTTTTTGTAGTGATTAGCCTCTGGTTCAATGGCTTCTGTTCGTCCAGAGAACGAAGGATGTTGGAGGCGTGGCAGGGGCGACTCCATGTTTAAGCAAAGGGGGTGTCTTGACCCCACTTAGAAAATAATTTTGTGTGTAACAATATATATAAAATTTTAATAGGACCCCTCTAAAATTATAAAATGGACCACAAAAAATTTTGAGCAAGTAAAAAAAGGGAGAGAGAGATGGAGAGAAAAAGAAAGTGAGTGAGTGTGTGTTTCAATCTTCAAGGGTTGAAAATTTCTGTCAATACGTAGATATCTAAAGTAGGTCATAGAGTCTATTTGGTTCTATTATATTATGTTTAATTAACTTCCTATTCATTTTTCTGTTAAAGACAATGGCTAAAAACTCCTAAAAGTGTAAGAACTTTATGCTATTAATTTGCTTTGAATATATGTTTAGTTTTTTTGTAGTTATTCATAATGCTTTTGATTCATATCATATTATCACCACTCCTACCCGTAATTTTTAACCCGTTATCTAATCCTTCCGACATACTAATCATAGAGCGTAAACTATATTGGACCCCATTACATTTAGATCCTAGATTTGCCACTGAGGCGTGGGATAACTTGATTCAACAGGACAAACTCTTTTCTCCATGTTTGATCGTAACATAAACAGGAGTACTTTCCAACTATTTCACATGATTGGATCTCTTCGTCACACTGTGAAAATATTATATATGTGTTGTCTATATTGATATAGAGAAGTATGGAGTATTAGGTGCTTCAGTGCCTTCCCTTGTAATAATCTCGCTTTGATACAAATACTCTTCTGCTACTACTTCTCTTCTTGTGAATCTGGCTGTCATACCAGGAGACAGGAGTTCTTGCTAAATGGACTTTACACTATCAATATTTATAGTATAGTTTTTAAGCTAAAAAATGTGAAAAGAACTGAAAAGATTCTGAAAGAATAGGAATTTTTATTATACTGTGTAATACAGTTTGTGAAGATTATAACGAATCAAAGAATAAAGAATATTAGAATCTGAAATCATTTACAGCATATTATTAAAAGAGGAAAATCGAGATCTAGAGTGTTTAGGATTATTTTTAGAGGAATCTGGAGCGTGCACATTCCACAGGAAGACCACTGGGAAACCTTTTACGGTCGTTACAATAATTGTAGATCATGTGCTTATTCTGCACCCATCTAATCCGGTTTCTCCCTGCTGCATCAAGTCCTTGTGTATTCCATGCCTGGTTGTCATTCTCAGAGCTTGTGGACTTTGAATTAGGACCGACTTTGTTGGCATTGGCATTGAATTTCCTATAGATAGCGCTGAAAGGTGCTTTAGTCCAGTCTGTTTTTACACGCCCACCTTGGGTTGCCCAGTCATCCGCATTCCACAGACTGGCGTACACTCTCATTGGTTGACTTTTGGGAAACGGAACTCCATTAGCCTCATGATTATTGAACACTCTAACAGGTATATTATCTATCAAGAATCTGCACAAAAGATAGATTTTTTTATATACAATTAGTACTTACACAAACAAGTGTGTGTGTGTCTCTTTCTCACTCACTCACTCAATCACTCCATATATATATATATATATATATATATATATCACAATACTTACATGATTCTTTGAGGGTTCCATAGGATGGTGTAAGTGTGGAAGGCCGTAGTAGGGTCGAACCATAAGTGGAACTGTTGCTCTTTATTTCCCTTCCCTTGTGAATAGACGTTGGTATGGATTGTGTAAGGATTTCCTGTTGAGTTGCCCAAGAACTCAAAGTCTATCTCATCATGTCCCGCGCCTTGTGACGACAACTAACGTGATTAAAACACTATTGTTAGACATGGTAACATCAATAGAAGTGGAGAGATGCAGGAGTAAAATAGAATATATGAAATACTCACGTAGAATGTGGTGACGGTGCCGGCAGAGTCGCCAGGTACTAGTTTTAGTTGCATGTCAAACCTTCCAAAGAGGTACTCGTTCTTGGACTGGAAACCCGATCCGGAGTATTGATCGAGTGAAAGTGAGAGATCTTGACCACGATTGAGTATTTTAGCACGGTCTCCCCCAAAGGTAATATCCATATCATCGTAAAAACTACCTCCATATACTGCTACAAACAGATAAAAAACCGCTAGAGCAAGGGCACATGCTCTAGAGTGTGTATAATTTGACTGTCCCATTGTGTTAGGGAGGGATAGGAGAGATTATAGATGTTGATAGAAATAGAAAAAAAGAGATGGATAGATGTGATGAGCAAAGAGTTGTGAGAAAGGATTAGTATTTATAGGTGTATTGTTACATTGACAATTTGTGAAAGGAAGCATCCTGGATGTTGAAGAAGGAATAGAAGGTGGCAAAGAGGTGAAACAACCAGAATATTAATAATTATGTAAACATCCATTTACGCGTACGTGCCAACTCATAGAGAGCAGCTGTTATTTTTGTCACTAGACGCATGCCCAAGGCATGATTCCACTTTGCAAAACAATCATTAATTCCCTTGGTTTATGTTTGTTTATTTTCTTTTCTTAGAAGATTTAATTACTAATTTATGTTCGTCCCTCGTCAATTGTTAAGGCTCTGTCGTCAAATATATGCGCTCGCTGTTCCGTCGTCACATCTCACTCAAATGACGAGTTCAAAGGCTCATTTACTCGTTTTGTTTTGTTTTGTTTTTGATCAATATTGGAGGCTAATGGTAAGAAATAATTAGGTTTGCATATCTTCTAATATATATATAAAAGGGTAACTTTCATTAAAATCCTACTCGTTAATTTATTTAAAATCAAATTCTAATTATTCATTATGATCAAATTTAAAACATAATTTTGACTTTAATTAGTCAAACATAAAACTTAATTTTGGCTTTAAATAAATAAGAGTTATTCTATTTTTAATATGAGATAAGATAATATAATAACCTATTACTTAAACTTTTTAAAAAAAACTCTATTACTTTTAATTCCAAATCATTATATACGTTGTATTAGATTTTGTTTAATTCTCTTTCTTTTTTTAATTCCAAATCATTTTTAATAAAATATTTAAATAATAATAATAAAATGAGAATTAACATCATAATAAACATCATATCTTCAAGAACATATATAAGGGGCACGAAAATGATGAAAATAACGAAATTTATCGTTTTCGTCACCTGCTGTTACGTGACATACAAGAGGCACATAAATGATGAAAATGAAGAAAATTATCATTTTCGGGACCTGAGCATAACGTGATATATAAGGGGCAGTTGAAAATGATAATTTTCGTCATTTTCGTAGAAAAAGAATGACGAACAGGGTTCGAAAATGGTGAAAACTAATAGGTGTTATAGATATGAAAGTGATGACGAAAATGATGAAAACTGGTAGCTGTTATGGATATGAAGGTAGGCGATGGACGGAAATGATGAAACTGATAGATGTTACTTTCTTTCCAACAGGCGAAAATGATAATGTTCGTCATTTTCGTCAAAAAAAAATGATGAACAGGGTCCGAAAATGATGAAAACTAGCATATGTTATAGATATAAAAGAGATGCCGAAAATGATGAAAACTGGTAGCTATTATGGATATGAAGGTGATGGACGAAAATGAAGAAACTGATATATGTTACTCTCTTCCAACAGCCGAAAATGATAATTTTTGTAATTTTCATCATTTTCGTAAAAAAAATGGTGAACAAGGGTTCGAAAATGATGAAAACTGGTAGGTGTTACTCTCTTGAAGGTGACGGACGAAAATGATGAAACTGGTAGGTGTTACTCTCTTCCAACAGCCGAAAATGATAATTTTCGTCATTTTCATCATTTTCATCATTTTCGTCATTTTCGTCAAATTTTTTTCCCGAGAAATATAGGAAGAGTGGTCTCGTTTGAAAGAGGATTAAAAAATGAGTAGATTGATATAATTTTTTTTGCTTAAATTCAAAAAAGTAAAATAGTTATGATCATTTAAAGATTTAAATGGTAAAATAAAAAATAAAAAAAAAATGAAATTGGGAATGGCTGTAAGGATGCGCGTGAGTTTATTCAAATTGTTTAATATCTATTTTGCCCTTTTAAATGGTGACTGAGATTGAGCCTTAGGGGTCTTTGTTTAAGATGGGGGCTTTGTTGATCCATACCCTATATATATATATATATATATATATATATATATATATATATATATATATATATATATATATATATAGGTAAAAGTTCAAACGAGAACTGTTTTTTGAGAACCGAGAGAACCAATCTGAGTCATTTAATTTCCCCTCCTTCAATGTCATTGCTCACCCATAAATTCATCACATGCACCATGCCACACTTGATCCCCCACACTCCATATCCATGAATTCCACGTTATCAAATCAACGGCTAAGATTGGTTCTCGCAACCATTCCCTATATATATATATATATATATATATATATATATATATATATATATATATATATATATATATATATATATATATAGATCATGATATAACCAAGAACGAGAAGGATAGATGATGTTATAATACCTTATCTTACTTAGGGTTGCTCAAGTTGATCCACCCGTAATGAGGCATAACGAGATCCCGCTAGAAAGGTTCTTGCAATCAACTTACCCGAACACGAACTTGTATCCGTAGCCGACCAAAAACCAAGTTTCGGTTTTTCCTTTGGTGTTCTTGGCCGAAGGTTATGAGGGAGAGGAGATGACAGTGTTTTTCTTATTCTAAAACTTTAAAATGATTTACCTTAATTCTTCATCTAATCTCCTATTTATAAGAATAAGAATTATGATTAAATTATGAAACCGTTAGAATGTTTTCTTATCTTGAATTAGTGTAACTTAATCACCATGTTATCTATTAAATAATAATAATAATAATAATAATAAATATAATATATACATATATATATATATATATGTTGGTCCCGAATGTATAGTACAACAACAAATGTTTGTAGAAGGGGGGTTGAATACAAACTTTAGCAAATTAAAATTTAAGAGACACACGGTTTACTTTTATATAATTCTTATTGATGTTAATCAAGAATTACATGAACTAGATGCGGAAAATCTAAGTTCAATAAAATGTGACAACTAATTTTGTCTAACACATAGACAATGCTAATCTTAAACTAATGTCTAAGATGTTCAACACATGAACAAGTTTGTTACACTGAAAGTAAAATGCTAACTCTTCTAATTCTCAACTTATGAGATTTCAGTGCTTCTTCAACGCATACATAGCATGTTTCCATGCATGAGTATATATAAGCAAGGTGTATCCGGGTTGATGAAGAGAGAAGGAGACAAAGGTATTCGGTTTAATAATATTATAATAGATAAAGTTAGTGGGTGAAAAGTAAGTTAACTTTATACACAAAGTGTGTAAAGTGAACATACTTTTCAGTAATGAGTATACCCACTATCTATTATTATATTATTAAAGTACTACCTTTATATCTTGGAAAAGTAACCTTATCCTTCCATGCTTGTGCTTTAATCGACACCATGCTTTCTGAAGATTTGACTTTACCAAGTATGGAGTTGCCAGCCATACTTAACATCATATCTTCGAGATCATCTTTTCAAGAGTATCTTTCTCCTTTTCCAGGGGATAAAGATCTATCCTTTTTGTATCTTTGCAGATCCAAAAAGTGCTAAGTACTTTTACAAAAGAAAGATCTAAGGCATAATAAGAACAACACATGTTCTGCCTTTGACTTAAGGAAAATATTACATAGAAAAACTATTAACTGAGATATACAATAAAGACTCAGCTAACGGACACTGAACTGCAATTGTAATTTTGCTCAGCTAAGGATAAGTGTGAAAGACTCAGCTGACTAGATTTGCTCAGCTGATTAATTTGCTCAGCTGATAATACAAACCAACGTGCAGCTAGTAAACTGATCAAACTAAACTGTCAGCTGTTCCTAAGGGCTCAGCTAGTCATTTTAAGTAGTGTCAGCTTATGAGGAAAAGATTGGATAAGTAGTAAATACCTTATCTGACAAATGGGAGGCATCGGCTGATAACTGTGATTGTGTCAGCTGATCCTTGACTGCTCAGCTGATCTTGAAATCTTCATCAGCTGATGGTTCTAGGCCATCAGCTGATCCAGTGTGATTTCTCAGCTGATGCTCTTTGACTGATCTTTTCTTCTCAGCTGATCTTTCTGAAGCTGGTCCTTTGGCTGATACTCAGTGTTCAGCTGACACTATGATTCGTCAGCTGACATTTCTTACTTAGAAATTCTTTAAGTCTCAGATAAAAAACAACACATGTTTTTCATCAATCTAAGTCCAAATCTGAATATATGGTTTTGTTAACATCAAATCCTATTTTACTTAATAGATAGGTTTGATTTAGGTTTGATATTGCTATCTCCCCAACAATCTCCCCCTATTTGATGATGACAAAACCTTATCTGTTTAAGAAGAATCAGTTTGACTCGAATTTGTAAAGGTAAAACTTTTAAGTGCAATTTGGTTACCTAGCTATCTGTTTTTGGTAACTCTTTTAAGTATGTTCCCTGATGTTCTGTTTTTGGGAATATTTTCATTTATGAAGTACCATTGTTCTGTTTTTGTGGTATCTTTTCTATCCTTTTTCTGTTTTTAGGATTTTTGATCTTTTCTATATTTACACTATGTGAGCTATCTACTAAGAGTCATCTATACTAGCATTTTAGCTAAGTAGTCCATGATCAAAGTTTCAAGCTTGATTACAGAACAAATTATTTACATCAGAGTTTGTACAGAGCAATCTAACTATGAGTTAAACTAAGTACAGAAGTTGAACTATTCTAGGAATTGAAATCTAATCTAGTTATGAAGTGTGATCTTCATTCCCACCAAGGTTCTTCTTTGATGTCTGGACGATGTTCAACTGGAATAGTGGCAATTAGTTCATCAGCTCTAGTCTCCATCAGACTTTCAAAGTGTTGATTTCCTGTCTGTCCTCTTGCCAGTCTTACAGCTTGAAAAATTAAATCTCTTGGCGCTCTTCCTATGTCAGCTTCTCTTAGGAATCTCCAATCACCAGCTCTGTTCTTGAAGAACATCCCTTTCTCAGGCTCAGTTATGTATTTAAACATTTCTGGCTCAATATTGGAGGGTAGAGCAGTGTTGAGACTTTCATAAGCAGAAAGAAAAGGATAGTCAGGATTGACAATGATCTGTTCAATGGTGACAAAAGCTTTTGAATTCTTTTTGAAAGCATCTTCAATCAGATTGATGTGTTCAATGAACTGATCATGTGTGAAGAGCCTATTGCAGATTGACATCCGAATCCAGTATTCGAATTTTGGCATGAACCTTTGAACAATTTCACTTTTGGACTTGAGGAGATGGTACAGGATCTCTATCATTTCAAAGAAGGAGAGAAGTTTGCAATGTTGAAGATAGGTATCTTCATAAGTCTTTCTTTCATCTCTTCTCACCACTCTGAGATAAGGACCCTCATCAGTACCTTTGTATGGAGTAACCCTTGAGATGATGTCTGCACATCTTTTATTTACCAAGTTTTCTTTGTTGTCTCTGAACTCCTTGGCTTGCCTTTCAGTTTGCTGAGCTAATCCTCTAAAGTTGAAGTTCAACAGAGCTTGAATGGATTCCTTGTGAGTCTTTCCTTTCTTAGGATCTTTCTTGGTGGAAGGGTCATCTTGCTGTGGTGTATCCAGTACTTGATGTGATTGAGAGGTCATCATAATCAGCTCTTCTTCTTGTAGCTCTCTTAACTCATCATCAGTAACACCAATAATTGCAGCAAGATTTGCAGGAGAAGTGAAGTCCTGATATCTTACTTGGTTTTCAAAACTTCTTCTATGGAAGTACCAAGTGCAGCAGCTAACTCACTGAGCTCTCTGAGACTCTCTTCTTCTTGTGTTAGCTCTTCCTCTCTTCTTTCTTCTTCTTCAATCTCCTCAGCAGTCATTATCTTCTTTCCTTTTCTTCTTGATGAACTGCTGGGAGTTGGTTGACTTGATTGAACTAGAGAGGAAGCTTGGACTGGTGGAGCTGTAGTGGAGGAGCTCTCCTTCTTTATGTTGAACATGGAGGACAGAGGCATTTCATCTTCATCATCATCAGAATCCTCAGATGGTAGTTCAATTGGAGCACAGGATTCACCTTGCTTTGATTTCTCTGTCCTTCTACCCATTTGCTTTAGCCTTCTCTTTGGCCTCTGCTCTTTTTGAGCAGGTTGCTCCCCCTCAGATTTATTCTCCCCCTCAATAGCTGATCCTATTTCATCAGGGGTTGATGCATCCTCTGCTTGTAAAACTGACTTTGTCCTAACTGACTTCTCCCCCTTTTTGTCATCATCAGAGGAGGGAAAAACAGCAGGCTTTGCAGGGGCATCAGGAGTGGTGAAAGAATAAGGAGTTGGGGTAGGTGTAGAGGTAAAGGGTGGTATGGTTGAGGGTGAAGGTGAGGCAGTGGGAATGGGAGGCTGAGTGAAAGGTGAGGTTGAGTGTCTAAGGTGAGAGGGAATATGAGAGAAAGAAGGAATGGAAGTTGAGATAAGAGGTTTTAGGCTGTTGATAGCTTTAGTGAGACTGGAGAATTCTCTCAGAGTATCACTGTGCCTTATCTTAGCACAAAAGCTGGACCTATTGACCTCAGTATCAATTTCTTTTAGGAGAGTGGGGACAGTGAGAAGAGATTCAGGAATGAGAATGGAGATATCAGGGGGTGAGGGTCTAAGGGTTTTAAGTTGGGAAAGGAGATTGGAAATGGTATGGTTTAAGGTAGAAATGGTTTGGGCAGGTATAGGAGGGGAGGGTGTAGGAATAGGAGTAGAGGTTTGGTTTAGAAGTTGATCTAGTTTGGTAAGAATAGGGGAAAGATCAACAGGGGCAGGGGTGGGTTGGGGTTTGGGTTGGTTGGCTTTAAGTGACTCAATCTCATTGGTTAGGTGAGAGATTTGAGTTTCTGTTTGAGTTTGGAAAGGGTAAAGGAGGCTTGAAGACTATCCATCTTTTGAGAGATAGATAGTAAGCTTTGAAGGATTTGGGGTGAGGGTTCAGAATAAGTAAAGGAAATGGGTTGAGTTGGAATTGATTGAGGTATGGTGCCAAGAACTGGAATGGATTGTGGTCCCTCACTTAGACCTTGGTATAGAGGCCTAAGATCACTGGGAACAGAAGTTGTACCCTGTACTAATGACTGGTTTATGCCACTAGTATTGACAGGTAGTGCACTAGCATGTGTAAGAATTGAATCAAAAATAGGTGCAAATATGTGAGTGTGAGTGAGGGTTGCACTCAAAGGGGTATCCCTTATGACAGTAGCAAGTTGTTGTGAACTTACTAAGGGAAAGGCTTGACTCAATTGGGGTGTAGACACAGTATGACCTTGGGAGGAGGTCTGTCTTTCAATGGCATCACCCTGTTGGGAGGGTGACCCAGATTGCAGCAATCCCATATTTACAGATGTGCCCTGTTGTGAGGACACACCCACTGGTTGTAGGGTTATATCAACTTCCATGAGCTCCCCCTCAAAATAAGAGGTAGCTATAGGAGTTGAGGTCAGAGGTGCAGTGTGCAATCCCTCTGAGATAAGTGCAGTGTGCACCATCTCTAATGACCTTGTTTCTATTTGGGTTACTAAGGGAGTAGAACTAGTGACTGTTGGGAGTACACTAGAGCTTGGCTGTTGTGGGGGTGTTACAACTAGAGGAGAGGATGGGTTCTCATTGGTGGGGTCAACCAAATGAGTATCCTCAGAGAGTGAGAGTATACCTGAGATGTGTTGAGTCTTGCTGATCTCAATCAGTTGAATGAGATTGTCAGAAATTGTGTCTTCCTCAGCATCATCACCATCAGCTGCATCACCACTTTGTTGGTCTTGTGGAGTGCTTGAGCTGGAAGGAACAGGGAAATGTGAGAGTGGCATCCCAATTTGAGAAGATGAGGAGGTGGTATCTTGAACATTTTCAGCATAAGGAATTCCAGCATCACCACCATGAAAGTCATCATCTCCCTCATCATGATCATTTTGACCACTGTCAGCACCATTGTCATTATCACCCTCAGCATCAGGATGAATAGGCTCATCCTGTGCTGGTTCATCAAACACATCTGCTCTAAACATCAATTCTTCTTCCACTAAGGCTTCATCTGGAGCATGTGTCATAGACTCCTCAGAATGATCAGTGATTAAATTAGGAGACTAAGAATCATCAGCCATTTGTCCCTCAATATTCTCAGCAACAACTTCCTCTTCATTTTCAGCATCCTCAGCAGCAACATCAATCAACTCTTGCATTTGATCAGTGATAGCAGGACCTTGAAATTCCCTTATCAAATGGAAAGTTTTCTGACCCATTTGAGGGATGGTCATTATGTGCAAGTGAGCAGCTAACCCAACATAGTGTTCCCTCTGAACATCTCTAAGTGCAATTAAACTTAGATACCTGATGTAAGGAACTAAGGTTCTGGTTGATTTCTTTGATGTGCCCAGAGTGATCTTATCCACCATTTCAGAGAATATGACTTGTGCGAAGTCAATATTCCTCCCTGTGACCAAAGCATGTAGCACCATCAGTTCAGACTGGTTCATTTGGTCATGGCTGCCAGACTTGTGACCAAAACATCGAATAATTACACTGGCCAAATACTTCCATGGGTGTCCTAGAGCAGACAGTTTATACTGGCCATGGGAAACATCACCTTGGTAGCCAATCAGGGGCAAAACCTCTAGAACTTGATCCATTGTAGAAAAAGGTTGAAATGGGGCCATATGGGGTATGGAGATCGCTTGTCTAAGAGAATCAGTAGTGATGTTTATGTTGATGGTACCATTGAGGCAGGTGCAAGTGATTAAATCTTGATTAGCATGGTACCTTGCAGTGTACCACATCTCACCAACAATGTTTGGAAAGATAAACAGAGGATGAGCAGATAGACATGGGAACAGGGGATGGGCAATTATAAAAGCCACCATAGGTTCGTATCCCTGGTTTGCTTTGCTCGCGGGAATGTCAGTGTTTATGAGAAAGTTGTTTGGGCGTATTGTAATTTCAGAGTTGGGTGTGACATTTTCACCAGCAATGGCGTTTGGAGAAGTTGCAGGGTTGAAGATCACCATGATTACAGAGTGAATGAAGTTTGAGCAACGAGAGTTTAGGGTTTGAAAGTTTGAGAGAGAAAGAGTGTTTGGGAATTTTGAAAGCTTAAGAAATGAATAACCGCTCGAAAACACCTTTAAATCTTCCTTGGAAACCTAAACTGTCACAGAAATATTTTGCAAAAAGTAACTGTCACTTCTGCAAAAAGGTAATAGACGGAATAGATATTAAATACACAGACAATAAACGGACAAATAAACTAACTTAAATAACCTAGTAACACAATAAATACAAATGAGAAATTAATAAAATAAGTGTGGGGACACAATATTTTTGACTTTTGAAAATCATCAGCTGACAAACGAGAGTGTCAGCTGATCCATGTTGAGATAAAATAAGTGTCAGCTAATGAATGCACTTAGCTGAGCTTCTAAGTCTTAGCTGATGGTTTATCAGCTGAAGTATAGTGTCAGCTGATGATCGTCAGCTGACATAATTCTATTAGCTGATCTACCATAAGTAAAATATGTAGAAGCTTAGATAAGTACTTTATTTCACACACAAATAAAATCATTTTCTCACACAAAATTAACTTCCTAAGAAATGAATATATTACAAATTTAACATGCCAAGTTTTGATATTAGGAAGTTGAACCGAGACTCATCCAAAGGTTTTGTAAAAATGTCAGCTAATTGAACATCAGTGTTGATATAATGCATTGAAACTTTCTTTTTCTGCACATTATCTCTAAGAAAATGATGTCTGATTTCAATATGCTTAGTTTTTGAATGCAAAACAGGATTGTTAGAGATAGATATGGCACTTGTGTTGTCACACAGAATTGGGGAATTTTCAAACTGTAAGTCATAATCCAGTAGTTGATTTTGCAGCCATAGCAATTGAGCACAACAGCTTCCAGCAGCAATGTATTCTGCCTCAGCTGTAGAGGTTGAAACAGAGTTCTGTTTCTTGCTTGACCAGCTGACTAATCTTCCACCTAATAATTGACAACCCCCAGATGTACTCTTTCTGTCTAGTGTGCAACCTGCAAAGTCAGAATCAGTGTATCCAACTAACTCAAAATCAGAGTCTTTGGGTACCAAAGACCTAGATTAGGAGTTCCTTTGAGATACCTGAAAATTCTTTTAACTGCAGCTAAGTGAGATTCTTTGGGATCTGCTTGGTATCTAGCACAAAGACATGTAGAAAACATAATATCTGGTCTACTAGCAGTTAGGTATAAAAGAGACCCTATCATACCTCTATAAGCTGTAATGTTCACTGATTTACCATCAGTATCCTTTCCAAGCTTTAAGGCAGTGGACATGGGTGTTTTCATTGAAGAACAATTTTCAAACTCAAATTTATTAAGTAAGTCATTTACATACTTTGTGTTAGTGCATGAATGTAAATCCCTAGTTCTGGTCAATCAGATATGTAATTACCTACTTAGAATGATAATACAAAGGAGTTTTGACTTATGGTTACATGTTTATTCATTCTAAGTGTTTACTTATGTGTATCTTAAGCTTACAAGTATTTAATCATGTGTTGATGTGTACCTGGAAGGTTAAGTATAAAGTTTACATCATCACGTGCGTGATGAAGCTCACTACATACGTAGTGGTGCTCATGACGTGCGTAGTGAGATTGGATAATTATAATTAACTAATTACTATTATAATTGTCTAGTACGTACGTAATATATATACACTACGTGCGCAGTGCAATGTATCACGTGCGTAGTGGACGTAATTTAAGGCAGAGGCGTGTTTAACTCAAATACCACGTTTTTGTACGTATAAATAGTATTTTAACCGCGTATTATCTAGGAAAATCACGCATAGTCACTGGTAATCCTTCGAAACCGTACGAAAACCTTCATTAACGTCGACTAAGTGTTGATTTCTCGTCCAAGGGCAGTCATTAAGCATTCTGTGTGAGTTCTTAGTGATTTTCTTAGCAATCTTTGTGTGTTCTTCGGGATCTCTGTGTGCCGGACACCTAAGCAGATCTTGAATCCTTAGGAGGTTTGGGAAATAGATATTCCACACTATTTCTCATCCTAGATCAGTCCTAGCATTAGGGTGTTAGTTTAGAACCCCCTCCGTCCTACAAAGTGGTATAAGAGCCTTGTGATTTGATTGATCATTTTTCCTTAGGTTTTTTTTGTGGTCTAGGTGTCGTTTTAGTCATATAGGTTCGTTCGTTTTGTCGTTTTCTCGGTGTTTTGTCGTGCGTTTAGTCGAAATCAGATTGTTTTTGCGTTAAAATTTTCGAAATCGTTGAAGTTTACAAGTGCGTGGTGTCCCTCACTACGTACGTATACCGTAGCAGTCCGTACGTAGTAAGTATTTTGGTGTTCTGGAATTTTCCTTGACCCGTGTTCTGTCCGTGTGTAGTGTGTCTTCAACACGTGCGTAGTGACCTCCACTCCGCACGTATTGATTCTTAGTGTTAAATCTTTTCTTGCAAAACAAGTTATTCACTACGTACGTATTGAATTCATTTCGTGCGTACTAGGTCTCTCGTCCATACGTACCTGAGTCTGTGTGATAGTTTTTTCGTTCCGTGCGTAGTACACTCCCACTACGTGCGTAGTGACTTCACTACATACGAATCACTCTCACTTCGTGCGTAGTGCTTGAATCTGTTTTATCTGTTAATCACAATGTCTGACATGAGTGCAATGGCTGCTAAACAAACCATAACTACTTTAAGTAATCTAATAATGGATAATGAACAAGGTGGCATTAATAAAGTACCTCGACTCTGTCAGGATCGGATATATATTATATCAAATAACAAGAACTAACTTTTAAATAATAAATCAGAGTAATATAAAAGTTAATCTTTAACTATGATCACAATCAACTAAGAAGTTGCGGAATCACACTTAATTGATTAAAGAAGGTTTTAAGCAAAGATTAATTCAATCAAACAGTAGTTTTATTAACCAACCAGAATGATTACAAAAGCAAACTTCACCCCCAATCTAACTTATTCTGTTAGACGAAGAACACAGACTGTTCTTAGGTTTCAACAAGAAACTTAGAGGCTAAAACACTTTCAGAAAAAATGAATAACAATAAGAACAAATGCTTTGAATAATGAGATCAAGTCGTCGTCGTCAATTGATCATCTAATGAAGAATATATATACTCTTGATCCTCCTTGAATTGTTGACAGTTAGGTAATCTTCTATCTTCTGAGATAATCTTGATAATCTTCAAAGTATTTCGAGATATCTTCTAAGATAGGATTTTTCAAATATAGCTCAACAGAAACTGTTTAATGAACACAACAGTTCTTTAGTCTTCTAACAGTCTTCAGCTTCAAGGTCTTCTAACAGTTTTGACTTTGCCAACTAACAGTTCTCAACTGTTTTCATATTTTCAACAAACAGTTTTAAACTGTTTCACCAACCTTTACCAAACAGTTCTCATTTTCATGCTCAATAACTTAGATTATTTCCCAACAATCTCCCCCTAACTTAAAGTATTGAATAATACATTTAAGTTGTTGGTTTGATCATTTATATGAATTGACAGTTGTTTAGGATTTACAACTGTTCTTTATTTCTCGCCCTTAGTTGACGAATTTCTCCCCCTCAGTTGCACATGGACTTTGTCTAACAGTTGCCGAAGCCATATGCTCATAACAAGGACAGTCACGAGTGTGAAGAACTGTTTGTGAGACAGGTCAGCAGATATGTCCAAAACTGATGTGTGAAATTGCATTTCCCTCTCTGAATACTTAAAGGATAACAGTTGTTAGAAAACGTAACTAACAGTTGCAAACTGTTAGTGTGAAAAACATGGAATAATGAACAACTGTTAGTCCAAGTTAATCATTCCAATGTTGGAAATCAAAAAGTTGAATCTGCTCACATCAAAAGCTTTAGTGAACAAATCAGCTAATTGATCATCAGTATGAATTTTCATAACTTGGATTAATCTCTTTTCATTGCAGTCTCTTATGAAGTGAAATCTGATTTCAATGTGCTTGGTTTTAGAATGCTTCACTGGATTATTAACTATGCTAATAGCACTGGTGTTATCAACATAAATAGGAGTATTTAAGAAAGACAAACCATAATCCAGAAGCTGATTTTGGATCCATAATACTTGTGAACAGCAGCTTGATGCAGCAATGTATTCAGCCTCAGCTGTTGAAGTTGAAACTGTTGTTTGTTTCTTGCATTGCCATGAGACCAGCCTTGATCCAAAGAATTGACATCCTCCAGAGGTTGATTTTCTGTCCACATTGGCTCCACCATAGTCACTATCAGAATATGCCACCAAATCAAAAGGTGAATCTTTAGGATACCAAAGTCCCAATTTTGGTTGGCCTTTGAGATATCTAAAGATTCTCTTTACAGCAAACAGGTGTGACATCTTCGGACTGCATTGGAACCTGGCACAAACACAAACAGCAAACATTATATCAGGTCTAGAAGCAGTTAAGTACATTAATGAACCAATCATTGATCGATAGAGGTGTATATCAACATCCTCCCCCTCAGAATCTGCTCCCAACTGTTTGTGTGTTTCCATTGGAGTACTTGCCAGCTTCACATCTTGATAGCCAAACTTGTTCAATATGTCCTTGACATACTTAGATTGGCTTAGAAAAATACCAGTGGGCTTCTGTTTGACTTGTAATCCCAAGAAAAATGTGAGTTCACCCATTGAACTCATCTGAAATCTTTTGTGCATAATGACTTCAAATTCTTTGCACAAGCTGTCATTTGTGGATCCAAAGATTATATCATCAACATAGATTTGAACAAGCAAAATCTCTGTTTTAACAATCTTTGTAAACAATGTTTTGTCAATTGTGCCTCTCTTAAAACCATTCTCAAGGAGATAGGATGACAATGTCTCATACCAAGCTCGAGGAGCTTGATGTAGACCATATAGGGCTTTATCTAACCTATATACCTTGTCAGGGTACTTTGAGTCTTCAAAGCCAGGGGGTTGACACACATATACCTCCTCATCAATAGTGCCATATAGAAAAGCAGACTTGACATCCATTTGATACACCTTAAATCCTTTGAAGCTTGCAAAAGCAAGAAATATCCTAATGGCTTCAATCCTTGCAACAGGTGCAAAAACATCATCATAGTCTATTCCTTCCTCTTGTGTGTAGCCTTGTGCAACCAGTCTTGCTTTGTTCTTGATAACAATTCCTCTTTCATCTTTCTTGTTTCTGAACACCCACTTTGTGCCAATTACTCTTTTACCTCTTGGAAGCTCAACCAACTTCCAAACTTGCTGAATTTGAAATTGTAAGAGCTCCTCTTGCATTGCCTCTACCCATGAAGGATCTTTCAATGCCTCAATTGCTTTCTTTGGTTCTATTTGAGACAAAAAGCAAGCATTCACGTCAAATTGGGCAAGATCCATACCACTATTTTCATTTTGCAGCATATTTCTTGTTCTGATAGGAGTGGTTGGATTTCCAATTATTTGTGATATTGGATGAATCTTGTGAACTCTTGATGTAGGAATGTTTTCTTCAGTCAGTTCATCCCCTAGATTAGACAGATCAAACTCACATTCACTTGAATTTTCAGCGTTATCACACACTTGATCAGCAGAGTCAGTGTGATGTTGAGGATCATGGGATTCCATGTCCTTTAAAGATTCAGCATCCATCAATGGATCAACAGCGTTGGAGAACTCTTGTTGAAGCATAGGAATCACAACAAAGTCTTCAGTAACTTTGTTTGAACCAACAGTTGTTGGTTTTGAGCTAACAGTATCAAAACTGTTTGGGCTGGAGGAAGATGTTTGATGACTTTCACCAACAGTTGTTGGGGTACCTGTAGCTGTTTCAGTAGAATACTCAAAAGAAAGAGATTTAGACAATGCATCAATATCAAATAACCAATCAGGTCCATTACCTGCAATATTGATCCTATTTTCATTGAAAGAGATATTCATACTCTCTTCTATGATTCTAGTGACATTGTTAAAAACTCTATAAGCTTTACTTTGAGTGGAGTATCCTACAAAGAAACCTTCTTCAGCCTTACTCTCAAACTTGCCTAACTGTGACTTGGTATTAAGGATAGTGCACGGACAACCAAACGGTTTGAAGAAGTTGATTAAAGGTTTTCTCTTGAGAAACAACTCATAAGGAGTTTTCCCTTTGGACTTGACTACTTGTACTCTATTCTGAACATAGCAGGCAGTGTTCACTGCTTCTGCCCAGAATGTCATTGGAAGTCTAGAATCGGCTAACATTGACCTAGCAGCCTCTATCAAAGTCCTATTCCTTCTCTCAGCAACTCCATTCTGTTGGGGAGTCCTAGGAGCACTAAACTGTCTTTCAATACCTTTACTTTCACAAAAACTGTTTAGCTCATAGTTCTTAAATTCAGAACCATTGTCAGATCTAAT
This sequence comes from Pulicaria dysenterica, assembly GCA_947179395.2. Classification (NCBI taxonomy): domain Eukaryota; kingdom Viridiplantae; phylum Streptophyta; class Magnoliopsida; order Asterales; family Asteraceae; genus Pulicaria; species Pulicaria dysenterica. The sequence goes on from OX359291.1 coordinate 21,202,919, forward strand.
GACTTTCACCTTCAAATCAGATTGATTTTCAATTTTAAGAATAAGGGACTTAACTAACTCAGCTGTTTCATCCTTTGTTCTAAGAAATTGAACCCATGTGAACCTGGTGAAGTCATCAACTATGACTAAACAATATGCTTTCTTCCCTATACTCATCACAGATGTAGGACCAAAAAGGTCCATATGTAACAATTGTAAAGGTGCAGTAATAGAAGAAACTTCTTTGGTCTTATAAGAAGTTTTGTGTTGCTTGCCTTTAAGACATGCCACACAATGATCATCACATGAGAACTCTTTTTGGGGCAAACCTCTTACCAAACTGTTTTTAGCTAACAAGTTCATGGTTTTAAAATTCATGTGACACATCCTTCTATGCCAAATGGCAGACTCATCATGAGATGCTTTGGAGAGTAAACAGCTTAACACATTCTGTTTAGCAATCTTTTGTGGATCAAGACAATATACATTATCTTTTCTAGGTGTTCTTAAAAGAACATCCTTCTCATTTAATTTAAAATCTTTTGAAAGAATAATGCATTCTGAATCTGTAAACAAAACTTTGTTTCCATTGTCACAGATTTGAGATACACTTAACAGATTGTACTTAAGCTGTTCAACAAAGAAAACATCATTAAATGTAAGTGTACCTGCCTCAACAGCTCCTTTACCTGTGATTTTTCCTCCCTTTGGATTTCCTCCAAATGCTACAAATCCTCCATTGATTCTTTTGAAATCCTTCAAACATTGTGGATTTCCAGTCATGTGCCTTGAGCATCCACTATCCACATGCCAGATAGATCCATGATTGGCCCTATGAATGCTCTGCACAAATAAAATCAGTTAGTAGCAGGAAGTACCCAGGCCATGCAGGTCTTGGGTACACCGTTCAAGTTATAATACTTAAACAGAGTTTGGTTCTTTTTGATTTCATCCAACTTAGATTTCTCTAATTTGTGTGATGAATACTTTGTAAGAACATGTGGTTTCCAACTGTTGTGATTAACAGTGGATACCTTTGAACAAACAGCTGGTGGAGTTGGTAAAACAGTTGAATCAAATTCCTTTTGAGTTTTAGTTTGAAAAACAGTTTTACCTTTTCCAGAATCAGTTTGTTTCTGAATTTTTATCCAAGCCAATCCAACAGTTTTTGGTTTTGCTAAAACAGTTTTGGAACTGTTAGTTGGTTTGGATGTAACAGTTTTAGAACTGTTTGCCAGTTTTGGCTTAACAGTTTTAGAACTGTTGATCTGTAGTTTGGGACTTTTGAATAAGTTTTGAGTGCCAGTGGTCTGTGGGTTATAGTAACAGTCTTGAACTAAATGATTAGATCTTCCACAAATGTAGCACTTTTTGGTTTTAACAATAGGTAAACCAGTTCTTTGTGACCAGAATTGGTTTCTATTTCTTTGATTTCCTCTAACAGCTGCAGATTGAGGAAACTTTTGGACACCATGTTTTTGACATGTGCAAGCAGGCACTTCAGTATGCCTTTTCTTAGATTTGGGTTTAGCCTGAGGTTTTGCAACTTCCTTCTTCTTCCTAGTATACACAACTTCACCAACTTTCTTCTTTCCTTTGGCTTTGGTACTAACAGTTGGGCTTTTTAGCTTAGAACTGTTTGGGTTCTTGTTGGAACTGTTAGTGTAAAGATGAGGACTATTTGTAACAGTTGTGGAACTGCTAATAGAGTTAACAGTTTTTGAGGATTTTGGCTCATTGGTGAGGGGTTCAGTGGATGCTTTTACAAACACCACAGGTTGTAAAGATGATTTTGTGGGAATGGGCTCACACAAGATGTGATTTTCATATGGAATACCTTCATCCTTCTTCACAACTTCCTCATTATCTTCAACACTTACTACTGACACAACTTCATCTTCATAACTCTCAAACTTTGGATCAGCTGACTTAAGTTCATCTTCCAAAGGTTCATTAACATATCTGTCAGCTACCTCAGACATTGGAGTTATGTAGTTTTGGTTGTATGGAGGTGGGGTTTGTTTGTATCCTAGGCCAGTTTTCACCTTGTCTCTCACTTGAGATTGTAGCAGAGTCTCAAGCTTAAGGTTTGCAGCCCTGAACATTCCAAGATCAATGTCCACACCCTCCAATTTCTTTGTGAGTTCATCCACCTTGCTTTCTTTTTCCACCAACTTCTTTTTCAGACTATCAATCTCATCTTGAAACTGCTCTTTCTCCCACTTATGATATTTTCTATCATAGTCCATTTGCAGTTCATTAGCCTGATAGTCTTTAATTTTCTTTTCAAAATCTTCTATCACAGCAGTATACTCATACCTTCTCTCCTCCATTTTACTTAGAGCAGCACATACTTTCTTATTGTGGTCTCTAAATCTCTTAACAATAGCTCTACATTCACCAGGACATAGTTTAGAAGATACCTGTATGTCCTCAGATTCTGGAGAATCCATCTTGATGGAGGAGTCAGTCAATGCCATCAAAGCTTTGTTGCTGGTAGCCTCCTCTGCTTGATCACTCCAATCAAATCCATGGCCTTCTTGTGAGACCAATGCTGAGGAGGTATGGTTCTGAGTTTGCCTCTGACCTTGATTCTGAACTTGTCCACCAGATTTGCATTCTCTTGCAAAGTGGCCAAGTTGTTGACATTTGAAGCATCTAACCTTTGATTTGTCAAATCCAGCCTTGCCATCAGCTCTGAAATTCATGTTTTGCCTTCCAGTTCTTTTAATGAATCGCTTGGCTCTAACGGTAAGCATGGCCATCTGCCATTTGAGATCCATTTCCTCAAGATCATCAGGGTGCACTTGTTCAAGATCCTCATTGGTGAGGGTTGAATGAGCATGGCTGGCAAGAAAAGCTTCAAGAACTGCATCTGGAGTATTCATATCTAGTCCAACACCAGAACTAGTACCTGCACCACTATCAAGAGAGTTAGTTAATGAATGGTTTGATTCCATACCTGAGGAAGATAGGAGAGCAGCATTATGACTAGGGATAGCAGTTTTTCTTTTTCCCTCTATTTCTCCCTCAAACACTATCAAACTATTATAGAGGTCATCTAACTCTATGTCTTCAAGAGAATCCTTGGTTCTCCATTGTGCAGCAAACACAGTCCATTCATCACCTAGAGACCTAAGAAATTTTCTATTTATCTCATCTTGATCAAGCCTAACCTTAGCACTCTCCAGTTGACTCACCAGTTTGTAAAACCTATCAAAGATTTGGGTGATACTCTCATTTTTCCCACTGGTGAAGTTCTCATAGGCTTGTTTAAGAAGATCTCTTTGGTTTCTCTTAGAACTAGCATTCCCAGCAAACCTCTTTTCCAGAGCATTCCAAAGTTCATGAGCATCATCAAATTTCTTGAATTGATGTTGATACTCATTGGGAATTGCAATCTGAAGGATGCTGAGGGCTTTCATCTCAATCATTCTACTTTTCTTTTCAGCATCTGTCTTTGGTGGTGGTTTCTTCTTTGGTTTTCCATTCTCATCCAGTTCAATGGTATTAGTAGGAACAGTTTCAATGATTTGCCAAACATCATAGTCCATTAGTTGGACATGCTGTTTAATTCTTAGTTTCCACATCTCAAAATCAGATGGTTTGAGCATGGGAACACGAATGTTAGACCCTGATCCACTGTTATCAGAAGAACCTCCCGAATCCATTGAAACAAATTGATTTTAAAAAAAACAGTTTGAAAAAAAATAAAGCAAGGTAAAGCAAAAACCTTCAACTGGTGATCAAAGGAACCTTAATGATAAGGCTCTGATACCACTTGTCAGGATCGGATATATATTATATCAAATAACAAGAACTAACTTTTAAATAATAAATCAGAGTAATATAAAAGTTAATCTTTAACTATGATCACAATCAACTAAGAAGTTGCGGAATCACACTTAATTGATTAAAGAAGGTTTTAAGCAAAGATTAATTCAATCAAACAGTAGTTTTATTAACCAACCAGAATGATTACAAAAGCAAACTTCACCCCCAATCTAACTTATTCTGTTAGACGAAGAACACAGACTGTTCTTAGGTTTCAACAAGAAACTTAGAGGCTAAAACACTTTCAGAAAAAATGAATAACAATAAGAACAAATGCTTTGAATAATGAGATCAAGTCGTCGTCGTCAATTGATCATCTAATGAAGAATATATATACTCTTGATCCTCCTTGAATTGTTGACAGTTAGGTAATCTTCTATCTTCTGAGATAATCTTGATAATCTTCAAAGTATTTCGAGATATCTTCTAAGATAGGATTTTCCAAATATAGCTCAACAGAAACTGTTTAATGAACACAACAGTTCTTTAGTCTTCTAACAGTCTTCAGCTTCAAGGTCTTCTAACAGTTTTGACTTTGCCAACTAACAGTTCTCAACTGTTTTCATATTTTCAACAAACAGTTTTAAACTGTTTCACCAACCTTTACCAAACAGTTCTCATTTTCATGCTCAATAACTTAGATTATTTCCCAACAGACTCTTAACCATGGAAGACTACCCATTCTGGAAACCACGTTTTGAGATTTTTATTGATGGGATTGATCCACGGTTGCACAGAGCTATATCTGCTGACTATTCTGTGCCTAAGGGTGAAGGGAATATCGAAGTTCCCTATGACATGATGAGTGATGATCAGAGGAAAGCATACGATGCTGAAAAGAAAGCTTATTCTTACCTGATTCAAGCCATTCCAAATGAGATCTTTCATCAGTTCAGACGGTATAGAACTTCACATTCTTTGTGGAATGCACTGCAAAAGAGGAACGAAGGGAATGCATCTCTGAAGGAGCTCAAAGCCTCTCAACTGAGAAAAGAGTTTGATGACTTCACAGCATACGTAAATGAAAAGCTTCCCGATCTGATCAATAGATACAACCACCTTCTTAGTGAATTGGACAGTCCGGGGGTGCAGGTTTCTGAAAGACAACAAGTAGAGACTTTATCCAAGGCACTACCCAAGAGCTGGAGGCCATTTATTATGATTCTGAAGAATGGTGAAGGTTTTGAAGGCATGGATTTAAATGATTTTATAACTAAGCTGAAAGAGCATGAACAGGAGGAGCAAAATCTAGACAGATTGAGCAGTTATGTTCAAAATCCCTCTCTATACTGCTCTGGACCTATTGCTTCTCCAGCCACTTCATCAAATGCTCCATTGAGACAGCTTTTACCTCTAATGTCAGTGCCTCAAACAAGTCTGTCCCTGAAACTTCAAATGGACCACCATATTCTGCTCCTTCAAGCAAAAAGTCTAGGCCATCGTTAAACACATAACACTTCAAGCATGGTAGTACTAAAGAAGTAAAGGAGCATATGGGGATGCTTAGTGCTTTGGTCTCTTCCTATGATGATCTGCTGAAGGGTAAAATTGGAAATGCTTACTTGAGTCAGGAAGATTATGACCAGATAGATAATGATGAGATGGAAAGACAGGACATTCTATGGTCCTATGCTAATCTGGTAAGGAGAGCCAAGGAACTAGTGAAGAGAACCGGGATAGAGCTGACAACAACCAAAGATACCAAGTTGGGTTTTGATAAATCAGCTGTCACGTGCTACAACTGTGGTGAAAAGGGTCATTTTGCTAGAGAGTGTGACAAACCAAAGAACTCAGGACCTAAGTATCCTTTCCGTACATCTCAAAAGAAAGCTGAAACATCTCCTGAGAGTTCAACCAAGGCAATGACAGTTGTTCAAAAAGATGAGGGGATTGATTGGTCTGTGCATTTTAAAGATGATGATGCTTTTGAAGTTGCAGAGACCAACTTGGCTAGTGTTCAGGAGCTGAATGATGAGTCACAATCTGAAACAGATAGTGTCAAAGAAGCTGATGATGAATTTTTTGCCAGTAAGGAAGAATCCGTAAGGCCTACTGATGAGCACAATAACAAACCAGCCTCGGTGCCAGCTGCCGGACCAACGCCAGTGACTGTTCAATCTCAATAAGAAGATCCTAAGGCGTGCATGACTGGACAAGCTGACTTAAAGGTAAGTAACTTTTCTGGCCTTCCCTGTGCTTCGTGCAATGATTATGTACAAAACATAGTATCTCTGAAATCTCAAGTTGCTAAGCTTACCTCTAAACTGCATGAGAACACAATTATTAAAGGAAGAGAAAAGACTTTAAAAGACAAAATTGAAAGTCAAAATAGGCAGATTAGAGAACTAGAGGCAGCTTTGTTAAATAAGTTGGATGCTATAGTTTTTTACATCAATCAAATAGACACTCTGAAACGGGATCTTGCTAGCTCTAAGGTAGATTATGAAACTCTAAACCAGAAACTTAAAAGTTATTCAACTTCATCTTACCTATTTGAGCACATAATCGACCGAAGACCTCAAGGTTCCGATTTAGAAAAGGACAAAAAGCAGTATACTAAATGTCCACCACCAGTGTTAAATCAACTGGTGAAAACAGATGTCTTCTCTGAAGCTGACTCACTTCCTCCTAAGGTTGATGAATCTTCTGCTTCAACCTCAAAACCTGATTTAAAAATGAAGGGGGTAGTTAGTGAGCCTCAGATGAAAGAGGTTAAACAAGAAGAAATGCCTAAACCTGGAATGAGAAAACTTTTAGGCAATTCCACTGGACAAGGCACTCTAATGCAAAATGTCCAAGCAGCACTCAGAACAATAGGGAAGGAGGGTGCAAAGTCTCCTGCAACCCGTCCTTATGAGGAAGTTAAAATCCTACCCAAACAACGTGGTCTAGGAGTTGAGCCAAAATGTCCAGTTGATCAGAAAGTGCCACATAATCCTGCAAAACACCAGTCAAACAGGATTTGCTATGTTTGTAGGAGACCTGGTCACCTCAGTTATGAGTGTGATCAGCAACAACAGAGCTGCAATGGGAAAGTTGATTCTTTTTCTGAAAATTTTCAAAGGAACAAAATGTTTAGTCAAAATAATCAAAGATCAACTCAACCTATTCAGATCAAGAGGACTGTTGGGGAAACATTTGTTAAACCCAAAAGTCCCGAGGTTTGTAAAAAAGGGAAATAGCCACTCCATAAGGTGATTAATGCTTCTAGTGTTTATCACAAGGCTTCTCCCCGTCAAGACTTAAAATGGACCAATAAACCCGAATCTAAAATGTCAAATAGTTCAGATACCAATGCAAACTTCAAAGCTACTGGTATTTGGATTAACATGCCAATTGTTGGAGAAGATGGGAAACCCATGACCATTCGTGCTTGGGTTCCTAATGCTAACTAACTTTTTACTCTTTGTGCAGACTTCAAAACCAAGTGTGAGGTCGTCTCTGATGATGCACCTTAATGCACTTCTCGTCTCTGTGCCTGTGTGTCTATGTTCTGTGTGTTTATTTTCTGTGTCTGTGTGTCTCTGTTCTTGGTATTTACTTTCTTTTCGTATTTTAGGGGGAGATAGGTGCAACATAGAAAATACAAAAAAAATCTGAAAAACATAGAAAATACAAAAAAAAAAAAACAGAAAAACATAGAAAATACAAAAAAATCAGAAAAACATAGAAAATACAAAAAAAAATCAAAAAAACATAATGAGAAGTTGATCCAACTCAAATGGAAAATGATGGTACACTGGCTTTCAATACAAAGTATGTCTAGTAAAATTAGGACTGAAGGCATGTACATATTCTTGAGAAAACTGTCTGAAAATTTGAGTCAAATCAGATAAGAAACAGATGGCGTGTAAGACATATGATGAGAGTCTAGGCTGATAAGTGGTTATGCATGTGAAAATCCATCAAAGATTCAAACTATCGAGACATTCCAAGTCTACAAGTCAATAACAATTGAGACTAACTTAGTCTGGTGCACACACCTGTTACCATGCCAAATGTGTTAGATGACAATGAGCAAAATGTAAAAAGAGGGTGAAAAATTGACCCCAATCTGAGATGTCAAAAGAAATAGATACATTGATCGATTAGTGTTGAATTGTCAAAGAGCATAAAATGCAGTGACAAAAGCTCAACAGGGTGAAAAATTGACCCCAATCTGAGATGTCAAAAGAAATAGATACATTGATCTATTAGTGTTGAATTGTCAAAGAGCATAAAATGTAGTGACAAAAGCTCAACAGAAATTATCAAAAGAGGTGAAAAATTGACCTCCATGTCAAAGAGCATAACATGCGTTGACAAAATCACAAAGCACATAAGCATGGTGGTTAGGTATTCAAGTTGTGCAACCTAATGAGTGAGTCAAAACACTGTGAGATTTTAAAAGAGATAGTCTTAACCATGTACTCAGTTCTGGATAATCAGAAAATGTTGAAATTAAATCTGTCATTATCTGAGGAAAGTTAGATTGACAGACAGAAATTAAGGGAGTGTGTTTGTGCCTAAGGTTTTGAAATGAATGATAACTAAGTATAGATATGCTGGTACTGATTCCATCTTGGAACTTTCTCACAAAAAGATTTAATTTCAGCAATTTATTTTTTTGCAAGGTTTCTTTTCAGTTATTTTTTTATTTCTGTTCCTTAGTTTAGAGTGTAATTCGTTGAATCTAGATCTCCCTGAAATTAGTTTGTGAATAGTCTGCTTTCTGTTTTTTATTCAGAAAAATACAAAAAGATTTTTGGTGTATTCTAGTTTCTTTTAGTGTGTTTTTATGTTATTCTTAAGGTTTTCTCTTTTCGGTTTGATGTGCTTAAATGTTTATTAGTAACCTTGAAGTTACTGACTGTTTATTGCTGAGTGCAGTACTAAAAGTATCAAGGTTCACATATGAGGATTTCATCGCGTGCGTAATGGAGCCACTACGCACGGTTTACAGTGTGCGTAGTGCAGGTATGATTCTGAGCATTTTGCTGACAGAACTAGGTCTTAGGGGGAGTTTGTTAGTGCATGAATGTAAATCCCTAGTTCTGGTCAATCAGATATGTAATTACCTACTTAGAATGATAATACAAAGGATTTTTGACTTATGGTTACATGTTTATTCATTCTAAGTGTTTACTTATGTGTATCTTAAGCTTACAAGTATTTAATCATGTGTTGATGTGTACCTGGAAGGTTAAGTATAAAGTTTACATCATCACGTGCGTGATGAAGGTCACTACGTACGTAGTGGTGCTCATTACGTGCGTAGTGAGATTGGATAATTATAATTAACTAATTACTATTAAAATTGTCTAGTACGTACGTAATATATATACACTACGTGCGCAGTGCAATGCATCACGTGCGTAGTGGACGTAATTTAAGGAAATATATTAAAGTGAGGGTGTAATATGTAATTATACCAAAGTTGGGGAAATGCTATATAAAGGCATTTCCCCCACATTTCAATATAAGCTTTGCATTTTATAACATATCTTGTGTTTGTGTTTCTCTACATTACTCTCGGCTCTCTCTCTCTAACTGAACACACACACAAACACACACTAGAAGAACTATCTTCTAAGCATTGCTTCATCCGTATTGTATTACGGGACCATCAATTGGTATCAGAGCCAAACTTGTTTTTGGCTCGTGATTGTTCAAAAGAAGACAACAAAATCTCGAAGTGTTCAAGCTTCTAAGAAGAAAAAGCTCTCGGTTGTGCAAAGGTTCAAGAACGTCAGTTTTATTCAAGATAAACTCAAGCTCAAACGACTTTTAAAGGTAGAACTCATTAAAGGATTGATTCGCACTCGATTAACCATCAAAACTAAGTTCTTATTCTGCTTGTTTTCAAGGACACCTAATCGCATTCGATTGACCTGTATTCGAATTTGATAAGACAAATCCCAATCAAGTTATTCCTTATACTTGGACAAGTGATTGACTCTTTGGACTTGAATTAAAGAACTCTAAGACGTTTGGACTTAATCAAACAATCTAATTCATAATTGAATTTAATTTAAATCAGATTTAATTCAAAGGTGAATTACATTACTTAAAATCTATCTAGTTCAAGGTTGAATTTAATCTTTTAAGATCTAATTCAAAATTGAAATTCACAAGACTTAGTTCGTTAATCAATCATTCAAATCACTTTAAAATCAGGACAAGTTTTTCGAACAATCAAACCATCTTACAAGTAAACGATCATTTCTCACAAACATCACTAATCATGTCAAGTACAAATGAAATGATGTCCATTGGCACCGACACAAAACCTCCTGTTTTGTTTCGGGGGGAATACAATGTCTGGAAAGGAAGGTTCATGGACTTCCTCGAGCACAATGACCTCTTCAGTGACAAGATGATTGAATGCATCAACAAAGGAAACACCAAATTCACGAAGGTAGTTGAAGCAGATCCAGATAACAACCCTGGCATTCCCAGACATGAAAGAGAGAAGACTCATGATGAGATGACCAATACAGAAAGAGAAACAAAGAAAGCAGAGGAACTGGCCAAGTACTACCTCAAGCAGGGCCTCTCATCTGAAATCTATCTCAAAATCGATAGCTTGGGCACAGCCAAGGAAATCTGGGATGAGATCAAGAAACAACTTCAGGGCACTGAGCAAGGAGAATACATCAAACGAACTCAGCTAGTCAACAGCTATCATGACTTCAAGGCTCGAGAAAAAGAACTGCTCTCTGAAACATATGGGAGATTCTGCAAGCTGCAAAATGAAATGAGATCTAATCAAATTGTCAGAACTGATCTTGATTTGAACTGTGTTTTTCTGAATTCATTAGGTTCTGAGTGGAAAGGCTATGCCAGACTTTACAAACTGATTAATAAAGATCTTACATCAGTCACCTTCCACAACATCTTCGAAGATCTCAATCAGTATCAAGATGAAATCTTGCAATCTCTCCCTAAAGAACCAGTTGCTGACCCTCTTGCCTTGGTGGTGGCTGACAGAATCCATAAGGAAACATCATCAAGATCCTTGAAACTTAAACAAGTGGTTCTCAGTGATTCTGATCATGATAATGATGATGATGATTCAATCGAAGCAGCATTTCAAGCTCTCACAGTGGCCAACAAGAACTTCATGAACCGTTTCAGCAAGACTAACAATAGACAACGATTCACATCAGGTTCAAGGAGACCCGAAAGAGCTTCTGCTGTTGACAAGCCAAGGTACCAGAGGGATGAGAAGAAGGAAGAAAAGAAGGTTGATTTCAAATGCTATAACTGCGGGAGGTCAGGACATCTGATTAGAAACTGCCCAATGAAAAAGACAAAAGACGCAGAGTACTATCGGCAGAAGTACCGCCTGTCTAAACAAAAACAGGCTGGGAACGTGCTGCTAGTTGAGGAGGATCAGTTCCTTGATGATACAGGATCAGACAGTGATCTGGATGGTGAAGATCACGCTCAATTCTGTCTGATGGCTCACAATTGTGAAGAAGGTAGAGAGGATGATGACGGAGATAATCTCTCCGAGTCAGATGAGGAAAGCTTGGACAGTGGAAAGGTATCTTCTAACTCTAACTTTAATATGGGTATTAATCATAAACACATTCAAACCCTATTAAATCGCATAAAAGAGTTAGAATGTCAGGCACTAGATTTAATCACAAGAAATCAAGTTCTAGAAGATGTTTCACACACACAAAAATTGGAGGCACAAACAATAATTAAGAAGTTAGATAACAACTTAATCAGCCTTAGGAACCAATTAGCTGCAAAAGAATCTGAGCTTTTAGAATTAACCAGTAGGACTAATAACACCATATTAGATCTCAAAGCAGAATGTAAGTGTGCTGAAAAGGATTCAGAAATTCTCAAAAATGAACTTAGGAAAGAACGAAGTACTCTTTACTCTAGAATCAATGAACTTGAATACCTTCTGTCCAAACGTGATCAAAGTGAACATACCATCTCTCAATACAAAGAAAAGGAACGTCCTTTCTTCAGATGGAATTTCGATGGGCTTGGCTTCAAATTGAAAAGGATTACGTCCAAACAATTATATAATGCTGATCTGTTTGGGTTAGGACTTACCAAAAGGATGGTCTTTGTTGGCCAAGAAAAGAGACAAATAGAGGAAGATTTCAAACGAACTCTTAATGTCAAAACTGAAATTCCATTTGATTATTCTAATTTGAATGACTCATACCTTGCCAATCTCTCTTCCTCGTCCGATTCTGATGTTTCATCGTCTGTCTATTCTGATGAAGAACTCTACTCCCCTGTTTCACCAAAGCCCACTGTTGAATACATTCCTCACAAAGAATTACAAGACAGATTCAACACCATGCAGGAATTTTGTTTTACCCAAGTCATTCAACAGGACCTCGCCAAAGCCATTCAAAATGATTTAAAACCTCCTACCTCTAAGACATTCCCTTCAATGCATGAAATCATCACCTGTCAACAAATTCCCAACATGTCATTTGTACATGATGGAAAGATCATTGATAAACTGTGTAGGAAACAGTTTGTTTTGAAAGAAAGAATCAAAGCCCTCCAAGTAAAGATGGAAACTCCAATAGTTCCCTTTACCTTCTCACTTTTTGGTTCAGATATGGATGATCTAACTCATGCAAACACCAAGGGTACATATTGCATAACTTCTATAAAATCTGTTAATAAACCTGACTTAACAAATCTTAAGCTTAAACAAATTTACAAACCAAAGCAACAATCCACTCCTAATCCCAATTCTCGTGTGCACATAGAAGTACCTGAATCATCACAAGCTGCAGCCAGTCGACCACGACTTCATTCTAATCTTTTATCCTCTGCTGCAGATGTGAAGAAGGCTGAAAATAAGAAGTTTGAAATAAATACATCATGGAAAAGAGCTATTCCTAGATCCACTAGGAGGTGTTCAAATTTGAAACCTGTCTGTGAAAACTTTTTGATGTTTGATTCTGTTTGTAATCATTCCAGTTCACAAGGCAAAATTGCTTCTACCATGTTTTGTATAAGTGATGGTTGTACTCATGGACACTGTGAATTTAATTGTTGCTATGATCAATTGAGAAAGACTTTAGGTGTTAAACCATGTGTTGATTGGACTGATTTTTATGCTAATCAAATCTGTGTTCCATTGTTAAATTCAAAAGGCTACGTCATTAATCAATGGATCACCACTCCTCAATCACATGCTCTTAAACGCTTAAACAAATCCAACCGATTACTCACGATCAAGGAACTGGAAGTCTACAGACGGCAGGACTATGAAGCATTTAAAAGGGCTTGGATTGCACAGGAAAAACACTTGCATTCTCAAAAGCGTTCTCGCAATTCCCCTTCCAAAATCTCAAAATTTTTGAAACCCAAGTCATCATCCATTCAACGAGTGGCAAAACCTGCTAATCGCAGTGTTCCATTTCCGCGACAGCAAGTTGATGCACCGAGGCCACAAAGAATTCTTAAGAATTCCTCTCAACCATGGATTCGCAAATATAACGCTTCCGCAACTCTACCGAATCCGAAACCTCCGATTCCATCAACTGTCAAACCAACAGTGGTGCAGAAACTTTCCTCTCAGCAAATTTCTTCCAAATCTATTCCTTCACGTCCAAAGCTTAAGTCCATTTGGGTACCGAAGAATAGATCATTAGAAGTTTCATCATCATCAAAACCAACAGTTGTTACTCAACCCAACTTAGAGACTAACAGTCAAGGACCCATATCTAAATGGGGACCTAAACGTGATTTATTCTCTTTTTGCAGGTGCCTCCTTTGTGGTACCATGACTCCGGCTGTACCAAACATATGACCGGCAACAAAAGTCTTCTCAAGAATTATGTTCCTAAGTACTCCGGGAATGTACGTTTTGGGAATGATAATGTTGCACCAATTTTGGGGTACGGGGACATTGAGAAGAAGCACATCAAGATCAAGAAAGTCTCATATGTTGAAGGGCTAGGTCATAACTTGTTCAGCATTGGACAATTTTGTGATAAAGACCTAGAGGTTGTATTTAAAAAGAACAAATGTTCAGTTTTAACTGAAAATGGAGATGAGTTGCTTGCAGGTTCCAGAAATTCTAACCTGTATTCCATTGACTTGGAAAAATATGACTCTCCTACCTCTGTGTGTCTACTGTCTGAAGCATCTACTGATTTGACTTGGCAATGGCACAGAAAACTCTCTCATCTGAACTTTCAAAATATTAACAAATTAGTCACTGGTGACTTGGTGAGAGGCATTCCCAAGTTAAGATTCAAGAAGGATCATCTGTGTGCAGATTGTGAAAAGGGGAAGATGAAGAAGGCCTCACACAAATCAAAGCAAGCATTCAACTCAACCAAGCCTTTGGATCTCCTGCACATGGATCTCTGCGGTCCAATGAGAATACAGTCCAAACATGGGAAGAAGTATATCCTGGTCATGGTGGATGACTACTCACGGTATACTTGGGTCAAATTTCTGCGCTCTAAGGATGAAGCTACTCCAACGATCATCACTTTCCTTAAACAGCAGCAGAATAAATATGTTCAAAGTGTTGTCTCCATTCGAACAGACAATGGAACGGAATTCAAGAACAACACTCTGCAAAATTTCTGTGACCTAGTTGGGATCAACCATCAGTTCTCTGCAGCTTACACACCTCAACAAAATGGTGTTGTTGAAAGAAGAAACATAACTCTGGTTGAAGCTGCCCGAACAATGCTTTCTTACTCTGGGCTCCCTCCTTCCTTCTGGGCTGAAGCTATTAACACTGTCTGCTATACGCAGAATCGCTCTTTCATTAACAAACGTTTTAATAAAACTCCTTATGAACTGGCAAATGGCATTGTACCTAATATCAAATACTTTCATGTATTTGGTAATAGGTGTTTTGTCTTAAATGAAAAGGATAATCTAGGAAAATTTGCTCCGAAAGCTGATGAAACTATTTTCTTAGGTTATTCTACCGTCTAAAAAGCATATAGAGTTTTAAACACACGCACAAAGAGCATCATCGACAGTATCAATGTAACGTTTGATGATACATTGACTGTCTCTGGCTCCCCACCACAGTCCAACACTTTTGCTTCTGAACATACCAGTTCAGGACCAGTTCTTAACTCTAAAGAATCAGACATTCCCTCTACTTCTGATAATAATCTCGATTTCATGTTTGATTTCTTTAGATCTGACTCTTCCCCTATTTTGGCTAACAACAGGGATAATGCAGGTGCACAGATAAGCTACCCGATCACAGATACAACAATCACTGAAACGAATCCATTTTCTGAGAATTCTACATCTGCTTCTGTCACACAATCCCCTGTGACATAACCAATAGTTGATCAGGAGAACTCACCTGTGTTCGACTCCGATCCAAACTTCTCCAGAGAAATGGAAGAGGAAGCGCCACATATTCAAGATCTCATCCCTTCCTCCTCTAACTCGCATGAGCTAAAATGGATCCGACATCACTTTGAGGAGAATATCATTGGAGACCCCTCTGTTGGCATTCAAACAAGGTCAACCACAGCTAACGAGTGCCAATTTGCAGGTTTCTTAAGCATGATTGAACCTACAAAGACTTGTGAGGCACTGAATGATCTGGACTGGGTACTAGCTATGCAAGAAGAATTACACCAGTTTGCTCGTCTCAAAGTATGGAGATTAGTTCCTCTTCCATATGGCAAATCTGTGTCGGAACTAAATGGGTGTTCAAGAACAAACGGGATTCGGATGGAGTGGTCATTCGTAACAAAGCAAGGTTGGTTGCTAAGGGATACAATCAACATGAGGGTATCGACTATGATGAAACCTTTGCTCCTGTTGCTCGAATTGAAGCTATACGCTTATTTCTTGCATATGCAGCCTCCAGGAGCTTTCGAGTCTTCCAAATGGATGTCCAAACAGCTTTTCTAAACGGGGTACTCAAAGAAGAAGTCTACGTTTCACAACCTGAGGGCTTCATCAATTCTTCATACCCTAATCATGTTTATATTTTAGATAAGGCTCTGTACGGCTTAAAACAAGCTCCACGTGCATGGTACGATGTCTTATCTGAATATCTGATAGGGGAAGGCTACTCCAAAGGAAAGACAGACACCACTCTGTTCACAAAGACAAAAGGTAGGGACAAAATCCTTGTCCAAATTTATGTGGATGACATCATCTTTGGATCTACAAATCCAAAGAACAGTGAAGAGTTTGCACAGACAATGTCAAACAGGTTCCAAATGAGTATGATGGGTGAGATGTCGTTCTTTCTAGGACTTCAAGTTAAACAGTTGAGTCATGGCACTTTCATCTGCCAATCCAAGTACATTAAAGATCTTCTCACGAAGTATGATATGCTCAACTGCAACCCTATCTCAACTCCAATGGCGGCCAAATCACAACTATCGGCAGACCCTGATGGTTCTCCGGTGGATCTCAATATATACCGTGGGATGATTGGATCTTTACTCTATCTCACTGCAAGTCGTCCAGACATTATGTTCTCTACCTGTCTGTGTGCCAGATATCAGGCAGATCCCAAGGAGTCACATCTGTTGGCTGTTAAGCGAATTTCAGATATCTCAAAGGATCCATGGATCTTGGTCTGTGGTATCCCAAGGATTCCAATCTGGATCTTCATGCTTATTCAGATGCTGACTATGCCGGTTGCAAGATCGATAGGAAAAGTACCTCTGGTAGTGTACACTTTCTGGGAGATCGTCTAGTCTGCTGGGCTTCAAAGAAGCAAAACTGTGTTTCCACTTCTACTGCAGAGGCAGAGTATGTTGCTGCTGCAATGTGCTGTTCATAAAGTTTATGGATACGCACCCAGCTATCTGACTTTGGTCTCAGGTATGATAATATACCACTGTTATGTGACTCCCAGTCTGCCATTGCCATCTCCTGCAATCCGGTACATCACTCTAAAACCAAACATATCGATATCCGTTATCACTTCATAAAAGATAACGTAGAAAAAGGATTAATTGAGTTACAGTATGTTCCCACCGAGAATCAGCTTGCTGACTTGTTTACCAAACCTTTGGATGAAAGTCGTTTTACTGAACTGGTATCCAAGTTGGGCATGCTGAATTTGCAAATCTAACATACTGTTAACTTGTTTACTTTTCTTTTCTTTCTTTTTAGAGTTGGTGTTACACTGTGTGTTCAATGTACAGATGTCTACTGAAACTGCAAAGGGGGAGTTCTGAAGTCCTACACATGCTGCATATGTGTAGGGGGAGAAAAGTTAAATACACATGATGCCCATGTGCAGGGGGAGAAATTCAAAATTATCACACTCTCAAAGTTAACAGATGCAAAAGTCTAGGGGGAGTGTGTCAGACAAACATTCAAATCAACCATATCTGGAGAATTCAATTTTTCAAATATCAAAATTCAGATATCTTGATTTGTTCAGAAATTTTCCAAGTGTTGGTGTTGGTGTTGGGCTCTGTTTCAACCAATCACATAGAATCACTTGAAACCCAACAAAATAAAATTTTCAAGTACTGGTTCAATCGCATGGGAAGTCAATTGCATGCCTTAGAAAATGAAATGAATTCAGAGTCAATCGCATACAAGATGAATAGCATGATCCAACAAATGCGATTAAGGCCAAGGATAGGGTGATTCGCATGCAATTGACTAAGGTTGAATCGCATGCGATTCGGTTTAAGATAGTATTAATCGCACGCGATTAAGCTTACAGTATGAATCGAATGCGATTCGGTCATAGGCTGAATCGCACGCGATTGATTCAGATAGTGGGATTCGCACGCGATTCAGATGCACATGGTTCTAACACCCAAGCTGAATCGCATGCGATTAACACTCCACAGTGTGAATCGCATGCGATTGAGAAACTTCTATCAGCCGCATTTTTTTACCGTTGTAACAACCAATCAGGGCTCAACACGTGTCCTTTTTACACCGATATACGTTACCCAACGGTTACAATCTTCATTCACAAGCTTCAAACTTACGAAAAATTTTCCTAAGTGTTCTCTCGAGTTTGATATCTCTCACACACAAATCATCTCGTTACTCTGCCAAAATTTACCTTTTTAGATTCAAAATACTCATAATCACAAAGGTAACAACTTGTACGGTTTACTTTTTGGAAATTTTGAGTTAAAAATGAACTTTTTGGCCTTTGAACACCCGTATGCGAATGAAGGTTTCGGGACTTTAGATGGACTTTTGGGATATCAAACTAACTTGTTTGATCTATCCATGTTTGCGATGGGTTTCTAGAACACTTGGGGAACACTTTGATGTAAAAATCTTTCAAAAATCTCAAAAAGTGTTTTTCGTGTTCTTGGGGAGTATAAGCATACTCAAATGATTTGGTTTTTGGCCTAAAAAGAGGTGTTAGGGTGATTTTTGAGGCATGCTTCAGTACTACAAATGTGTTTATTATTGTTCATTTAATGAAATAAGATGTCAACAATAACTTTTCAACACATCAATTTGAGATCTTCACACTGAAGCCCTCCAGAGTTAGACAATTTTTCTGTCTAACACTTGACACTTGAAATTCTTGGGCCAATGCAATCTCCAATCTTATCATTGTCATTATGTCTTAATATTTCTTTCTATCTGTACAGATAAGATGGCACAAGCTATTCGTGACCCAGAGGAGATCATGCCTCAAGCTGAGTTCCTTAGCACCAGGACTCACCCAAATAACCACTATATTGACCTTACAAAATTCACGACCCCCACTCACCCCATTGTTACCGAAATTCTTAAAGTCCACCCTCTGAATCACCTCCTAACCTACAATCCTGCAACAACCGGCACACATGTCCCTGAACTTTATGTTCAACAATTCTGGCAGGCATGTGACGTACGAATCAATGAAAGAGGTCTAGAAGTTATCCATGCTGCGGTGGATGAGTTTGCTGTAGACATACCTGTTCACCGTCTACGTTCAATTTTCCGGTTACCAAGAGCCAATAGTAGACCCTCTGCATCGGATTTTGAGGAAATTCCCAATGAGGAAACATGTCTGGCAGCAATAAGACAGTTGGGCTATGCTGGAGAGCTCACAACTAAGAATCAATTCAAACGCACTGGTCTTCACCCAAAGTATAACATCTTTATGACCGTGCTGCAAAGGTGCCTCACCCCAAAACACTCGGGGTATGAGTTTCCAACGGAGAACCAGCTAAAAATCTTCGTTGCTGCTGCCACACATATGCATGTGGATTACGCATTCCTTCTCTTCCAGGACATAAAAGCTACCATGCAAAGGAAGAATTCCCAGAAGAAGAAGGAGGCCAAGCTGCTACCTTACCATCGCTTCCTTCCGATGATCATACAATATGTGATGGATAGGAATGCTGACATTCCACGACGGGCAGGTTTACCCTCTGTAACACCCAAACTCTTCCAATCAATTAAACCTGCTACTCCTACTAATATGCCCATTCCTAAACCATTCCCTGAGTCTCTGCTGGATCTGTGTGAGCAAAATGATGTAGTGAGAACATATAGGGAGAGTGTAGGGATACCCTCTATGGCTGTGCCAGAGCCGGCCATGCCTACCCAGGTGGGAGTAGCACCTGGTGAGGAGGTAGAAATTAGGATTCAGCCATCTGTGGGAGATGCTGAGAGGGATGTGATGAGGGAAAATCTTGAGAGGGGTGGTGAAGAAGGTGAAGGTGGTGTGAGTAGAGAGGGAGGAGACACATATGATCCAGCAACCGTTCAGGCAATTGTCCAATCTCTATCCCGATTCACCCGCACCCAAGCCGTACTAACCGAACTTGGTCTTGACGTATCTGAGTCATCCAGTTCTTCTCATGAAGGGTCTGCTTTCCTTCCTGGTAGTGCCCCTACCCCTGACACAGCTATATCACCATTGGGCACCCCAGAGCACCCTATTGACCAACCTACAGAAAGCACCCCTTCCTTCATGAAACTTACTGACCCACATACTACCTCTCCCGACCAGACTCACCCCGTTCAAACTACTCAGGTCATTCCACAACCTGGTGGTCTGGTCATTCCTTTGACTTCAACTGCCCAATCAACCACCATTCCTATCATTCGCAGGGCCATAGTTGCTCCTGAACATGACATTCCACTAACTTCGCCAAGTCATTCTTTATCTATTGAATCTGGTTCTGTCACTCCTGACTCTCTTATTCACCCTGATCAATATGTTGGGTATGGTGCTGGTAGCGGTGATGATGAAGATAGTTTTGTAGTTAGGAGTGCGAGTGATAGAGAGGAGGTGAGAAAAGAAAAAATGAGTGCTGAGGGTTCCCCAAACCTAGAAAGCCGGGAAGCCACATCTACTATGAGGCCTAGCACTGCTGAGCCTCATATTGAAGAAGTCGCGGTGATCCCACCCGTGCAAGTTTCTGCCCCACCAAGCCACTACGGTGTCTCTCAACAGACTCCGTCTTTATTGCACAGGGTTATAGCACATACACTGGGTCAACCCCAATTGGGTGTTGGACCTATTGAACAAAGAGGACCGTCTCCCTCGTCCTCGACTCCTTTTCGTGCACAATTTGATATGCCGCGGATCTCCGCTTATCTTGAACAACACAAAGTCACCATTGATGCACTAAGCTTGTTGGCTCGACAAGTCTTCTCAACTTCCATAGGTGGTACCTCTCAAGGTGCCATTCGAGGATTGGAAGGAAATCCTGCTGGAGCCTACATCCATGCTGCTCTAGTAGGTGGTTCTGCCTCTGTGGCAGGTACCTCAACCGGTAATCTGAGTGATTCCGGGTTTGTTACACGTGCAGATCTTCAACTTGCTATTCAACAAGCCGTGTCTCCAATCCGCCAACAACTGCAGGAGACAAATCAAAAGTTGGATCGGATTGAAAGGGCTTCCAGGGAACAGACTGAGCAGCTGTCACGTATTGAAGATCTTCTAGCAGCTCGTCTTCAAGCAACGGCTCCTCAATCTCAACCGGATGTCACTTCACTATCAGTCGACGCCTTAAAAAGCATCCTCTATGCTAAACTGATTGAACAAAGGCCAGACTCTGCTGATAATCAAGACCTTCTGAGTACTCTAAGAGCTGAACAACGTCCACAGGGAAGATAGATGGGGTGACTCGAGGTTTCTATACCTCTCTACAAAAGGTTACTGAGCGGCTGACAGTACTTGAACAAACCTGTCAGGCCCTGGCTCAGGGGTCAAAAAGGAGGCGGGATGATCAAGATCCTGATGATCGTCCCGAGTGGGAGAAAAGAAGAAGATATATCACAACCCCCTCCGCCGCAACTGTACCAGTACCATCATTGAGCAGATACTTATCTACAGGTACAGGTTCTGCTGGATCTGGAAGCCAGAAGGGTCAACAATATAGATCCGAATCATTAATGGCCGATGAAGTCTTTGAACTACAACAGAAAGAGAATGCTGACAAACAAATCGTACTCTATGTACCCCAGCAACAATCTGAACTGAGGCCGACAGAACTCGAAGAAGGAGAACTATCGTTCGATCAATCCCAGGCTGACAATGTTAATTGGTCTAGTGGCTCCGATTCTGAGATGGAAGAGCTGTATGGGTTACTAGGAAATTCACCCGTCAGGGATTTGGGAGAAGGTAGGGTCGATGAACAGGAGGAGGAAACTGATGACCCAGAAATGATAAGACTATTTGCCGGCATTGATGAATATGTCGAGGTTGCAACGCGCCCAGACTCACCTAGAATTGTAGACCGTTTTGATGACATTCCTAGTGATAGGGAACTTGCTCAAAGAAGGAAAGAAAGGTTAGCAATCTCTAGGAGAGAAGCAAGAAGGAAACCAAAGAAGACAAAGCCTCTCTTTGATGTTTCCAGGGTCCTTTGTGGGTTAAATTTTGAAGTTCACCAACAATTCTCTCCTCCTCCTGGTAGATTTCAAGAATCAGCTGCCGACATACTAGAAAGAAACAGACAAGCAGAGGCAGCTGAAAAGTTTAGAGCAGAATCAAAATGGCCCTTGCCTGAAAGCTTCACAGTCCCACCTGCTCCTCCAGTGCATCGTGGAGATCCTGGTCTTGATGTTGGGAATATGTTCACAAGGAATGCTGCAGAAAACCCGATATGGAAACCTTTCTTTGTCAACGCTGCCAATCTTGAAGAACGAATTCCTGAAATCTTCAGCAGTCAGTTGATAGAGGTTATCTCACCCGAGCTGAGAAACATGAACGATAAACAAAGAAGGAGATATGATCATATTCTCACTCGTTCACAAACCAAACCAGAAGATATCAAATCAGATTATCCCATAAGTGACCTTCTCAGTGTGTATACCGAAACCAACTTCAACATAAAATATGCCATCTTCTACGTCAAAAGAGCTAACAACCTCACATACTTTCTCACCGAAGCAGATTTGAGGTATGTAAACATTGAAGACATTAGCTTCTTATTCGACATCCTTTCCCAGAAAAAGGGGAAATGGCCTGATGAAGAATTTGGTAGAGTTGCGTTAATGAGGTACATGAGAAATCTTATGGAATTCTTTGAGGAACACGATATCCAGCTCGGGGCTGAGAACAACTATCGGAAAGTCAATCTTCTTAAGCCTAATCAGAATCATCCAGATCTAGAACAGCTTGAAGAGTTGACAGTAATCCATGACGGTCATCCAAACTTTAAAGGTTCTCGAGGTGTTATCTCCAAAAATACAAATGGCGAAAAGATTTTCATCAGACTAGACGACCTTAATGCATATTCTGACGGCACCTTGAAATTCCTTCATCATAAAATTCATCAAAAGGTTTGGGATAACCGAGCAGCTTACACAGATGAAGAACATTCCCAGGCATACAAGGCAATAGACAAAATAAGGAAAGCATTGGCCAGCAGGAGGGAAATCAGAAAATGGAAAGTGGCCTTCGGCATTCGCAACAAATCAGCTTTCGAATAGATTTCAATGTATTTGTTTGTTGTGAATGATTACACACCTCACTTAGGGGGAGATTGTTAGATATATTAAAGTGAGGGTGTAATATGTAATTATACCAAAGTTCGGGAAATGCTATATAAAGGCATTTCCCCCACATTTCAATATAAGCTTTGCATTTTACAACATATCTTGTGTTTGTGTTTCTCTACATTACTCTCGGCTCTCTCTCTCTAACTGAACACACACACAAACACACACTAGAAGAACTATCTTCTAAGCATTGCTTCATCCATATTGTATTACGGGACCATCAGTGTTTAACTCAAATACCACGTTTTTGTACGTATAAATAGTATTTTAACCGCGTATTATCTAGGAAAATCACGCATAGTCACTAGTAATCCTTCGAAACCGTACGAAAACCTTCATTAACGTCGACTAAGTGTTGATTTCGCATCCAAGGGCAGTCATTAAGCATTCTGTGTGAGTTCTTAGTGATTTTCTTAGCAATCTTTGTGTGTTCATCGTGATCTCTGTGTGCCGGACACCTAAGCAGATCTTGAATCCTTAGGAGGTTTGGGAAATAGATATTACAGACTATTTCTCATCCTAGATCAGTCCTAGCATTAGGGTGTTAGTTTAGAACCCCCTCGGTCCTACACTTTGTTTGATGAATGAAAATTCTATCAACCTCTTGTTTAATTTGAAGACCTAGAAAATAGTTTAATTCACCCATCATACTCATTTGATAGTTATCAGACATGAGTTTGGAAAACTTTTTGCAAAGATCAACATTTGTAGACCCAAATATTATATCATCTACATAAATCTGTACAAGAATCACATCACCCTTGAATTTTCTTATAAACAAAGTGCTATATATGCTTCCTCTTATAAATCCTTTATTGGTCAAAAAAGAAGAGAGGGTATCATACCAGGCTCTTGGAGCTTGCTTCAGACCATACAAAGCTTTGTTCAAGAAGTATACATGATTTGGTTTGCTTGTATCCTCAAAACCTGGAGGTTGTTTGACATACACCTCTTATTTCAATTCACCATTGAGGAAGGCACTCTTAACATCCATTTGGAATACTTTGAAGTCTTTGAAGGCAGCATAAGCAAGAAATAGTCTTATTGCTTCAAGTCTTGCAACAGGGGCAAAGGTTTCATCATAATCAATACCTTCTTCTTGACAATACCCCTGAGCAACTAATCTTGCCTTGTTTCTGATGATCCGCCCTTGTTCATCCATCTTGTTTCTGAACACCCACTTAGTGCCAATGATGGATTTGTCCTTTGGTCTTTGCACCAAAGTCCATACATTGTTTCTTGTGAATTCAGCCAATTCTTCTTGCATGGCATTTATCCAGTGAGGATCAGTTATAGCTTCATCTACCTTCTTTGGTTCAATCATAGAAACAAAACCTGTATATAAACAGAAGTTACAAGCTTTTGATCTTGTTAGTACAGGTGCTTCTATGTTACCTATGACCTGATCAATTGGATGATTTCTGAGGTCCTTGTAGGCATTTTGGATTCTGGGAGTTGAAATTCTTTGGTTTGGATAAGATGATGAGACTTCTGGTTGATCAGCTGAAAGAATTTCTTGATTACAATCTGATGAGACTTCTACTGATAAGGGAATGTTAGATATGGAATTAGAGTCCATTGATGTTGAATCATGATTCCCTTCATGTAGTAAAAGTGTGGGTTGGTTTAGGATAGAATGAGCAGAGGTGTTTTGTACATTCGGAACAGGTTCATCTAAGTCATCTATGTCAGCTGATGAGATTGGATCAGCTGATGGGAGTGGATCAGCTGATACTGGAGTGTTGTCTTCAGTACGCAGCAAATCATTAAATTCCTTATCTGTAGATGGATTAGTAGAACAGGAAGCAACAAAGTCATTTTCATTAAAACTTACATTGATTGATTCTTCTATGACCTTTGTTCTGAGGTTGTAGATTCTGTAAGCTTTGGAAATCACAGAATATCCAATGAACACACCTTCATCAGCTTTTGGTGCAAATTTTTGCAATTGATCTTTCTGGTTCAGAATGAAACACTGACACCCAAAGATGTGTAGAAAGCTGATGTTGGGCTTCCTTCCCTTGAGCACTTCATAAGGAGTCTTGTTGTGCCTCTTTATTATAAGGGATCTGTTCTGAGTAAAACATGCACAGCTGACAGCTTCAGCCCAGAAGTTGAATCCTAACCCACTCTCACACAGCATGGTTCTTGCAGCTTCAATCAAAGTTCTGTTTCTTCTTTCAGCTACACCGTTCTGTTGTGGAGTTCTTGGAGGAGAGAAGTTTTGAGATATTCCTTTCTCATCACAGAAACCTTCAAGAGTTTGATTTCTAAATTCAGTTCCATGATCACTTCTAAGCATCCTTACCAGATTGCCATTGAGTACTTCCATCTTTCTAATAAAGCTTATAATCTCTTCAGCAGCCTCACTCTTTGCTTTTAGGAAGATGACCCAAGTGTATCTTGAGAATTCATCAACCATCACCAATGCATACTTACTTCCACCAATACTAGCAGTAGCAACAGGACCAAATAGATCCATGTGCAACATGTAGAAAGGTTCAGTAATGGAGAAGGCTTGCTTAGATGGAAACGAAGTCTTGTGCTGCTTTCCCTTCTCACAGGAAGAGCAAGGTTTAGGCTTAACATACTTCAGTGAAGGTAGTCCTGACACTAGTTCACCCTTGCTCAACTTGTTAATGTTTTTGAAGTTTAAATGGGAAAGCCTTTTGTGCCATAACCAATTTGTGTCAGTTACAGACTTGGTATACAAACAGGTTAACTTGGATGGATCACCAGAGGACATATCAAGAGTATATACATCCTTGGTTCTCTTTGCACAAATTATTGTTTTACCTTCTTGATATAAAATGGAACCACCTGTCTTTGTAAAGAGGACTTTATGATCACCATCACATAACTGACTTATGCTGATGAGATTATACTTAAGTCCTTTAATATATGATACCTTGGATAAGGTTAGGTTCCCATTATGAAGTTCTCCGTAGCCTTTTGTTTGCCCACAATTGTTATCACCAAAGGTTACTCTTGGACTTTTTTCCTTCTTGTAGTTACTAAGCAAG
The DNA here is from genome assembly GCA_947179395.2 of Pulicaria dysenterica. NCBI lineage: Eukaryota > Viridiplantae > Streptophyta > Magnoliopsida > Asterales > Asteraceae > Pulicaria > Pulicaria dysenterica. The sequence goes on from OX359291.1 coordinate 21,228,670, forward strand.
GCTTTACAACCTGTCATGGTCCTTGAACATCCACTGTCAAGATACCATGTGTTCAGACCCTGCATAGATGTGATTGAAAGAAGGTTAGTGACATCTGGGCATCCACATTTAAGTGGACCCCTGTGGATTGCACCTAGCCATCCACTTTATATTAGGTTGTTTATGAATGAGAGAAACAACTGTGTTATCATAATCAGTCCGCTGTCTTGAGTTACCTTCTAGAGAACAATTACCTGCCTTATGTTCTTTGCTCCCACATTTATAACATTTTTGATTTTTGGAGATTTTAACATGTTTTGGTAGTTGACTAAGAGATGTCTTAACTGTTTTCTGATGACTATGGGTCATCAGCTGACAGATTTCACCATTCAGCTGTTGCAGCTGATTCTGTAAACTAATAAGGTCTTTGTTTACAGTCACCTTAGGTTGACCCTTAGTTAAAATGAGTTTTTGATCAACTTTAGGTGTGGTAGACTTAGACTCTTTGTAAACAAAATGTCATTTTCCCTTAGTTTCTCCTATTAAAAGAGTTTGAAGTGATGTTTGATCAGCTAAACAAACAGAAGATGATCCATGATCAGCTGACATGCTATCAGCTGAGCAGTTATCATCTACTTTTCGATCAGCTGATGTAACATCATTAGCTAAAGAATTTTCAGTCAGCTGAGTTCCTAAATTTAATGTATCAGTTTTCAAGGTTTGACAACAGAATGTCTCTTTGGTATCAACAAATGATTCCATTCCTTTACTTACTTCCTTTACACTTAAATTTTCAGTGCTTTTGCTTTCTGTTAAGACAATAGAACTTGAACCAACTTTTGAAGAGGTTGAGTCTTTCAGCTGAGTACTTTTACTTTTGACAAATCTGTTAGTGATAATACTTTTTCCTTTTACGATCTTTTGTAAAGTAAGAGGTAAAATGCTAAGATGTTCAACACATGAACAAGTTTGTTATACTGAAAGTAAAATGCTAACTCTTCTAATTCTAAACAAATGAGATTTCAGTATTCAACTATCTATTCACATACTTAGCATGTTCACATAAGCAACGTGTGTCCGGGTTGATGAAGAGAGAAGGAGACAAAGGTACTCGGTTTAATAATATTATAATAGATAAAGTTAGTGGGTGAAAAGTAAGTTAACTTTATACACAAAGTGTGTAAAGTGAACATACTTTTCAGTAATGAGTACACCCACTATCTATTATTATATTATTAAAGTACTACCTTTATATCTTGGAAAAGTAACATTATCCTTCCATGCTTGTGATTTAATCGACACCATGCTTTCTGAAGATTTGACTTTACCAAGTATGGAGTTGCCAGCCATACTTAACATCATATCTTCGAGATCTTCTTTTCAAGAGTATCTTTCTCCTTTTCCAGGGGATAAAGATCTATCCTTTTTGTATCTTTGCAGATCCAAAAAGTGCTAAGTACTTTTACAAAAGAAAGATCTAAGGCATAATAAGAACAACACATGTTCTGCCTTTGACTTAAAGAAAATATTACATAGAAAAGCTATTAACTGAGATATACAATAAAGACTCAGCTAACGGACACTGAACTGCAATTGTAATTTTGCTCAGCTAAGGATAAGTGTGAAAGACTCAGTTGACTAGATTTGCTCAGCTGATTAATTTGCTCAGCTGATAATACAAACCAACGTGCAGCTAGTAAACTGATCAAACTAAACTGTCAGCTGTTCCCAAGGGCTCAGCTAGTCATTTTAAGTAGTGTCAGCTTATGAGGAAAATGTTATAATTATCATTTTTTTTATGACGAAAATGACGAAAATGATGAAAACTGGTAGCTATTATGGATATGAAGGTGATGGACGAAAATGATGAAACTGATAGATGTTACTCTCTTCCAACAGCCGAAAATGATAATTTTTGTAATTTTCATCATTTTCGTAAAAAAAATGGTGAACAAGGGTTCGAAAATGATGAAAACTGGTAGGTGTTACTCTCTTGAAGGTGACGGACGGAAATGATGAAACTGGTAGGTGTTACTCTCTTCCAACAGCCGAAAATGATAATTTTCGTCATTTTCATCATTTTCATCATTTCGTCATTTTCGTCAAAAAATTTTCCCGAGAAATATAGGAAGAGTGGTCTCGTTTGAAAGAGGATTAAAAAATGAGTATATTGATATAATTTTTTTTGCTTAAATTCAAAAAAGTAAAATAGTTATGATCATTTAAAGATTTAAATGGTAAAATAAAAAATAAAAAAAAATGAAATTGGGAATGGCTGTAAGGATGCGCGTGAGTTTATTCAAATTGTTTAATATCTATTTTGCCCTTTTAAATGGTGACTGAGATTGAGCCTTAGGGGTCTTTGTTTAAGAGGGGGGCTTTGTTGATCCATACCCTATATATATATATATATAGGTAAAAGTTCAAACGAGAACTGTTTTTCGAGAACCGAGAGAACCAATCTGAGCCATTCAATTTCCCCTCCTTCAATGTCATTGCTCACCCATAAATTCATCACATGCACCATGCCACACTTGATCCCCCACGCTCCATATCCATGAATTCCACGTTATCAAATGAACGGCTAAGATTGGTTCTCGCAATTCTTGTACGAAAAATAGTTCTCGTTTGAACCGTCCCCTATATATATATATATATATATTTATATATATATATATATATAAATATATATATATATATATATATATATATAGATCATGATATAACCAAGAACGAGTAGGATAGATGATGTTATAATACCTTATCTTACCTAGGGTTGCTCAAGTTGATCCACCCGTAATGAGGCATAACGAGATCCCGCTAGAAAGGTTCTTGCAATCAACTTACCCGAACACGAACTTGTATCCGTAGCCGACCAAAAACCAAGTTTCGGTTTTTCCTTTGGTGTTCTTGGCCGAAGGTTATGAGGGAGAGGAGATGACAGTGTTTTTCTTATTCTAAAACTTTAAAATGATTTACCTTAATTCTTCATCTAATCTCCTATTTATAAGAATAAGAATTATGATTAAATTATGAAACCGTTAGAATGTTTTCTTATCTTGAATTAGTGTAACTTAATCACCATGTTATCTATTAAATAATAATAATAATAATAATAATAAATATAATATATATATATATATATATATATATATATATATATATATATATATATATATATATATATATATATGTTGGTCCCGAATGTATACTACAACAACAAATGTTTGTAGAAGGGGGGTTGAATACAAACTTTAGCAAATTAAAATTTAAGAGACACACGGTTTACTTTTATATAATTCTTATTGATGTTAATCAAGAATTACATCAACTAGATGCGGAAAATCTAAGTTCAATAAAATGTGACAACTAATTTTGTCTAACACATAGACAATGCTAATCTTAAACTAATGTCTAAGATGTTCAACACATGAACAAGTTTGTTACACTGAAAGTAAAATGCTAACTCTTCTAATTCTCAACTTATGAGATTTCAGTGCTTCTTCAACGCATACATAGCATGTTTCCATGCATGAGTATATATAAGCAAGGTGTGTCCGGGTTGATGAAGAGAGAAGGAGACAAAGGTATTCGGTTTAATAATATTATAATAGATAAAATTAGTGGGTGAAAAGTAAGTTAACTTTATACACAAAGTGTGTAAAGTGAACATACTTTTCAGTAATGAGTATACCCACTATCTATTATTATATTATTAAAGTACTACCTTTATATCTTGGAAAAGTAACCTTATCCTTCCATGCTTGTGCTTTAATCGACACCATGCTTTCTGAAGATTTGACTTTACCAAGTATGGAGTTGCCAGCCATACTTAACATCATATCTTCGAGATCATCTTTTCAAGAGTATCTTTCTCCTTTTCCAGGGGATAAAGATCTATCCTTTTTGTATCTTTGCAGATCCAAAAAGTGCTAAGTACTTTTACAAAAGAAAGATCTAAGGCATAATAAGAACAACACATGTTCTGCCTTTGACTTAAAGAAAATATTACATAGAAAAACTATTAACTGAGATATACAATAAAGACTCAGCTAACGGACACTGAACTGCAATTGTAATTTTGCTCAGCTAAGGATAAGTGTGAAAGACTCAGTTGACTAGATTTGCTCAGCTGATTAATTTGTTCAGCTGATAATACAAACCAACGTGCAGCTAGTAAACTGATCAAACTAAACTGTCAGCTGTTCCCAAGGGCTCAGCTAGTCATTTTAAGTAGTGTCAGCTTATGAGGAAAATGATATAATTATCATTTTTTTTATGACGAAAATGACGAAAATGATGAAAACTGGTAGCTATTATGGATATGAAGGTGATGGACGAAAATGATGAAACTGATAGATGTTACTCTCTTCCAACAGCCGAAAATGATAATTTTTGTAATTTTCATCATTTTCGTAAAAAAAATGGTGAACAAGGGTTCGAAAATGATGAAAACTGGTAGGTGTTACTCTCTTGAAGGTGACGGACGAAAATGATGAAACTGGTAGGTGTTACTCTCTTCCAACAGCCGAAAATGATAATTTTCGTCATTTTCATCATTTTCATCATTTCGTCATTTTCGTCAAAAAAATTTCCCGAGAAATATAGGAAGAGTGGTCTCGTTTGAAAGAGGATTAAAAAATGAGTATATTGATATAATTTTTTTTGCTTAAATTCAAAAAAGTAAAATAGTTATGATCATTTAAAGATTTAAATGGTAAAATAAAAAATAAAAAAAAATGAAATTGGGAATGGCTGTAAGGATGCGCGTGAGTTTATTCAAATTGTTTAATATCTATTTTGCCCTTTTAAATGGTGACTGAGATTGAGCCTTAGGGGTCTTTGTTTAAGAGGGGGGCTTTGTTGATCCATACCCTATATATATATACATATATATATATATATATATATATATATATATATATATATATATATATATATATAGGTAAAAGTTCAAACGAGAACTGTTTTTCGAGAACCGAGAGAACCAATCTGAGCCATTCAATTTCCCCTCCTTCAATGTCATTGCTCACCCATAAATTCATCACATGCACCATGCCACACTTGATCCCCCACGCTCCATATCCATGAATTCCACGTTATCAAATGAACGGCTAAGATTGGTTCTCGCAATTCTTGTACGAAAAATAGTTCTCGTTTGAACCGTCCCCTATATATATATATATATTATATATATATATATATATATATATATATATATATATATATATATATATATATATATATATATATATATATATATATATATATATATATATATATATATATATATATATATATAGATCATGATATAACCAAGAACGAGTAGGATAGATGATGTTATAATACCTTATCTTACCTAGGGTTGCTCAAGTTGATCCACCCGTAATGAGGCATAACGAGATCCCGCTAGAAAGGTTCTTGCAATCAACTTACCCGAACACGAACTTGTATCCGTAGCCGACCAAAAACCAAGTTTCGGTTTTTCCTTTGGTGTTCTTGGCCGAAGGTTATGAGGGAGAGGAGATGACAGTGTTTTTCTTATTCTAAAACTTTAAAATGATTTACCTTAATTCTTCATCTAATCTCCTATTTATAAGAATAAGAATTATGATTAAATTATGAAACCGTTAGAATGTTTTCTTATCTTGAATTAGTGTAACTTAATCACCATGTTATCTATTAAATAATAATTATAATAATAATAATAAATATAATATATACATATATATATATATATATATATATATATATATATGTTGGTCCCGAATGTATACTACAACAACAAATGTTTGTAGAAGGGGGGTTGAATACAAACTTTAGCAAATTAAAATTTAAGAGACACACGGTTTACTTTTATATAATTCTTATTGATGTTAATCAAGAATTACATCAACTAGATGCGGAAAATCTAAGTTCAATAAAATGTGACAACTAATTTTGTCTAACACATAGACAATGCTAATCTTAAACTAATGTCTAAGATGTTCAACACATGAACAAGTTTGTTACACTGAAAGTAAAATGCTAACTCTTCTAATTCTCAACTTATGAGATTTCAGTGCTTCTTCAACGCATACATAGCATGTTTCCATGCATGAGTATATATAAGCAAGGTGTGTCCGGGTTGATGAAGAGAGAAGGAGACAAAGGTATTCGGTTTAATAATATTATAATAGATAAAGTTAGTGGGTGAAAAGTAAGTTAACTTTATACACAAAGTGTGTAAAGTGAACATACTTTTCAGTAATGAGTATACCCACTATCTATTATTATATTATTAAAGTACTACCTTTATATCTTGGAAAAGTAACCTTATCCTTCCATGCTTGTGCTTTAATCGACACCATGCTTTCTGAAGATTTGACTTTACCAAGTATGGAGTTGCCAGCCATACTTAACATCATATCTTCGAGATCATCTTTTCAAGAGTATCTTTCTCCTTTTCCAGGGGATAAAGATCTATCCTTTTTGTATCTTTGCAGATCCAAAAAGTGCTAAGTACTTTTACAAAAGAAAGATCTAAGGCATAATAAGAACAACACATGTTCTGCCTTTGACTTAAAGAAAATATTACATAGAAAAACTATTAACTGAGATATACAATAAAGACTCAGCTAACGGACACTGAACTGCAATTGTAATTTTGCTCAGCTAAGGATAAGTGTGAAAGACTCAGTTGACTAGATTTGCTCAGCTGATTAATTTGCTCAGCTGATAATACAAACCAACGTGCAGCTAGTAAACTGATCAAACTAAACTGTCAGCTGTTCCCAAGGGCTCAGCTAGTCATTTTAAGTAGTGTCAGCTTATGAGGAAAATGATATAATTATCATTTTTTTATGACGAAAATGACGAAAATGATGAAAACTGGTAGCTATTATGGATATGAAGGTGATGGACGAAAATGATGAAACTGATAGATGTTACTCTCTTCCAACAGCCGAAAATGATAATTTTTGTAATTTTCATCATTTTCGTAAAAAAAATGGTGAACAAGGGTTCGAAAATGATGAAAACTGGTAGGTGTTACTCTCTTGAAGGTGACGGACGAAAATGATGAAACTGGTAGGTGTTACTCTCTTCCAACAGCCGAAAATGATAATTTTCGTCATTTTCATCATTTTCATCATTTCGTCATTTTCGTCAAAAAAATTTCCCGAGAAATATAGGAAGAGTGGTCTCGTTTGAAAGAGGATTAAAAAATGAGTATATTAATATAATTTTTTTTGCTTAAATTCAAAAAAGTAAAATAGTTATGATCATTTAAAGATTTAAATGGTAAAATAAAAAATAAAAAAAAATGAAATTGGGAATGGCTGTAAGGATGCGCGTGAGTTTATTCAAATTGTTTAATATCTATTTTGCCCTTTTAAATGGTGACTGAGATTGAGCCTTAGGGGTCTTTGTTTAAGAGGGGGGCTTTGTTGATCCATACCCTATATATATATATATATATATATATATATATATATATATATATATAGGTAAAAGTTCAAACGAGAACTGTTTTTCGAGAACCGAGAGAACCAATCTGAGCCATTCAATTTCCCCTCCTTCAATGTCATTGCTCACCCATAAATTCATCACATGCACCATGCCACACTTGATCCCCCACGCTCCATATCCATGAATTCCACGTTATCAAATGAACGGCTAAGATTGGTTCTCGCAATTCTTGTACGAAAAATAGTTCTCGTTTGAACCGTCCCCTATATATATATATATATTATATATATATATATATATATATATATATATATATATATATATATATATATATATATATATAGATCATGATATAACCAAGAACGAGTAGGATAGATGATGTTATAATACCTTATCTTACCTAGGGTTGCTCAAGTTGATCCACCCGTAATGAGGCATAACGAGATCCCGCTAGAAAGGTTCTTGCAATCAACTTACCCGAACACGAACTTGTATCCGTAGCCGACCAAAAACCAAGTTTCGGTTTTTCCTTTGGTGTTCTTGGCCGAAGGTTATGAGGGAGAGGAGATGACAGTGTTTTTCTTATTCTAAAACTTTAAAATGATTTACCTTAATTCTTCATCTAATCTCCTATTTATAAGAATAAGAATTATGATTAAATTATGAAACCGTTAGAATGTTTTCTTATCTTGAATTAGTGTAACTTAATCACCATGTTATCTATTAAATAATAATTATAATAATAATAATAAATATAATATATACATATATATATATATATATATATATATATATATATATATGTTGGTCCCGAATGTATACTACAACAACAAATGTTTGTAGAAGGGGGGTTGAATACAAACTTTAGCAAATTAAAATTTAAGAGACACACGGTTTACTTTTATATAATTCTTATTGATGTTAATCAAGAATTACATCAACTAGATGCGGAAAATCTAAGTTCAATAAAATGTGACAACTAATTTTGTCTAACACATAGACAATGCTAATCTTAAACTAATGTCTAAGATGTTCAACACATGAACAAGTTTGTTACACTGAAAGTAAAATGCTAACTCTTCTAATTCTCAACTTATGAGATTTCAGTGCTTCTTCAACGCATACATAGCATGTTTCCATGCATGAGTATATATAAGCAAGGTGTGTCCGGGTTGATGAAGAGAGAAGGAGACAAAGGTATTCGGTTTAATAATATTATAATAGATAAAGTTAGTGGGTGAAAAGTAAGTTAACTTTATACACAAAGTGTGTAAAGTGAACATACTTTTCAGTAATGAGTATACCCACTATCTATTATTATATTATTAAAGTACTACCTTTATATCTTGGAAAAGTAACCTTATCCTTCCATGCTTGTGCTTTAATCGACACCATGCTTTCTGAAGATTTGACTTTACCAAGTATGGAGTTGCCAGCCATACTTAACATCATATCTTCGAGATCATCTTTTCAAGAGTATCTTTCTCCTTTTCCAGGGGATAAAGATCTATCCTTTTTGTATCTTTGCAGATCCAAAAAGTGCTAAGTACTTTTACAAAAGAAAGATCTAAGGCATAATAAGAACAACACATGTTCTGCCTTTGACTTAAAGAAAATATTACATAGAAAAACTATTAACTGAGATATACAATAAAGACTCAGCTAACGGACACTGAACTGCAATTGTAATTTTGCTCAGCTAAGGATAAGTGTGAAAGACTCAGTTGACTAGATTTGCTCAGCTGATTAATTTGCTCAGCTGATAATACAAACCAACGTGCAGCTAGTAAACTGATCAAACTAAACTGTCAGCTGTTCCCAAGGGCTCAGCTAGTCATTTTAAGTAGTGTCAGCTTATGAGGAAAATGATATAATTATCATTTTTTTATGACGAAAATGACGAAAATGATGAAAACTGGTAGCTATTATGGATATGAAGGTGATGGACGAAAATGATGAAACTGATAGATGTTACTCTCTTCCAACAGCCGAAAATGATAATTTTTGTAATTTTCATCATTTTCGTAAAAAAAATGGTGAACAAGGGTTCGAAAATGATGAAAACTGGTAGGTGTTACTCTCTTGAAGGTGACGGACGAAAATGATGAAACTGGTAGGTGTTACTCTCTTCCAACAGCCGAAAATGATAATTTTCGTCATTTTCATCATTTTCATCATTTCGTCATTTTCGTCAAAAAAATTTCCCGAGAAATATAGGAAGAGTGGTCTCGTTTGAAAGAGGATTAAAAAATGAGTATATTAATATAATTTTTTTTGCTTAAATTCAAAAAAGTAAAATAGTTATGATCATTTAAAGATTTAAATGGTAAAATAAAAAATAAAAAAAAATGAAATTGGGAATGGCTGTAAGGATGCGCGTGAGTTTATTCAAATTGTTTAATATCTATTTTGCCCTTTTAAATGGTGACTGAGATTGAGCCTTAGGGGTCTTTGTTTAAGAGGGGGGCTTTGTTGATCCATACCCTATATATATATATATATATATATATATAGGTAAAAGTTCAAACGAGAACTGTTTTTCGAGAACCGAGAGAACCAATCTGAGCCATTCAATTTCCCCTCCTTCAATGTCATTGCTCACCCATAAATTCATCACATGCACCATGCCACACTTGATCCCCCACGCTCCATATCCATGAATTCCACGTTATCAAATGAACGGCTAAGATTGGTTCTCGCAATTCTTGTACGAAAAATAGTTCTCGTTTGAACCGTCCCCTATATATATATATATATATTTATATATATATATATATATATATATATATATATATATATATATATATATATATATATATATATATATATATATATATATATATATATATATATATATATATATATAGATCATGATATAACCAAGAACGAGTAGGATAGATGATGTTATAATACCTTATCTTACCTAGGGTTGCTCAAGTTGATCCACCCGTAATGAGGCATAACGAGATCCCGCTAGAAAGGTTCTTGCAATCAACTTACCCGAACACGAACTTGTATCCGTAGCCGACCAAAAACCAAGTTTCGGTTTTTCCTTTGGTGTTCTTGGCCGAAGGTTATGAGGGAGAGGAGATGACAGTGTTTTTCTTATTCTAAAACTTTAAAATGATTTACCTTAATTCTTCATCTAATCTCCTATTTATAAGAATAAGAATTATGATTAAATTATGAAACCGTTAGAATGTTTTCTTATCTTGAATTAGTGTAACTTAATCACCATGTTATCTATTAAATAATAATAATAATAATAATAATAAATATAATATATACATATATATATATATATATATATATATATATATATATATATATATATATGTTGGTCCCGAATGTATACTACAACAACAAATGTTTGTAGAAGGGGGGTTGAATACAAACTTTAGCAAATTAAAATTTAAGAGACACACGGTTTACTTTTATATAATTCTTATTGATGTTAATCAAGAATTACATCAACTAGATGCGGAAAATCTAAGTTCAATAAAATGTGACAACTAATTTTGTCTAACACATAGACAATGCTAATCTTAAACTAATGTCTAAGATGTTCAACACATGAACAAGTTTGTTACACTGAAAGTAAAATGCTAACTCTTCTAATTCTCAACTTATGAGATTTCAGTGCTTCTTCAACGCATACATAGCATGTTTCCATGCATGAGTATATATAAGCAAGGTGTGTCCGGGTTGATGAAGAGAGAAGGAGACAAAGGTATTCGGTTTAATAATATTATAATAGATAAAGTTAGTGGGTGAAAAGTAAGTTAACTTTATACACAAAGTGTGTAAAGTGAACATACTTTTCAGTAATGAGTATACCCACTATCTATTATTATATTATTAAAGTACTACCTTTATATCTTGGAAAAGTAACCTTATCCTTCCATGCTTGTGCTTTAATCGACACCATGCTTTCTGAAGATTTGACTTTACCAAGTATGGAGTTGCCAGCCATACTTAACATCATATCTTCGAGATCATCTTTTCAAGAGTATCTTTCTCCTTTTCCAGGGGATAAAGATCTATCCTTTTTGTATCTTTGCAGATCCAAAAAGTGCTAAGTACTTTTACAAAAGAAAGATCTAAGGCATAATAAGAACAACACATGTTCTGCCTTTGACTTAAAGAAAATATTACATAGAAAAACTATTAACTGAGATATACAATAAAGACTCAGCTAACGGACACTGAACTGCAATTGTAATTTTGCTCAGCTAAGGATAAGTGTGAAAGACTCAGTTGACTAGATTTGCTCAGCTGATTAATTTGCTCAGCTGATAATACAAACCAACGTGCAGCTAGTAAACTGATCAAACTAAACTGTCAGCTGTTCCCAAGGGCTCAGCTAGTCATTTTAAGTAGTGTCAGCTTATGAGGAAAATGATATAATTATCATTTTTTTTATGACGAAAATGACGAAAATGATGAAAACTGGTAGCTATTATGGATATGAAGGTGATGGACGAAAATGATGAAACTGATAGATGTTACTCTCTTCCAACAGCCGAAAATGATAATTTTTGTAATTTTCATCATTTTCGTAAAAAAAATGGTGAACAAGGGTTCGAAAATGATGAAAACTGGTAGGTGTTACTCTCTTGAAGGTGACGGACGAAAATGATGAAACTGGTAGGTGTTACTCTCTTCCAACAGCCGAAAATGATAATTTTCGTCATTTTCATCATTTTCATCATTTCGTCATTTTCGTCAAAAAAATTTCCCGAGAAATATAGGAAGAGTGGTCTCGTTTGAAAGAGGATTAAAAAATGAGTATATTGATATAATTTTTTTTGCTTAAATTCAAAAAAGTAAAATAGTTATGATCATTTAAAGATTTAAATGGTAAAATAAAAAATAAAAAAAAATGAAATTGGGAATGGCTGTAAGGATGCGCGTGAGTTTATTCAAATTGTTTAATATCTATTTTGCCCTTTTAAATGGTGACTGAGATTGAGCCTTAGGGGTCTTTGTTTAAGAGGGGGGCTTTGTTGATCCATACCCTATATATATATATATATATATATATATATATATATAGGTAAAAGTTCAAACGAGAACTGTTTTTCGAGAACCGAGAGAACCAATCTGAGCCATTCAATTTCCCCTCCTTCAATGTCATTGCTCACCCATAAATTCATCACATGCACCATGCCACACTTGATCCCCCACGCTCCATATCCATGAATTCCACGTTATCAAATGAACGGCTAAGATTGGTTCTCGCAATTCTTGTACGAAAAATAGTTCTCGTTTGAACCGTCCCCTATATATATATATATATATATATATATATATATATATATATATATATATATATATATATATATATATATATATATATATATATATATATATATATATATATATATATATATATATATATATAGATCATGATATAACCAAGAACGAGTAGGATAGATGATGTTATAATACCTTATCTTACCTAGGGTTGCTCAAGTTGATCCACCCGTAATGAGGCATAACGAGATCCCGCTAGAAAGGTTCTTGCAATCAACTTACCCGAACACGAACTTGTATCCGTAGCCGACCAAAAACCAAGTTTCGGTTTTTCCTTTGGTGTTCTTGGCCGAAGGTTATGAGGGAGAGGAGATGACAGTGTTTTTCTTATTCTAAAACTTTAAAATGATTTACCTTAATTCTTCATCTAATCTCCTATTTATAAGAATAAGAATTATGATTAAATTATGAAACCGTTAGAATGTTTTCTTATCTTGAATTAGTGTAACTTAATCACCATGTTATCTATTAAATAATAATAATAATAATAATAATAAATATAATATATACATATATATATATATATATATATATATATATATATATATATATATATATATATGTTGGTCCCGAATGTATACTACAACAACAAATGTTTGTAGAAGGGGGGGTGAATACAAACTTTAGCAAATTAAAATTTAAGAGACACACGGTTTACTTTTATATAATTCTTATTGATGTTAATCAAGAATTACATCAACTAGATGCGGAAAATCTAAGTTCAATAAAATGTGACAACTAATTTTGTCTAACACATAGACAATGCTAATCTTAAACTAATGTCTAAGATGTTCAACACATGAACAAGTTTGTTACACTGAAAGTAAAATGCTAACTCTTCTAATTCTCAACTTATGAGATTTCAGTGCTTCTTCAACGCATACATAGCATGTTTCCATGCATGAGTATATATAAGCAAGGTGTGTCCGGGTTGATGAAGAGAGAAGGAGACAAAGGTATTCGGTTTAATAATATTATAATAGATAAAGTTAGTGGGTGAAAAGTAAGTTAACTTTATACACAAAGTGTGTAAAGTGAACATACTTTTCAGTAATGAGTATACCCACTATCTATTATTATATTATTAAAGTACTAATATTATTAAAGTACTACCTTTATATCTTGGAAAAGTAACCTTATCCTTCCATGCTTGTGCTTTAATCGACACCATGCTTTCTGAAGATTTGACTTTACCAAGTATGGAGTTGCCAGCCATACTTAACATCATATCTTCGAGATCATCTTTTCAAGAGTATCTTTCTCCTTTTCCAGGGGATAAAGATCTATCCTTTTTGTATCTTTGCAGATCCAAAAAGTGCTAAGTACTTTTACAAAAGAAAGATCTAAGGCATAATAAGAACAACACATGTTCTGCCTTTGACTTAAAGAAAATATTACATAGAAAAACTATTAACTGAGATATACAATAAAGACTCAGCTAACGGACACTGAACTGCAATTGTAATTTTGCTCAGCTAAGGATAAGTGTGAAAGACTCAGTTGACTAGATTTGCTCAGCTGATTAATTTGCTCAGCTGATAATACAAACCAACGTGCAGCTAGTAAACTGATCAAACTAAACTGTCAGCTGTTCCCAAGGGCTCAGCTAGTCATTTTAAGTAGTGTCAGCTTATGAGGAAAATGATATAATTATCATTTTTTTTATGACGAAAATGACGAAAATGATGAAAACTGGTAGCTATTATGGATATGAAGGTGATGGACGAAAATGATGAAACTGATAGATGTTACTCTCTTCCAACAGCCGAAAATGATAATTTTTGTAATTTTCATCATTTTCGTAAAAAAAATGGTGAACAAGGGTTCGAAAATGATGAAAACTGGTAGGTGTTACTCTCTTGAAGGTGACGGACGAAAATGATGAAACTGGTAGGTGGTACTCTCTTCCAACAGCCGAAAATGATAATTTTCGTCATTTTCATCATTTTCATCATTTCGTCATTTTCGTCAAAAAATTTTCCCGAGAAATATAGGAAGAGTGGTCTCGTTTGAAAGAGGATTAAAAAATGAGTATATTGATATAATTTTTTTTGCTTAAATTCAAAAAAGTAAAATAGTTATGATCATTTAAAGATTTAAATGGTAAAATAAAAAATAAAAAAAAATGAAATTGGGAATGGCTGTAAGGATGCGCGTGAGTTTATTCAAATTGTTTAATATCTATTTTGCCCTTTTAAATGGTGACTGAGATTGAGCCTTAGGGGTCTTTGTTTAAGAGGGGGGCTTTGTTGATCCATACCCTATATATATATATATATATATATATATATATATATATATATATATAGGTAAAAGTTCAAACGAGAACTGTTTTTCGAGAACCGAGAGAACCAATCTGAGCCATTCAATTTCCCCTCCTTCAATGTCATTGCTCACCCATAAATTCATCACATGCACCATGCCACACTTGATCCCCCACGCTCCATATCCATGAATTCCACGTTATCAAATGAACGGCTAAGATTGGTTCTCGCAATTCTTGTACGAAAAATAGTTCTCGTTTGAACCGTCCCCTATATATATATATATATATATATATATATAGATCATGATATAACCAAGAACGAGTAGGATAGATGATGTTATAATACCTTATCTTACCTAGGGTTGCTCAAGTTGATCCACCCGTAATGAGGCATAACGAGATCCCGCTAGAAAGGTTCTTGCAATCAACTTACCCGAACACGAACTTGTATCCGTAGCCGACCAAAAACCAAGTTTCGGTTTTTCCTTTGGTGTTCTTGGCCGAAGGTTATGAGGGAGAGGAGATGACAGTGTTTTTCTTATTCTAAAACTTTAAAATGATTTAATCTCCTATTTATAAGAATAAGAATTATGATTAAATTATGAAACCGTTAGAATGTTTTCTTATCTTGAATTAGTGTAACTTAATCACCATGTTATCTATTAAATAATAATAATAATAATAATAATAATAATAAATATAATATATACATATATATATATATATATATATATATGTTGGTCCCGAATGTATACTACAACAACAAATGTTTGTAGAAGGGGGGTTGAATACAAACTTTAGCAAATTAAAATTTAAGAGACACACGGTTTACTTTTATATAATTCTTATTGATGTTAATCAAGAATTACATCAACTAGATGCGGAAAATCTAAGTTCAATAAAATGTGACAACTAATTTTGTCTAACACATAGACAATGCTAATCTTAAACTAATGTCTAAGATGTTCAACACATGAACAAGTTTGTTACACTGAAAGTAAAATGCTAACTCTTCTAATTCTCAACTTATGAGATTTCAGTGCTTCTTCAACGCATACATAGCATGTTTCCATGCATGAGTATATATAAGCAAGGTGTGTCCGGGTTGATGAAGAGAGAAGGAGACAAAGGTATTCGGTTTAATAATATTATAATAGATAAAGTTAGTGGGTGAAAAGTAAGTTAACTTTATACACAAAGTGTGTAAAGTGAACATACTTTTCAGTAATGAGTATACCCACTATCTATTATTATATTATTAAAGTACTACCTTTATATCTTGGAAAAGTAACCTTATCCTTCCATGCTTGTGCTTTAATCGACACCATGCTTTCTGAAGATTTGACTTTACCAAGTATGGAGTTGCCAGCCATACTTAACATCATATCTTCGAGATCATCTTTTCAAGAGTATCTTTCTCCTTTTCCAGGGGATAAAGATCTATCCTTTTTGTATCTTTGCAGATCCAAAAAGTGCTAAGTACTTTTACAAAAGAAAGATCTAAGGCATAATAAGAACAACACATGTTCTGCCTTTGACTTAAAGAAAATATTACATAGAAAAACTATTAACTGAGATATACAATAAAGACTCAGCTAACGGACACTGAACTGCAATTGTAATTTTGCTCAGCTAAGGATAAGTGTGAAAGACTCAGCTGACTAGATTTGCTCAGCTGATTAATTTGCTCAGCTGATAATACAAACCAACGTGCAGCTAGTAAACTGATCAAACTAAACTGTCAGCTGTTCCTAAGGGCTCAGCTAGTCATTTTAAGTAGTGTCAGCTTATGAGGAAAAGATTGGATAAGTAATAAATACCTTATCTGACAAATGGGAGGCATCAGCTGATAACTGTGATTGTGTCAGCTGATCCTTGACTGCTCAGCTGATCTTGAAATCTTCATCAGCTGATGGTTCTAGGCCATCAGCTGATCCAGTGTGATTTCTCAGCTGATGCTCTTTGACTGATCTTTTCTTCTCAGCTGATATTTCTGAAGCTGGTCCTTTGGCTGATACTCAGTGTTCAGCTGACACTATGATTCATCAGCTGATATTTCTTACTTAGAAATCCTTTAAGTCTCAGATAAAAAACAACACATGTTTTTCATCAATCTAAGTCCAAATCTGAATATATGGTTTTGTTAACATCAAATCCTATTTTACTTAATAGATATGTTTGATTTAGGTTTGATATTGCTATCTCCCCAACAATATATATATATATATATATATATATATATATATATATATATATATATATGGGAAGGTTTAAAAGAGAATGAGAAATTAAATAAGAATGGGACACTCCATCTCAGCCGTTTATTTTGTAATTGGAATTTATGGATGGAAAGCGTGGGAGAATCGAGTGTGGCAGGGTGCATGTGAGGAATTCATGGGTGCGCAATGACATTGAAGGATGGGGAATTGGACGACTGGGATTGAGTCTCCCATTCTCAAAAATATTTAGGTTTTCATTTGAACCTCCGACTATATATATATATATATATATATATATATATATATATATATATATATATATATATATATATATATAATATAAGGCCTACGGCCGATTATGTGATATATATATATATATATATATATATATATATATATATATATATATTTATATATATTATTAATATTTTTTATTATTATTAATTAATCCAAATCAAATAATTTAAATTTAAATTATTTAATCTTGATAATAATTAATTAACAATATATAATCACTAACGGGTAAATATATATTTTCTTGTTAATTAATTAACTTAGTAATTTGTTCTCTCCGTAAGTTAAAATCATAACTTACAAAACCTGTGGTTGCATTACTTCTCGTATTACATACCCTCACAGGTGTGACTCTTGAGTGCCTCATGACATTGGACGTGACATCAGTGTTCGACGGTCATGCACACAAATCGTATCAAGAGACGTGATTGTATTTCTTATATAAATCATCAATAATTATTTCTACAATTAAATGTAATAAAGTTAAATGTTATTGGTTATAGTTAAATAGGAATTATAGTGTTTATAAAATAATTTAAAATGATAAAACTAAGAATTTAGTTATATATGATATTTTGAAATATTATAAATGATAAATATGATATTTGTAAATTAAGATGCGCAAATACGATTTTATATGATTTAATAAGGCATCTATGAATTTATTTCTAATAAATTTGACTTTAAAAAGTCAAAATTGGTTTTTTGATTTTAAATGAATTGATGGTCAAGATTAAATATTTATTTAAATGAATGGCTCATATCGTCTAATTATATATGTATTAGAAGATTTCATATGCGTCCTTTTAAAATATTTAACCAACTTCTTACTTTTATTATTATAAAATTTTTTATAATCATTTTAAATCCTTTTTATAATCATTTGGAATTTTTTTAATTACAAGAAATACTATTACACGCTTGTGTCATCACGTCTGCACTCAACCTGACATCTATGCATCGACCGTTGATCTTGGAGTTGGCGTCATGTGTCTTCATTATTAGAATTCTCATCCCGTTCATTTTTTATAATTATTAATTATTAATATTTATCATGTTTTAAACCAACCCGTGTATCATACGGGCATATAATCTAGTATAATATATATATATATATATATATATATATATATATATATATATATATATATATATATATATGGAACGGTTGAAACGAGAATCACTTTTCGAACTGCATGAATAATTTGTGAGCAATTATTTAATTTTCTGTCTTTTTAATTAATTTAAATAGGAAAGAGTAATATAAAAATTTCTACATTACCCCCACTCTTTTAAAACTAATATATACATCCAACAAAATGTGTTAAATTACAAAAAATGTACCAAATTTACGAGAAAATTATGCTCATTAATTTGAGACCGATCTTGCTATATTTTTTTGGAAAAAATAAGTCGCGTTTGCTAAGGTTTTTTTCAGTACAGCTTGACATGTGCACATGTGGAAAGTTTGCACATGTGCATATCTACATCTGTGCTAAAAAAACTAGTTGAAGCTGTGCATATGCACATGTGCAAAAGTTGAACATGTGCACATGTCGAGTTGTACTGAAAAAAACCCAACATGTAACACTGCTATCTTTTTTAAAAGGTTTTTACTGTGGAAGCGAATAAACAAATATAAAACTATTCACATAGGTATTATAAAATAACCAACAACTGACACAAAAGGTATATCAAAGGCCAGTGTTACATAATTACAAACAGACTCTTCAATCAAAATATGTCAGAGTATCGTTCAGACATTCCCAAAACAACCAAAAGCTCCTAGCAAACAGCAGGACTTACCATGACCTGCAAAATGGAGTTTAATGTGGGGGATTAGCGCAAAGCTAAGTGAATGGAAATTTAACAAACGCAAAGCATCAGAAACAACAAGTAATGATACTACAATATCATATAAGCAAATATCTCGGAGGACCGGAGGTTCGGCCAAACCTAGAACCAAATGTTGGCCTAGCATAGGTTTACTGATAGCCCACTGTTGGGAAATTTGCTAAGTCATTGAAACTGTTGGTTAAGCAAAGGTAAAACTGTTAGATTGATTTGTGAAAACAGTTGTAACTAACAGTTGTTGCAAGTTTTACAACTGTTATTACAAAAGTTCAAAACTGTTAGTTCAATCATACACAACTGTTAGAAGACCTTGAAGTGAAGACTGTTAGAAAAAATTCAGAACTGTTTATTCAACAAACAGTTGCTGTTGAGCTATTTATGGAAAATGCTATTTTTGTGGATTTGAAGTATATCTTGATCAAGTTTGAAGATTATCAAGATTATCTCGGAAGATAGAAGATTACCTAACTGTCAACTATTCAAGGAGGATCAAAAGTCTATAAATACTTGGAATAGAATATCGTTTTAGTATCTCTTAATCATAGCAATTTTACGCATTCATATTTTATTTGTTAACTTGTTTTCTAGAAAGTGTGTTAGCCTCTAAGTTTGATAGAAACCTAAGAACAAACTGTGTTCTTCGTCTAACAAAAGAGTTAGATTAGAGGTGTTGGTGAATATTGTAATCATCATTGGTTATTAATAAACATCTGGTGTTTGAAATTATTTTCTCGTGTTGATTCTTGAATTGTTCTTGTGATAAAACCTTAAACATCAATTAAGTGTGATTCCGCAACTTCTTAGTTGATTGTGATCAAACTGAAAGATTATCTTTTAGCAACTCTGATTTAATTATAAAAGGTAATTCTTGTTATTGATATTTAGTAATATCCGATCTTGACAAGTGGTATCAGAGCCTTTTCATTAAGGCTCCTTTGATCACTATTTGAAGGTTTTTCACAGATCTGCTGTGTTTTGTTATTTATAGTTTGTCTAAATCTTCTCGTGTGTTTTTCATTCATATCATTGCAATGGAGTCTGTTGGATCTTCTGATAACACTGGATCTGGGTCAAACATTAGAGTTCCCATGCTCAAACCAACTGATTTTGAGATGTGGAAACTAAGAATCAAGTAGCATGTCCAATTAATGGACTATGCTGTTTGGGAAGTCATAGAAAAGGACCCCATTACTCCTGTTGATTTAGATGAAACAGGAAAACCAAAGAAGAAATCACCACCAAGAACAGATGCTGAGAAGAAAGAAAGGATAATTGAGATGAAAGCCCTCAGCATCCTTCAGATTGCTATTCCCAACGAATATCAGCATCAGTTCAAGAAGTTTAAAGATGCCGACGAACTTTGGGTTGCCTTAGAAAAGAGATTTGCAGGGAATGCTAGTTCCAAAAGGAACCAAAGGGACCTTCTTAAACAGGCTTATGAAAACTTCTCAAGTGGGAAGAATGAAAGCTTAACCTAACTGTTTGATAGGTTTTATAAGCTGGTTAGTCAACTTGAGAGTGCAAAAGTTAGACTAGAGCAAGATGAGATCAATAGAAAGTTCCTTAGGTCCTTGGGTGATGAATGGACTGTCTATGCTGCACAATGGAGGACTAAAGACTCATTGGAAGATATAGAATTAGATGATCTATACAACAGTTTGGTTGTGTTTGAGGGAGAGATAGAGGGAAAAAGAAAGTCTATAGTCCCTAGTCACAATGCTACTCTCCTTTCATCGTCAGGTATGGACTCAAACCATTCTTTATCTAATTCTGTTGATGTATGTGCAGGTAACAGTTCTGCTGCTGGATTAGATGTGAACACCCCTGATGCAGTGCTTGAAGCATTTCTTGCTAGCCATGCCAATTCAACCCTCACCAATGAGGATCTTGAACAAGTGCATCCTGATGATCTTGAGGAGATGGATCTCAAGTGGCAAATGGCTATGTTAACTGTCAGAGCAAAAAGATTCATTAAAAGAACTGGGAGGCAGAACATGAACTTCAGGGCTGATGGGCAGGCTGGGTTTGACAAATCCAAAGTCAGATGCTTCAAATGTCAACAGCCTGGTCACTTTGCTAGGGAATGCAGATCTGGTGGACAAGGCCAGAATCAAGGACAAAGACCAAATCAAACCTCATCAGCATTGGTCTCACAAGAAGGCCATGGGTTTGATTGGAGTGATCAAGCAGAGGAAGCTACTCAAAACAAGGCATTGATGGCTTTGACTGATTCCTCCATCAAATTGGATTCACTAGAATCAGAAGACATACAGGTATCTTCTAAACTATGCCCTGGTGAATGTAGAGCAATAGTAAAACGGTTCAGGGAGCACAACAAAAAGGTGTGTGCTGCTTTGAGCAGAATTGAGGAAAGAAGATATGAATCTAGTGCTGTCATTGAAAGCTTTGAAAAGAAAATTAAAGATTATCAGGCAAATGAATTGCAAATGGACTATGATAGGAAGTATCATAAGTGGGAGAAGGAGCAGCTTCAAGAAGAAATTGATAATCTTAAGAAAAAGCTGAAAGAAAAGGAGAGTAAGATAGATGAGCTAACCAAAAAATTGGATGGTGTGGATATAGATTTGAGTATGTTCAAAGAAACAAATCTTAAGCTTGAAACCTTGTTACAATCACAAATTAGGGATAAGGTTAAAACAGGCTTAGGATAGAAACAGACCCCACCTCCATACAATCACAACTACATAACTCCCATGTCTGATGTAGCTGATAGGTATGTTAATGAACCATTAACAGAGGAATTGAAGTTAGCTGATCCGCAATTTGAAAGTGAAGAGGAAGGAGTTGTGTATGAGGTGAGTGATGATAAGAATGAGGGAGTTGTGAAGAAAGAAGAGGTCATTCCTATTGAAAATCACATCTGTTGTGAACCTACAGCACCAAAATCCTCTTTACAACCTGTGATGTTCGTTAAAGTCTCCTCTGGACCATTCACCAGTGAAACAAAACCTTTCAAATCTGTTTATTCTATAAACAGTTCCACTACTGTTGCAAACAGTCCCCAACATTACATTAACAGTTCCAAACATAACCCAAACAGTTTTAACCCAAAAATCTCAGCTGTTAGTGTTAAGACCAAAGGAAAAGAGAAGGTTGGTGAAGTTAAAATTGAGAAGCCAAAGAAGGAAGCTTCAAAAACACAGTTTCAACCCAAATCTGTGAAAAGGCATACTGAAGTGCCTGTCTGCACATGCAAACAGCATGGTGTACAGAAATTTCCTCCTTCAGCACCTGTGAGAGGAAATCAAAGGAGTAGGAACCAGTTGTGGACACAAAGAACTGGTTTGCCTATAGTCAAAACCAAAAGATGCTATATATGTGGGAGAGCAAATCACTTAGCTCACAACTGTTATTATAACCCACAGATCGATAGCACCCAGAAGCCAAGTTCCAGAAAACAGGCTAACAGTTCCACAACTGTTAGGCCAAAACCAAAAACTGTTGGTTTACCAAGTTACAGAAAACAGGCTAATAGTTCCACAACTGTTAGGCCAAAACCAAAAACTGTTGGTCTTGCTTGGGTGAAATTGCAGAAACAAACAGTTCCTGTAGGGGCCAAAACTGTTAATCTAACTGATAATCAAATTGAGTCACAAACTGACCCAACTGTTTTACCATAATCAAAAACTGTTTGTTCAAAAGACTCAACTGTTAATCACAACAGTTGGACACCACATGTTCTCACTAAATACTCTTCACACAAGATAGAGAAGTCTAACTTGAATGAAATAAAAAAGAATCAAACTTTGTTTAAGTATTATGACTTAAATGGTGTACCCAAGACCTGCATGGCCTGGGTACTTCCTGCTACTAACTAAGTTTTTATTTGTGCAGAGCATTTATAGGGCCAATCAAGGAGACATTTGGCATGTGGATAGTGGATGCTCAAGGCACATGACTGGAAATCCACACTGCTTGAAGGATTTCAGAAGAATCAATGGAGGACATGTAGCATTTGGAGGAAATGCTAAGGGAGGAAGAATCACAGGTAAGGGAGCTGTAGAGGCAGGTACACTTACTTTTAATGATGTTTTCTTTGTTGAACAACTCAAATACAATCTGTTAAGTGTATCTCAAATCTGTGACCATGGAAACAAAGTCCTGTTCACAGACACAGAATGCATTATCCTTTCAAAAGATTTTAAAGTGGATGAAAAGTATGTTCTTTTGAGAACACCTAGAAAGGATAATGTATACTGTTTGGACACTCAAAAGGTTTCTAAACATAATGTATTAAGTTGTTTACTCTCAAAGGCATCTCATGATGAGTCTGCTATTTGGCATAGAAGGATGTGTCACATGAATTTTAAAACCATGAATCTGTTAGCTAAAAACAATCTGGTAAGAGGTTTGCCCCAAAAGGAATTCTCATGTGATGATCATTGTGTGGCTTGTCTCAAAGGCAAGCAACACAAAACTTCTTATAAGTCCAAAGATGTTTCTTCCATTACTACACCTTTACAACTGTTGCATATGGATCTTTTTGGTCCTACATCTGTGGTCAGTATAGGGAAGAAAGCCTACTGTTTAGTCATAGTTGATGACTTCACCAGATTTACTTGGGTTCAATTTCTTAGAACTAAGGATGAAACTGCTGAGTTAGTTAAGTCTCTTATTCTTAGAATAGAAAATCAATCTGATTTGAGAGTGAAAGTCATTAGATCTGACCATGGTTCTGAGTTTAAGAACTATGAGTTAAACAGTTTTTGTGAGGAAAAAGGGATTGAAAGATAGTTTAGTGCACCTCGGACTCCACAACAGAATGGAGTGGCTAAGAGAAGGAATAGGACTTTGATAGAGGCTGCTAGATCTATGTTAGCTGATTCTAGGCTTCCAATGACCTTCTAGGCAGAAGCAGTGAACACGGCCTGCTATGTTCAGAATAGAGTACAAGTAGTCAAGTCCAAAGGGAAAACTCCTTATGAGTTGTTCCTTAAAATAAAACCTTTGATCAACTTCTTCAAACCATTTGGATGTCCCTGCACTATCCTTAATACCAAGTCACAATTAGGCAAATTTGAGAGTAAAGAAGAAGAAGGATTCTTTGTAGGATATTCCACTCAGAGTAAAGCATATAGAGTTTTTAACAATGTCACTAGGATCATAGAAGAGAGTATGAATGTCTCCTTCAATGAGAATAGGATCAATATTGCAGGTAATGGTCCTGATTGGTTATTTGATATTGATGCATTGTCTAAATCTCTTTCTTTTGAGTATTCTACAGAAACAGTTGCAGGTGTTCCTACAGCTGTTAGTGCAAATCCACAAACTGTTTCAAACAGTTCTGAAACTGTTAGCACAAGTCCAACAACTGTTGGTGAAAACAAAGCCACTAAAGACTTTGTAGTGATTCCTTTGTTTCAAAATGACTCTTCCAATGCTGTTAGTCCAATGAATTATGATGCTGAACCATCAAAGGATATGGAATCCCCTGATCTTCAACAAAACAATGAATCTGTTAATCAAACAGTTGAAGATCAGGTATGTAATTCTTCTGGGAATGAAAGTGAATCTGAAATTGATATGTCAAATTTAGGGAATGTACTGACTGCAGAAAACTTCCCTACATTAAGAATTCGCAAGAACCATCCCATAGAGCAGATTATAGGTGATCCTACCAATCCTGTTAGAACTAGAGGTATGATGCAAAGTGAAAATAGTGGTGTGGATCTTGAATAGTTTGATGTGAATGCCTGCTTTCTATCTCAAATAGAACCAAAGAAAGCAGTAGAGGCATTAAAAGACCCTTCATGGGTGGAAGCAATGCAAGAGGAACTTTTACAGTTCCAGATTCAGCAAGTTTGGAAGGTAGTTGAACTTCCAAGAGGCAAGAGAGCTATTGGCACCAAGTGGGTGTTCAGGAATAAAAAAGATAAAAGAGGGATTGTAATCAAGAATAAGGCTAGACTAGTTGCACAGGGTTATACACAGGAGGAAGGAATAGATTATGATGATGTCTTTGCACCTGTTGCAAGGATAGAAGCAATTAGAATGTTCCTTGCCTTCGCAAGCTTTAAAGGGTTCAAGGTGTATCAAATGGATGTCAAATCAGCATTTCTCTATGGAACTATTGATGAGGAGGTATATGTGTGTCAACCACCTGGTTTTGAAGACTCAAAATATCCTGATAGGGTATATAAGTTGGATAAGGCTTTGTATGGATTACATCAGGCTCCTAGAGCTTGGTATGAGACATTATCATCATATCTGCTTGAGAATGGTTTTAAGAGAGGCACTATTGATAAGACATTATTTACAAAGATTGTTAAAACAGAGATTTTGCTTGTTCAAATCTATGTTGATGATATAATCTTTGGATCCACTGATGACAGTCTGTGCAAGCAGTTTGAAGGCATAAAGCAAAAGAGATTTTAGATGAGTTCCATGGGAGAACTTACATTTTTCTTAGGTTTACAGGTGAAGCAGATGCCATCAGGTATATTTCTCAGTCAGTCAAATTATGTCAAGGACATTTTGGAAAAGTTTGGCTATCAAGATATGAAGCTGGCCAGTACTCCAATGGAAACACACAAACAGTTGGGAGCAGATCCTGAGGGGGAGGATGTAGACATACACTTGTATAGGTTTATGATAGGTTCATTAATGTACTTAACTGCTTCTAGACCAGATATCATGTTTGTTGTGTGTGTTTGTGTCAGGTTTCAATACAGTCCAAAGATATCACACCTATTTGTTGTAAAGAGAATCTTTAGATACCTCAAAGGCCAACAAAAAATGGGTCTTTGGTATCCTAAAGATTCACCTTTTGAATTGGTGGCATACTCTGACAGTGACTATGGAGGAGCTAATGTGGACAGGAAATCAACTTCAGGAGGATGTCAATTCTTTGGCTCCAGGTTGGTATCTTGGCAGTGCAAAAAACAAACAACAGTTTCCACTTCAACAGCTGAGGCTGAATATGTTGCTGCCTCAAGTTGCTGTTCACAAGTTTTGTGGATCCAGAATCAGCTTCTGGATTATGGTATGACTTTCTTGAATACACCTATCTATGTGGATAACACAAGTGCGATTAGTATTGTCAATAATCCTATGAAGCATTCTAAAACAAAGCACATAGAGATCAGGTTTCATTTTATCAGAGATTACAATGAGAAAAGGTTAATCCATGTTATGAAAGTCCATACTGATGATCAGTTAGCTGATCTGTTCACCAAAGCATTTGATGTGAGCAGGTTCAACTTTCTGATCTCCAATATTGGAATGATTAACTTAGAATAACAGTTGTTTGCTTGTTTATCTGTGTTTCTGTGTTTTCTCTTACTAACAGTTTGAAACTGTTAGTATTAAGTCTAACAACTGTTTGTATAAGTGTTCAGGGAACAGCTGTACATAATGCAACTAACAGTTTTCAACTGTTAGTACATGGAATCCACAACTATTAGACAAACTGAATGATCATTCAAGGGAGAGTATTTCTTTTCAATAACAGTTGTAGTTTATTAAGAAAACAGTTCTCAACTGTTAGTTCTTTTGTTTCTTTCAACTATTAGTTTCTTTAAGGGTATTTTAGTCTTTGCAGGAACTTTGAGGGAATTTGAATTGCATTGAATATGCGTAACATATATAAGCCATTCCCTCCTCACAGTTTTCTTTACGCTTACTGAACTTTTTGCAAACGCTAAAACCCTAGAATTTCACTTGCAAGTCGCCATGGCTCCCCTTCCGTTTGTTAAGGAACACAACATGCTTGCATTTCTCTCGAAACCTGCTGATCTAAATGTCTTCCATGATATGATTGACTATATGTTGATGTCAAATCTCCGCACTGCTCTCACCATCAATCCAACTATTTACACTTCACATATTGATCAATTCTGGAAAAACGCTACAATCAGAGAAGAAGATGGAGTGCAGTGGATTGACTCAAATGTTGATAATGTTTATGTTTCCATTTCTGAGGATATCATACGTCAACACCTTCAACTTAATGATCTCGAAGGTGAGTATTCTGACTCTGTTTCCCTGGAATATCTGCATGGTGAGTTAATTAAACTGGGATATGAGGGCCCTAGGGGAAAGGGTACCTTCTATAAAGTGCAATTTTGTTCACACTGGAAATTTGTGATTCATACTATTCAGCAGTGTATCAGCCCCAAAAGAACTGGATGGAATGAATTCGGGAGCAACATTGCTTTGGCCTTAATTTGTTGGGCCAACAACCATTCTTTTAACTACTCTAAAATGCTATTTGATGGAATGGTAAAACATCTTAGGACCAAATATGGTCTCTTTTTGATGTATCCCCGATTTGTGCAAGTTTTTCTAAATTCTTTATTGCCAAATCTCAAAATGCACTAGAGGGTACTGATTCCCTCTGCTCATGTGGCCTCCACATTGAGCAAATTGTTGATAAATGGCAAGAATTTTTCTGGTGCCATAACTCCACCACTCTCTGCAATGGTGGAGTTTTTGTCAAGAAACAGAGCTGCTAGAGTTGAGCAAGAAGCCCACATCATTGCTACACCCACAACTTTGGAACCCCCAGCTCACGACACCAAACAACTCCATCTGCTACCTTGATTCAAGCTACAACAAAAGCCCCCACTCTTATAACATTCAGAAAAAGAAAAAGAACTGTTGGTGCTCCTTCCACCACAGTATCTGATGCCCAAACTGTAAGCCCTGCACAGGAGCATTCTCCTGTGCAGAATATCCAAAGGGAACCCACTGTGCTGTCTCCCAGGCACACTGAGGAGGTGATCACCCCATGGGAGAGTGATCATGTGGTGTTTGAGGCTGGCACTAATGTTTCATCTGCAAGGGGTGAGTAGGACAGTGTCAACATCTTTAAGACCTCAACCACGGCAACAGAAGGTGTTCCAACATCTTCTGGAAATCCCAGTACAAAGAACAGAGGGGTACTGGTGTGGAATCTTCTCGGAGTGACACACCAGTTATTTCTGCCAGTGATATGTTTACAGGGACAACACTCTCTGACATTGAGGCTAGTATTAAACAAAAGGCATTGACGGATTCAAATTTTGTACCATTCTTTGGGGCATTCATGTATTTGAAGAAGAGAAATTCTTTACAAGACAAGCTTCTGGCTAAGCATAATGAGCTCATCATCAAGCAGGACAAACAAATCATATTTTTGTCAGACACTTTAAAGAAAGCTACTGATGTGCTTCAAGCTCATGATCAAGTAATGAAACAGTTCACTGCTAGACCCCCTCCACAAACAGTTGTGCAGACTAAACAAGTAACAGTTGCACCAAGTGCCCAAACAGTTGTAGATTCAAAGAAAACAGTTGCATCGGATCAACAACAAACAGATATACCAAGTTCAGAAACAGTTGTAGAAAAGCTGTCAGCAGTTGACAGAGTTCTGATCAATAAGATGATTATGTCTGGGGACTACCCAACAACTGAAGTATTCACAACATGGTCAAAAGTAAAGCAAGATCATTTGATTGCAGTGGGTGCTCAAACTCTAAACATAAGTGCACACAAAATGAAACAAAAGATAGATGATGGATGGCTGGATGGTAAATCTAAAAAGCTGGAACCAATTGCTCCAAAGCCAGGATTCAAAGGAATTGCTATTACTGAATCAAAGAAAGATGAGAAGATGCCTTCTGTGCAAGGTAAGGGAAAGGAGATTGTTGTTGAAATTCCAAAGTTAAAACTTACCAAAGAACAGCAAGAGGAACGTGATCATGAATTAGCATAGAGGTTGGATGCTGAGCTTGAACAACAAGAAAAGAAAGATCTTGAATTAGCTCAAAAGCTAGCTGCTGAATTTACAATGGAGATAGATGAAGAAGAAAGGGCTAAGAAAGCTGGTAAGGGAGTGAAAAGAAAGAAAGTTGAAAAGAAGAAAACAGTTTCACCTCCCAAGCCAACAGTTGAGAAGGAAAAACAAACAGTTCAGCCTCAAACAGCAAAAGCAGACATGGTAAAAACTATTCTTCTTGATAGACTCAGGGTAGAGGTTAAAGAAAGAATTGATAAGTTAGAAGCAGAGCAGCTTGGCCAAAAATCCCACATTACTGAGTGGAGATTTGAATTTTTGAGTATAGAGACTGGAAAGAAAGGGGTTACAATTATCAGAGAACTAGAACCAATTGAAAGCTACTCTAGTTTCTTACATTTGATGGAAAGTGTGACTAGAAGGGATATTCAAGAGATGTATGCATATGGAATAAGTCATTATGGGGGAGCTGCAGAAATTGAAATCAGAGTTTTGATGAGGCACCTAACAAGTATATGCAATCCACTGGGAATAATGCCCATTTTGATAAGTGACGAAGCCTTCCCAATAAGTTCTATGAAAGTATATGACAAGTCAAGAGTTTATCATATGGTGATGGGAAAGGGACAAACTCAGTGGTTTGATTTTGAATTTGTTGATCATGGTAAAACAAAGCTTCTGTATATGTTGAAAGCAAAGTTCTTTGGCCCTGCTAACATGAAGGAGGATCTGATGAAGAGGGTGAAGGAAAGGTTGGAGCTCATTCAGTCAAGTAAAAAGTAATTTTATTTTTATGTTTTGATTGTAACACTTTAACTTTGCATACTTAATGTAAATATTTTCTTTGCTAAGTTGATTTTTCTGTGGTTGAACCCTATAAAACAAACAACTTAAATGTATTGTTCAATACTTTAAGTTAGGGGGAGATTGTTGGGAAATTTGCTAAGTCATTGAAACTGTTGGTTAAGCAAAGGTAAAACTGTTAGATTGATTTGTGAAAACAGTTGTAACTAACAGTTGTTGCAAGTTTTACAACTGTTAATACAAAAGTTCAAAACTGTTAGTTCAATCATACACAACTGTTAGAAGACTTTGAAGTGAAGACTGTTAGAAGAAATTCAGAACTGTTTATTCAACAAACAGTTGCTGTTGAGCTATTTAATGGAAAATGCTATCTTTGTGGATTTGAAGTATATCTTGATCAAGTTAGAAGATTATCAAGATTATCTCAGAAGATAGAAGATTACCTAACTGTCAACTATTCAAGGAGGATCAAGAGTCTATAAATACTTGGAATAGAATATCGTTTTAGTATCTCTTAATCATAGCAATTTTACGCATTCATATTTTATTTGTTAACTTATTTTCAAAAAGTGTGTTAGCCTCTAAGTTTCATAGAAACCTAAGAACAAACTGTGTTCTTCGTCTAACAAAAGAGTTAGATTAGAGGTGCTGGTGAATATTGTAATCATCATTGGTTATTAATAAACATTTGGTGTTTGAAATTATTTTCTCGTGTTGATTCTTGAATTGTTCTTGTGATAAAACCTTAAACATCAATTAAGTGTGATTCCGCAACTTCTTAGTTGATTGTGATCAAACTGAAAGATTATCTTTTAGCAACTCTGATTTAATTATAAAAGGTAATTCTTGTTATTGATATTTAGTAATATCCGATCCTGACACCCACTTGTCATTCTCACACAGTAAAATCCGTTTAGATGCAACAAATGCATCAAAAGATCAAGTACTGATCCATGACAAAATAAGCCCAGCCTACCTGACATGGCTGACCCCATCATAACAAACAAGGTCAATAAATAGCTGTTCACAATTACAAAATATACACATAACTCCAGCAGATCAATTACTAGACTACACAGTTTATCAGAGCATAAAACAGTATAAACTATTGTAACCATAACCGTTGCAACGAATACAATTCGTGAGTTAAAAATCCACTCACTTGTGTCCTCCAAACACCAAGCTCAGTTGTCTAATGTCATTGAGGCTTCGGATTCCTTGAGCACACAACACAACTAGATTAGTGAATAAAATCACAATTAACTTTAAAAATCAAGTTAAATAGCAAACGGTTCAAAACTTTACAGTTATGCAAAACGCATACAATCAACATGGAAAACACTCAAAATTATTTAAG
Organism: Pulicaria dysenterica; assembly: GCA_947179395.2. Taxonomy (NCBI): domain Eukaryota; kingdom Viridiplantae; phylum Streptophyta; class Magnoliopsida; order Asterales; family Asteraceae; genus Pulicaria; species Pulicaria dysenterica. Next base: position 21,259,944 of record OX359291.1, read on the forward strand.
ATAATAATATGTGTTATAAACAACGTGTAACAACTAACAAAACACGCTCAAAGTTCATATATCATAATTTAACTTACTAACGAGTCAAAACCAACCTGTTAGGTTTAATGTACCAAACTAATCATGAAATACATGTTCAACACTTTAAGATCACTATATATAATATAGAGAACATGTAGGAACCAATGAAACGCGTAAACGGTACATTTAAGTTCGTTTTGTAAATTTAAAGTAGCCATTTATCATCAAATTAGCATACTTAATTCACGACCTATCCAAGCATGTTTCATCACCAAAATACCTCAAATATAACACATTAACACTTATATATTAATTACTAACAACATATATCAGTAAACGGGTCAACACGAGACAACAGACGAAGAAAACGTGAACAACAGACAAACGCGTCGCGTTTGGGGCCTGGAACGTGTCGCGTTCCCTACGACCTGGGTACAGTCATGTCTGTTCTGCTGTAGTTCGTTCCAGCAGCCAAAAATACCAATAGAACTCGATTTTGCAGCAAGTAAACTCGATATTTTACCAATTCTAAGCATCATAGAACTTCAACTAACATAAAACTATCATCAAAACGATTTACTAACATCAAAATCATGAAAACCCAAGTTCAAGATTCACATCAACCTCCATTAATGGTTTATAAGTTCAAATCAACCAAGAACACTGAAATCAACATGTTTCCTACTCTAATTCAGTAAGTAAACATGGAACATGATAAAACAAGAACACAATTCATATTTGGCATATATCCATTTAAATCATCAACCCTAGAAATCAATAAATGGGGTTTTTCTTGGCAAGAACCTATTAAGAACAATTAATACAGTTACTAACCAATTACTAACCTTGATTCAACAAGAAATTAGCACAACAGAAAGGAAATCAAGGCTGTATCATGTACATCTCTTTGAAATCTTGAAGGAAAAAACGTAAACACACACAACCCACACTTCACCGTGAAGTAACCAAGGAGATTGACTTCAAAAAACTCAATTAAACACATTGAGTCGGCTTGGGAAATAATTAAACACATACACAGTATATAATACTGTTATCCAACATACAGGAACCTAAATAAAGCGGTCCTATTCAAATCATAAACATGTAACAAGGTATTATTTGGGACCCTCGTGTAAAAACGAATCATTAAGCACAACTAACATATAAAATATTAAAACTAATATTTTTACCTCTTACCAGCGGTCCAATTAAATACCAAGTAATCATCAAACAAATATATAAATAAATTGCAAATAAATAAAAAATTAAATATAAACAATTAATATATAAATATAAACAAATTATATAAGCACTTACCACCGCCACGAAACGACCGGAGCCTAAACGCGGGTTTTACACAACAAACCCAAAATAAATATTTTTGAAAAAATATATCTATATTGGTCTCGATTAAAGAGCATAACTTTCTCGTTAATTTATTATAATTTTCGTAATTTAACACTTTTCCGTTTGATGTACATATTAGTTTAAAAACTTTGGAGGTAATGTAAAAATGTTCGAATTGACCTTAATTGAATAAGGATAAGTCTGATTAGTTCAACGTTATCTAGACACTCCATCTCTTTATTTAATTGCTACAATATGTTTTCGTACGAAAAACGGTTCTCGTTTGAAAACACTTTGCAAACATTCAACCACTATCTTCTACGTTTAAAAAAACCCTCTATCTCCATCTCCCTTCTCACCATCTCTCTGCTATCACCATCTTACTGCCGGCGAGATTCAGCTTCCGACGACAAATCACACCCATGAATCGTGGCTTCCTCTATCTTTCTCATCATCTATCTACCGTCTCCATTCCTAAACCGCCATTACAGCTCCCTTCATCGCTGCCGTCTAGCTCCGTCAACTGCTGCAGTCCTAGGCTTCTTCAATCGCTGCCGTCGAAGCTTCCTCAACCGCCGCCGTCGAAGCTCCCTTAATTGACGGCATCGCAAGCTTCTCAACTGCCGCCGTCGAAGCTCCCTCAACCAACACCGTCACCGGCTTCCTCCACCACTACCGTCGCCGGCTAACTGCACCAAAAATGGATCTCCGCTGGTGCTTCCTGATTCCGACGATCTACTTTCGCTTGCTGATTTCCTTTAGTCGCACAACCATCAGATCCTATTTTGTCGTTGTTCGACCTTGTAGCCGGCGAATCTCGCCGCCGTCCGATCTCATGATTCACTACAAATGTCGACGCATTTATATAAGGCATAATCCTTCGTCGAAGCTTCCCTAGGTTCGTCATCGCCACCACTAACCTTTGATTTCGGTAGCTATCTTCGACAGTCTTCTCGTAGCCACCGACCAATTAACCTGCCGCTTGAAATGACCACCACCGCCACTCATCCTCACTTTCACTCATTTGATTCGACAAACAGTGGTGCTAAGGCGGCGACTACCAAATTACCATTTCAGATTTGAAACCTTAATATTTTAGATCTGGAACGATATTAACATTTCATATATGAAACAATATTATTTTTCATTTATGAAACTGTAACAATTCAGATCTAAAATGATAGTAATTCTTCAATTCTGAAACGGTAAAACTTTTCAATTCTAAAATAGTAACATTTTTCAGATCTGAAACATGTGTAATTTTTCAGCTCTGAAACGTTAATAGCATTTCTGATCTGAAACGATACTAGCATCTTAGATCTGAAATAGTACAATTTCACCATTTTAGATCTAACATGTTACCTTGTTACCATTTCAGATATATTACAGATTTGGAAGTTGAAGAACTAAAAAGGAATCCATACATGTTTGTGTTTTGGTACTAATTTTCATGTTTGTGGCTTTAAAAAAAGGAGCTGTATATTTATTTGATTTGTTTTGGATGGTTAGGTAAACAAAATTTAGGATACAAGTATATGTATCGGGTTTATGTTTTGGACTTTTAAATTTTTAGACTTGAAAATGTAGTATTTCAGATATTAAATAATAGTATTTCATATATGAACTAATATCATTTATATTTAATTATATATTATGTTAAAAACTTTTGAGTTAAATTTTGACGTTATATTTCATATATGAATTTATATAGGAAAAATAAAAAATAATTATTTATAAGATATATTAAATATGTTATCAAATTAAATAGAAAAAAGAAAAAAAATATAAAGAGAAAAAGAAAAATGAAGTAAAATTATATATCTATCTAATATATAAAAAGACCATATACTGTAACACCCGCATTTAGGGCCCGGTCATGATGTGGCGGTGGTAAGTTATTTTAATTTATATATTTAATTGTTTATATTTATTTGCTATTTATTTATATATTTGTTTGATGATTGCTTGGTAATTAGTTGGACCGTGAGATAAGAGGTAAAAATATTAGTTTAATATTTTTATAAGATATTGGTACCATATGATTCGTTTTTACACGAGGGTTCCGAATAATACCTCGTTGATTGTTAATGACTTGAATAGGACCGCTTTAATTAGGTTCCTGTATATTTGATAACTGTATTTGATACTGTGTGGGTGTTTTAAAAACATTCCCAGCCGACCTTAAGTAGTAATTGATTCTTTAAAAGTCAATATTTCATGTTTGTTCCTGTTTTGGTTCTTGGCTACGTAAGAAGAGAAGAAAGTATAAAGCCAACTTTGATTCAAATCTATAAACTGATTTCTTGCTACTAATCTGCTGTAACTAAGGGGATCCGAAGCCTCAGTGACATTAGACAACTGGGCTTGGTGTTTGAAGGACACAGGTGAGTGGACTTTTAACTCACGAACTGTATTAGTTGTAACGGTATTAGTTGCAGCAGGTTTTACTGTTTTATGTATTGATAGACTTTCTAGTCTAGTAATTGATATGTTGGTGCTATAGGCATACGTTGTAATTGGTTAACAGCTGTTTGTTGACACTGGGTTGTTTTGATGGGGTCAGCCATGTTAGGCTGGGCTTAATTGTCATCGGCTAATCAGTATTAGACCTTTTGATGCATTTGTTGCAACTTAAGGGATTTTACTGTGTGATAATGACAAGTGGGCTATCGGTAAACCTATGCTAGGCCGGCATTTGGTTGAAGGTTCGGCCGAACCGCCGGTCCTCTGAGATATTTGTTGATTTGCTGTTGTGGCATTGATTGTTGCTTCTGATGCTTGTCGTTTGTTAAACTTTCATTCACTTAGCTTTGAGCTAATTCCCCACATTAAACTCCAATTTGCATGTTGTTGTAGATCTTGCTGGTTGCTGGGAGTTTTGTTAGTTTTTGGGAATGTCTGACACACACTCTGATATATTTTGTTTGAAGAGCCTGTTTGTAATTATGTAACACTGGCCTTTGAGATACTGACACTTGTGTCAGTCGTCAGTTGTTTTATAACGTCCTTGTGAATAGGTTATATTTGTTTATTCGCTTCCGCAGTGATAACTCTTTAAAAAATTATATATATAACGGTGTTACAATTTGGTATTAGAGCCTCGGTTTGGGTTTACATGCACTTTTGTGTATTCGATTCCCAAATCTTGGCTCTAGTTTGGTCAGACATTCCTTGCGTGTGTGTGGGGATTAGGGTGAATGTAAGTTTATTGTTGTAAGTTGTTGTTAGTATGTTGAGTACTAACGGTTTATCTAATAAGTGTTGAGGTGTTGTGATTGAAACAGATATGGCCGATAATGAAAACCTGACTAATGCCCCCTTAACCCCAAGAAGATTTGGTACTTCCTCTGCAGGTCCCTCAGAGATTCCTACATCAGCGCGTATTGTAGTTACAGATGTTGATACTGATCGAGAGGAATATATTTATCAGTTAGAGGATCAGTTGCAGGAGCTTAGAGGAGAGGTACGGGAGCTTCGGCAACAGAAATAGGTACAGACTTCTCAGGCACAGATTCCTCCAGTGATTTCTACTCAGTCGGAGGTTCCTCCAGTATCGGTACCTATTTTCTCTACATATCAGCCAACTCAGCCTTAGTATTTCTACCCAGTCACATCTCAGGGGTCTTATCAGTATCCTATGTTTGGGTTTCCACTTCAAATGGGACCCAGGAAATGTCAGTACAAAGAATTCAGGGATTGTAAACCAAAGGAGTACCAAGGGAGCACAGATCCTGCTGAAACTTTAAACTAGTTGAGAGGGATGACTAAATTCTGGATGCTTGTAACTGTGAAGAGGAGCTTAGGGTTACTTATGCCACCATGATGTTCACAGGGGATGCTTCGGCTTGGTGGGATTCATTGACAGCTCACCTCACCAAAGCACAGATGGAATCTATTACTTGGGAGCAGTTTCAAAGGAAAGTTTATGAGCAGTATTGTGGTGCATTTGAGATGAATAAAATCAGAAAAGATTTTATTGATTTGCATATGACTGAGAGGATGACGGTTGATGAGTTGATCAGACAGTTTAATGAGAAGTTGAGGTTTGTAAAGCAGTGGGTGCCAGATGAGCCTTCTCAAATACAACATTTTGTTGGAGCTTTGTTACCAGAGTACAGAGGTAACACTCGATTAGCCAACACTCCGTCACAAGCCTTTACCTTAGCAAAATCAACAGAGGATGACGTCAAGGCACGTGATCAGATGAACAGGGATAAAGCTGCCTTGCAAAAATCAAAGACAGAGCAGACTGGTACTCAGCAAAAGAAGAAATGGCAGGGTAACCAGGGACAGGGTAGGCAGAACCCTAGAGCAGCTGTTGGTTGCTCGGGTCAGAGGTTACTGTGGTGTAAAAACTGTAAGTCTTCTCACACCGGACCTTGTACACTCCAGACTTTGCGATGTATCAGATGTGGTGCATTGGGACACGAGGTGAAAGATTGTAAATTCACTCGTAATGTGTGTTGGAACTGTCAAAAGGAGGGTCATAGGTCAGGAGATTGTCCTTCTGCAAAGAAGACGGGGTCAGGTTCAGGGGCAACAGCAGTTGGGGGATCATCATCATCAGGCCATAAGAGAAAGAACCCTCCTGAACCCGAGGGTAGAGCCTTTCGTATGACAGTAGATGATGCTACTGCCACCGATGATGTCATCACTGGTATGTTTCTCATAAACTCTGTACCTGCACGTGTGTTGTTTGATTCGGGGGCTAATCGCTCCTTTATTTCGGTGGCTTTCTGTGATAAAATGAAATTGCCTACTTCAAATGTTATTGCTCCACTAGAAGTAGAGATAGCTGATGGTAAAATGGTTCCAGTCACAACGGTTGTGTCTGGAGCTGAAATTGACATTGATGGTAGTTGTTTTCCAGTCTCTTTCTTGTTAATGCCTATATCTGGATTTGATGCTGTTTTGGGTATGGACTGGTTGAGCCAGAATAGGGCTAGCATTAAATGTCATAAGAAGCTAATTTCTTTTCCTTTATCTGACGGGTCACACGTAGTGGCTCGCGGAGAGAGGCTTCATTCTGTTTTCCCTATTATCTAGTTTATGAAGGCTAGAAAATCTCTGGCCAAAGGGTGTGAATCTTTCCTTGCTTATGCTATTGATGTTAAAAAGGAGAAGCAGATTATTTCCGATATCCGGGTGGTTTCGGAATACCCGGAAGTGTTTCCTGATGAATTACCTGGGTTGCCTCCGGTTCGTGAGGTAGAATATAGAATTGATCTAATTCCAGGTTCGAGTCCAGTAGCTAAAGCGCCTTACAGGTTGGCTCCTTCTGAAATGCGAGAAATGATGACTCAGATTCAGGATTTGTTAGACAGGGGTTTTATTCGTCCTAGTTCTTCTCCGTGGGGTGCACCGGTTTTATTTGTTAAAAAGAAGGACGGTACTCTGCGTATGTGTATTGACTACCGGGAACTGAATAAGAGGACGGTTAAAAATAAATACCCTTTACCCAGAATTGATGATTTGTTTGATCAGCTGCAGGGTGCTTCTTATTTTTCTAAAATTGATTTGTGCTCGGGTTATCACCAGGTACTTGTTTCTAATGCTGATATTCATAAAACCGCGTTTCGTACCAGGTATGGTCATTATGAGTTTTTAGTTATGCCTTTTGGTTTAAGTAACGCCCCTGCTGTATTCATGGATTTAATGAACCGTATTTGTCGACCGTTTTTGGATAAATTTGTGATTGTATTTATCGATGATATCCTGGTATATTCTAAAACTGAGTCTGAGCATGAACTTCATTTGAGGCAAGTTTTAGAAACTTTAAGACAGAAGCATCTTTTTGCGAAATTTTCTAAATGTGAATTCTGGATACGGGAGGTTCAATTTTTGGGGCATGTTATTTGTAAAGATGGGGTTAAAGTCGATCCAGCTAAAGTTGAAGCGGTTATGAACTGGAATGCTCCTAAATCACCATCTGAGATTAAAAGTTTTCTTGGATTGGCGGGTTATTATCGCAGATTTATCAAAGACTTTTCGAAAATTGCGAGTCCTATAACTAAATTAACCCGTAAAGATGTGCCATTTAAGTGGAATGATGAACAGGAGTTGGATTTTCAGACTTTGAAACAACTATTGTGTCAGGCTCCTATTCTTGCACTACCTGATGGATCTGATGACTTCGTAGTATACTGTGATGCTTCCTTTGCAGGTTTGGGTTGTGTTTTAATGCAGCATGACAGGGTTATTGCTTATGCTTCTCGTCAGCTGAAACCACATGAGAAGAATTATCCAACCCATGATTTAGAACTTGCTGCTGTAGTTTTTGCATTGAAGCTGTGGAGGCATTACTTATACGGCACTAGATATGTTATCTGTACTGATCATAAGAGCCTGCAGTATGTACTTACCTAGAAAGAGCTTAATATGCGGCAGAGACGGTGGTTAGAATTAATTAAAGACTATGATTGTGAGATTCGATACCATCCGGGGAAAGCACATGTTGTAGCAGACGCTTTGAGCCGCAAGGGAGCAGGTGATAGTATCCGATTCATGCGTGTTGAAATTGTTTCTGACTTGGTGGATAGACTCAAATCTGCTCAGCTGGAGGCCTTGAAAGATGAAAACCTGAAGTCAGAGATCATGGTAAAGAGAAAAGCTGAGTTAGTTGATGATTCACACGGATTAAAGACTTATTAGTCTCGTGTTTGGGTACCATTACTTGGGGAGCTTCGAGGTTTGATTTTGTCAGAGGCTCACAAGTCGAGATTATCTGTTCATCCTGGTAGTACTAAAATGTATAACGATCTTAAAGTGCTATATTGGTGGCCTACAATGAAGACAGATGTTGCTAAATTCGTGGAATCTTGCCATATTTGTGCACAGGTCAAAGCAGAACACCAGAAACCTTACGGATCTTTGAAACAACTAGAGATGCCAGAGTGGAAATGAGAGCACATCACGATGGATTTTGTATCCAAACTTCCATGTACTCAGCGGAAACATGATAAGATTTAGGTGATCGTTGACCGTTTGACGAAGAGTACTCATTTTCTGGCCACCAGTGAGACAGCTTCACTAAGCAGACTGGCCCAGTTGTACATTGATGAGATTGTATCTCGGCATGGTATTCCTCTTTCTATTGTTTCTGATCGAGATCCTAGATTTGTTTATAACTTCTGGAGGAGTTTACATCATGAATTGGGGACGCGTGTTAATTTGAGTACAGCTTACCATCCTCAGACAGACGGTCAAACTGAGCGTACCATTCAGACACTTGAGGATATGTTACGCGCCTGTGTGTTAGAGTATGGTGGGTCTTGGGATTCACACTTGCCTTTGATAGAATTTGCGTACAACAATTCTTATCACTCGAGTATCGGTATGCCACCTTACGAGATGTTATACGGTCGTCGCTTTCGTACTCCTACTTGTTGGTTAGAGGCAGGTGAAAAACAGTTTGCGGGTCCCGAAATTGTTCCGATGACAGCTGAGAAAGTCGCGATTGCTCGGGAAAAGTTGAAAGCTGCCAGAGATCGACAGAAGATGTACGCATATCCACGCCGCCGACCAGTTTCGTTTGTTGAAGGTGAGTTGGTCTATCTAAAAGTTTCTCCGTGGAAAGGGGTTATTCGCTTTGGGAAGCGCGGAAAACTAGCTCCACGATACATTGGTCCGTTCCATATACTATAAATAGTCAACGACCAGACGGTTACTCTTGACCTTCCACCTGAATTAGCGGGTATTCATGATACTTTTAATGTTTGTTACTTGCGTAAATGTAAAGTTGAGGATGAAAGCCAGATTCTCCCGGTACATGATTTGAAAGTTGATTCGAAAAAGCGGTTAGTAGAAGAACCCGTTGAGATAGTTGATCGTAAGATAACGAAGCTTCGTAGAAAAGAGATTCCTATGGTTAGGTTCTGATTTGACGTGGGAGACTGAGGCAGACATGAGGAACCGCTACCCTAAACTTTTTGAGCGCGATGAGATTCCGGGGACGGAATCTTATTTAGGGGGGGAGATTTGTAACACCAACATTTAGGGCCCGGTCATGATGTGGCGGTGGTAAGTTATTTTAATTTATATATTTAATTGTTTATATTTATTTGCTATTTATTTATATATTTGTTTAATGATTGCTTGGTAATTAGTTGGACCGCGAGATAAGAGGTAAAAATATTAGTTTAATATTTTTATAAGATATTGGTACCATATGATTTGTTTTTACACGAGGGTCCCGAATAATACCTCGTTGATTGTTAATGACTTGAATAGGACCGCTTTAATTAGGTTCCTGTATATTTGATAACTGTATTTGATACTGTGTGGGTGTTTTAAAAACATTCCCAGCCGACCTTAAGTAGTAATTGACTCTTTAAAAGTCAATATTTCATGTTTGTTCCTGTTTTGGTTCTTGGCTGCGTAAGAAGAAAAGAAAGTATAAAGCCAACTTTGATTCAAATCTATAAACTGATTTCTTGCTACTAATCTGCTGCAACTAAGGGGATCCGAAGCCTCAGTGACATTAGACAACTAGGCTTAGTGTTTGAAGGACACAGGTGAGTGGACTTTTAACTCACGAACTGTATTAGTTGTAACGGTATTAGTTGCAGCAGGTTTTACTGTTTTATGTATTGATAGACTTTCTGGTCTAGTAATTGATATGTTGGTGCTATAGGCATACGTTGTAATTGGTTAACAGTTGTTTGTTGACACTGGGTTGTTTTGATGGGGTCAGCCATGTTAGGTTGGGCTTAATTTTCATCGGCTAATCAGTATTAGACCTTTTGATGCATTTGTTGCAACTTAAGGGATTTTACTGTGTGAGAATGACAAGTGGGCTATCGGTAAACCTATGCTAGGCCGGCATTTGGTTAAAGGTTTGGCCGAACCGCCGGTCCTCTGAGATATTTGCTGATTTGCTGTTGTGGCATTAATTGTTGCTTCTGATGCTTGTCGTTTGTTAAACTTTCATTCAATTATCTTTGAGCTAATTCCCCACATTAAACTCCAATTTGCAGGTTGTTGTAGATCTTGTTGGTTGCTGGGAGTTTTGTTAGTTTTTGGGAATGTCTGACACACACTCTGATATATTTTGTATGAAGAGCCTGTTTGTAATTATGTAACACTGGCCTTTGAGATACTGACACTTGTGTCAGTCGTCAGTTGTTTTATAACGTCCTTGTGAATAGGTTTATATTTGTTTATTCGCTTCTGCAGTGATAACTCTTTTAAAAATATATATATATATATATATATATATATATATATATATATATATATATATATATATAGCGGTGTTACAATACCCTCTAAATTTGACACGTGCCCTCTAAACGGTAACAACCCATACTCCATCATCTGTTGCTTTCTGTGTCTCACCCCCCCCCCCCCCCCCTCTACTTCATCTTTTACTTGTTGCTTTCTCCCCTAAATGAAGAACACAACACCCATACTCCATCATCTGTTGCTTTCTGTATCTCACCCTTGCTACTTCATCTACTGCTTTCTGTTGCTTTCTCCCCTAAATTATATTCTCTTTTGATTTCACCTCCCTCAAATCCCTACAAAGAAACTAAAAAAATTTGTCAACCCCTCAACTGGTCAATCTCTCGGTCTGGCCACCAAACCCCTCAGCACCGTGGTTGATTTCCTGCTCCGGCCATAGTCAACGCCGGCGACATCAGCACCGTAAGAGGGTAGGTTGTTCTTTCCTTACATACTAAAAAACCACTTTTGTATATTCTTCATCTACACTCGTGGATGAGGAGAACCAAAACTTTTTTCTCTTTTTTGTATGTAGAAACACCCAAATCGACACTTTGACTATTTTCATGAATCCAAATTCGAATATGGTATTTATGATTTTGATTAATCGGCCTACATTTTTGTATATGTATTGTAGCAAGTGGAATAAAATGCATACCAAGTGTTTGACAAAATGCCTGAATGAGTTCGTTTTGATTTTTTTATAAACTTGTTTTTTTATATATCTATTATTAATCAATCTGTTAGATTTTGTGCCCTTCTTCTTATAAGTAAAGTTAGTTATGTTAACATTGAATATATGTTCACCTGTGATGTAGTTAACTGATTTGTAGAGAAACAAGAAACTTACACAGCTATATAGATGAGTGTTGTTGGCTTCGGGGGTGTGTTTTGGATTTAACTCCTGAATTTGTGCTCCTCGATAAATCCATGTGAGCGCAAAAAACAGACAATGGAAAGTTGTGTTGTCTTGGTAATGCATATTTAATCTTTGAGTTTGTATTTGTTAGTGATTATTGTATGGTATGCATTGCGAGTTGTACCTCCCTAAGTAGTACTTAAATTGCTGTAAGATATCGATTGATGATACATTCATTGTTAAAAAATTGAATATATGTTCACCTATAATGAGGTTTTGTAGATTTTTCTAATGGATTTGCAACATATACGAGTGACCCTTGAGAAATTTAATATGTTTCTTGAAACATTTTTAGGTCTTCAAGAGAAAAGAATATGATTGGTTTTGTTTGAGTCAATGTAAGTGTCGATAAACTTTACGTCCTAGATGAAGACACTTTTGGAGTAAGAAACTAACAAGTAACAACGTAGGTGATTATCCTATCCACTTCCATTGCGGGCTTCTAATGATAATAAGGTATGTATCTTACGCTTTGATTTAGTTAATTTTGACTTGTAGTTGTTGTGGACGCTTCCATTCTTGCTCCGGTCCTACTTGAAGGTTTAGATATTCTATTTTTTTCGTGTTGACCGGACCGGCGTATTGTGAAGAATCATATGATGTATTAACACTTTAGTCTTGACGGTTAATATGCTTTAATAGGTTGTTGATCTATTAATACATAATAATTTGAATAGGTCACAGAAACAGCAGCCTAAGCATTTGTTTTAGTTAGGTAAATACGTACTGATTTTAAATTTTGTTAAGTGTTCATGTTTTAATAATATTTTCTTGATTCTACACTTGCCCTATTAGTTTGTTTTGCTTTTATAGCATGTAAAAATACATTAATTTCTTTTTCTTTTCTTTTTCAGCCATGACATCGAGTATTACCATTTGTATCCTAAATTTGTGTTCAAATCAAAATTTTATAACTAAAAGGTTTGTTTGAATTCTTTTAGGTGCTTTACACTGACGTGTATTCTAAAATATTTTGATAAAGTGTCTTACATATTACTCAAGAACTATAATTCATCATATCTACTTTATCTAATTGCACCTTTTGTAGTTTTCCTTGTATATGACACACTTCTCAAGTTTTATGTGTTTCATTAATAATTGTCTCCAACAAGTAAAGCACAAAATTCATATCAACCGGTCAACCATATTGCCACTAAATATTGTTAAAAAGTTTTTCTTTCTTTGTGTGCAGTCCATGAAAGCTATTGGTTCTTTTTTCCCAACGGTTGCTTAAGAATACAGCTCTTATACGAACATAATCATTTACAATACTTTTGGACCTATGGTTTGTATTATTGAATTTGCTCGGCCGTGGTAAGTCTTCTTAACTTAGTAGATTTGGTTGGCCGTCCCGGTTATAAGCATCGGACATTAAAAAACACAAACACAATGCGGATACCCGGTAACCAACCTATGAAGTTTTTATTTTTTTATTTTTTGCTACTTACCTACTTAATAATCTTTGTATAGTCCAACTTTTGTAGCATAATCTTGGGTTGGTCATATGATGTAATTGAATTATTATCTATAGATATTAAACTATAAACATCATATTCAGAATCACTCTTACAAAATAATGTATCCGTCTTTGGGAATCAACATAAAGCGTCGTGGTCTGTGCGTAGCACCACTAGTATCTTTAGAAAAGAAAAAAAACAAACATAGGTAATGTGGCAAAGTAAAATACGGCGTCTACAATGGTTATATTTATATATTTAGTTACTGGTTTACCTTATTGTATAATTAGTCATTCAATAATTTTTTATCTAATCTCAGCCATTAATCTTTTAAATCAATGGTTTAGATTTGGTCATCCATTCTTATTTAATTTCCTATTATTAAAATAACCCTACCATATATATATATATATATATATATATATATATATATATATATATATATATATATATATATACACACACACACACACACACACACAAAAGTTCAAACGAGAACTGTTTTTCGTACGAGAATTGCGAGAACCAATCTGAGCCGCCCAATTCCCCCTCCTTTAATGTCATTGTCCACTCATGAATTCTCACATGCACCCTGCCACACTTGATCCCCTCCACGCTCTCCATCCATGAACTTCCCATATTCAAGGAACGGCTGAGATTGGTTCTCGCAGTTCTCTTACGAAAAACAGTTATTGTTTGAACCCTCCCCTATATATATATATATATATATTAACGGATCAAATGCGAACGACGAAGAAATGTGAATGGTGCGAACGATGACATATCACGTTGAAACAATTTTTTTTTTCGAAATATGAGTCAAATGTTACGGCTGGGATATAACTTAATATGTAAATTTGAACTTTTTTCTATTTTATTTTAAATTTGAGATGGATTATATTTGAAATTGTTGTAGAACAAAATTTTGGTGTCCGCGCGTTGCGGCGGGTTTATGAAAAAAATAAATTGGCAAAAGGTAGAGATCAATGTGGAACAATTATAAATAAATGAGAAAGATCCATAAATAAAATACAAAATCATCAGCTTAACATTATAGAATGCTTCCCATTCTATGTATCTAGTTGTGATAGAAATAAACCTGTCAAGTGGTCAACAATTCTTTGTTTGTAGTTTCATCAAAATTCTTCTGCGGTCAATTAGGTTTTATTAAAAATCTGGAAATCTAAAAAAATGTCGGGTTCTAAATGAGATTGGGTTGAGTTAACTACTACTAAAATAATCTATTTTAATAACTAATAACACCTAACATATATAGAAATTCAGAAGCACATTATAACCCACACTTCCGTTGTGTTGCATGAAACATTTTCATGGGTGACAAAAGTTTATGACTTACTATGATTCAATCAAAAAGCCATCTCGTTTCGAACTTGCACTCATACACGGTTATTAAAAAGACATCTGAGACATACACATATACACATCTGTGGTACACACAAATATAGAACCGTTTGTTGCAATTGCCGGGAAAGCAACAAATTCAAATAAGTAAAAAGGTAGCTAAAAGGGATAGACTAATCAACCCATTTAAGTCCCATTTAATAGACAGGTTGTTATGTTTACTTACAACTAAACCCGAAAACAATCCACTTAGTAAACGGGATTGATAGGTCAATCCGTTTATATCTAACCCAAATTTGATTATTTTCTTCTTGTACTGATAAGAATTGCTACCCCTAAAACTCAATTGAAGCTAGAACCTAGAAATACTATTGTATGGCTCTAAACAATAAATGGAGAAGCAAATGAAAAGGTTCTAAAAGTGAAACACACACACACACACACACACATATATATATATATATATATATATATATAGAGGGAAGTTCCATCTAGAACAAAAAAAAATGCGAGAACCGATCTAAACCGTAAAATATCTACCAAACGACAAGATATTAAATTATGAAAATTATACCAAATATGCTCTTTAACATGACATTCATACTGCTATATTTTTTTCAACAAAAAAAATTCGTTTTTGCCGGGTTTTTTCTATCAATATAAGGTATGTTACATATATGTAATCAGTACTTAACATATTTGTAATCAGTACTATAAGGTATGTTACATATATGTAACGAATTTTTTTTGTTGAAAAAAATATATCAATATGGATATCATATTAAAGAGCATATTTTTGTCGTTAATTTGGTATAATTTTCATAATTTAATATATTTCCGTTTGGTAGATATTTTAGTTTTAAAAAAATGGGGATCAGTTCTCGCAATTCTGGCATTTTTTTTTGTTCTCGATGGAACCCTCCCCTATATATATATATATATATATATATATATATATATATATATATATATATATATATATATATATCCAAAAGTTAAATTGTGAAAACGGAATCAATTCGGTAGTTGTTAGACCTAAAAAAGTATCCAATTTATTAAGTTACTTTCATGAACCGAACTCGAAATGCATATGAAAAGAGCTTTTTTGTTTCAGTGACCAATTAAAATATATTGATTTTTGAAGTTAATAACAAATTGTCTAATACCTGTTAGTATCTTGTTGCTACCAAGTCTTTAAGACTGCTAATCATATCAAACCAACCTGTTTAAGTCCCAAACCCACAAAGAAACAGATCCATTTCAATAAACATGTTTAAAAATATCCATTTCAAACCATTTTTTGAATGAAAAACTCTACCCTGGCCTACTTAGAGGAAGAAAACAGGCTATTAAAAAAACATGAAGACTTTATATTTTAAAATCAACTCATGTAATAAAACAATTTCAAACGCAAAACAACCTAACCCATTCCACATGTTACAACAAAAGGTGCTAGAAAATGAGACATGCTATTTATTATTTGTAGTTACCTCAAGCTCATCCACTGTTCTCTTAGCATAATCTGAAGCAAATTCAACCAACTTGTATTGCATTTAAAATTTTTCAAAGTCTACGAATTTAGGGATTAAATTAAAATTCTATAAACTAAAACATACCTGCATATTATAAAATAGTTAACTAATAAAACTATAAAAGAGAATAATTCAATTCTAAGTCTACCTTACCACACATGTATAATTGTTATATTCAATAAATATATTTTCAAAAATCAAATATACTATAAAAGAAATGAAGAAAATCAATTAAAACTTAATATAAGAAATCAATATAAGCTAGAATTGGAAAGGAGAGAAGCAAAGGATTCTTACCAGATATTGAAAACCATCACCAAATCTCATTTCTATCATCCTTTGTTCTTTATACAGGAAAACCATAATTCTAATGGCCTTCACAGCAAATAATGGAACCTAAACTACAGTTAAATTGTTGCATTTAATCATTCACAAATAGATGATAAAACCAACATACGAACACATGAAGGAAAATTAAACTGACTAACTAATATGCAAGACAAACAACAAAAACAAAACCCATACATTAAAACAAATATAAGCATCATCATATGACAAATGAAAACGTTGCGACTCTACCTAATACATCATCTGTTAACATGTACAATGGAAAGAGAATTTAAAAAATGAACAAACACTCGGACTCAAAACTACACAAATTAAACACATGCAGAAGAAACAAAGATTGAGATCTAATAAGCCGTTAATAAAAAACACTATTTTACAAAAGAAAGGATGGAAATAAAAAATAAGACTACACTCTGGCATTTGGATCAATAAGAAGAAGTTTACCTCATTTGTCATGATACACACATGCATTAAAATATAACACAAACTTGCTATCTAGAGGATAGAAGATCAATAAGAAGTTTACCTAATTTCCAAACACTTGCAGCAGATTTCTAAGTGACCAACTGATTAATGTTTTAAATGTTGGATCATAAACTTGATTTGATCCAATTAATATTGGGCTACCCATTATCCAAGCCCAAGCCCATAATCCAAATTCTAGAAATATCTTGTAAGGAATTATGTAGAAAAGAATTAGAAATATCTAGATAAGAAATATCTAGATATTTATAAGTAGAAATATCTAGATAGAAATATCTAGATACTTATGTAAAAATATCTAGATATTATATGTAGAAATATCTAGAATCCATGGAAATATCTAACATCTAGAATCAACCATGGAGTAGTATAAATATGTGTATGGTTCCCTCATTGTGATCATCAAGAAAAATCAATAAAGAAAAGTTTTAACAATACTCTTCCTTTCTAAGCATTCACTTCTTCTCCTCTTCAAAATTCCCCTTTAAACCTCTCCATCACCAAAAAAGCCTAAAAGGCCCCTTCCTAATTTCCAACAAAGTGGTATCAGAGCTAGAAGATCATATGGCGAATTCGATGAATTCGTTCCAATTTCCTCGTCTTACCAAAGATAATTATGGGAGTTGGTGCATCAGGATGAAGGCGTTGCTCGGCTCACATGATGCATGAGAGATAGTCGAGAAAGGCTATGAAGAAGTTGAAGATGAAAGTTCCTTGAGTGCCGCCCAAAGGGGGGACTTGCATAAAGCAAGAAAGAAGGATCAAAGTGCTCTTACACTAATTTATCAATGCCTTGACGATGCCATGTTTGAGAAAGTTGCAAATGCAACCACTTCCAAAGAAGCATGGGAGATTCTACAAAATACGTTCAAAGGCATTGATAAAGTGAAAAAGGTACGTCTTCAAACTCTTAGAGGAGACTTTGAAAAGTTACAAATGGAAGAGACCGAAACGATCTCAGATTATTTCACTCGTGTATTGACTATCTCAAATGAGATGAATAGAAACGGTGAAAGTTTGAGTGACACACGGGTGATAGAAAAAATTCTTCGCTCGTTGACACCAAACTTTGATTACATCGTTGTGGCCATAGAGGAGTCAAAAGACATCGACTCTATGACCATTGATCAACTCATGGGATCTCTACAAGCCCATGAAGAGAAAATAAAAAAGAGAAGGGAGAAAGAGCCCTTGGAACAAGCTTTATACACAAAATTCTCTTTCAAGGAAAGAGAAAGAAACTCTAAGCATGGAACGGAGCAAGGACGAGGACGTGAAGCTTTTCGAGTTCGTGGTAGTTTCCGTGGACAAGGAAGAGGAAAAGGAAGGGAAGGTTACGTACAAGTAACCAAAGAGGACGAGAACCAAAATGGTTATTCTAGAAGAGGTTGCGGGAGAGTTGCACAAACTCAAAGAGGAGGTAAGTCCTACATACAATGTTATAATTGTCAAAAGTATGGACACTATGCCTCAGAGTGCAGAAGCTCAAGACGAGTAGAAGAGAGGGCTAATCTTACGGAGCTGGAAGATGAAGTCAATCATACTTTGCTAATGGCAAAGCAAGATGTACACGAAGATAAACAAACCACATGGTACCTAGATTCCGCTGCAAGTAATCACATGACAGGGGAAGAAAAATTGTTCGTGGAGATGGAGCAAATTAAAGGTAACGTGACGTTTGGAGACAACTCAAAAGCAACGGTGAAAGGAAAAGGTAAAATACTAATCCTTGCTAAAGATGGAAGTCACCAATTTATCTCTGAAGTTTATTATGTGCCTAGTCTTAAAAATAATATTTTGAGTTTGGGACAACTCTTGGAGAAAAACTACGATATTCACTTGAAAAATCGTAGTCTTATGTTAAGAAACCATGAAGGAAGGCTTATTGCCAAAAGTCCCAATGACTAAAAACCGAATGTTCCTTCTAAACGTTCAACATGACGATGTCAAATGCCTAAAGGCTTGCTTGAAGGATCATTCGTGGCTATGGCACATGAGGTATGGACACTTAAACTTTGGTGACTTAAAGTTGTTATCTACAAAAAACATGGTGAAAGGTTTGTCTCCTATCAATCATCCTAATCAAGTATGTGAAGGATGTCTTCTTGGGAAACATGCAAGATATGCATTCCCAAAAGAAGCAACGTCAAGAGCTAAGGAGCCTCTACAGCTTAGTCATACTGATTTGTGCGGACCCATTATTCCACTCTCTCATGGTAAAAATAAATATTTCATGCTCTTTATTGATGATTTTTCTCGAAAAACTTGGGTGTATTTTCTAAAAGAAAAATCCCAAGCTTTTAGTGCTTTTAAAACATTTAAAGCCATGGTCGAAAAGGAGAAAGATTTAAAAATTAAATCCATAAGATCTGACAGAGGTGGAGAATTTTTGTCAAAAGAATTTAACAAATTTTGTGAGGAAAATAGGATCCGAAGATTCTTAACAACTCCTTAATCTCCTCAACAAAATGGAGTCGTTGAAAGGAAGAATAGAACCATTCTCAATATGGTTCGTAGCATGTTAAAAAGTAAGAACATGCCAAAGGAGTTTTGGGCAGAAGCTGTTGATTGTGCTGTCTATCTCTCCAATCGGTGTCCATCCAAGAGTTTAGATAACAAGACTCCACAAGAAGCATGGAATGGGATAAAGCAGACAGTATCCCATCTACGGGTGTTTGGGAGCTTAGCCTATGTTCAAGTACCAAGCCAAAGGCGTCGAAAGCTTGATGATAGGAGTGAGAAGCATGTGTTCGTTGGCTACGACAAGCAATCAAAGGGCTACAAGCTTTACAATCCAAACACGGGGAAGGTGATCGTGAGTAGAGACGTTGAGTTCGACGAAGAAGGAACGTGGGATTGGAACACAGACAACAATGATGGTTATGAGTTTCTTCCCATTGTCAGTAATGGTGAAGAGGCTTGTGACACCACTAAAGATGTTCAACCACCTACAAGTCCCACTATAACTCAAGTTTCACCTTCAAGCTCAACCGAAGCGTCTCCAAGAATGAGAAGCCTACAAGAACTTTATGAGGTAACAGATGAGCTAACACTCTTATGTTTATATGTTGATTGTGAACCTTTAGGCTTCGAGGAGGCGACGCAAAGCAAGAAGTGGATACAAGCAATGGATGAGGAGATCAAGTCGATAGAGAAGAATGACACATGGGAGCTGACATCTCTTCCACAAGGACAAAATGCTATTGGAGTCAAGTGGGTGTACAAAGCAAAAAAGAACGCCAAAGGCGAAGTAGAGAAGTACAAAGCAAGACTTGTGGCAAAAGGTTACAAGCAGAAACACGGAGTCGACTATGAAGAGGTATTTGCTCCTGTCGCTCGCCTTGAAACAATAAGAATGATAATAGCTATTGCTGCCCAAAATAAGTGGAAAATTCATCAAATGGATGTGAAGTCCGCTTTTTTAAATGGACTTCTAGAAGAAGAAGTTTATGTAGAACAACTTGAAGGGTATGTGGTCAAAGGACAAGAAGGTAAGGTACTAAGGTTGAAAAAGGCATTATATGGCCTAAAGCAAGCACCACGTGCTTGGAATACTCGAATAGATAAGTATCTCTAACATAATGGTTTCAAGAAGTGTTTAAGCGAGTATGCACTTTATGTGAAGTTTTCAAATAAGGAAATATTGCTTGTTTGCTTGTACGTCGATGATCTTATTGTCACAGGAAATTCTCCACACATGATGGATGAATTCAAGAAGTCTATGGCCCAAGAGTTTGAGATGACTGATATTGGGCTGATGTCCTATTATCTTGGCATCGAGGTAAAGCAAACACAGGAAGGAATCTTCATAAGCCAAGAAGGATACGCGAAAGAGATTTTAAAGAGGTTTGGCATGGAGAACTGCAAACCTATCGGCAACCCCATAGAATACGGAGCAAAGCTCTCGAAGCATGACGAAGGAGAGGCGGTTGATGGAACTTTATTCAAGAGTCTTGTAGGAAGTTTGCGCTATTAAACATGTACAAGACCTGACATTCTCTTTGCCGTGGGATTAATTAGTCGCTTTATGGAAGCACCAACTACATCTCACTTGAAGGTTGCCAAGAGGATCCTTCGTTATATCAAAGGTACCATTGAATATGGTATTTTCTATTCATCTTCTAACGACTTCAAGCTTGTTGGTTATAGCGACAGTGACTGGGCTGGAGATTATGATGATAATAAGAGCACAACATGATTTCTATTTTTCCTTGGTGACACTGCCTTTACATGGTCATCAAAGAAGCAACCGATTGTTACGTTGTCCACTTGTGAAGCAGAGTACGTAGCCGCAAATTCATGTGTAGGTCATGCGCTTTGGCTCAGGAACATGTTAAATGAGTTGCATATGCCACAAGAAGCCGCAACCGAAATCTATGTGGACAACAAGTCAGCGATCGATCTAGCCAAGAATCCAGTCTACCATGATCGAAGTAAGCATATCAACACTCGATATCACTTCATTCGAGAATGTATAGCAAGGAATGATGTTCGAGTAATACATACAAGATCAGAAGATCAAGTCGCGGACATTTTCACCAAGCCTCTCAAAGAGAAGGAGTTTTCAAGACTGAGAATGATGCTTGGAGTCGGAAAATCAAGTTTAAGGGGGGATGTTGGATCATAAACTTGATTTGATCCAATTAATATTGGGCTACCCATTATCCAAGCCCAAGCCCATAATCCAAATTCTAGAAATATCTTGTAAGGAATTATGTAGAAAAGAATTAGAAATATCTAGATAAGAAATATCTAGATATTTATAAGTAGAAATATCTAGATACTTATGTAAAAATATCTAGATATTATATGTAGAAATATCTAGAATCCATGGAAATATCTAACATCTAGAATCATCCATGGAGTAGTATAAATATGTGTATGGTTCCCTCATTGTGATCATCAAGAAAAATCAATAAAGAAAAGTTTTAACAATACTCTTCCTTTCTAAGCATTCACTTCTTCTCCTCTTCAAAATTCCCCTTTAAACCTCTCCATCACCAAAAAAGCCTAAAAGGCCCCTTCCTAATTTCCAACATTAAAATCGTGTTTAATTGAACCTATTTTTACTAATTTTATTTTCCAACCTATTGTACAAAATTCAATGTTAGCATATCAGCTTTAAAAGCCATCATTGATTCATAATTTTTTTTGTCTATAGTTGCAATTCCCATTTCACCAAACAATCTGCGTGAATGAATGTATTACGTATACAATCTAGAATTTTAACAGAAATGGACTTATCAAAATCCATCTTCAAGCAAATGATTGCAAAAAGGAAGAAGCAAATATCTATTTTCATGAAAATCCATTTCGTAAAATAGTCGAACTAATATTCAAATTGTGGAAAATGCGCAATTGTAGTGATATGTGTGTGTACGCAGATTTCAAAAACCCAAAAGAATCTACAAATGAGAAAGGGAAAAGCAACAAAACTTCACATACAAACCAAACACGTCGACACTTCAAAGAGGTAGAAAATTGTAACCTGAGTATTGGTAATGTCGTCGATGGACTCCTAGCGCGACGGCTGGGAATTCCTTGATACGTCATATTTTTTGGGACGACAATGGTGAAATAGAGTGACCAGAGGAGGAAATAGGGGGAGTAGTGAGAAAAAGGGACATAAAAATGGAGAATGGTGAAATGGAGAGGCCAGGGAAAGTAGTGAGAGAGCAGACAACAAATCCCATAAAATTGGGGATAATGGAGAGACCATACCACATAGGCAATTCTCCTTGACTCCTTGAACACGTTATTGAATAAAAAGCAAATAATGGAGAAGCATAACAGTCTCAGTACTCTTGACAAGACCTTAGACCAAATTTTTTAATAAAAAGCCCCTAACAAGGGTCGAACGTTTGCCATCTAATATCGAACGCCTCATCCGCCAGGCTGTTTTTAAAAGTAATGGTTTAGTTGCCAATTTCAAGTATATATCATAAATATACTGTAGATGAACAGTACCATTTAGCCTTGCTAAATGTTAAGTATTAAATATGTTGTCTTTTTAGATGTAGTGATATATTAACTATTGAGATCCAGTGTTTTAATGTAAAATATAGTGATTTTTTAAATAACATCCGTTGATTACTTCGACTAAGATGCAATATGGTTTCTAGACGAGATATAATGATTTTAAGCCAAATACAGTGATTTTGTTAGTTCAATAAAATTTGGTGCATCAGATGCAACATATTCTGAATGTGTAATTTTTGCTGCAGGTAATTTTTTTCTATAATATATATACTTAAATAAAATTGACATAATTGAAAGTCAAATCTTAGTTTACTATTGTCAAATTACGGTCTTTCAAACTTTTTGTACTAAATTAATACTAGATGCAGTGTTTTTATTATAATAGATACAGTGTTTCTACTTGTCAATTTTAAGACTGTTTCTATTGGATCCATAATGTATATATATCCCAGCCAAAACGTAAATGTTTTAGTAGTTTATGTTTCAAAAAAATAAATTTAGCTATACACATGTCTCATAACTATAAAACAATTTTAACAAGGACCCGTTCTTTTACAAAATCTTGATATACACTTGAGGCTCGGCGAGTATGAGCTCAATCACCACCTCTCCCACGCAGTCCCGACCGGAATTCTCAACTCATCACTTACACGTGCAGCTGTATAGAAGCTTTGATGTCCTGTATCCTCTCAAATGACCGGAGCTAGTCTTACCACCGAACCCATACTCCGCAACCTATCCCCCACCACCACCTCATCCTTGAAATTCATAGTATTCACGTGACCCCTCTTTCTACCGGCCACATGTGTTTCTTGTGGTTATGAAGCAACATGCTTCATCAAAACCAAACCCGAAGTATAGCACCATACCGAATCTGAACCCGAAGCCTATTCAAACCACAACCCTCAAAGCGACCTTCTTGGTGAGGAAAAAAATTGAGGTTATTAAATCCACGGGGAAAAATAAATTGGAGCCAAGATTGAGGATATTCAATGAATGGTTTCTGCACAAATGTAATATTAGAACGGCCATATGTGGTACGAGACGAAAACGTATTAAAACAAGCTCGCACGTAATACTTCAACACGTATGCTAAAAAGTTTGCTTCCGAGGCATGGTACGTGCTAAAAGCGTGTTCGAAGTTGTCCCAAATTACTATAGCACCATGTAAGTAGTCACTGCCAAATCCATTTGGGGATATGATCAGCCAAACTACATAAGTTTCACAAAGTGGGCAATCTTCCGATGCAAAAGTGATACCCCTTGCTCCTAAGTTCACACTTGTAGGAATTCGCTCAACAATAGTCATCACACAAAACAGTTAACTCGTGG
This sequence comes from Pulicaria dysenterica, assembly GCA_947179395.2. Taxonomy (NCBI): domain Eukaryota; kingdom Viridiplantae; phylum Streptophyta; class Magnoliopsida; order Asterales; family Asteraceae; genus Pulicaria; species Pulicaria dysenterica. Next base: position 21,283,946 of record OX359291.1, read on the forward strand.
TCGTAACCATTTATTCCATAAACTAATTAATGACAAATTGATCACATCTTAAGATAATCATCACCATGAGTAATGGAATCCAGTTTATTCATTTAAATTCTCTTTTATTTCAAGATATCCTTTAATTCGTTTTGTTACCACTGATAAATTAACTTTGTTCGTTCACTTCCAAGCCACAATAACAAGTTACTTAAAAACTTAAAAAGTTGCTTATTTTTATAGAAACTCAAATGGAGGGCAACTGCCTACCGAAGTCCTGACAAGAAGTTTTCATTTTATATATACCTAGCTTTGGTAGTTAATTAGGAAAAGAATAAATCAAGATTGAACTTATATAACTCATTAAACTAGCTTACACACAAAAAACAAACACACACACATACATACACACACACATGTATGTATATATATATATATATATATATATATATATATATATATATATATAGAGTTTGTTGTGTGTGTGTGTGAATGTATATCAACGAATACAAGTAGAATTTTGGTTCTTCTAATGTATATCATATACATAGGGATAAATCTCACATTTTTTAGATAGTAATGTAATATTTTAGAAAGTATGTGAAGGGTAACGCTAATGGGTCACAACGATGTCAACAAACGCAGAAGCTAACCTTTATTTGGCTGATCTTACGCGGGAACCTTATAGGAAGCAAACAGGACAAAGCTTGTAACTTATAAATCAATTAAGGTCAGCACCAAAACAATATTACTCAGCTCCAAAATTGCCCTAAGTCAGCCTCAAAAAATGAAATATGCAGGTAATAAACACACACAACAAGAATAACAATTTTTAGCGTGGAAAACCCCAAAAAATGGGTACAAACCACGGGACACCTAGTGCCGCTTAAAATCCATTGTCAATAAGAGAGATATACAAAGTTTTCTCTAGATAACACTTGAGACATATAACAGTCATCATACCCTTGGAATCAACACATCAAGAAGTATGACAAACTAACAAGAACAAGAGAAGAAAAATATCACCTTGAAAATCTACTTTTATTCAGTTGCAATTTCTCAACCTTCGAGCATCCAATAAAATTTCTGACCGTCCAAAATGTTGGCCCGGGTGTCGCGAAGCTCATATCTAAAAAATTGGTGACGATCCAACGGTTCAATCTTCGGGGATTGAAGTTTTTCTATAGTTGTGTCTGAAGTGACAAAATTGGTGTTGCACTCCTTTTCTATCTTTTTCAGCTCTGTCTCTCTCTCTCTTAGGGTACATAAAAGTTGGTAAAAGAGTAGGCCAAATAGGCCCTTATTTTCTTGGAATCCTCATAGGCTAAGGAAAAAGAAAACCAACAAATCTCCCTCTTTTTGCTGCCTATGAGGGCTTGTTCACCATTCCAGCGATAGAGCAACACACCTTTACCTTTTTCCTTGTTAAAGCATTTGTTAACATGTCAGAAGTGTTATCATCCGTATGAACTTTATCAAATTAAACATACCATCTTTAGTGGCATCCCTAATCCAATGATACTGCACATCAATATGTTTTTTTCTTTTATGAAACATAGAATTTTTGGCAAGATGAATAGCACTTTGATTATTACAAATAACCACATATCATTTTTGCATGAAGCCAAGTTTTTGAAAGATATCTTTTTAGCCACAATAGCTCTTTGTACTCTTCTGTTGCTTCCATATACTCAACCTCAATTGTAGATAAGACCACACATTTTTGTAATCTTGATTGCCATGAAATAGCTCTCCCTACAAAGGTTTTCAAATATCTAGATGTTGATCTTATGTTGTCTATGTTTCCAGCTATATCCGAGTCTATGTAACCAATAAGGGCTGATAATTCCCAAATATGACACCCAATTTGAAAGTACCGCACAGAAACCTGAAAATCCATTTCACTACTTCCAATGCTATCTACCAAAAATCGACAAACAAAACCAACTAAATGAGCTAAATTTGACCTTGTACACCCCATAGCATGCAACAAGCTACCCACTGCTGAGGCATACATAAAAGGTACAAGCATATAACAACATATAGTATAAGTTGATGATACATAAATGGTTATATAATAATTATCAATCACATCTTAATCTCGCTCGGTATATGATTTACTCATTTGACCGTTAGCAACCATCTTCATATTTAATTACATTCGATCAACACCCTGACTCTAATATAAAGGAGAATTTTCTTATGCGGCTATGATTTTTTACACCATAATGGAGTTAAGATGCTTACAAGTTATAAGTATCATGACTTCAACACATGGACTCCACAATTCTTATTAGTCGTCAGCTAATAGAGTCAAATATACAACATAAAAAATTATATAAAGAGTCAAATATACAACAAACATAAAAAAATTATATAAAAAGTGAAATATTGTAAAAAATTAAAGAAAATATGAAACGTATAAAAAATATATCACCTTTGATCAAATGGACACTTTTGTGTAGAGTGTGGAAATGACTTGATGGATAAGTATTTCATCTAGGAATTTGTCTTTTTTGGGTGTATTGATATAGGTGAATAGAAGTAATGGAGGTGAGATAAATTGAAGAGAAGAGAATTCCTCATATAAACCACCAGACCCGGTTTTTTAATTTCTTAGGATTCGGGGGTACCTTACTCATTGTCAATTGGTTTTGAGTTAAAAGACCACAAATTTATATATTTACCTATGATGGAAACGCGTTCCTTCGTAGCTTTCCAGAAAATGAAGATACCACGTCAATTCAAGCTTACAACAGTAACGAAATTAGCATGATTGAGTGAGCAAGCAAAAGTCCAGCTGTCTACGTACGCATATTTCCTTAGCAGTTAGCATGATGGAGTGAGCAATATAATAACATTAAGCTAAAACATGTGAAAAGAACTGAAAAGATTCTGAAAGAATAGGAATTTTATTATACTGTGTAATACAGTTTGTGAAGATTATAACGAATCAAAGAATAAAGAATATTAGAAATCTGAAATCATTTACAGCATATTATTAAAAGAGGAAAATCGAGATCTTGAGTGTTTAGGATTATTTTTAGAGGAATCTGGAGCGTGCACATTCCACAGGAAGACCACTGGGAAACCTTTTACGGTCGTTACAATAATTGTAGATCATGTGCTTATTCTGCACCCATCTAATCCGGTTTCTCCCTGCTGCATCAAGTCCTTGTGTATTCCATGCCTGGTTGTCATTCTCAGAGCTTGTGGACTTTGAATTAGGACCGACTTTGTTGGCATTGGCATTGAATTTCCTATAGATAGCGCTGAAAGGTGCTTTAGTCCAGTCTGTTTTTACACGCCCACCTTGGGTTGCCCAGTCATCCGCATTCCACAGACTGGCGTACACTCTCATTGGTTGACTTTTGGGAAACGGAACTCCATTAGCCTCATGATTATTGAACACTCTAACAGGTATATTATCTATCAAGAATCTGCACAAAAGATAGATTTTTTTATATACAATTAGTACTTACACAAACAAGTGTGTGTGTGTCTCTTTCTCACTCACTCACTCAATCACTCCTCTCTCTCTCTCTCTCTCTCTCTCTATATATATATATATATATATATATATATATATATATATAATATCACAATACTTACATGATTCTTTGAGGGTTCCATAGGATGGTGTAAGTATGGAAGGCCGTAGTAGGGTCGAACCATAGGTGGAACTGTTGTTCTTTATTTCCCTTCCCTTGTGAATAGACGTTGGTATGGATTGTGTAAGGATTTCCTGTTGAGTTGCCCAAGAACTCAAAGTCTATCTCATCATGTCCCGCGCCTTGTGACGACAACTAACGTGATTAAAACACTATTGTTAGACATGGTAACATCAATAGAAGTGGAGAGATGCAGGAGTAAAATAGAATATATGAAATACTCACGTAGAATGTGGTGACGGTGCCGGCAGAGTCGCCAGGTACTAGTTTTAGTTGCATGTCAAACCTTCCAAAGAGGTACTCGTTCTTGGACTGGAAACCCGATCCGGAGTATTGATCGAGTGAAAGTGAGAGATCTTGACCACGATTGAGTATTTTAGCACGGTCTCCCCCAAAGGTGATATCCATATCATCGTAAAAACTACCTCCATATACTGCTACAAACAGATAAAAAACCGCTAGAGCAAGGGCACATGCTCTAGAGTGTGTATAATTTGACTGTCCCATTGTGTTAGGGAGGGATAGGAGAGATTATAGATGATAGAAATAGAAAAAAAGAGATGGATAGATGTGATGAGCAAAGAGTTGTGAGAAAGGATTAGTATTTATAGGTGTATTGTTACATTGACAATTTGTGAAAGGAAGCATCCTGGATGTTGAAGAAGGAATAGAAGGTGGCAAAGAGGTGAAAACAATTAAGAAAACATCCGTTCACGCGTACCTGCCAACTCATGGAGAGCAGCTGTTATTTTTGTCACTAGACGCATGCCAAAGGCATGATTCCACTTTGCAAAACAATCATTAATTCCCTCGGTTTATGTTTGTTTATTTTTTTCTTATAAGTTTTAATTATTAATTTATGTTTGTTTATTTTTCTTTCGTAGAAGATTTAGTTACTAACTTATATTTGATTTTTGCAATATTATATTAACGCTATTAATGTTTTTAATTAGTCTTAAACTTTGATTTGTATCGACAACATTTATTTTACTTTGACCTTTGTTGTAGGCCATCTAATTTGTTATATTTAAATCAAAATTTATACTGTTACGACAAGATAAATGATTATTCTATTCAAGGAGGAATTCTAAACTACAGGAATAAAGAATGAGACTCACATAATGGATTTGAATTTAGACCACTTGTAGTGGCTAGTCATCATGAGCCACCATGACGAGCTCGTCGATCACCATTGTCGTTCCCTCATCAATTGTTAAAATCTGTCGTCATACGCTCGTTGTTCCATCGCCATGGCCATGGTTCTCACTCAAATGACGAGCTCAAAGGTATTTTGTTTTCGAAAAGTATCTATTGGAGGCTAACGATAAGAAATAACGAAGTTTGTATATATATATATATATAGGAAAAAGTTCATGCGAGAAACATTCTTAGTGCGAGAACCGCGAGAACCACTCTGATCCGTCCAATTTCCCCTCCTTCATTGTCATTGCTCACCCATGAATTCCTCACATGCACCCTGCCACACTTTATCCCTCCATGCTCTCCATCCATGAAACTTCCCATATCCAAGGAACGGCTGAGATTGGTTCTCGCGGTTCTCGCACTAACAACGGTTCTCGAATGAACCCTCCCCTATATATATATATATATATATATATATATATATATATATATATATATATAGGGGACGGTTCAAACGAGAACTGTTTCTCGTTTTATCTTTTTTCTATATATATATATATATATATATATATATATATATATATATATATATATATATCCCAGCCAAAACGTAAATGTTTTAGTAGTTTATGTTTCAAAAAAGTAAATTTAGCTATACACCATGTCTCATATATAACTATCAAAACAATTGTAACAACGACCCGTTCTTTAACAAATGTTGAAATACACTTCAGCCTCGGCGAATATGAACTCAATCACCATCTCTCCCGTGCAGCCTCGGCCGGAATATTGAACCCATCACTTTCACGTGTAGCGATATAGAAGCTTTGGTGAGCTAGTCTTACCACCGAACTCATACTCCGTAGCCTATCCCCCATCGCCACCACATACATGAAATTCATAGTATACACGTGACCCCTCTTTCTACTATGTGTTCCTTGTGGTTATGGAAGAACATGCTTCATCAAACCCAAACCCAAGGTAGAGCACCATACCCAGTCCGAACCCGAAGCCGATCCTAAGCCACAACCCTGGAGGCGATGTACCTTCTTGGCGAGGAAAAAATTGAGGACATTAAATCTACGAGAAAAAAATTAATTAGCTAGAGCCACGATTGATGCAATATACCCAGTTTTCAGATATGTAATTATGGATTTTATTATGGATGTTTATGTTATAAACAGGGTAAGTTGTATATATATATGTTCGACTATCAAATAACACCCTGATGAGCGGATCGAACTCACCCCGGCGAGTTCACGGAAAAATTAATGGAATCTAATGATACTTTAGAGAAAAATTTATATAGACATTGGATATGATATGTATTCGATTGTTCAATTAACAAATGTTTCAAGACAGCAGATAACGGCCGTAATGTGTACATGAATAACAGTCGAAATAAATAACGGCCGTAATGTGTGAGAATAACGGCCGTAATGTGTGGCTGCCGACAGAGATCTCGCTTTTGCTTTTCACCTAACCCAGTACTGGAGTGTGATTACAACCTGTATATTTTTTATTATTATTAACTAATCCAAATCAAATAATTTAAACTTAAATTATTTAATCTTGATAATAATTAATTAACAATATATAATCACTAACGGGTAAATATATATTTTCTTGTTAATTAATTAACTTGATAATTTGTTCTCTCCGTAAGTTAAAATCAGAACTTACAAAACCTGTGGTTGCATTACTTCTCGGATTACATGCCCTCACAGGTGTGACTCTTGAGTGCCTCATGACATTGGACGTGGCATCAGGGTTCGACGGTCATGCACACAAATCGTATCAAAAGACGTGATTGTATTTCTTATATAAATCATCAATAATTATTTCTACAATTAAAGGTAATAAAGTTAAATGTTATTGGTTATAGTTAAATAAGAATTATATTGTTTATAAAATAATTTAGAATGATAAAACTAAGAATTTAGTTATAATCACTAACGGGTAAATATATATTTTCTTGTTAATTAATTAACTTGGTAATTTGTTCTCTCCGTAAGTTAAAATCAGAACTTACAAAACCTGTGGTTGCATTACTTCTCGGATTACATGCCCTCACAGGTGTGACTCTTGAGTGCCTCATGACATTGGACGTGGCATCAGGGTTCGACGGTCATGCACACAAATCGTATCAAAAGACGTGATTGTATTTCTTATATAAATCATCAATAATTATTTCTACAATTAAAGGTAATAAAGTTAAATGTTATTGGTTATAGTTAAATAAGAATTATATTGTTTATAAAATAATTTAGAATGATAAAACTAAGAATTTAGTTATATATGATATTTTGAAATATTATAAATGGTAAATATGATATTTGTAAATTAAGAAGCGCAAATACGAATTTATATGATTTAATAAGGGCATCTATGAATTTATCTCTAATAAATTTTAACTTTAAAAAGTCAAAATTGATTTTTTGATTTTAAATGAACTAATGGTCAAGATTAAATATTTATTTAAATGAATGGCACACATCGTCTAATTATATATGTATTAGAAGATTTCATATGCGTCCTTTTAAAACATTTAACCAAATTCTTACTTTTATTATTATAAAATTTTTTATAATCATTTTAAATCCTTTTTATAATCATTTGAAATTTATTTAATTACAAGAAATACAATTACACGCTTGTGTCATCACGTCTGCACTCAACTTCACATCTATGCATCGACCGTTGATCTTGGAGTTGGCGTCATGTGTCTTCATTATTAGAATTCTCATCCCGTTCGTTTTTTATAATTATTAATTATTAATATTTATCATGTTTTAAACCAACCCGTGTATCATACGTGCATATAATCTAGTATTATATATATATATATATATATATATATATATATATATATATATATATATATATATATATATATATAGGGAACGGTTGAAACGAGAATCATTTTTCGAACTGCATGAACAATTTGTGGGCAATTATTTAATTTTCTATCTTTTTAATTAATTTAAATAGGAAAGAGTAATATAAAAATTTCTACATTACCCCCACTCTTTTAAAACTAATATATACATCCAACAAAATGTGTTAAATTACGAAAAATGTACCAAATTTACGAGAATATTATGCTCATTAATTTGAGACCGATCTTGCTATAATTTTTTGGAAAAAATAAGTCGCGTTTGCTAAGGTTTTTTTAGTACAGCTTGACATGTGCACATGTGGAAAGTTTGCACATGTGCATATCTACATATGTGCTAAAAAAACTAGTTAAAGCTGTGCATATGCACATGTGCAAAAGTTGAACATGTGCACATGTCGAGTTGTACTGAAAAAACCCAACATGTAACACTGCTATCTTTTTTAAAAGGTTTTTACTGTGGAAGCGAATAAACAAACATAAACCTATTCACATAGGTATTATAAAATAACCAACAACCGACACAAAAGGTCAGTATATCAAAGGCCAGTGTTACATAATTACAAACAAACTCTTCAATCAAAATATATTAGAGTATCATTCAGACATTCCCAAAACAACCAAAAGCTCCTAGCAAACAGCAGGACTTACCATGACCTGCAAAATGGAGTTTAATGTGGGGGATTAGCGCAAAGCTAAGTGAATGGAAATTTAACAAACGCAAAGCATCAGAAACAACAAGTAATGATACTACAATATCATATAAGCAAATATCTCAGAGGACCGGAGGTTTGGCCGAACCTAGAACCAAATGTTGGCCTAGCATAGGTTTACTGATAGCCTACTTGTCATTCTCACACAGTAAAATCCCTTAAGATGCAACAAATGCATCAAAAGATTAAGTACTGATCCATGACAAAATAAGCCCAGCCTACCTGACATGGCTGACCCCATCGTAACAAACAAGGTCAATAAACAGCTGTTCACAATTACAAAATATACACATAACTCCAGCAGATCAATTACTAGACTACACAGTCTATGAGAGCATAAAACAGTATAAACTGTTGCAACCATAACCGTTACAACGAATACAATTCGTGAGTTAAAAATCCACTCACCTGTGTCCTCCAAACACCAAGCTCAGTTGTCTAATGTCATTAAGGCTTCGGATCCCCTGAGCACACAACACAACTAGATTAGTGAATAAAATCACAATTAACTTTAAAAATCAAGTTAAATAGCAAACGGTTCAAAACTTTACAGTTATGCAAAACGCACACAATCAACATGGAAAACACTCAAAATTATTTAAGATAATAATATGTGTTATAAACAACGTGTAACAACTAACAAAACACGCTCAAAGTTCATTTATCATAATTTAACTCACTAACGGGTCAAAACCAACCTGTTAGGTTTAATGTACCAAACTAATCATGAAATACATGTTCAACACTTTAAGATCACTATATATAATATAGAGAACATGTAGGAACCAATGAAACGCGTAAATGGTACATTTAAGTTCGTTTTATAAATTTAAAGTAGCCATTTATTATCAAATTAGCATACTTAATTCACGACCTATCCAAGCATGATTCATCACCAAAATACCTCAAATATAACACATTAACACTTATATATTAATTACTAACAACATATATCAGTAAACGGGTCAACACGAGACAACAGACGAAGAAAACGTGAACAACAGACAAACGCGTCGCGTTTGGGGACCTGGAACGTGTCCCGTTCCCTGCGACCTGGGTACAGTCATGCCTGTTCTGCTGCAGTTCGTTCCAGCAGCCAAAAATACCAATAGAACTCGATTTTGCAGCAAGTAAACTCGATATTTTACCAATTCTAAGCATCATAGAACTTCAACTAACATAAAACTATCATCAAAACGATTTACTAACATCAAAATCATGAAAACCCAAGTTCAAGATTCACATCAACCTCCATTAACGATTTATAAGTTCAAATCAAGCAAGAACACTGAAATCAACATGTTTCCTACTCTAATTCAGTGAGTAAACATGGAACATGATAAAACAAGAACACAATTCATATTTGGCATATATCCATTTAAATCATCAACCCTAGAAATCAATAAATGGGGTTTTTCTTGGCAAGAACCTATTAAGAACAATTAATACAGTTACTAACCAAATACTAACCTTGATTCAACAAGAAATTAGTACAACAGAAAGGAAATCAAGGCTGCATCATGTACTGCTCTTTGAAATCTTGAAGAAAAAACATAAACACACACAACCCACACTTCACAGTGAAGTAACCAAGGAGATTGACTTCAAAAAAGTCAATTAAACACATTGAGTCGGCTGGGGAAATAATTAAACACATACACAGTATTATATAATACTGTTATCCAACATACAGGAACGTAAATAAAGCGGTCCTATTCAAATCATAAACATGTAACAAGGTATTATTTGGGACCCTCGTGTAAAAACGAATAATTAAGCACAACTAACATATAAAATATTAAAACTAATATTTTTACCTCTTACCAGCGGTCCAATTAAATACCAAGTAATCATCAAACAAATATATAAATAAATAGCAAATAAATAAACAATTAAATATAAACAATTAATATATAAATATAAACAAATTATATAAACACTTACTACCGCCACGAAACGACCGGAGCCTAAACGCGGGTGTTACACAACAAACCCAAAATAAATATTTTTGAAAAAATATATCTATATTGGTCTCGATTAAAGAGCATAACTTTCACGTTAATTTATTATAATTTTCGTAATTTAACACTTTTCCGTTTGATGTACATATTAGTTTAAAAAATATGGAGGTAATGTAAAAATGTTCGAATTGACCTTAATTGATTAAGGATAAGTCTGATTAGTTTAACGTTATCTAGACACTCCATCTCTTTATTTAATTGCTACAATATGTTTTCGTACGAAAAACGGTTCTCGTTTGAACACACTTTGCAAACTCCGTTAAAAAAAACCCTCTATCTCTATCTCCCTTCTCACCATCTCTCTGCTATCACCATCTTACTGCCGGCGAGATTCAGCTTCCGACGACAAATCACTCCCATGAATCGTGGCTTCCTATATCTTTCTCATCATCTATCTACCGTCTCCATTCCTAAACCGCCGTTACAGCTCCCTTCATCACTGTCGTCTAGCTCCGTCAACTGCTGCCATCCTAGGCTTCCTCAATCGCTGCCGTCGAAGCTTCCTCAACCGCCGCCGTCAAAACTCCCTCAACCGCCGTCTTCGAAGTTCCCTTAATTGATGGCATCGCAAGCTTCTCAACTGCCGCCGTCGAAGCTCCCTCAACCAACACCGTTACCGGCTTCCTCAACCACTACCGTCGCCGGCTCACTGCTCCAAAAATCGATCTCCACTGGTGCTTCCTGATTCCGACGATCTACTTCCGCTTGCTGCTTTCCTTTAGTCGCACAACCATGAGATCCTATTTTGTCGTTGTTCGACCTTGTAGCCGGCGAATCTCGCCGCCGTCCGATCTCATTCACCACAAATGTCGACGCATTTATATAAGGCATAATCCTTCGTCGAAGCTTCCCTAGGTCCGTCATCGCCACCACTAACCTTTGATTTCGGTAGCTATCTTCGACAGTCTTCTCGTAGCCACCGACCAATTAACCTGCCGCTTGAAATGACCACCACCGCCACTCATCCTCACTTTCAGTCATTTGATTCCACAAACAGTGGTGCTGAGGTGGCGGATACCAATTTACCATTTCAGATTTGAAACCGTAATATTTCAGATCTGGAACGATATTAACATTTCATATATGAAACAATATTATTTTTCAGTTATGAAACTGTAACAATTCAGATCTAAAATGATAGTAAATCTTCAATTCTGAAACGGTAAAACTTTTTAGTTCTAAAATAGTAACATTTTTCAGATCTAAAACATGTGTAATTTTTCAGCTCTGAAACGTTAATAGCATTTCTGATCTGAAACGATACTAGCATCTTAGACTGAAATAGTACAATTTCACCATTTTAGATCTAACATGTTACCTTGTTACCATTTCAGATATATTACAGATTTGGAAGTTGAAGAACTAAAAAGGAATACATACATGTGTGTGTTTTGGTACTAATTTTCATGTTTGTGGCTTTAAAAAAAGGAGCTGTGTATTTATTTGATTTGTTTTGGATGGTTAGGTAAAAAAAATTTAGGATACAATGTATCTATTGGGTTTATGTTTTGGACTTTTCAATTTTTAGACTTGAAAATGTAGTATTTCAGATTTGAAATAATAGTATTTCATATATGAACTAATATCATTTATATTTAATTATATATTATGTTAACAACTTTTGAGTTAAATTTTGACGTTATATTTCATATATGAATTTATATAGAAAAAATAAAAAATAATTATTTATAAGATATATTAAATATATTATCTAATTAAATAGAAAAAAAGAAAAAAAAATATAAAGAGAAAAAGAAAAATAAAGTAAAATTATCTATCTATCTAATATATAAAAAGACCATATACCCTCTAAATTTGACACGTGCCCTCTAAATAGTAACAACCCATACTCCATCATCTGTTGCTTTATGTGTCTCACCCCCCCCCCCCCCCCCCCCCCCTCTACTTCATCTTCTACTTGTTGCTTTCTCCCCTAAATGAAGAACACAACACCCATACTCCATCATCTGTTGCTTTCTTTATCTCACCCTTGCTACTTCATCTACTGCTTTCTATTGCTTTATCCCCTAAATTACATTCCCTATTGATTTCACCTCCCTCAAATCCCTACAAAGAAACTAAAAAAATTCGTCAACCCTTCAACCGGTCAATCTCTCGGTCTGGCCACCAACCCCCTCAGCACCGTGGTTGATTTCCTGCTCAGACCATACTCAACGCCGGTGACATCAGCACCGTAAGAGGGTAGGTTGTTCTTTCCTTACATACTAAAAAACCACTTCTGTATATGTTTCATCTACACTCGTGGATGAGGAGAACCGACACTTTTTTCTCTTTTTTGTATGTAGAAACACCCAAATCGACACTTTGACTATTTTCATGAATCCAAAATTCGAATATGGTATTTATGATTTTGATTAATCGGCCTACATTTTTGTATATGTATTGTAGCAAGTGGAATAAAATGCATACCAAGTGTTTGACAAAATGCCTGAATGATTTTCATGAATCCAAAATTCGAATATGGTATTTATGATTTTGATTAATCGGCCTACATTTTTGTATATGTATTGTAGCAAGTGGAATAAAATGCATACCAAGTGTTTGACAAAATGCCTGAATGAGTTCGTTTTGATTTTTTAATAAACTTGTTTGTTTATATATCTATTATTAATCAATCTGTTAGATTTTTTTCCCTTCTTCTTATAAGTAAAGTTAGTTATGTTAACATTGAATATATGTTCACATGTGATGTAGTTAACTGATTTGTAGAGAAACAAGAAACTTACACAGCTATATAGATGAGTGTTGTTGGCTTCGGGGTGTGTTTTGGAGTTAACTCCTGAATTTGTGCTCCTCGATAAATCCATGTGAGCGCAAAAAACAGACAATGGAAAGTTGTGTTGTCTTGGCAATGCATATTTAATCTTTGAGTTTGTATTTGTTAGTGATTATTGTATGGTATGCATTGCGAGTTGTACCTCCCTAAGTAGTACTTGGATTGCTGTAAGATATCGATTGATGATACATTCATTGTTAAAAAATTGAATATATGTTCACCTATAATGACGATTTGTAGATTTTTCTAATGGATTTGCAACATATATGAGTGACCCTTGAGAAATTTAATATGTTTGTTGAAACATTTTTAGGTCTTCAAGAGAAAATAATATGATTGTTTTGTTTGACTCAATGTAAGTGTCGATAAACTTTACGTCCTAGATGAAGAAACTTTTGGACTAAGAAACTAACAAGTAACAACATAGGTGATTATCCTATCCACTTCCATTGCGGGCTTCTAATGATAATAAGGTATGTATCTTGCGCTTTGATTTAGTTAATTTTGACTTGTAGTTGTTGTGGACGCTTCCATTCTTGCTCCGGTCCTACTTGAAGGTTTAGATATTATATTTTTTTCGTGTTGACCGGACCGGCGTATTGTGAAGAATCATATGATGTATTAACACTTTAGTCTTGACGGTTAATATGCTTTAATAGGTTGTTGATCTATTAATACATAATAATTTGAATAGGTCACAGAAACAGCAGCCTAAGCATTTGTTTTAGTTAGGTAAACACGTATTGATTTTAAATTCTGTTAAGTGTTCATGTTTTAATAATATTTTCTTGATTCTACACTTGCCCTATTAGTTTGTTTTGCTTTTATAGCATGTAAAAATACATTAATTTCTTTTTCTTTTCTTTTTCAGCCATGACATCGAGTATTACCATTTGTATCCTAAATTTGTGTTCAAATCAAAATTTTATAACTAAAAGGTTTGTTTGAATTCTTTTAGGTGCTTTACAATGACGCGTATTCTAAAATATTTTGATAAAGTGTCTTACATATTACTCAAGAACTTTAATTCATCATATTTACTTTATCTAATTGCACCTTTTGTAATTTTCCTTGTATATGACACACTTCTCAAGTTTTATGTGTTTAATTAACAATTGTCTCCAACAGGTAAAGCACAATATTCATATCAACCAGTCAACCATATTGCCACTAAATATTGTTGAAAAGTTTTTCTTTCTTTGTGTGCAGTCCATGAAAGCTATTGGTTCTTTTTTCCCAGCGGTTGCTTAAGAACACAGCTCTTATACGAACATAATCATTTACAATACTTTTGGACCTATGGTTTGTATTATTGAATTTGCTCGGCCGTGGTAAGTCTTCTTAACTTAGTAGATTTGGTTGGCCGTCCCGGTTATAAGCATCGGACATTAAAAAACACAAACACAATGCGGATACCCGGTAACCAACCTATGAAGTTTTTATTTTTTTATTTTTTGCTACTTACCTACTTAATAATATTTGTATAGTCCAACTTTTGTAGCATCATCTTGGGTTGGTCATATAATGTAATTGGATTATTATCTATAAATATTAAACTATAAACATCATATTCAGAATCACTCTTACAAAATAATGTATCAGTCTTTGGGAATCAACATAAAGCGTCGTGGGTTGTGCGTAGCACAGTCTAAGAGACTCACTAGTATCTTTAGAAAAGAAAAACAAACAAACATAGGTAATGTGGCAAAGTAAAATACGGCGTCTACAATGGTTATATTTATATATTTAGTTACTGGTTTACCCTTATTATATAATTAGTCATTGAATAATTTTTTATCTAATCTCAGCCATTAATCTTTTAAATCAATGATTTAGATTTGTTCATCCATTCTTATTTAATTTCCTATTATTAAAATAACCCTACCATATATATATATAGGCAAAATTTCAAACGAGAACTGTTTTTCGTACGAGAACCGCGAGAACCAATCTGAGCTGTCCAATTCCCTCTCTTTCAATGTCATTGCCCACCCATAAATTTCTCACATGCACCCTGCCACACTTGATCCCCTCACGCTCCAGATCCATGAGTTCAACTTTATCAAATCAACGGCTAAGATTGGTTCTCGCAGTTCTCGTACGAAAAACAGTTCTCGTTTGAACCCTCCCCTATATATATATATATATATATATATATTAACGGATCAAATGCGAACGACGAAGAAATGTGAACGGTGCGAACGATGACATATCACGTTGAAACACAATTTTTTTTTCGAAATATGAGTCAAATGTTACGGCTGGGATATAACTTAATATGTAAATTTGAACTTTTTTTTATTTTATTTTAAATTTGAGATGGATTATATATGAAATTGTTGTAGAATATGTTGTCTTTTTAGATGTAGTGATATATTAACTATTGAGATGCAGTGTTTTAATGTAAAATATAGTGATTTTTTAAATAACAACCGTTGATTACTTCGACTAAGATGCAATATGGTTTCTAGACGAGATATAATGATTTTAAGCTAAATACAGTGATTTTGTTACTTCAATAGAAATGGTGCATCAGATGCAACATATTCTGAATGTGTAATTTTTTTCTATAATATATATACTTAAATAAAATTGACATAATTGAAAGTCAAATCTTAGTTTACTATTGTCAAATTACGGTCTTTCAAACGTTTTGTACTAAATTAATACTAGATGCAGTATTTTTATTATAATAGATACAGTGTTTCTACTTGTCAATTTTAAGACTATTTCTATTGGATCCATACTGTATATATATCCTAGCCAAAACGTAAATGTTTTAGTAGTTTATGTTTCAAAAAAGTAAATTTAGCTATACACATGTCTCATAACTATAAAACAGTTTTAACAAGGACCCGTTCTTTTAACAAATCTTTATATACACTTGAGGCTCGGCGAGTATGAGCTCAATCACCACCTCTCCCACGCAGTCCCGACCGGAATACTCAACTCATCACTTACACGTGCATCGGTATAGAAGCTTTGATGTCCTGTATCCTCTCAAATGACCGGAGCTAGTCTTACCACCGAACCCATACTCCGCAACCACCACCTCATCCTTGAAATTCATAGTATTCACGTGACCCCTCTTTCTACCGGCCACATGTGTTTCTTGTGGTTATGAAGCAACATGCTTCATCAAAACCAAACCCGAAGTATAGCACCATACCGAATCTGAACCCGAAGCCTATTCAAACCACAACCCTCAATGCGACCTTCTTGGTGAGGAAAAAAATTGAGGTTATTAAATCCACGGGGAAAAATAAATTGGAGCCACGATTGAGGATATTCAATGAATGGTTTCTGCACAAATGTAATATTAGAACGGCCATATGTGGTACGAGACGAGAACGTATTAAAACAAGCTCGCACGTAATACTTCAACACGTATGCTAAAAAGATTGCTTCCGAGGCATGGTACGTGCTAAAAGCGTGTTCGAAGTTGTCCCAAATTACTATGGCACCATGTAAGTAGTCACTGCCAAATCTATTTGGGGATATGATCAGCCAAATCTACATAAGTTTCACAAAGTGGGCAATCTTCCGATGCAAAAGTGATACCCCTTGCTCCTAAGTTCACACTTGTAGGAATTCGCCTCAACAATAGTCATCACACAAAACAGTTAACTCGCGGTCGTAACCATTTATTCCATAAACTAATTAATGACAAATTGATCACATCTTAAGATAATCATCACCATGAGTAATGGAATCCAGTTTATTCGTTTAAATTCTCTTTTATTTCAAGATATCCTTCATTTAGTTTTGTTACCACTGATAAATTAAATTTGTTCGTTCACTTCCAAGACACAATAACAAGTTACTTAAAAACTTAAAAAGTTGCTTATTTTTATAGAAACTCAAATGGAGGGCAACTTCCTACCGAAGTCCTGACAAGAAGTTTTCATTTTATACATACCTAGCTTTGGTAGTTAATTAGGAAAAGAATAAATCAAGATTGAACATATATAACTCATTAAACTAGCTTACACAAAAAAAAAAAAAACACACACACACACACATGTATATATATATGAGTTTGTTGTGTGTGTGTGAATGTATATCAACGAATACAAGTAGAATTTTGGTTCTTCTAATGTATATCATATACATAGGGATAAATCTCACATTTTTTAGATAGTAATGTAATATTTTAGAAAGTATGTGAAGGGAAACGCGTTCCATCGTAGCTTTCCAGAAAATGAAGATACCACGTCAATTCAAGCTTACAACAGTAACGAAATTAGCATGATTGAGTGAGCTAGCAAAAGTCCAGCTGTTTACGTACGCATATTTATTTAGCAGTTAGCATGATGGAGTGAGCAATATAATAACATTAGCCTCTGGGTCAATGGCTTCTGTTCGGCCAGAGAACGAAGGATGTTGGAGGCGTGGGATAACTTGATTCAACAGGACAAACTCTTTTCTCCATGTTTGATCATAACATGAACATGAGTACTTTCCAACTATTTCACATGATTGGATCTCTTCATCGCACTATGAAAATATTATATATGTGTTGTCTATATTGATATAGAGAAGTATGGAGTATTAGGTGCTTCAGTGTCTCCACTTGTTTTATAATCTCGCTTTGATACAAATACTCTTCTGCTACTACTTCTCTTCTTGTGAATCTGGCTGTCATACCAGGAGCAGGAGTTCTTGCTAAATGGACTTTACACTATCAATATTTATAGTATAGTTTTTAAGCTAAAAAATGTGAAAAGAACTGAAAAGATTCTGAAAGAATAGGAATTTTTATTATACTGTGTAATACAGTTTGTGAAGATTATAACGAATCAAAGAATAAAGAATATTAGAAATCTGAAATCATTTACAGCATATTATTAAAAGAGGAAAATCGAGATCTTGAGTGTTTAGGATTATTTTTAGAGGAATCTGGAGCGTGCACATTCCACAGGAAGACCACTGGGAAACCTTTTACGGTCGTTACAATAATTGTAGATCATGTGCTTATTCTGCACCCATCTAATCCGGTTTCTCCCTGCTGCATCAAGTCCTTGTGTATTCCATGCCTGGTTGTCATTCTCAGAGCTTGTGGACTTTGAATTAGGACCGACTTTGTTGGCATTGGCATTGAATTTCCTATAGATAGCGCTGAAAGGTGCTTTAGTCCAGTCTGTTTTTACACGCCCACCTTGGGTTGCCCAGTCATCCGCATTCCACAGACTGGCGTACACTCTCATTGGTTGACTTTTGGGAAACGGAACTCCATTAGCCTCATGATTATTGAACACTCTAACAGGTATATTATCTATCAAGAATCTGCACAAAAGATAGATTTTTTTATATACAATTAGTACTTACACAAACAAGTGTGTGTGTGTCTCTTTCTCACTCACTCACTCAATCACTCCCTCTCTCTCTCTCTCTCTCTCTCTCTCTATATATATATATATATATATATATATATAATATCACAATACTTACATGATTCTTTGAGGGTTCCATAGGATGGTGTAAGTGTGGAAGGCCGTAGTTGGGTCGAACCATAAGTGGAACTGTTGCTCTTTATTTCCCTTCCCTTGTGAATAGACGTTGGTATGGATTGTGTAAGGATTTCCTGTTGAGTTGCCCAAGAACTCAAAGTCTATCTCATCATGTCCCGCGCCTTGTGACGACAACTAACGTGATTAAAACACTATTGTTAGACATGGTAACATCAATAGAAGTGGAGAGATGCAGGAGTAAAATAGAATATATGAAATACTCACGTAGAATGTGGTGACGGTGCCGGCAGAGTCGCCAGGTACTAGTTTTAGTTGCATGTCAAACCTTCCAAAGAGGTACTCGTTCTTGGACTGGAAACCCGATCCGGAGTATTGATCGAGTGAAAGTGAGAGATCTTGACCACGATTGAGTATTTTAGCACGGTCTCCCCCAAAGGTAATATCCATATCATCGTAAAAACTACCTCCATATACTGCTACAAACAGATAAAAAACCGCTAGAGCAAGGGCACATGCTCTAGAGTGTGTATAATTTGACTGTCCCATTGTGTTAGGGAGGGATAGGAGAGATTATAGATGTTGATAGAAATAGAAAAAAAGAGATGGATAGATGTGATGAGCAAAGAGTTGTGAGAAAGGATTAGTATTTATAGGTGTATTGTTACATTGACAATTTGTGAAAGGAAGCATCCTGGATGTTGAAGAAGGAATAGAAGGTGGCAAAGAGGTGAAACAACCAGAATATTAATAATTATGTAAACATCCATTTACGCGTACGTGCCAACTCATAGAGAGCAGCTGTTATTTTTGTCACTAGACGCATGCCCAAGGCATGATTCCACTTTGCAAAACAATCATTAATTCCCTTGGTTTATGTTTGTTTATTTTCTTTTCTTAGAAGATTTAATTACTAATTTATGTTCGTCCCTCGTCAATTGTTAAGGCTCTGTCGTCAAATATATGCGCTCGCTGTTCCGTCGTCACATCTCACTCAAATGACGAGTTCAAAGGCTCATTTACTCGTTTTGTTTTGTTTTGTTTTTGATCAATATTGGAGGCTAATGGTAAGAAATAATTAAGTTTGCATATCTTCTAATATATATATAAAAGGGTAACTTTCATTAAAATCCTACTCGTTAATTTATTTAAAATCAAATTCTAATTATTCATTATGATCAAATTTAAAACATAATTTTGACTTTAATTAGTCAAACATAAAACTTAATTTTGGCTTTAAATAAATAAGAGTTATTCTATTTTTAATATGAGATAAGATAATATAATAACCTATTACTTAAACTTTTTAAAAAAAACTCTATTACTTTTAATTCCAAATCATTATATACGTTGTATTAGATTTTGTTTAATTCTCTTTCTTTTTTAATTCCAAATCATTTTTAATAAAATATTTAAATAATAATAATAAAATGAGAATTAACATCATAATAAACATCATATCTTCAAGAACATATATAAGGGGCACGAAAATGATGAAAATAACGAAATTTATCGTTTTCGTCACATGCTGTTACGTGACATACAAGAGGCACATAAATGATGAAAATGAAGAAAATTATCATTTTCGGGACCTGAGCATAACGTGATATATAAGGGGCAGTCGAAAATGATAATTTTCGTCATTTTCGTAGAAAAAGAATGATGAACAGGGTTCGAAAATGGTGAAAACTAATAGGTGTTATAGATATGAAAGTGATGACGAAAATGATGAAATCTGGTAGCTGTTATGGATATGAAGGTAGGCGATGGACGGAAATGATGAAACTGATAGATGTTACTTTCTTTCCAACAGGCGAAAATGATAATGTTCGTCATTTTCGTCAAAAAAAAATGATGAACAGGGTCCGAAAATGATGAAAACTAGCATATGTTATAGATATAAAAGAGATGCCGAAAATGATGAAAACTGGTAGCTATTATGGATATGAAGGTGATGGACGAAAATGATGAAACTGATATATGTTACTCTCTTCCAACAGCCGAAAATGATAATTTTTGTAATTTTCATCATTTTCGTAAAAAAAATGGTGAACAAGGGTTCGAAAATGATGAAAACTGGTAGGTGTTACTCTCTTGAAGGTGACGGACGAAAATGATGAAACTGGTAGGTGTTACTCTCTTCCAACAGCCGAAAATGATAATTTTCGTCATTTTCATCATTTTCATCATTTTCGTCATTTTCGTCAAATTTTTTTCCCGAGAAATATAGGAAGAGTGGTCTCGTTTGAAAGATGATTAAAAAATGAGTAGATTGATATAATTTTTTTTGCTTAAATTCAAAAAAGTAAAATAGTTATGATCATTTAAAGATTTAAATGGTAAAATAAAAAATAAAAAAAAAATGAAATTGGGAATGGCTGTAAGGATGCGCGTGAGTTTATTCAAATTGTTTAATATCTATTTTGCCCTTTTAAATGGTGACTGAGATTGAGCCTTAGGGGTCTTTGTTTAAGATGGGGGCTTTGTTGATCCATACCCTATATATATATATATATATATATATATATATATATATATATATATATATATATATATATATATATATATATATAGGTAAAAGTTCAAACGAGAACTGTTTTTTGAGAACCGAGAGAACCAATCTGAGCCATTCAATTTCCCCTCCTTCAATGTCATTGCTCACCCATAAATTCATCACATGCACCATGCCACACTTGATCCCCCACACTCCATATCCATGAATTCCACGTTATCAAATCAACGGCTAAGATTGGTTCTCGCAACCATCCCCTATATATATATATATATATATATATATATATATATATATATATATATATATATATATATATATAGATCATGATATAACCAAGAACG
This sequence comes from Pulicaria dysenterica, assembly GCA_947179395.2. NCBI lineage: Eukaryota > Viridiplantae > Streptophyta > Magnoliopsida > Asterales > Asteraceae > Pulicaria > Pulicaria dysenterica. The sequence continues at coordinate 21,305,490 of OX359291.1, forward strand.
AGAAGGATAGATGATGTTATAATACCTTATCTTACTTAGGGTTGCTCAAGTTGATCCACCCGTAATGAGGCATAACGAGATCCCGCTAGAAAGGTTCTTGCAATCAACTTACCCGAACACGAACTTGTATCCGTAGCCGACCAAAAACCAAGTTTCGGTTTTTCCTTTGGTGTTCTTGGCCGAAGGTTATGAGGGAGAGGAGATGACAGTGTTTTTCTTATTCTAAAACTTTAAAATGATTTACCTTAATTCTTCATCTAATCTCCTATTTATAAGAATAAGAATTATGATTAAATTATGAAACCGTTAGAATGTTTTCTTATCTTGAATTAGTGTAACTTAATCACCATGTTATCTATTAAATAATAATAATAATAATAATAATAAATATAATATATACATATATATATATATATATATATATATATATATATATATATATATATATATATATATATATGTTGGTCCCGAATGTATAGTACAACAACAAATGTTTGTAGAAGGGGGGTTGAATACAAACTTTAGCAAATTAAAATTTAAGAGACACACGGTTTACTATTATATAATTCTTATTGATGTTAATCAAGAATTACATGAACTAGATGCGGAAAATCTAAGTTCAATAAAATGTGACAACTAATTTTGTCTAACACATAGACAATGCTAATCTTAAATTAATGTCTAAGATGTTCAACACATGAACAAGTTTGTTACACTGAAAGTAAAATGCTAACTCTTCTAATTCTCAACTTATGAGATTTCAGTGCTTCTTCAACGCATACATAGCATGTTTCCATGCATGAGTATATATAAGCAAGGTGTGTCCGGGTTGATGAAGAGAGAAGGAGACAAAGGTATTCGGTTTAATAATATTATAATAGATAAAGTTAGTGGGTGAAAAGTAAGTTAATTTTATACACAAAGTGTGTAAAGTGAACATACTTTTCAGTAATGAGTATACCAACTATCTATTATTATATTATTAAAGTACTACCTTTATATCTTGGAAAAGTAACCTTATCCTTCCATGCTTGTGCTTTAATCGACACCATGCTTTCTGAAGATTTGACTTTACCAAGTATGGAGTTGCCAGCCATACTTAACATCATATCTTCGAGATCATCTTTTCAAGAGTATCTTTCTCCTTTTCCAGGGGATAAAGATCTATCCTTTTTGTATATTTGCAGATCCAAAAAGTGCTAAGTACTTTTACAAAAGAAAGATCTAAGGCATAATAAGAACAACACATGTTCTGCCTTTGACTTAAAGAAAATATTACATAGAAAAACTATTAACTGAGATATACAATAAAGACTCAGCTAACGGACACTGAACTGCAATTGTAATTTTGCTCAGCTAAGGATAAGTGTGAAAGACTCAGCTGACTAGATTTGCTCAGCTGATTAATTTGCTCAGCTGATAATACAAACCAACGTGCAGCTAGTAAACTGATCAAACTAAACTGTCAGCTGTTCCTAAGCGCCCAGCTAGTCATTTTAAGTAGTGTCAGCTTATGAGGAAAAGATTGGATAAGTAGTAAATACCTTATCTGACAAATGGGAGGCATCAGCTGATAACTGTGATTGTGTCAGCTGATCCTTGACTGCTCAGCTGATCTTGAAATCTTCATCAGCTGATGGTTCTAGGCCATCAGCTGATCCAGTGTGATTTCTCAGCTGATGCTCTTTGACTGATCTTTTCTTCTCAGCTGATCTTTCTGAAGCTGGTCCTTTGGCTGATACTCAGTGTTCAGCTGACACTATGATTCGTCAGCTGACATTTCTTACTTAGAAATTCTTTAAGTCTCAGATAAAAAACAACACATGTTTTTCATCAATCTAAGTCCAAATCTGAATATATGGTTTTGTTAACATCAAATCCTATTTTACTTAATAGATAGGTTTGATTTAGGTTTGATATTGCTATCTCCCCAACAATCTCCCCCTATTTGATGATGACAAAACCTTATCTGTTTAAGAAGAATCAGTTTGACTCGAATTTGTAAAGGTAAAACTTTTAAGTGCAATTTGGTTACCTAGCTATCTGTTTTTGGTAACTCTTTTAAGTATGTTCCCTGATGTTCTGTTTTTGGGAATATTTTCATTTATGAAGTACCATTGTTCTGTTTTTGTGGTATCTTTTCTATCCTTTTTCTGTTTTTAGGATTTTTGATATTTTCTATATTTACACTATGTGAGCTATCTACTAAGAGTCATCTATACTAGCATTTTAGCTAAGTAGTCCATGATCAAAGTTTCAAGCTTGATTACAGAACAAATTATTTACATCAGAGTTTGTACAGAGCAATCTAACTATGAGTTAAACTAAGTACAGAAGTTGAACTATTCTAGGAATTGAAATCTAATCTAGTTATGAAGTGTGATCTTCATTCCCACCAAGGTTCTTCTTTGATGTCTGGACGATGTTCAACTGGAATAGTGGCAATTAGTTCATCAGCTCTAGTCTCCATCAGACTTTCAAAGTGTTGATTTCCTGTCTGTCCTCTTGCAAGTCTTACAGCTTGAAAAATTAAATCTCTTGGCGCTCTTCCTATGTCAGCTTCTCTTAGGAATCTCCAATCACCAGCTCTGTTCTTGAAGAACATCCCTTTCTCAGGCTCAGTTATGTATTTAAACATTTCTGGCTCAATATTGGAGGGTAGAGCAGTGTTGAGACTTTCATAAGCAGAAAGAAAAGGATAGTCAGGATTGACAATGATCTGTTCAATGGTATTCTTTTTGAAAGCATCTTCAATCAGATTGATGTGTTCAATGAACTGATCATGTGTGAAGAGCCTATTGCAGATTGACATCCGAATCCAATATTCGAATTTTGGCATGAACCTTTGAACAATTTCACTTTTGGAATTGAGGAGATGGTACAGGATCTCTATCATTTCAAAGAAGGAGAGAAGTTTGCAATGTTGAAGATAGGTATCTTCATAAGTCTTTCTTTCATCTCTTCTCACCACTCTAAGATAAGGACCCTCATCAGTACCTTTGTATGGAGTAACCCTTGAGATGATGTCTGCACATCTTCTATTTACCAAGTTTTCTTTGTTGTCTCTGAACTCCTTGGCTTGCCTTTCAGTTTGCTGAGCTAATCCTCTAAAGTTGAAGTTCAACAGAGCTTGAATGGCTTCCTTGTGAGTCTTTCCTCTCTTAGGATCTTTCTTGGTGGAAGGGTCATCTTGCTGTGGTGTATCCAGTACTTGATGTGATTGAGAGTTCATCATAATCAGCTCTTCTTCTTGTAGCTCTCTTAACTCATCATCAGTAACACCAATAATTACAGCAAGATTTGCAGGAGAAGTGAAGTCCTGATATCTTACTTGGTTTTCAAAACTTCTTCTATGGAAGTACCAAGTGCAGCAGCTAACTCACTGAGCTCTCTGAGACTCTCTTCTTCTTGTGTTAGCTCTTCCTCTCTTCTTTCTTCTTCTTCAATCTCCTCAGCAGTCATTATCTTCTTTCCTTTTCTTCTTGATGAACTGCTGGGAGTTGGTTGACTTGATTGAACTAGAGAGGAAGCTTGGACTGGTGGAGCTGTAGTGGAGGAGCTCTCCTTCTTTATGTTGAACATGGAGGACAGAGGCATTTCATCTTCATCATCATCAGAATCCTCAGATGGTAGTTCAATTGGAGCACAGGATTCACCTTGCTTTGATTTCTTTGTCCTTCTACCCATTTGCTTTAGCCTTCTCTTTGGCCTCTGCTCTTCTTGAGCAGGTTGCTCCCCCTCAGATTTATTCTCCCCCTCAATAGCTGATCCTATTTCATCAGGGGTTGATGCATCCTCTGCTTGTAAAACTGACTTTGTCCTAACTGACTTCTCCCCCTTTTTGTCATCATCAGAGGAGGGAAAAACAGCAGGCTTTGCAGGGGCATCAGGAGTGGTGAAAGAATAAGGAGTTGGGGTAGGTGTAGAGGTAAAGGGTGGTATGGTTGAGGGTGAAGGTGAGGCAGTGGGAATGGGAGGCTGAGTGAAAGGTGAGGTTGAGTGTCTAAGGTGAGAGGGAATATGAGAGAAAGAAGGAATGGAAGTTGAGATAAGAGGTTTTAGGTTGTTGATAGCTTTAGTGAGACTGGAGAATTCTCTCAGAGTATCACTGTGCCTTATCTTAGCACAAAAGCTGGACCTATTGACCTCAGTATCAATGTCTTTTAGGAGAGTGGGGACAGTGAGAAGAGATTCAGGAATGAGAATGGAGATATCAGGGGGTGAGGGTCTAAGGGTTTTAAGTTGGGAAAGGAGATTGGAAATGGTATGGTTTAAGGTAGAAATGGTTTGGGCAGGTATAGGAGGGGAGGGTGTAGGAATAGGAGTAGAGGTTTGGTTTAGAAGTTGATCTAGTTTGGTAAGAATAGGGGAAAGATCAACAGGGGCAGGGGTGGGTTGGGGTTTGGGTTGGTTGGCTTTAAGTGACTCAATCTCATTGGTTAGGTGAGAGATTTGAGTTTCTGTTTGAGTTTGGAAAGGGTAAAGGAGGCTTGAAGACTATCCATCTTTTGAGAGATAGATAGTAAGCTTTGAAGGATTTGGGGTGAGGGTTCAGAATAAGTAGAGGAAATGGGTTGAGTTGGAATTGATTGAGGTATGGTGCCAAGAACTGGAATGGATTGTGGTCCCTCACTTAGACCTTGGTATAGAGGCCTAAGATCACTGGGAACAGAAGTTGTACCCTGTACTAATGACTGGTTTATGCCACTAGTATTGACAGGTAGTGCACTAGCATGTGTAAGAATTGAATCAAAAATAGGTGCAAATATGTGAGTGTGAGTGAGGGTTGCACTCAAAGGGGTATCCCTTATGACAGTAGCAAGTTGTTGTGAGCTTACTAAGGGAAAGGCTTGACTCAATTGGGGTGTAGACACAGTATGACCTTGGGAGGAGGTCTGTCTTTCAATGGCATCACCCTGTTGGGAGGGTGACCCAGATTGCAGCAATCCCATATTTACAGATGTGCCCTGTTGTGAGGACACACCCACTGGTTGTAGGGTTATATCAACTTCCATGAGCTCCCCCTCAAAATAAGAGGTAGCTATAGGAGTTGAGGTCAGAGGTGCAGTGTGCAATCCCTCTGAGATAAGTGCAGTGTGCACCATCTCTAATGACCTTGTTTCTATTTGGGTTACTAAGGGAGTAGAACTAGTGACTGTTGGGAGTACACTAGAGCTTGGCTGTTGTGGGGGTGTTACAACTAGAGGAGAGGATGGGTTCTCATTGGTGGGGTCAACCAAATGAGTATCCTCAGAGAGTGAGAGTATACCTGAGATGTGTTGAGTCTTGCTGATCTCAATCAGTTGAATGATATTGTCAGAAATTGTGTCTTCCTCAGCATCATCACCATCAGCTGCATCACCACTTTGTTGGTCTTGTGGAGTGCTTGAGCTGGAAGGAACAGGGAAATGTGAGAGTGGCATCCCAATTTGAGAAGATGAGGAGGTGGTATCTTGAACATTTTCAGCATAAGGAATTCCAGCATCACCACCATGAAAGTCATCATCTCCCTCATCATGATCATTTTGACCACTGTCAGCACCATTGTCATTATCACCCTCAGCATCAGGATGAATAGGCTCATCCTGTGCTGGTTCATCAAACACATCTGCTCTAAACATCAATTCTTCTTCCACTAAGGCTTCATCTGGAGCATGTGTCATAGACTCCTCAGAATGATCAGTGATTAAATCAGGAGACTAAGAATCATCAGCCATTTGTCCCTCAATATTCTCAGCAACAACTTCCTCTTCATTTTCAGCATCCTCAGCAGCAACATCAATCAACTCTTGCATTTGATCAGTGATAGCAGGACCTTGAAATTCCCTTATCAAATGGAAAGTTTTCTGACCCATTTGAGGGATGGTCATTATGTGCAAGTGAGCAGCTAACCCAACATAGTGTTCCCTCTGAACATCTCTAAGTGCAATTAAACTTAGATACCTGATGTAAGGAACTAAGGTTCTGGTTGATTTCTTTGATGTGCCCAGAGTGATCTTATCCACCATTTCAGAGAATATGACTTGTGCGAAGTCAATATTCCTCCCTGTGACCAAAGCATGTAGCACCATCAGTTCAGACTGGTTCATTTGGTCATGGCTGCCAGACTTGTGACCAAAACATCGAATAATTACACTGGCCAAATACTTCCATGGGTGTCCTAGAGCAGACAGTTTATACTGGCTATGGGAAACAGCACCTTGGTAGCCAATCAGGGGCAAAACCTCTAGAACTTGATCCATTGTAGAAAAAGGTTGAAATGGGGCCATATGGGGTATGGAGATCGCTTGTCTAAGAGAATCAGTAGTGATGTTTATGTTGATGGTACCATTGAGGCAGGTGCAAGTGATTAAATCTTGATTAGCATGGTACCTTGCAGTGTACCACATCTCACCAACAATGTTTGGAAAGATAAACAGAGGATGAGCAGATAGACATGGGAACAGGGGATGGGCAGTTATAAAAGCCACCATAGGTTCGTATCCCTGGTTTGCTTTGCTCGCGGGAATGTCAGTGTTTATGAGAAAGTTGTTTGGGCGTATTGTGATTTCAGAGTTGGGTGTGACATTTTCACCAGCAATGGCGTTTGGAGAAGTTGCAGGGTTGAAGATCACCATGATTACAGAGTGAATGAAGTTTGAGCAACGAGAGTTTAGGGTTTGAAAGTTTGAGAGAGAAAGAGTGTTTGGGAATTTTGAAAGCTTAAGAAATGAATAACCGCTCGAAAACACCTTTAAATCTTCCTTGGAAACCTAAACTGTCACAGAAATATTTTGCAAAAAGTAACTGTCACTTCTGCAAAAAGGTAATAGACGGAATAGATATTAAATACACAGACAATAAACGGACAAATAAACTAACTTAAATAACCTAGTAACACAATAAATACAAATGAGAAATTAATAAAATAAGTGTGGGGACACAATATTTTTGACTTTTGAAAATCATCAGCTGACAAACGAGAGTGTCAGCTGATCCATGTTGAGATAAAATAAGTGTCAGCTAATGAATGCACTTAGCTGAGCTTCTAAGTCTTAGCTGATGGTTTATCAGCTGAAGTATAGTGTCAGCTGATGATCGTCAGCTGACATAATTCTATTAGCTGATCTACCATAAGTAAAATATGTAGAAGCTTAGATAAGTACTTCATTTCACACACAAATAAAATCATTTTCTCACACAAAATTAACTTCCTAAGAAATGAATATATTACAAATTTAACATGCCAAGTTTTGATATTAGGAAGTTGAACCGAGACTCATCCAAAGGTTTTGTAAAAATGTCAGCTAATTGAACATCAGTGTTGATATAATGCATTGAAACTTTCTTTTTCTGCACATTATCTCTAAGAAAATGATGTCTGATTTCAATATGCTTAGTTTTTGAATGCAAAACAGGATTGTTAGAGATAGATATGGCACTTGTGTTGTCACACAGAATTGGGGAATTTTCAAACTGTAAGTCATAATCCAGTAGTTGATTTTGCAGCCATAGCAATTGAGCACAACAGCTTCCAGCAGCAATGTATTCTGCCTCAGCTGTAGAGGTTGAAACAGAGTTCTGTTTCTTGCTTGACCAGCTGACTAATCTTCCACCTAATAATTGACAACCCCCAGATGTACTCTTTCTGTCTAGTGTGCAACCTGCAAAGTCAGAATCAGTGTATCCAACTAACTCAAAATCAGAGTCTTTAGGTACCAAAGACCTAGATTAGGAGTTCCTTTGAGATACCTGAAAATTCTTTTAACTGCAGCTAAGTGAGATTCTTTGGGATCTGCTTGGTATCTAGCACAAAGACATGTAGAAAACATAATATCTGGTCTACTAGCAGTTAGGTATAAAAGAGACCCTATCATACCTCTATAAGCTGTAATGTTCACTGATTTACCATCAGTGTCCTTTCCAAGCTTTAAGGCAGTGGACATGGGTGTTTTCATTGAAGAACAATTTTCAAACTCAAATTTATTAAGTAAGTCATTTACATACTTTGTGTTAGTGCATGAATGTAAATCCCTAGTTCTGGTCAATCAGATATGTAATTACCTACTTAGAATGATAATACAAAGGAGTTTTGACTTATGGTTACATGTTTATTCATTCTAAGTGTTTACTTATGTGTATCTTAAGCTTACAAGTATTTAATCATGTGTTGATGTGTACCTGGAAGGTTAAGTATAAAGTTTACATCATCACGTGCGTGATGAAGCTCACTACGTACGTAGTGGTGCTCATGACGTGCGTAGTGAGATTGGATAATTATAATTAACTAATTACTATTATAATTGTCTAGTACGTACGTAATATATATACACTACGTGCGCAGTGCAATGTATCACGTGCGTAGTGGACGTAATTTAAGGCAGAGGCGTGTTTAACTCAAATACCACGTTTTTGTACGTATAAATAGTATTTTAACCGTGTATTATCTAGAAAAATCACGCATAGTCACTGGTAATCCTTCGAAACCGTACGAAAACCTTCATTAACGTCGACTAAGTGTTGATTTCTCGTCCAAGGGCAGTCATTAAGCATTCTGTGTGAGTTCTTAGTGATTTTCTTAGCAATCTTTGTGTGTTCTTCGGGATCTCTGTGTGCCGGACACCTAAGCAGATCTTGAATCCTTAGGAGGTTTGGGAAATAGATATTCCACACTATTTCTCATCCTAGATCAGTCCTAGCATTAGGGTGTTAGTTTAGAACCCCCTCGGTCCTACAAAGTGGTATAAGAGCCTTGTGATTTGATTGATCATTTTTCCTTAGGTTTTTTTTGTGGTCTAGATGTCGTTTTAGTCATATAGGTTCGTTCGTTTTGTCGTTTTCTCGGTGTTTTGTCGTGCGTTTAGTCGAAATCAGATTGTTTTTGCGTTAAAATTTTCGAAATCGTTGAAGTTTACAAGTGCGTGGTGTCCCTCACTACGTACGTATACCGTAGCAGTCCGTACGTAGTAAGTATTTTGGTGTTCTAGAATTTTCCTTGAACCCGTGTTCTGTCCGTGTGTAGTGTGTCTTCAACACGTGCGTAGTGACCTCCACTCCGCACGTATTGATTCTTAGTGTTAAATCTTTTCTTGCAAAACAAGTTATTCACTACGTACGTATTGAATTCATTTCGTGCGTACTAGGTCTCTCGTCCGTACGTACCTGAGTCTGTGTGATAGTTTTTTCGTTCCGTGCGTAGTACACTCCCACTATGTGCGTAGTGACTTCACTACATACGAATCACTCTCACTTCGTGCGTAGTGCTTGAATCTGTTTTATCTGTTAATCACAATGTCTGACATGAGTGCAATGGCTGCTAAACAAACCATAACTACTTTAAGTAATCTAATAATGGATAATGAACAAGGTGGCATTAATAAAGTACCTCGACTCTTAACCATGGAAGACTACCCATTCTGGAAACCACGTTTTGAGATTTTTATTGATGGGATTGATCCACGGTTGCACAGAGCTATATCTGCTGACTATTCTGTGCCTAAGGGTGAAGGGAATATCGAAGTTCCCTATGACATGATGAGTGACGATCAGAGGAAAGCATACGATGCTGAAAAGAAAGCTTATTCTTACCTGATTCAAGCCATTCCAAATGAGATCTTTCATCAGTTCAGACGGTATAGAACTTCACATTCTTTGTGGAATGCACTGCAAAAGAGGAACGAAGGGAATGCATCTCTGAAGGAGCTCAAAGCCTCTCAACTGAGAAAAGAGTTTGATGACTTCACAGCATACGTAAATGAAAAGCTTCCCGATCTGATCAATAGATACAACCACCTTCTTAGTGAATTGGACAGTCCGGGGGTGCAGGTTTCTGAAAGACAACAAGTAGAGACTTTATCCAAGGCACTACCCAAGAGCTGGAGGCCATTTATTATGATTCTGAAGAATGGTGAAGGTTTTGAAGGCATGGATTTAAATGATTTTATAACTAAGCTGAAAGAGCATGAACAGGAGGAGCAAAATCTAGACAGATTGAGCAGTTATGTTCAAAATCCCTCTCTATACTGCTCTGGACCTATTGCTTCTCCAGCCACTTCATCAAATGCTCCATTGAGACAGCTTTTACCTCTAATGTCAGTGCCTCAAACAAGTCTGTCCCTGAAACTTCAAATGGACCACCATATTCTGCTCCTTCAAGCAAAAAGTCTAGGCCATCGTTAAACACAGAACACTTCAAGCATGGTAGTACTGAAGAAGTAAAGGAGCATATGGGGATGCTTAGTGCTTTGGTCTCTTCCTATGATGATCTGCTGAAGGGTAAAATTGGAAATGCTTACTTGAGTCAGGAAGATTATGACCAGATAGATAATGATGAGATGGAAAGACAGGACATTCTATGGTCCTATGCTAATCTGGTAAGGAGAGCCAAGGAACTAGTGAAGAGAACCGGGATAGAGCTGACAACAACCAAAGATACCAAGTTGGGTTTTGATAAATCAGCTGTCACGTGCTACAACTGTGGTGAAAAGGGTCATTTTGCTAGAGAGTGTGACAAACCAAAGAACTCAGGACCTAAGTATCCTTTCCGTACATCTCAAAAGAAAGCTGAAACATCTCCTGAGAGTTCAACCAAGGCAATGGCAGTTGTTCAAAAAGATGAGGGGATTGATTGGTCTGTGCATTTTAAAGATGATGATGCTTTTGAAGTTGCAGAGACCAACTTGGCTAGTGTTCAGGAGCTGAATGATGAGTCACAATCTGAAACAGATAGTGTCAAAGAAGCTGATGATGAATTTTTTGCCAGTAAGGAAGAATCCGTAAGGCCTACTGATGAGCACAATAACAAACCAGCCTCGGTGCCAGCTGCCGGACCAACGCCAGTGACTGTTCAATCTCAATAAGAAGATCCTAAGGCGTGCATGACTGGACAAGCTGACTTAAAGGTAAGTAACTTTTCTGGCCTTCCCTGTGCTTCGTGCAATGATTATGTACAAAACATAGTATCTCTGAAATCTCAAGTTGTTAAGCTTACCTCTAAACTGCATGAGAACACAATTATTAAAGGAAGAGAAAAGACTTTAAAAGACAAAATTGAAAATCAAAATAGGCAGATTAGAGAACTAGAGGCAGCTTTGTTAAATAAGTTGGATGCTATAGTTTTTTACATCAATCAAATAGACACTCTGAAACGGGATCTTGCTAGCTCTAAGGTAGATTATGAAACTCTAAACCAGAAACTTAAAAGGTATTCAACTTCATCTTACCTATTTGAGCACATAATCGACCGAAGACCTCAAGGTTCCGATTTAGAAAAGGACAAAAAGCAGTATACTAAATGTCCACCACCAGTGTTAAATCAACTGGTGAAAACAGATGTCTTCTCTGAAGCTGACTCACTTCCTCCTAAGGTTGATGAATCTTCTGCTTCAACCTCAAAACCTGATTTAAAAATGAAGGGGGTAGTTAGTGAGCCTCAGATGAAAGAGGTTAAACAAGAAGAAATGCCTAAACCTGGAATGAGAAAACTTTTAGGCAATTCCACTGGACAAGGCACTCTAATACAAAATGTCCACGCAGCACTCAGAACAATAGGGAAGGAGGGTGCAAAGTCTCCTGCAACCCGTCCTTATGAGGAAGTTAAAATCCTACCCAAACAACGTGGTCTAGGAGTTGAGCCAAAATGTCCAATTGATCAGAAAGTGCCACATAATCCTGCAAAACACCAGTCAAACAGGATTTGCTATGTTTGTAGGAGACCTGGTCACCTCAGTTATGAGTGTGATCAGCAACAACAGAGCTGCAATGGGAAAGTTGATTCTTTTTCTGAAAATTTTCAAAGGAACAAAATGTTTAGTCAAAATAATCAAAGATCAACTCAACCTATTCAGATCAAGAGGACTGTTGGGGAAACATTTGTTAAACCCAAAAGTCCCGAGGTTTGTAAAAAAGGGAAATAGCCACTCCATAAGGTGATTAATGCTTCTAGTGTTTATCACAAGGCTTCTCCCCGTCAAGACTTAAAATGGACCAATAAACCCGAATCTAAAATGTCAAATAGTTCAGATACCAATGCAAACTTCAAAGCTACTGGTATTTGGATTAACATGCCAATTGTTGGAGAAGATGGGAAACCCATGACCATTCGTGCTTGGGTTCCTAATGCTAACTAACTTTTTACTCTTTGTGCAGACTTCAAAACCAAGTGTGAGGTCGTCTCTGATGATGCACCTTAATGCACTTCTCGTCTCTGTGCCTGTGTGTCTATGTTCTGTGTGTTTATTTTCTGTGTCTGTGTGTCTCTGTTCTTGGTATTTACTTTCTTTTCGTATTTTAGGGGGAGATAGGTGCAACATAGAAAATACAAAAAAAATCTGAAAAACATAGAAAATACAAAAAAAAAAAAACAGAAAAACATAGAAAATACAAAAAAATCAGAAAAACATAGAAAATACAAAAAAAAAAATCAAAAAAACATAATGAGAAGTTGATCCAACTCAAATGGAAAATGATGGTACACTGGCTTTCAATACAAAGTATGTCTAGTAAAATTAGGACTGAAGGCATGTACATATTCTTGAGAAAACTGTCTGAAAATTTGAGTCAAATCAGATAAGAAACAGATGGCGTGTAAGACATATGATGAGAGTCTAGGCTGATAAGTGGTTATGCATGTGGAAATCCATCAAAGATTCAAACTATCGAGACATTCCAAGTCTACAAGTCAATAACAATTGAGACTAACTTAGTCTGGTGCACACACCTGTTACCATGCCAAATGTGTTAGATGACAATGAGCAAAATGTAAAAAGAGGGTGAAAAATTGACCCCAATCTGAGATGTCAAAAGAAATAGATACATTGATCGATTAGTGTTGAATTGTCAAAGAGCATAAAATGCAGTGACAAAAGCTCAACAGGGTGAAAAATTGACCCCAATCTGAGATGTCAAAAGAAATAGATACATTGATCTATTAGTGTTGAATTGTCAAAGAGCATAAAATGTAGTGACAAAAGCTCAACAGAAATTATCAAAAGAGGTGAAAAATTGACCTCCATGTCAAAGAGCATAACATGCGTTGACAAAATCACAAAGCACATAAGCATGGTGGTTAGGTATTCAAGTTGTGCAACCTACTGAGTGAGTCAAAACACTGTGAGATTTTAAAAGAGATAGTCTTAACCATGTACTCAGTTCTGGATAATCAGAAAATGTTGAAATTAAATCTGTCATTATCTGAGGAAAGTTAGATTGACAGACAGAAATTGAGGGAGTGTGTTTGTGCCTAAGGTTTTGAAATGAATGATAACTAAGTATAGATATGCTGGTATGGAACCTTCTCACAAAAAGATTTAATTTCAGCAATTTATTTTTTTGCAAGGTTTCTTTTCAGTTATTTTTTTATTTCTGTTCCTTAGTTTAGAGTGTAATTCGTTGAATCTAGATCTCCCTGAAATTAGTTTGTGAATAGTCTGCTTTCTGTTTTTTATTCAGAAAAATACAAAAAGATTTTTGGTGTATTCTAGTTTCTTTTAGTGTGTTTTTATGTTATTCTTAAGGTTTTCTCTTTTCGGTTTGATGTGCTTAAATGTTTATTAGTAACCTTGAAGTTACTGACTGTTTATTGCTGAGTGCAGTACTAAAAGTATCAAGGTTCACATATGAGGATTTCATCGCGTGCGTAATGGAGCCACTACGCACGGTTTACAGCGTGCGTAGTGCAGGTATGATTCTGAGCATTTTGCTGACAGAACTAGGTCTTAGGGGGAGTTTGTTAGTGCATGAATGTAAATCCCTAGTTCTGGTCAATCAGATATGTAATTACCTACTTAGAATGATAATACAAAGGATTTTTGACTTATGGTTACATGTTTATTCATTCTAAGTGTTTACTTATGTGTATCTTAAGCTTACAAGTATTTAATCATGTGTTGATGTGTACCTGGAAGGTTAAGTATAAAGTTTACATCATCACGTGCGTGATGAAGGTCACTACGTACGTAGTGGTGCTCATTACGTGCGTAGTGAGATTGGATAATTATAATTAACTAATTACTATTAAAATTGTCTAGTACGTACGTAATATATATACACTACGTGCGCAGTGCAATGCATCACGTGCGTAGTGGACGTAATTTAAGGAAATATATTAAAGTGAGGGTGTAATATGTAATTATACCAAAGTTGGGGAAATGCTATATAAAGGCATTTCCCCCACATTTCAATATAAGCTTTGCATTTTATAACATATCTTGTGTTTGTGTTTCTCTACATTACTCTCGGCTCTCTCTCTCTAACTGAACACACACACAAACACACACTAGAAGAACTATCTTCTAAGCATTGCTTCATCCGTATTGTATTACGGGACCATCAATTGGTATCAGAGCCAAACTTGTTTTTGGCTCGTGATTGTTCAAAAGAAGACAACAAAATCTCGAAGTGTTCAAGCTTCTAAGAAGAAAAAGCTCTCGGTTGTGCAAAGGTTCAAGAACGTCAGTTTTATTCAAGATAAACTCAAGCTCAAACGACTTTTAAAGGTAGAACTCATTAAAGGATTGATTCGCACTCGATTAACCATCAAAACTAAGTTCTTATTCTGCTTGTTTTCAAGGACACCTAATCGCATTCGATTGACCTGTATTCGAATTTGATAAGACAAATCCCAATCAAGTTATTCCTTATACTTGGACAAGTGATTGACTCTTTGGACTTGAATTAAAGAACTCTAAGACGTTTGGACTTAATCAAACAATCTAATTCATAATTGAATTTAATTTAAATCAGATTTAATTCAAAGGTGAATTACATTACTTCAAATCTATCTAGTTCAAGGTTGAATTTAATCTTTTAAGATCTAATTCAAAATTGAAATTCACAAGACTTAGTTCGTTAATCAATCATTCAAATCACTTTAAAATCAGGACAAGTTTTTCGAACAATCAAACCATCTTACAAGTAAACGATCATTTCTCACAAACATCACTAATCATGTCAAGTACAAATGAAATGATGTCCATTGGCACCGACACAAAACCTCCTGTTTTGTTTCGGGGGGAATACAATGTCTGGAAAGGAAGGTTCATGGACTTCCTCGAGCACAATGACCTCTTCAGTGACAAGATGATTGAATGCATCAACAAAGGAAACACCAAATTCACGAAGGTAGTTGAAGCAGATCCAGATAACAACCCTGGCATTCCCAGACATGAAAGAGAGAAGACTCATGATGAGATGACCAATACAGAAAGAGAAACAAAGAAAGCAGAGAAACTGGCCAAGTACTACCTCAAGCAGGGCCTCTCATCTGAAATCTATCTCAAAATCGATAGCTTGGGCACAGCCAAGGAAATCTGGGATGAGATCAAGAAACAACTTCAGGGCACTGAGCAAGGAGAATACATCAAACGAACTCAGCTAGTCAACAGCTATCATGACTTCAAGGCTCGAGAAAAAGAACTGCTCTCTGAAACATATGGGAGATTCTGCAAGCTGCAAAATGAAATGAGATCTAATCAAATTGTCAGAACTGATCTTGATTTGAACTGTGTTTTTCTGAATTCATTAGGTTCTGAGTGGAAAGGCTATGCCAGACTTTACAAACTGATTAATAAAGATCTTACATCAGTCACCTTCCACAACATCTTCGAAGATCTCAATCAGTATCAAGATGAAATCTTGCAATCTCTCCCTAAAGAACCAGTTGCTGACCCTCTTGCCTTGGTGGTGGCTGACAGAATCCATAAGGAAACATCATCAAGATCCTTGAAACTTAAACAAGTGGTTCTCAGTGATTCTGATCATGATAATGATGATGATGATTCAATCGAAGCAACATTTCAAGCTCTCACAGTGGCCAACAAGAACTTCATGAACCGTTTCAGCAAGACTAACAATAGACAACGATTCACATCAGGTTCAAGGAGACCCGAAAGAGCTTCTGCTGTTGACAAGCCAAGGTACCAGAGGGATGAGAAGAAGGAAGAAAAGAAGGTTGATTTCAAATGCTATAACTGCGGGAGGTCAGGACATCTGATTAGAAACTGCCCAATGAAAAAGACAAAAGACGCAGAGTACTATCGGCAGAAGTACCGCCTGTCTAAACAAAAACAGGCTGGGAACGTGCTGCTAGTTGAGGAGGATCAGTTCCTTGATGATACAGGATCAGACAGTGATCTGGATGGTGAAGATCACGCTCAATTCTGTCTGATGGCTCACAATTGTGAAGAAGGTAGAGAGGATGATGACGGAGATAATCTCTCCGAGTCAGATGAGGAAAGCTTGGACAGTGGAAAGGTATCTTCTAACTCTAACTTTAATATGGGTATTAATCATAAACACATTCAAACCCTATTAAATCGCATAAAAGAGTTAGAATGTCAGGCACTAGATTTAATCACAAGAAATCAAGTTCTAGAAGATGTTTCACACACACAAAAATTGGAGGCACAAACAATAATTAAGAAGTTAGATAACAACTTAATCAGCCTTAGGAACCAATTAGCTGCAAAAGAATCTGAGCTTTTAGAATTAACCAGTAGGACTAATAACACCATATTAGATCTCAAAGCAGAATGTAAGTGTGTTGAAAAGGATTCAGAAATTCTCAAAAATGAACTTAGGAAAGAACGAAGTACTCTTTACTCTAGAATCAATGAACTTGAATACCTTCTATCCAAACGTGATCAAAGTGAACATACCATCTCTCAATACAAAGAAAAGGAACGTCCTTTCTTCAGATGGAATTTCGATGGGCTTGGCTTCAAATTGAAAAGGATTACGTCCAAACAATTATATAATGCTGATCTGTTTGGGTTAGGACTTACCAAAAGGATGGTCTTTGTTGGCCAAGAAAAGAGACAAATAGAGGAAGATTTCAAACGAACTCTTAATGTCAAAACTGAAATTCCATTTGATTATTCTAATTTGAATGACTCATACCTTGCCAATCTCTCTTCCTCGTCCGATTCTGATGTTTCATCGTCTGTCTATTCTGATGAAGAACTCTACTCCCCTGTTTCACCAAAGCCCACTGTTGAATACATTCCTCACAAAGAATTACAAGACAGATTCAACACCATGCAGGAATTTTGTTTTACCCAAGTCATTCAACAGGACCTCGCCAAAGCCATTCAAAATGATTTAAAACCTCCTACCTCTAAGACATTCCCTTCAATGCATGAAATCATCACCTGTCAACAAATTCCCAACATGTCATTTGTACATGATGGAAAGATCATTGATAAACTGTGTAGGAAACAGTTTGTTTTGAAAGAAAGAATCAAAGCCCTCCAAGTAAAGATGGAAACTCCAATAGTTCCCTTTACCTTCTCACTTTTTGGTTCAGATATGGATGATCTAACTCATGCAAACACCAAGGGTACATATTGCACAACTTCTGTAAAATCTGTTAATAAACCTGACTTAACAAATCTTAAGCTTAAACAAATTTACAAACCAAAGCAACAATCCACTCCTAATCCCAATTCTCGTGTGCACATAGAAGTACCTGAATCATCACAAGCTGCAGCCAGTTGACCACGACTTCATTCTAATCTTTTATCCTCTGCTGCAGATGTGAAGAAGGCTGAAAACAAGAAGTTTGAAATAAATACATCATGGAAAAGAGCTATTCCTAGATCCACTAGGAGGTGTTCAAATTTGAAACCTGTCTGTGAAAACTTTTTGATGTTTGATTCTGTTTGTAATCATTCCAGTTCACAAGGCAAAATTGCTTCTACCATGTTTTGTATAAGTGATGGTTGTACTCATGGACACTGTGAATTTAATTGTTGCTATGATCAATTGAGAAAGACTTTAGGTGTTAAACCATGTGTTGATTGGACTGATTTTTATGCTAATCAAATCTGTGTTCCATTTTTAAATTCAAAAGGCTACGTCATTAATCAATGGATCACCACTCCTCAATCACATGCTCTTAAACGCTTAAACAAATCCAACCGATTACTCACGATCAAGGAACTGGAAGTCTACAGACGGCAGGGCTATGAAGCATTTAAAAGGGCTTGGATTGCACAGGAAAAACACTTGCATTCTCAAAAGCGTTCTCGCAATTCCCCTTCCAAAATCTCAAAATTTTTGAAACCCAAGTCATCATCCATTCAACGAGTGGCAAAACCTGCTAATCGCAGTGTTCCATTTCCGCGACAGCAAGTTGATGCACCGAGGCCACAAAGAATTCTTAAGAATTCCTCTCAACCATGGATTCGCAAATATAACGCTTCCGCAACTCTACCGAATCCGAAACCTCCGATTCCATCAACTGTCAAACCAACAGTGGTGCAGAAACTTTCCTCTCAGCAAATTTCTTCCAAATCTATTCCTTCACGTCCAAAGCTTAAGTCCATTTGGGTACCGAAGAATAGATCATTAGAAGTTTCATCATCATCAAAACCAACAGTTGTTACTCAACCCAACTTAGAGACTAACAATCAAGGACCCATATCTAAATGGGGACCTAAACGTGATTTATTCTCTTTTTGCAGGTGCCTCCTTTGTGGTACCATGACTCCGGCTGTACCAAACATATGACCGGCAACAAAAGTCTTCTCAAGAATTATGTTCCTAAGTACTCCGGGAATGTACGTTTTGGGAATGATAATGTTGCACCAATTTTGGGGTACGGGGACATTGAGAAGAAGCACATCAAGATCAAGAAAGTCTCATATGTTGAAGGGCTAGGTCATAACTTGTTCAGCATTGGACAATTTTGTGATAAAGACCTAGAGGTTGTATTTAAAAAGAACAAATGTTCAGTTTTAACTGAAAATGGAGATGAGTTGCTTGCAGGTTCCAGAAATTCTAACCTGTATTCCATTGACTTGGAAAAATATGACTCTCCTACCTCTGTGTGTCTACTGTCTGAAGCATCTACTGATTTGACTTGGCAATGGCACAGAAAACTCTCTCACCTGAACTTTCAAAATATTAACAACTTAGTCACTGGTGACTTGGTGAGAGGCATTCCCAAGTTAAGATTCAAGAAGGATCATCTGTGTGCAGATTGTGAAAAGGGGAAGATAAAGAAGGCCTCACACAAATCAAAGCAAGCATTCAGCTCAACCAAGCCTTTGGATCTCCTGCACATGGATCTCTGCGGTCCAATGAGAATACAGTCCAAACATGGGAAGAAGTATATCCTGGTCATGGTGGATGACTACTCACGGTATACTTGGGTCAAATTTCTGCGCTCTAAGGATGAAGCTACTCCAACGATCATCACTTTCCTTAAACAGCAGCAGAATAAATATGGTCAAAGTGTTGTCTCCATTCGAACAGACAATGGAACGGAATTCAAGAACAACACTCTGCAAAATTTATGTGACCTAGTTGGGATCAACCATCAGTTCTCTGCAGCTTACACACCTCAACAAAATGGTGTTGTTGAAAGAAGAAACATAACTCTGGTTGAAGCTGCCCGAACAATGCTTTCTTACTCTGGGCTCCCTCCTTCCTTCTGGGCTGAAGCTATTAACACTGTCTGCTATACGCAGAATCGCTCTTTCATTAACAAACGTTTTAATAAAACTCCTTATGAACTGGCAAATGGCATTGTACCTAATATCAAATACTTTCATGTATTTGGTAATAGGTGTTTTGTCTTAAATGAAAAGGATAATCTAGGAAAATTTGCTCCGAAAGCTGATGAAGCTATTTTCTTAGGTTATTCTACCGTCTAAAAAGCATATAGAGTTTTAAACACACGCACAAAGAGCATCATCGACAGTATCAATGTAACGTTTGATGATACATTGACTGTCTCTGGCTCCCCACCACAGTCCAACACTTTTGCTTCTGAACATACCAGTTCAGGACCAGTTCTTAACTCTAAAGAATCAGACATTCCCTCTACTTCTGATAATAATCTCGATTTCATGTTTGATTTCTTTAGATCTGACTCTTCCCCTATTTTGGCTAACAACAGGGATAATGCAGGTGCACAGATAAGCGACCCGATCACAGATACAACAATCACTGAAACGAATCCATTTTCTGAGAATTCTACATCTGCTTCTGTCACACAATCCCCTGTGACATAACCAATAGTTGATCAGGAGAACTCACCTGTGTTCGACTCCGATCCAAACTTCTCCAGAGAAATGGAAGAGGAAGCGCCACATATTCAAGATCTCATCCCTTCCTCCTCTAACTCGCATGAGCTAAAATGGATCCGACATCACATTGAGGAGAATATCATTGGAGACCCCTCTGTTGGCATTCAAACAAGGTCAGCCACAGCTAACGAGTGCCAATTTGCAGGTTTCTTAAGCATGATTGAACCCACAAAGACTTGTGAGGCACTGAATGATCCGGACTGGGTACTAGCTATGCAAGAAGAATTACACCAGTTTGCTCGTCTCAAAGTATGGAGATTAGTTCCTCTTCCATATGGCAAATCTGTGTCGGAACTAAATGGGTGTTCAAGAACAAACGGGATTCGGATGGAGTGGTCATTCGTAACAAAGCAAGGTTGGTTGCTAAGGGATACAATCAAC
The DNA here is from genome assembly GCA_947179395.2 of Pulicaria dysenterica. NCBI lineage: Eukaryota > Viridiplantae > Streptophyta > Magnoliopsida > Asterales > Asteraceae > Pulicaria > Pulicaria dysenterica. Next base: position 21,325,940 of record OX359291.1, read on the forward strand.
AGGAGGGTATCGACTATGATGAAACCTTTGCTCCTGTTGCTCGAATTGAAGCTATACCCTTATTTCTTGCATATGCAGCCTCCAGGAGCTTTCGAGTCTTCCAAATGGATGTCCAAACACCTTTTCTAAACGGGGTACTCAAAGAAGAAGTCTACGTTTCACAACCTGAGGGCTTCATCAATTCTTCATACCCTAATCATGTTTATATTTTAGATAAGGCTCTGTACGGCTTAAAACAAGCTCCACGTGCATGGTACGATGTCTTATCTGAATATCTGATAGGGGAAGGCTACTCCAAAGGAAAGACAGACACCACTCTGTTCACAAAGACAAAAGGTAGGGACAAAATCCTTGTCCAAATTTATGTGGATGACATCATCTTTGGATCTACAAATCCAAAGAACAGTGAAGAGTTTGCACAGACAATGTCAAATAGGTTCCAAATGAGTATGATGGGTGAGACGTCGTTCTTTCTAGGACTTCAAGTTAAACAGTTGAGTCATGGCACTTTCATCTGCCAATCCAAGTACATTAAAGATCTTCTCACGAAGTATGATATGCTCAACTGCAACCCTATCTCAACTCCAATGGCGGCCAAATCACAACTATCGGCAGACCCTGATGGTTCTCCGGTGGATCTCAAGATATACCGTGGGATGATTGGATCTTTACTCTATCTCACTGCAAGTCGTCCATACATTATGTTCTCTACCTGTCTGTGTGCCAGATTTCAGGCAGATCCCAAGGAGTCACATCTGTTGGCTGTTAAGCGAATTTTCAGATATCTCAAAGGATCCATGGATCTTGGTCTGTGGTATCCCAAGGATTCCAATCTGGATCTTCATGCTTATTCAGATGCTGACTATGCCGGTTGCAAGATCGATAGGAAAAGTACCTCTGGTAGTGTACACTTTCTGGGAGATCGTCTAGTCTGCTGGGCTTCAAAGAAGCAAAACTGTGTTTCCACTTCTACTGCAGAGGCAGAGTATGTTGCTGCTGCAATGTGCTGTTCATAAAGTTTATGGATACGCACCCAGCTATCTGACTTTGGTCTCAGGTATGATAATATACCACTGTTATGTGACTCCCAGTCTGCCATTGCCATCTCCTGCAATCCGGTACATCACTCTAAAACCAAACATATCGATATCCGTTATCACTTCATAAAAGATAACGTAGAAAAAGGATTAATTGAGTTACAGTATGTTCCCACCGAGAATCAGCTTGCTGACTTGTTTACCAAAACTTTGGATGAAAGTCGTTTTACTGAACTGGTATCCAAGTTGGGCATGCTGAATTTGCAAATCTAACATACTGTTAACTTGTTTACTTTTCTTTTCTTTCTTTTTAGAGTTGGTGTTACACTGTGTGTTCAATGTACAGATGTCTACTGAAACTGCAAAGGGGGAGTTTTGAAGTCCTACACATGCTGCATATGTGTAGGGGGAGAAAAGTTAAATACACATGATGCCCATGTGCAGGGGGAGAAATTCAAAATTATCACACTCTCAAAGTTAACAGATGCAAAAGTCTAGGGGGAGTGTGTCAGACAAACATTCAAATCAACCATATCTGGAGAATTCAATTTTTCAAATATCAAAATTCAGATATCTTGATTTGTTCAGAAATTTTCCAAGTGTTGGTGTTGGTGTTGGGCTCTGTTTCAACCAATCACATAGAATCACTTGAAACCCAACAAAATAAAATTTTCAAGTACTGGTTCAATCGCATGGGAAGTCAATTGCATGCCTTAGAAAATGAAATGAATTCAGAGTCAATCGCATACAAGATGAATAGCATGATCCAACAAATGCGATTAAGGCCAAGGATAGGGTGATTCGCATGCAATTGACTAAGGTTGAATCGCATGCGATTCGGTTTAAGATAGTATTAATCGCACGCGATTAAGCTTACAGTATGAATCGAATGCGATTCGGTCATAGGCTGAATCGCACGCGATTGATTCAGATAGTGGGATTCGCACGCGATTCAGATGCACATGGTTCTAACACCCAAGCTGAATCGCATGCGATTAACACTCCACAGTGTGAATCGCATGCGATTGAGAAACTTCTATCAGCCGCATTTTTTTACCGTTGTAACAACCAATCAGGGCTCAACACGTGTCCTTTTTACACCGATATACGTTACCCAACGGTTACAATCTTCATTCACAAGCTTCAAACTTACGAAAAATTTTCCTAAGTGTTCTCTCGAGTTTGATATCTCTCACACACAAATCATCTCGTTACTCTGCCAAAATTTACCTTTTTAGATTCAAAATACTCATAATCACAAAGGTAACAACTTGTACGGTTTACTTTTTGGAAATTTTGAGTTAAAAATGAACTTTTTGGCCTTTGAACACCCGTATGCGAATGAAGGTTTCGGGACTTTAGATGGACTTTTGGGATATCAAACTAACTTGTTTGATCTATCCATGTTTGCGATGGGTTTCTAGAACACTTGGGGAACACTTTGATGTAAAAATCTTTCAAAAATCTCAAAAAGTGTTTTTCGTGTTCTTGGGGAGTATAAGCATACTCAAATGATTTGGTTTTTGGCCTAAAAAGAGGTGTTAGGGTAATTTTTGAGGCATGCTTCAGTACTACAAATGTGTTTATTATTGTTCATTTAATGAAATAAGATGTCAACAATAACTTTTCAACACATCAATTTGAGATCTTCACACTGAAGCCCTCCAGAGTTAGACAATTTTTCTGTCTAACACTTGACACTTGAAATTCTTGGGCCAATGCAATCTCCAATCTTATCATTGTCATTATGTCTTAATATTTCTTTCTATCTGTACAGATAAGATGGCACAAGCTATTCGTGACCCAGAGGAGATCATGCCTCAAGCTGAGTTCCTTAGCACCAGGACTCACCCAAATAACCACTATATTGACCTTACAAAATTCACGACCCCCACTCACCCCATTGTTACCGAAATTCTTAAAGTCCACCCTCTGAATCACCTCCTAACCTACAATCCTGCAACAACCGGCACACATGTCCCTGAACTTTATGTTCAACAATTCTGGCAGACATGTGACGTACGAATCAATGAAAGAGGTCTAGAAGTTATCCATGCTGCGGTGGATGAGTTTGCTGTAGACATACCTGTTCACCGTCTACGTTCAATTTTCCGGTTACCAAGAGCCAATAGTAGACCCTCTGCATCGGATTTTGAGGAAATTCCCAATGAGGAAACATGTCTGGCAGCAATAAGACAGTTGGGCTATGCTGGAGAGCTCACAACTAAGAATCAATTCAAACGCACTGGTCTTCACCCAAAGTATAACATCTTTATGACCGTGCTGCAAAGGTGCCTCACCCCAAAACACTCGGGGTATGAGTTTCCAACGGAGAACCAGCTAAAAATCTTCGTTGCTGCTGCCACACATATGCATGTGGATTACGCATTCCTTCTCTTCCAGGACATAAAAGCTACCATGCAAAGGAAGAATTCCCAGAAGAAGAAGGAGGCCAAGCTGCTACCTTACCATCGCTTCCTTCCGATGATCATACAATATGTGATGGATAGGAATGCTGACATTCCACGACGGGCAGGTTTACCCTCTGTAACACCCAAACTCTTCCAATCAATTAAACCTGCTACTCCTACTAATATGCCCATTCCTAAACCATTCCCTGAGTCTCTGATGGATCTGTGTGAGCAAAATGATGTAGTGAGAACATATAGGGAGAGTGTAGGGATACCCTCTATGGCTGTGCCAGAGCCGGCCATGCCTACCCAGGGGGGAGTAGCACCTGGTGAGGAGGTAGAAATTAGGACTCAGCCATCTGTGGGAGATGCTGAGAGGGATGTGATGAGGGAAAATCTTGAGAGGGGTGGTGAAGAAGGTGAAGGTGGTGTGAGTAGAGAGGGAGGAGATACATATGATCTAGCAACCGTTCAGGCAATTGTCCAATCTCTATCCCGATTCACCCGCACCCAAGCCGTACTAACCGAACTTGGTCTTGACGTATCTGAGTCATCCAGTTCTTCTCATGAAGGGTCTGCTTTCCTTCCTGGTAGTGCCCCTACCCCTGACACAGCTATATCACCATTGGGCACCCCAGAGCACCCTATTGACCAACCTACAGAAAGCACCCCTTCCTTCATGAAACTTTCTGACCCACATACTACCTCTCCCGACCAGACTCACCCCGTTCAAACTACTCAGGTCATTCCACAACCTGGTGGTCTGGTCATTCCTTTGACTTCAACTGCCCAATCAACCACCATTCCTATCATTCGCAGGGCCATAGTTGCTCCTGAACATGACATTCCACTAACTTCGCCAAGTCATTCTTTATCTATTGAATCTGGTTCTGTCACTCCTGACTCTCTTATTCACCCTGATCAATATGCTGGGTATGGTGCTGGTAGCGGTGATGATGAAGATAGTTTTGTAGTTAGGAGTGCGAGTGATAGAGAGGAGGTGAGAAAAGAAAAAATGAGTGCTGAGGGTTCCCCAAACCTAGAAAGCCGGGAAGCCACATCTACTATGAGGCCTAGCACTGCTGAGCCTCATATTGAAGAAGTCGCGGTGATCCCACCCGTGCAAGTTTCTGCCCCACCAAGCCACTACGGTGTCTCTCAACAGACTCCGTCTTTATTGCACAGGGTTATAGCACATACACTGGGTCAACCCCAATTGGGTGTTGGACCTATTGAACAAAGAGGACCGTCTCCCTCGTCCTCGACTCCTTTTCGTGCACAATTTGATATGCCGCGGATCTCCGCTTATCTTGAACAACACAAAGTCACCATTGATGCACTAAGCTTGTTGGCTCGACAAGTCTTCTCAACTTCCATAGGTGGTACCTCTCAAGGTGCCATTCGAGGATTGGAAGGAAATCCTGCTGGAGCCTACATCCATGCTGCTCTAGTAGGTGGTTCTGCCTCTGTGGCAGGTACCTCAACCGGTAATCTGAGTGATTCCGGGTTTGTTACACGTACAGATCTTCAACTTGCTATTCAACAAGCCGTGTCTCCAATCCGCCAACAACTGCAGGAGACAAATCAAAAGTTGGATCGGATTGAAAGGGCTTCAAGGGAACAGACTGAGCAGCTGTCACGTATTGAAGATCTTCTAGCAGCTCGTCTTCAAGCAACGGCTCCTCAATCTCAACCGGATGTCACTTCACTATCAGTCGACGCCTTAAAAAGCATCCTCTATGCTAAACTGATTGAACAAAGGCCAGACTCTGCTGATAATCAAGACCTTCTGAGTACTCTAAGAGCTGAACAACGTCCACAGGGAAGATAGATGGGGTGACTCGAGGTTTCTATACCTCTCTACAAAAGGTTACTGAGCGGCTGACAGTACTTGAACAAACCTGTCAGGCCCTGGCTCAGGGGTCAAAAAGGAGGCGGGATGATCAAGATCCTGATGATCGTCCCGAGTGGGAGAAAAGAAGAAGATATATCACAACCCCCTCCGCCGCAACTGTACCAGTACCATCATTGAGCAGATACTTATCTACAGGTACAGGTTCTGCTGGATCTGGAAGCCAGAAGGGTCAACAATATAGATCCGAATCATTAATGGACGATGAAGTCTTTGAACTACAACAGAAAGAGAATGCTGACAAACAAATCGTACTCTATGTACCCCAGCAACAATCTGAACTGAGGCCGACAGAACTCGAAGAAGGAGAACTATCGTTCGATCAATCCCAGGCTGACAATGTTAATTGGTCTAGTGGCTCCGATTCTGAGATGGAAGAGTTGTATGGGTTACTAGGAAATTCACCCGTCAGGGATTTGGGAGAAGGTAGGGTCGATGAACAGGAGGAGGAAACTGATGACCCATAAATGATAAGACTATTTGCCGGCATTGATGAATATGTCGAGGTTGCAACGCGCCCAGACTCACCTAGAATTGTAGACCGTTTTGATGACATTCCTAGTGATAGGGAACTTGCTCAAAGAAGGAAAGAAAGGTTAGCAATCTCTAGGAGAGAAGCAAGAAGGAAACCAAAGAAGACAAAGCCTCTCTTTGATGTTTCCAGGGTCCTTTGTGGGTTAAATTTTGAAGTTCACCAACAATTCTCTCCTCCTCCTGGTAGATTTCAAGAATCAGCTGCCGACATACTAGAAAGAAACAGACAAGCTGAGGCAGCTGAAAAGTTTAGAGCAGAATCAAAATGGCCCTTGCCTGAAAGCTTCACAGTCCCACCTGCTCCTCCAGTGCATCGTGGAGATCCTGGTCTTGATGTCGGGAATATGTTCACAAGGAATGCTGCAGAAAACCCGATATGGAAACCTTTCTTTGTCAACGCTGCCAATCTTGAAGAACGAATTCCTGAAATCTTCAGCAGTCAGTTGATAGAGGTTATCTCACCCGAGCTGAGAAACATGAACGATAAACAAAGAAGGAGATATGATCATATTCTCACTCGTTCACAAACCAAACCAGAAGATATCAAATCAGATTATCCCATAAGTGACCTTCTCAGTGTGTATACCGAAACCAACTTCAACATAAAATATGCCATCTTCTACGTCAAAAGAGCTAACAACCTCACATACTTTCTCACCGAAGCAGATTTGAGGTATGTAAACATCGAAGACATTAGCTTCTTATTCGACATCCTTTCCCAGAAAAAGGGGAAATGGCCTGATGAAGAATTTGGTAGAGTTGCGTTAATGAGGTACATGAGAAATCTTATGGAATTCTTTGAGGAACACGATATCCAGCTCGGGGCTGAGAACAACTATCGGAAAGTCAATCTTCTTAAGCCTAATCAGAATCATCCAGATCTAGAACAGCTTGAAGAGTTGACAGTAATCCATGACGGTCATCCAAACTTTAAAGGTTCTCGAGGTGTTATCTCCAAAAATACAAATGGCGAAAAGATTTTCATCAGACTAGACGACCTTAATGCATATTCTGACGGCACCTTGAAAATCCTTCATCATAAAATTCATCAAAAGGTTTGGGATAACCGAGCAGCTTACACAGATGAAGAACATTCCCAGGCATACAAGGCAATAGACAAAATAAGGAAAGCATTGGCCAGCAGGAGGGAAATCAGAAAATGGAAAGTGGCCTTCGGCATTCGCAACAAATCAGCTTTCGAATAGATTTCAATGTATTTGTTTGTTGTGAATGATTACACACCTCACTTAGGGGGAGATTGTTAGATATATTAAAGTGAGGGTGTAATATGTAATTATACCAAAGTTCGGGAAATGCTATATAAAGGCATTTCCCCCACATTTCAATATAAGCTTTGCATTTTACAACATATCTTGTGTTTGTGTTTCTCTACATTACTCTCGGCTCTCTCTCTCTAACTGAACACACACACAAACACACACTAGAAGAACTATCTTCTAAGCATTGCTTCATCCATATTGTATTACGGGACCATCAGTGTTTAACTCAAATACCACGTTTTTGTACGTATAAATAGTATTTTAACCGCGTATTATCTAGGAAAATCACGCATAGTCACTAGTAATCCTTCGAAACCGTACGAAAACCTTCATTAACGTCGACTAAGTGTTGATTTCGCATCCAAGGGCAGTCATTAAGCATTCTGTGTGAGTTCTTAGTGATTTTCTTAGCAATCTTTGTGTGTTCATCGAGATCTCTGTGTGCCGGACACCTAAGCAGATCTTGAATCCTTAGGAGGTTTGGGAAATAGATATTACGCACTATTTCTCATCCTAGATCAGTCCTAGCATTAGGGTGTTAGTTTAGAACCCCCTCGGTCCTACACTTTGTTTGATGAATGAAAATTCTATCAACCTCTTGTTTAATTTGAAGACCTAGAAAATAGTTTAATTCACCCATCATACTCATTTGATAGTTATCAGACATGAGTTTGGAAAACTTTTTGCAAAGATCAACATTTGTAGACCCAAATATTATATCATCTACATAAATCTGTACAAGAATCACATCACCCTTGAATTTTCTTATAAACAAAGTGCTATATATGCTTCCTCTTATAAATCCTTTATTGGTCAAAAAAGAAGAGAGGGTATCATACCAGGCTCTTGGAGCTTGCTTCAGACCATACAAAGCTTTGTTCAAGAAGTATACATGATTTGGTTTGCTTGTATCCTCAAAACCTGGAGGTTGTTTGACATACACCTCTTATTTCAATTCACCATTGAGGAAGGCACTCTTAACATCCATTTGGAATACTTTGAAGTCTTTGAAGGCAGCATAAGCAAGAAATAGTCTTATTGCTTCAAGTCTTGCAACAGGGGCAAAGGTTTCATCATAATCAATACCTTCTTCTTGACAATACCCCAGAGCAACTAATCTTGCCTTGTTTCTGATGATCAGCCCTTGTTCATCCATCTTGTTTCTGAACACCCACTTAGTGCCAATGATGGATTTGTCCTTTGGTCTTTGCACCAAAGTCCATACATTGTTTCTTGTGAATTCAGCCAATTCTTCTTGCATGGCATTTATCCAGTGAGGATCAGTTATAGCTTCATCTACCTTCTTTGGTTCAATCATAGAAACAAAACCTGTATATAAACAGAAGTTACAAGCTTTTGATCTTGTTAGTACAGGTGCTTCTATGTTACCTATGACCTGATCAATTGGATGATTTCTGAGGTCCTTGTAGGCATTTTGGATTCTGGGAGTTGAAATTCTTTGGTTTGGATAAGATGATGAGACTTCTGGTTGATCAGCTGAAAGAATTTCTTGATTACAATCTGATGAGACTTCTACTGATAAGGGAATGTTATATATGGAATTAGAGTCCATTGATGTTGAATCATGATTCCCTTCATGTAGTAAAAGTGTGGGTTGGTTTAGGATAGAATGAGCAGAGGTGTTTTGTACATTCGGAACAGGTTCATCTAAGTCATCTATGTCAGCTGATGAGATTGGATCAGCTGATGGGAGTGGATCAGCTGATACTGGAGTGTTGTCTTCAGTACGCAGCAAATCATTAAATTCCTTACCTGTAGATGGATTAGTAGAACAGGAAGCAACAAAGTCTGTTGGTGCATATTTTATGAATCCCTAGTTCGTATCAATAAAGTATATTCATGTGGTGTTAATTAAATGTGTTTTGATTAATGGTTTGCATGTTTATATATTTTTAGTGATTCTATGTGATTATCTTAAGCTTACAAGTACTTAACCATGTGTTGGTATGAGTTTGGAAGTTTAAGTCTGCGTGGAAAAATCACCACTTTGGTGATCAGGTTCACCACGCACGAAATGACCTCACTACGTGCGTAGTGAGTACCACTTCGCACGTGGTGAGGATGTTGGTCAACATGGATTATCTATCAATTCCACTTCGTGCAAATTGAGGTCACTACGTGCGTAGTGACTGGCACTTCGCACGTAGTGACTAGTCTGGGCCTATAAATAGTCTTAATTCGCATATTCGTAAAGAGTTAGCCACGAAACTCGACCTTTACGACCTTAAGCCTCGATTAACGCAAACTAGCCCTCGAAAATCGAAATCTAAGTGATAAATACGAAAACCAAGGGCAGCCTAGGCATCTCTGTGTGAGTACTGTGTGTTTGTTCTTCTACTCTTTCTGTGTGTGTTTCTGTGTGCCGGACACCTAAGCAGATCATAGTATCCTTAGGAGGTTTGGGAAATAGAATTCCGCGCTATTTCTCATCCTAGATCAGTCCTAGCATTAGGGTGTTTTAGTTTAGTTTAGAACCCCGTCCCCCAGGCGGTCCTACAAAGTGGTATCAGAGCCTTGTGCTTTGATTGATCACTTTTCCTTAGGATTTGTCGATCTAGGTGTCCCCTTAGGCCTGTGTGTGCCCTCTTTTGTCGGTTTTAATCGGTCAATAGGTCAAAATTAGGGTCTTTTGCGTTTAAAAGGTCAAATTTTTAGCGATTAGTTTCTTGAATTCCGTCCGTGCGAAGTGGACTTCCACTCCGTGCGTAGTGGGCCCAGTTCGCACGAACTGTCTGTGTGTGCGTCTAGAACCTTCGTTTTCTTCTCCGTGCGTAGTGGTTCTCCAGTACGTGCGTGGTGAAGCCAGTTCGCACGTACTGGACTGTGTGGTCCCCATTAACTTTTAATTTTTTTTTTCGGTCTTCGTGCGTTGTGCATTTCTGTGTTGTTCTGTGTGATCTTTCTAATCAAACTTTAATCCGTGGTTCGTGTGGTCTCTCAAAATTTTTTTTCTCTCTGTGTGCTTGCTGCTTTGGTTCTCAAAGTCAATCTAAATGGCTTCTAAACAAACCACTGCCTTAAACAACCTTCTTCTTGAAACTGAAATGGGTAGCGCCAACAAAGTACCGAAACTGCTAATCATGGAGGACTATCCTATGTGGAAGCCCAGATTTGAGATATTTTTGGATGGGGTTGACTGTAGATTGCGACGAGCCATGAACGTTGAGTATATGGTTCCGAAAGGGGAGGGAAACATTGAAACCCCTTACGATAAGATGACTGTCGAACAGCAGACCAGTTACAATGCCGAAAAGAAGGCCTATGCTCAACTAATTCAGGCGATTCCCAACGAGATCTTCCACCAGTTTAGAAGATATCGAACTTCTTACAGTCTATGGAGAGCCCTTGAGAAAAGGAACGAGGGAAACGCTGCTCTGAAGGAACTAAAAGCAAGTCAATTAAGGAAGGAATTAGACCATTTCATGGCTACAAGAGATGAGAAGATTCTTTCCCTTATTACAAGATACAACCACCTTCTTAGTGAACTGGACAGTCTGGGTGTCACTGTTCCAGAAAAGCAGCAAGTAGAGATCTTGGCGAAAGCCTTGCCAAAGAGTTGGAGGCCATTCATCATGATTCTGAAGAATGGTAACGGTTTTGACGGGATGGACCTTAATGACTTCATCACCAAGTTGAAGGAGCAGGAGCAGGAGGAACTAAATCTGGATTCTATGTCTAGTTATCAACAGAACCCCTCACTCTACTACTCCGGAACACCTGTTTCGTCGTCCACCTCGTCACATACCCCCCTACAGTCTGCCTATGTGACCAACGTGAATGAATCGGGCAGATCTACCTCTGATGCTTCATCCTCTGGGCCATCTTATACTGCATCTTCCTCCGGACTTAATGTCGAACACTTCAAGTATGGAAGTACAGATGAGGTTAAGACACATATGAGCATGCTAAGTGCACTAGTCTCCTCTTATGATGATCTTCTGAAGGGGAAGATTGGTAATGCTCATATGACTCAAGAGGACTATGACCAGATCGACGAGGATGAGATGGAGAGACAAGATATCCTCTGGTCGTATGCCAACTTAGTGAGACGGGCAAAAGCTTATGAGCGAAGAACGGGAAAGTCAATATCAGCAACCATGGATACCAAACTCGGCTTTGATAAATCTGCTGTGACCTGCTATAACTGTGGTGAAAAGGGTCACTTCGCGCGTGAATGTGAAAAGCCGAAGAATTCGGGACCGAGGTATCCATTCAAAACTGGTTCTGGCAGCAGATCATCTACCTCCACAACCATAAAATCTGAAGCAACTCCAACACCGACTAAGGCTATGGCGGTTGTTCAAAGAGATGAGGGAGTGGATTGGTCTGTAAAGTTCGGGAATGCTGATGCTGACATCAACTTGGCGAACGTTCATGTGTTGAACGAAGATTCTTCATCTGAGACCGAAAGCTATTCAAGTGAAGAAGAATCAAGTGCCAGCAATGATGATGAACCAGCCTCGACACCAGCTGCAGAAGAGACACCAGTGAATGTCCGTGCCAAAGAGTCAAATCAAAAGGTGTGCAGCTGTGGTCAACCGTCTGCGGATCAGGTATGTACCTTTGGATTACCTTGTGGTTCGTGTGATGAATATGTAAAACAGATAGTGTTCTTAAAGTCTACTATTTCAGATCTCACATCTAAGTTAGATAATAACCTGTTGATCAAAGGAAGAGAAAATCAATTAAAAGAAAAGAATGAAAGTCTAGGTAAACAGGTTAATGAACTAGGTGTGGCTCTGTTAAATAAACAAGATGCTATCGTGTTTTACATAAACGAAATCGATAAGCTGAAACGGGACCTTGCTACCTCAAAGGTCGATTATGAGACTCTGAGTCAAAAACTCAAAAGCTATTCCACGTCTTCTTATCTTTTTGAGTACATAATCGATCAGAGAGGTCAAGGTACTGATTCAGAAAAGAACAAGAAGTTATACTCTAAATGTCCACCACCAGTGTTAAATCAACTGGTGAATGATGATGTTCACTCTGAATCTGACCCACTTCTCACAAAGGTTGATGAATCTTCTGCATCAACCCCAAAAGAGGATTTAAAGTTACACGAGAATGTGGGTGAGTCTCAGAAGAATGAGGTTCAGCAAGAAGAAATTAAAAAGGCTGAACCAGGAATGAGAGAACTGTTGGCAAGTTCTAATGTCAAAGATCCGTTGATGCATCGTATCCACGATGCCCTCCGTAAACTTGAAAAGGAAGGTGTAAAGTCTTCTGATACCCGTCCGTATCAAGAGGTCAAACTATTACCCAAACATCAAGGGTTAGGGTATCGATCTCAAAGGATATCAAAAGGTTCGGTAAAGCAATATCCAGACAGGATTTGCTATGTGTGCAGGAGACCTGGTCACCTCAGTTCCGAGTGTGATCAGCAGCCACATCAGCGCTGTAACAGGAAAGTTGAGACTTTTCAAAAGAATAAAACGTTTACTAAAAACAATCAAAACTCAACTCTTCCAGTTCAGCATCAAAAGACAAACGGGATTACCATAAGAAAATTTAAAAATCCCGAAGTTGTTAGCAAAAGAAAATCTTCGCTCAATCAGAGTTCTAAGTGGACTAACAAACTGTGTGTTCAAATGTCTAAGGATTCAAGTGACAGGTTCAGCAATGCTGCTGAGAAGACTGGAACTTGGATGAAACTTCCAGTGACTGGAGAAGACGGGAAACCCATGACTATTCGGGCTTGGGTTCCTAACGCTCTCTAATTTTTTCTTCTATGTGAAGGTATTCGGGGTCAACCGCAATAATCAAGTGTGAGGTATTTGTGACTGTGTGTCTATTTTCTGTGTGACTAAATTGTTCGTTTGTCTTTCAGTTTATTTTCTGTGTGTCTTTGCGTTTCTATTTTCTTAGTTTTTAGTTTCTTTAGTATTTTAGGGGGAGATAGTTCAGAAAACTTAGAAAATACAAAAAAAAAATCAGAAAACTTAGAAAATACAAAAAAAATCAGAAAACTTAGAAAATACAAAAAAAATCAGAAAACTTAGAAAATACAAAAAAAAAATCAGAAAACTTAGAAAATACAAAAAAAATCAGAAAACTTAGAAAATACAAAAAAAAAATCAGAAAAACAAAAATGAGAAGTTGATCCAACTCAAATGGAAAATGATGGTACACTGGCTTTCAATACAAAGTACGTCTAGTAAAATTAGGACTGAAGGCATGTACATATTCTTGAGAAAACTGTCTGAAAATCTAATTGAATCAGATAAGAAACAGATAGTGTGTAAGACATATAAGGAAAGTCTAGACTGATAAATGGTTATGCATGTGAAAATCAATCATAGATTTAAGCTATCGAGACATTCCAAGTCTATAAGTCAATAACAGTTGAGAATGACTTAGTTTGATGCACACACCTGTTACCATGCCAAATGTGCTTAGATGAGAATGAGCAATATGTAAAAGAGGGTGAAAAATTGACCCCAATCATTTCTGTCAAAAGAAATAGATACATTGATCTATCAATGTTGAACTGTCAAAGAGCATAAAATGCAGTGACAAAAGTTACATTGATTTATTAGCGTTGAATTGTCAAAGAGCATAAAATGCATTGACAAAAGCTCAGCAAGAAAAATGTCTAGAGAGGTGAAAAATTGACCTCCATGTCAAAGAGCATAAAATGCGTTGACAAAATCACAAAGCACATAAGCATGATGGCTGGGTAATCAAGTTGTGCATTCTACTGAGTATGTCAAAACACTGTGAGATTTTAAAGGAGATAGTCTTAACCATATACTCAGTTCTAGATAATCTGAAAATGTTGAAACAAAATCTGTCTTTATCTGAGGAAAGTTAGGTTGACAGACAGAGTTTGAGAGAATATGTTTACGCCAAGGTTCTGAAATGAATGACTACTGAGCTTCGATGAGCTGGTACTGATTCCATCCTGGAACCTTCTCACAAAAAGATTTAATTTCAGTAATTTTATTCCTGCAATTTTCTTAGTATTTTAAATTCTGTTCTTTAGGATTTAATTCGTTAATAGTTTATTTCTGCATTTTCATTTTCCTTTTAATCAGAAAAATACAAAAAGAGTTCTAGTATGTTCTTAAATCATTCTTAGTGTTTTGATTAGGGGGAGTTTGTTCTGTTTACATTTCCTTCATCTCACTTTGATGTGTTTTGTTTAAATGTTTATAAGTAATCTTGAAGTTACTGACAGTTTATTGCTGAGTGCAGTGCTAACAGTATTAGGGTCACAGATGAGAAACTCATTCCATGCGAAATGGAACCCCACTAAGTACGAGTTATAGCTCACATCGTGCGTAGTGCAGGTAAGGGCATGACGAAAGGTATTCGTTTTGCATTCTGCTGTGTGCATTTTACTGTGTGAATTTTTTGCTTAGTGAACTTTACTTTGTGAATGTTTACTTAGTGAAATGGTTATTGATAGAACTAGATCTTAGGGGGAGTATGTTGGTGCATATTTTATGAATCCCTAGTTCGTATCAATAAAGTATATTCATGTGGTGTTAATTAAATGTGTTTTGATTAATGGTTTGCATGTTTATATATTTTTAGTGATTCTATGTGATTATCTTAAGCTTACAAGTACTTAACCATGTGTTGGTATGAGTTTGGAAGTTTAAGTCTGCGTGGAAAAATCACCACTTTGGTGATCAGGTTCACCACGCACGAAATGACCTCACTACGTGCGTAGTGAGTACCACTTCGCACGTGGTGAGGATGTTGGTCAACATGGATTATCTATCAATTCCACTTCGTGCAAATTGAGGTCACTACGTGCGTAGTGACTGGCACTTCGCACGTAGTGACTAGTCTGGGCCTATAAATAGTCTTAATTCGCATATTCGTAAAGAGTTAGCCACGAAACTCGACCTTTACGACCTTAAGCCTCGATTAACGCAAACTAGCCCTCGAAAATCGAAATCTAAGTGATAAATACGAAAACCAAGGGCAGCCTAGGCATCTCTGTGTGAGTACTGTGTGTTTGTTCTTCTACTCTTTCTGTGTGTGTTTCTGTGTGCCGGACACCTAAGCAGATCATAGTATCCTTAGGAGGTTTGGGAAATAGAATTCCGCGCTATTTCTCATCCTAGATCAGTCCTAGCATTAGGGTGTTTTAGTTTAGTTTAGAACCCCGTCCCCCAGCCGGTCCTACAAAGTCATTTTCATTAAAACTTACATTGATTGATTCTTCTATGACCTTTGTTCTGAGGTTGTAGATTTTGTAAGCTTTGGAAATCACAGAATATCCAATGAACACACGTTCATCAGCTTTTGGTGCAAATTTTTGCAATTGATCTTTCTGGTTCAGAATGAAACACTGACACCCAAAGATGTGTAGAAAGCTGATGTTGGGCTTCCTTCCCTTGAGCACTTCATAGAGAGTCTTGTTATGCCTCTTTATTATAAGGGATCTGTTCTGAGTAAAACATGCACAGCTGACAGCTTCAGCCCAGAAGTTGAATCCTAACCCACTCTCACACAGCATGGTTCTTGCAGCTTCAATCAAAGTTCTGTTTCTTCTTTCAGCTACACCGTTCTGTTGTGGAGTTCTTGGAGGAGAGAAGTTTTGAGATATTCCTTTCTCATCACAGAAACCTTCAAGAGTTTGATTTCTAAATTCAGTTCCATGATCACTTCTAAGCATCCTTACCAGATTGCCATTGAGTACTTCCATCTTTCTAATAAAGCTTATAATCTCTTCAGCAGCCTCACTCTTTGCTTTTAGGAAGATGACCCAAGTGTATCTTGAGAATTCATCAACCATCACCAATGCATACTTACTTCCACCAATACTAGCAGTAGCAACAGGACCAAATAGATCCATGTGCAACATGTAGAAAGGTTCAGTAATGGAGAAGGCTTGCTTAGATGGAAACGAAGTCTTGTGCTGCTTTCCCTTCTCACAGGAAGAGCAAGGTTTAGGCTTAACATACTTCAGTGAAGGTAGTCCTGACACTAGTTCACCCTTGCTCAACTTGTTAATGTTTTTGAAGTTTAAATGGGAAAGCCTTTTGTGCCATAACCAATTTGTGTCAGTTACAGACTTGGTATACAAACAGGTTAACTTGGATGGATCACCAGAGGACATATCAAGAGTATATACATCCTTGGTTCTCTTTGCACAAATTATTGTTTTACCTTCTTGATATAAAATGGAACCACCTGTCTTTGTAAAGAGGACTTTATGATCACCATCACATAACTGACTTATGCTGATGAGATTATACTTAAGTCCTTTAATATATGATACCTTGGATAAGGTTAGGTTCCCATTATGAAGTTCTCCGTAGCCTTTTATTTGCCCACAATTGTTATCACAAAAGGTTACTCTTGGACTTTTTTCCTTCTTGTAGTTACTAAGCAAGGCTTTACAACCTGTCATGGTCCTTGAACATCCACTGTCAAGATACCATGTGTTCAGACCCTGCATAGATGTGATTGAAAGAAGGTTAGTGACATCTGGGCATCCACATTTAAGTGGACCCCTGTGGATTGCACCTAGCCATCCACTTTATATTAGGTTGTTTATGAATGAGAGAAACAACTGTGTTATCATAATCAGTCCGCTGTCTTGAGTTACCTTCTAGAGAACAATTACCTGCCTTATGTTCTTTGCTCCCACATTTATAACATTTTTGATTTTTGGAGATTTTAACATGTTTTGGTAGTTGACTAAGAGATGTCTTAACTGTTTTCTGATGACTATGGGTCATCAGCTGACAGATTTCACCATTCAGCTGTTGCAGCTGATTCTGTAAACTAATAAGGTCTTTGTTTACAGTCACCTTAGGTTGACCCTTAGTTAAAATGAGTTTTTGATCAACTTTAGGTGTGGTAGACTTAGACTCTTTGTAAACAAAATGTCATTTTCCCTTAGTTTCTCCTATTAAAAGAGTTTGAAGTGATGTTTGATCAGCTAAACAAACAGAAGAGGATCCATGATCAGCTGACATGCTATCAGCTGAGCAGTTATCATCTACTTTTCGATCAGCTGATGTAACATCATTAGCTAAAGAATTTTCAGTCAGCTGAGTTCCTAAATTTAATGTATCAGTTTTCAAGGTTTGACAACAGAATGTCTCTTTGGTATCAACAAATGATTCCATTCCTTTACTTACTTCCTTTACACTTAAATTTTCAGTGCTTTTGCTTTCTGTTAAGACAATAGAACTTGAACCAACTTTTGAAGAGGTTGAGTCTTTCAGCTGAGTACTTTTACTTTTGACAAATCTGTTAGTGATAATACTTTTTCCTTTTACGATCTTTTGAAAAGTAAGAGGTAAAATGCTAAGATGTTCAACACATGAACAAGTTTGTTATACTGAAAGTAAAATGCTAACTCTTCTAATTCTAAACAAATGAGATTTCAGTATTCAACTATCTATTCACATACTTAGCATGTTTCCATGCATGAGTATATATAAGCAACGTGTGTCCGGGTTGATGAAGAGAGAAGGAGACAAAGGTACTCGGTTTAATAATATTATAATAGATAAAGTTAGTGGGTGAAAAGTAAGTTAACTTTATACACAAAGTGTGTAAAGTGAACATACTTTTCAGTAATGAGTACACCCACTATCTATTATTATATTATTAAAGTACTACCTTTATATCTTGGAAAAGTAACATTATCCTTCCATGCTTGTGCTTTAATCGACACCATTCTTTCTGAAGATTTGACTTTACCAAGTATGGAGTTGCCAGCCATACTTAACATCATATCTTCGAGATCTTCTTTTCAAGAGTATCTTTCTCCTTTTCTAGGGGATAAAGATCTATCCTTTTTGTATCTTTGCAGATCCAAAAAGTGCTAAGTACTTTTACAAAAGAAAGATCTAAGGCATAATAAAAACAACACATGTTCTGCCTTTGACTTAAAGAAAATATTACATAGAAAAGCTATTAACTGAGATATACAATAAAGACTCAGCTAACGGACACTGAACTGCAATTGTAATTTTGCTCAGCTAATGATAAGTGTGAAAGACTCAGTTGACTAGATTTGCTCAGCTGATTAATTTGCTCAGCTGATAATACAAACCAACGTGCAGCTAGTAAACTGATCAAACTAAACTGTCAGCTGTTCCCAAGGGCTCAGCTAGTCATTTTAAGTAGTGTCAGCTTATGAGGAAAATGATATAATTATCATTTTTTTTATGACGAAAATGACGAAAATGATGAAAACTGGTAGCTATTATGGATATGAAGGTGATGGACGAAAATGATGAAACTGATAGATGTTACTCTCTTCCAACAGCCGAAAATGATAATTTTTGTAATTTTCATCATTTTCGTAAAAAAAATGGTGAACAAGGGTTCGAAAATGATGAAAACTGGTAGGTGTTACTCTCTTGAAGGTGACGGACGAAAATGATGAAACTGGTAGGTGTTACTCTCTTCCAACAGCCGAAAATGATAATTTTCGTCATTTTTATCATTTTCATCATTTCGTCATTTTCGTCAAAAAAATTTCCCGAGAAATATAGGAAGAGTGGTCTCGTTTGAAAGAGGATTAAAAAATGAGTATATTGATATAATTTTTTTTGCTTAAATTCAAAAAAGTAAAATAGTTATGATCATTTAAAGATTTAAATGGTAAAATAAAAAATAAAAAAAATGAAATTGGGAATGGCTGTAAGGATGCGCGTGAGTTTATTCAAATTGTTTAATATCTATTTTGCCCTTTTAAATGGTGACTGAGATTGAGCCTTAGGGGTCTTTGTTTAAGAGGGGGGCTTTGTTGATCCATACCCTATATATATATATATATATATATATATATAGGTAAAAGTTCAAACGAGAACTGTTTTTCGAGAACCGAGAGAACCAATCTGAGCCATTCAATTTCCCCTCCTTCAATGTCATTGCTCACCCATAAATTCATCACATGCACCATGCCACACTTGATCCCCCACACTCCATATCCATGAATTCCACGTTATCAAATGAACGGCTAAGATTGGTTCTCGCAATTCTTGTACGAAAAATAGTTCTCGTTTGAACCGTCCCCTATATATATATATATATATATATATATATATATATTTATATATATATATATAGATCATGATATAACCAAGAACGAGTAGGATAGATGATGTTATAATACCTTATCTTACCTAGGGTTGCTCAAGTTGATCCACCCGTAATGAGGCATAACGAGATCCCGCTAGAAAGGTTCTTGCAATCAACTTACCCGAACACGAACTTGTATCTGTAGCCGACCAAAAACCAAGTTTCGGTTTTTCCTTTGGTGTTCTTGGCCGAAGGTTATGAGGGAGAGGAGATGACAGTGTTTTTCTTATTCTAAAACTTTAAAATGATTTACCTTAATTCTTCATCTAATCTCCTATTTATAAGAATAAGAATTATGATTAAATTATGAAACCGTTAGAATGTTTTCTTATCTTGAATTAGTGTAACTTAATCACCATGTTATCTATTAAATAATAATAATAATAATAATAATAAATATAATATATACATATATATATATATATACATATATATATATATATATATGTTGGTCCCGAATGTATACTACAACAACAAATGTTTGTAGAAGGGGGGTTGAATACAAACTTTAGCAAATTAAAATTTAAGAGACACACGGTTTACTTTTATATAATTCTTATTGATGTTAATCAAGAATTACATCAACTAGATGCGGAAAATCTAAGTTCAATAAAATGTGACAACTAATTTTGTCTAACACATAGACAATGCTAATCTTAAACTAATGTCTAAGATGTTCAACACATGAACAAGTTTGTTACACTGAAAGTAAAATGCTAACTCTTCTAATTCTCAACTTATGAGATTTCAGTGCTTCTTCAACGCATACATAGCATGTTTCCATGCATGAGTATATATAAGCAAGGTGTGTCCGGGTTGATGAAGAGAGAAGGAGACAAAGGTATTCGGTTTAATAATATTATAATAGATAAAGTTAGTGGGTGAAAAGTAAGTTAACTTTATACACAAAGTGTGTAAAGTGAACATACTTTTCAGTAATGAGTATACCCACTATCTATTATTATATTATTAAAGTACTACCTTTATATCTTGAAAAAGTAACCTTATCCTTCCATGCTTGTGCTTTAATCGACACCATGCTTTCTGAAGATTTGACTTTACCAAGTATGGAGTTGCCAGCCATACTTAACATCATATCTTCGAGATCATCTTTTCAAGAGTATCTTTCTCCTTTTCCAGGGGATAAAGATCTATCCTTTTTGTATCTTTGCAGATCCAAAAAGTGCTAAGTACTTTTACAAAAGAAAGATCTAAGGCATAATAAGAACAACACATGTTCTGCCTTTGACTTAAAGAAAATATTACATAGAAAAACTATTAACTGAGATATACAATAAAGACTCAGCTAACGGACACTGAACTGCAATTGTAATTTTGCTCAGCTAAAGATAAGTGTAAAAGACTCAGCTGACTAGATTTGCTCAGCTGATTAATTTGCTCAGCTGATAATACAAACCAACGTGCAGCTAGTAAACTGATCAAACTAAACTGTCAGCTGTTCCTAAGGGCTCAGCTAGTCATTTTAAGTAGTGTCAGCTTATGAGGAAAAGATTGGATAAGTAATAAATACCTTATCTGACAAATGGGAGGCATCAGCTGATAACTGTGATTGTGTCAGCTGATCCTTGACTGCTCAGCTGATCTTGAAATCTTCATCAGCTGATGGTTCTAGGCCATCAGCTGATCCAGTGTAATTTCTCAGCTGATGCTCTTTGACTGATCTTTTCTTCTCAGCTGATATTTCTGAAGCTGGTCCTTTGGCTGATACTCAGTGTTCAGCTGACACTATGATTCATCAGCTGATATTTCTTACTTAGAAATCCTTTAAGTCTCAGATAAAAAACAACACATGTTTTTCATCAATCTAAGTCCAAATCTGAATATATGGTTTTGTTAACATCAAATCCTATTTTACTTAATAGATATGTTTGATTTAGGTTTGATATTGCTATCTCCCTAACAATATATATATATATATATATATATATATATATATATATATATATATATATATATATATATATATATATATATATATATATATATGGGAAGGTTTAAAAGAGAATGAGAAATTAAATAAGAATGGGACACTCCATCTCAGCCGTTTATTTTGTAATTGGAATTTATGGATGGAAAGCGTGGGAGAATCGAGTGTGGCAGGGTGCATGTGAGGAATTCATGGGTGCGCAATGACATTGAAGGAGGGGGAATTGGACGACTGGGATTGAGTCTCCCATTCTCAAAAATATTTAGGTTTTCATTTGAACCTCCGACTATATATATATATATATATATATATATATATATATATATATATATATATATATATATATATATATATATACATATATTTATATATATTATTAATATTTTTTATTATTATTAATTAATCCAAATCAAATAATTTAAATTTAAATTATTTAATCTTGATAATAATTAATTAACAATATATAATCACTAACGGGTAAATATATATTTTCTTGTTAATTAATTAACTTAGTAATTTGTTCTCTCCGTAAGTTAAAATCATAACTTACAAAACCTGTGGTTGCATTACTTCTCGTATTACATACCCTCACAGGTGTGACTCTTGAGTGCCTCATGACATTGGACGTGACATCAGTGTTCGACGGTCATGCACACAAATCGTATCAAGAGACGTGATTGTATTTCTTATATAAATCATCAATAATTATTTCTACAATTAAATGTAATAAAGTTAAATGTTATTGGTTATAGTTAAATAGGAATTATAGTGTTTATAAAATAATTTAAAATGATAAAACTAAGAATTTAGTTATATATGATATTTTGAAATATTATAAATGGTAAATATGATATTTGTAAATTAAGATGCGCAAATACGATTTTATATGATTTAATAAGGCATCTATGAATTTATTTCTAATAAATTTGACTTTAAAAAGTCAAAATTGGTTTTTTGATTTTAAATGAATTGATGGTCAAGATTAAATATTTATTTAAATGAATGGCTCAGATCGTCTAATTATATATGTATTAGAAGATTTCATATGCGTCCTTTTAAAATATTTAACCAACTTCTTACTTTTATTATTATAAAATTTTTTATAATCATTTTAAATCCTTTTTATAATCATTTGGAATTTTTTTAATTACAAGAAATACAATTACACGCTTGTGTCATCACGTCTGCACTCAACCTGACATCTATGCATCGACCGTTGATCTTGGAGTTGGCGTCATGTGTCTTCATTATTAGAATTCTCATCCCGTTCATTTTTTATAATTATTAATTATTAATATTTATCATGTTTTAAACCAACCCGTGTATCATACGGGCATATAATCTAGTATAATATATATATATATATATATATGGAACGGTTGAAACGAGAATCACTTTTCGAACTGCATGAATAATTTGTGAGCAATTATTTAATTTTCTGTCTTTTTAATTAATTTAAATAGGAAAGAGTAATATAAAAATTTCTACATTACCCCCACTCTTTTAAAACTAATATATACATCCAACAAAATGTGTTAAATTACGAAAAATGTACCAAATTTGCGAGAAAATTATGCTCATTAATTTGAGACCGATCTTGCTATATTTTTTTGGAAAAAATAAGTCGCGTTTGCTAAGGTTTTTTTCAGTACAGCTTGACATGTGCACATGTGGAAAGTTTGCACATGTGCATATCTACATCTGTGCTAAAAAAACTAGTTGAAGCTGTGCATATGCACATGTGCAAAAGTTGAACATGTGGACATGTCGAGTTGTACTGAAAAAAACCCAACATGTAACACTGCTATCTTTTTTAAAAGGTTTTTACTGTGGAAGCGAATAAACAAATATAAAACTATTCACATAGGTATTATAAAATAACCAACAACTGACACAAAAGGTATATCAAAGGCCAGTGTTACATAATTACAAACAGACTCTTCAATCAAAATATGTCAGAGTATCGTTCAGACATTCCCAAAACAACCAAAAGCTCCTAGCAAACAGCAGGACTTACCATGACCTGCAAAATGGAGTTTAATGTGGGGGATTAGCGCAAAGCTAAGTGAATGGAAATTTAACAAACGCAAAGCATCAGAAACAACAAGTAATGATACTACAATATCATATAAGCAAATATCTCGGAGGACCGGAGGTTCGGCCAAACCTAGAACCAAATGTTGGCCTAGCATAGGTTTACTGATAGCCCACTGTTGGGAAATTTGCTAAGTCATTGAAACTGTTGGTTAAGCAAAGGTAAAACTGTTAGATTGATTTGTGAAAACAGTTGTAACTAACAGTTGTTGCAAGTTTTACAACTGTTATTACAAAAGTTCAAAACTGTTAGTTCAATCATACACAACTGTTAGAAGACCTTGAAGTGAAGACTGTTAGAAAAAATTCAGAACTGTTTATTGAACAAACAGTTGCTGTTGAGCTATTTATGGAAAATGCTATTTTTGTGGATTTGAAGTATATCTTGATCAAGTTTGAAGATTATCAAGATTATCTCGGAAGATAGAAGATTACCTAACTGTCAACTATTCAAGGAGGATCAAAAGTCTATAAATACTTGGAATAGAATATCGTTTTAGTATCTCTTAATCATAGCAATTTTACGCATTCATATTTTATTTGTTAACTTGTTTTCTAGAAAGTGTGTTAGCCTCTAAGTTTCATAGAAACCTAAGAACAAACTGTGTTCTTCGTCTAACAAAAGAGTTAGATTAGAGGTGTTGGTGAATATTGTAATCATCATTGGTTATTAATAAACATCTGGTGTTTGAAATTATTTTCTCGTGTTGATTCTTGAATTGTTCTTGTGATAAAACCTTAAACATCAATTAAGTGTGATTCCGCAACTTCTTAGTTGATTGTGATCAAACTGAAAGATTATCTTTTAGCAACTCTGATTTAATTATAAAAGGTAATTCTTGTTATTGATATTTAGTAATATCCAATCTTGACAAGTGGTATCAGAGCCTTTTCATTAAGGCTCCTTTGATCACTATTTGAAGGTTTTTCACAGATCTGCTGTGTTTTGTTATTTATAGTTTGTCTAAATCTTCTCGTGTGTTTTTCATTCATATCATTGCAATGGAGTCTGTTGGATCTTCTGATAACACTGGATCTGGGTCAAACATTAGAGTTCCAATGCTCAAACCAACTGATTTTGAGATGTGGAAACTAAGAATCAAGCAGCATGTCCAATTAATGGACTATGCTGTTTGGGAAGTCATAGAAAAGGACCCCATTACTCCTGTTGATTTAGATGAAACAGGAAAACCAAAGAAGAAATCACCACCAAGAACAGATGCTGAGAAGAAAGAAAGGATAATTGAGATGAAAGCCCTCAGCATCCTTCAGATTGCTATTCCCAACGAATATCAGCATCAGTTCAAGAAGTTTAAAGATGCCGACGAACTTTGGGTTGCCTTAGAAAAGAGATTTGCAGGGAATGCTAGTTCCAAAAGGAACCAAAGGGACCTTCTTAAACAGGCTTATGAAAACTTCTCAAGTGGGAAGAATGAAAGCTTAACCCAACTGTTTGATAGGTTTTATAAGCTGGTTAGTCAACTTGAGAGTGCAAAAGTTAGACTAGAGCAAGATGAGATCAATAGAAAGTTTCTTAGGTCCTTGGGTGATGAATGGACTGTCTATGCTGCACAATGGAGGACTAAAGACTCATTGGAAGATATAGAATTAGATGATCTATACAACAGTTTGGTTGTGTTTGAGGGAGAGATAGAGGGAAAAAGAAAGTCTATAGTCCCTAGTCACAATGCTACTCTCCTTTCATCGTCAGGTATGGACTCAAACCATTCTTTATCTAATTCTGTTGATGTATGTGCAGGTAACAGTTCTGCTGCTGGATTAGATGTGAACACCCCTGATGCAGTGCTTGAAGCATTTCTTGCTAGCCATGCCAATTCAACCCTCACCAATGAGGATCTTGAACAAGTGCATCCTGATGATCTTGAGGAGATGGATCTCAAGTGGCAAATGGCTATGTTAACTGTCAGAGCAAAAAGATTCATTAAAAGAACTGGGAGGCAGAACATGAACTTCAGGGCTGATGGGCAGGCTGGGTTTGACAAATCCAAAGTCAGATGCTTCAAATGTCAACAGCCTGGTCACTTTGCTAGGGAATGCAGATCTGGTGGACAAGGCCAGAATCAAGGACAAAGACCAAATCAAACCTCATCAGCATTGGTCTCACAAGAAGGCCATGGGTTTGATTGGAGTGATCAAGCAGAGGAAGCTACTCAAAACAAGGCATTGATGGCTTTGACTGATTCCTCCATCAAATTGGATACACTAGAATCAGAAGACATACAGGTATCTTCTAAACTATGCCCTGGTGAATGTAGAGCAATAGTAAAACGGTTCAGGGAGCACAACAAAAAGGTGTGTGCTGCTTTGAGCAGAATTGAGGAAAGAAGATATGAATCTAGTGCTGTCATTGAAAGCTTTGAAAAGAAAATTAAAGATTATCAGGCAAATGAATTGCAAATGGACTATGATAGGAAGTATCATAAGTGGGAGAAGGAGCAGCTTCAAGAAGAAATTGATAATCTTAAGAAAAAGCTGAAAGAAAAGGAGAGTAAGATAGATGAGCTAACCAAAAAATTGGATGGTGTGGATATAGATTTGAGTATGTTCAAAGAAACAAATCTTAAGCTTGAAACCTTGTTACAATCACAAATCAGGGATAAGGTTAAAACAGGCTTAGGATAGAAACAGACCCCACCTCCATACAATCACAACTACATAACTCCCATGTCTGATGTAGCTGATAGGTATGTTAATGAACCATTAACAGAGGAATTGAAGTTAGCTGATCCGCAATTTGAAAGTGAAGAGGAAGGAGTTGTGTATGAGGTGAGTGATGATAAGAAGGAGGGAGTTGTGAAGAAAGAAGAGGTCATTCCTATTGAAAATCACATCTGTTGTGAACCTACAGCACCAAAATCCTCTTTACAACCTGTGATGTTCGTTAAAGTCTCCTCTAGACCATTCACCAGTGAAACAAAACCTTTCAAATCTGTTTATTCTATAAACAGTTCCACTACTGTTGCAAACAGTCCCCAACATTACATTAACAGTTCCAAACATAACCCAAACAGTTTTAATCCAAAAATCTCAGCTGTTAGTGTTAAGACCAAAGGAAAAGAGAAGGTTGGTGAAGTTAAAATTGAGAAGCCAAAGAAGGAAGCTTCAAAAACACAGTTTCAACCCAAATCTGTGAAAAGGCATACTGAAGTGCCTGTCTGCACATGCAAACAGCATGGTGTACAGAAATTTCCTCCTTCAGCACCTGTGAGAGGAAATCAAAGGAGTAGGAACCAGTTGTGGACACAAAGAACTGGTTTGCCTATAGTCAAAACCAAAAGATGCTATATATGTGGGAGAGCAAATCACTTAGCTCACAACTGTTATTATAACCCACAGATCGATAGCACCCAGAAGCCAAGTTCCAGAAAACAGGCTAACAGTTCCACAACTGTTAGGCCAAAACCAAAAACTGTTGGTTTACCAAGTTACAGAAAACAGGCTAATAGTTCCACAACTGTTAGGCCAAAACCAAAAACTGTTGGTCTTGCTTGGGTGAAATTGCAGAAACAAACAGTTCCTGTAGGGGCCAAAACTGTTAATCTAACTGATAATCAAATTGAGTCACAAACTGACCCAACTGTTTTACCACAATCAAAAACTGTTTGTTCAAAAGACTCAACTGTTAATCACAACAGTTGGACACCACATGTTCTCACTAAATACTCTTCACACAAGATAGAGAAGTCTAACTTGAATGAAATAAAAAAGAATCAAACTTTGTTTAAGTATTATGACTTAAATGGTGTACCCAAGACCTGCATGGCCTGGGTACTTCCTGCTACTAACTAAGTTTTTATTTGTGCAGAGCATTTATAGGGCCAATCAAGGAGACATTTGGCATGTGGATAGTGGATGCTCAAGGCACATGACTGGAAATCCACACTGCTTGAAGGATTTCAGAAGAATCAATGGAGGACATGTAGCATTTGGAGGAAATGCTAAGGGAGGAAGAATCACAGGTAAGGGAGCTGTAGAGGCAGGTACACTTACTTTTAATGATGTTTTCTTTGTTGAACAACTCAAATACAATCTGTTAAGTGTATCTCAAATCTGTGACCATGGAAACAAAGTCCTGTTCACAGACACAGAATGCATTATCCTTTCAAAAGATTTTAAAGTGGATGAAAAGTATGTTCTTTTGAGAACACCTAGAAAGGATAATGTATACTGTTTGGACACTCAAAAGGTTTCTAAACATAATGTATTAAGTTGTTTACTCTCAAAGGCATCTCATGATGAGTCTGCTATTTGGCATAGAAGGATGTGTCACATGAATTTTAAAACCATGAATCTGTTAGCTAAAAACAATCTGGTAAGAGGTTTGCCCCAAAAGGAATTCTCATGTGATGATCATTGTGTGGCTTGTCTCAAAGGCAAGCAACACAAAACTTCTTATAAGTCCAAAGATGTTTCTTCCATTACTACACCTTTACAACTGTTGCATATGGATCTTTTTGGTCCTACATCTGTGGTCAGTATAGGGAAGAAAGCCTACTGTTTAGTCATAGTTGATGACTTCACCAGATTTACTTGGGTTCAATTTCTTAGAACTAAGGATGAAACTGCTGAGTTAGTTAAGTCTCTTATTCTTAGAATAGAAAATCAATCTGATTTGAGAGTGAAAGTCATTAGATCTGACCATGGTTCTGAGTTTAAGAACTATGAGTTAAACAGTTTTTGTGAGGAAAAAGGGATTGAAAGATAGTTTAGTGCACCTCGGACTCCACAACAGAATGGAGTGGCTAAGAGAAGGAATAGGACTTTGATAGAGGCTGCTAGATCTATGTTAGCTGATTCTAGGCTTCCAATGACCTTCTAGGCAGAAGCAGTGAACACGGCCTGCTATGTTCAGAATAGAGTACAAGTAGTCAAGTCCAAAGGGAAAACTCCTTATGAGTTGTTCCTTAAAATAAAACCTTTGATCAACTTCTTCAAACCATTTGGATGTCCCTGCACTATCCTTAATACCAAGTCACAATTAGGCAAATTTGAGAGTAAAGAAGAAGAAGGATTCTTTGTAGGATATTCCACTCAGAGTAAAGCATATAGAGTTTTTAACAATGTCACTAGGATCATAGAAGAGAGTATGAATGTCTCCTTCAATGAGAATAGGATCAATATTGCAGGTAATGGTCCTGATTGGTTATTTGATATTGATGCATTGTCTAAATCTCTTTCTTTTGAGTATTCTACAGAAACAGTTGCAGGTGTTCCTACAGCTGTTAGTGCAAATCCACAAACTGTTTCAAACAGTTCTGAAACTGTTAGCACAAGTCCAACAACTGTTGGTGAAAACAAAGCCACTAAAGACTTTGTAGTGATTCCTTTGTTTCAAAATGACTCTTCCAATGCTGTTAGTCCAATGAATTATGATGCTGAACCATCAAAGGATATGGAATCCCCTGATCTTCAACAAAACAATGAATCTGTTAATCAAACAGTTGAAGATCAGGTATGTAATTCTTCTGGGAATGAAAGTGAATCTGAAATTGATATGTCAAATTTAGGGAATGTACTGACTGCAGAAAACTTCCCTACATTAAGAATTCGCAAGAACCATCCCATAGAGCAGATTATAGGTGATCCTACCAATCCTGTTAGAACTAGAGGTATGATGCAAAGTGAAAATAGTGGTGTGGATCTTGAATAGTTTGATGTGAATGCCTGCTTTCTATCTCAAATAGAACCAAAGAAAGCAGTAGAGGCATTAAAAGACCCTTCATGGGTGGAAGCAATGCAAGAGGAACTTTTACAGTTCCAGATTCAGCAAGTTTGGAAGGTAGTTGAACTTCCAAGAGGCAAGAGAGCTATTGGCACCAAGTGGGTGTTCAGGAATAAAAAAGATAAAAGAGGGATTGTAATCAAGAATAAGGCTAGACTAGTTGCACAGGGTTATACACAGGAGGAAGGAATAGATTATGATGATGTCTTTGCACCTGTTGCAAGGATAGAAGCAATTAGAATGTTCCTTGCCTTCGCAAGCTTTAAAGGGTTCAAGGTGTATCAAATGGATGTCAAATCAGCATTTCTCTATGGAACTATTGATGAGGAGGTATATGTGTGTCAACCACCTGGTTTTGAAGACTCAAAATATCCTGATAGGGTATATAAGTTGGATAAGGCTTTGTATGGATTACATCAGGCTCCTAGAGCTTGGTATGAGACATTATCATCATATCTGCTTGAGAATGGTTTTAAGAGAGGCACTATTGATAAGACATTATTTACAAAGATTGTTAAAACAGAGATTTTGCTTGTTCAAATCTATGTTGATGATATAATCTTTGGATCCACTGATGACAGTCTGTGCAAGCAGTTTGAAGGCATAAAGCAAAAGAGATTTTAGATGAGTTCCATGGGAGAACTTACATTTTTCTTAGGTTTACAGGTGAAGCAGATGCCATCAGGTATATTTCTCAGTCAGTCAAATTATGTCAAGGACATTTTGGAAAAGTTTGGCTATCAAGATATGAAGCTGGCCAGTACTCCAATGGAAACACAAAAACAGTTGGGAGCAGATCCTGAGGGGGAGGATGTAGACATACACTTGTATAGGTTTATGATAGGTTCATTAATGTACTTAACTGCTTCTAGACCAGATATCATGTTTGTTGTGTGTGTTTGTGTCAGGTTTCAATACAGTCCAAAGATATCACACCTATTTGTTGTAAAGAGAATCTTTAGATACCTCAAAGGCCAACAAAAAATGGGTCTTTGGTATCCTAAAGATTCACCTTTTGAATTGGTGGCATACTCTGACAGTGACTATGGAGGAGCTAATGTGGACAGGAAATCAACTTCAGGAGGATGCCAATTCTTTGGCTCCAGGTTGGTATCTTGGCAGTGCAAAAAACAAACAACAGTTTCCACTTCAACAGCTGAGGCTGAATATGTTGCTGCCTCAAGTTGCTGTTCACAAGTTTTGTGGATCCAGAATCAGCTTCTGGATTATGGTATGACTTTCTTGAATACACCTATCTATGTGGATAACACAAGTGCGATTAGTATTGTCAATAATCTTATGAAGCATTCTAAAACAAAGCACATAGAGATCAGGTTTCATTTTATTAGAGATTACAATGAGAAAAGGTTAATCCATGTTATGAAAGTCCATACTGATGATCAGTTAGCTGATCTGTTCACCAAAGCATTTGATGTGAGCAGGTTCAACTTTCTGATCTCCAATATTGGAATGATTAACTTAGAATAACAGTTGTTTGCTTGTTTATCTGTGTTTCTGTGTTTTCTCTTACTAACAGTTTGAAACTGTTAGTATTAAGTCTAACAACTGTTTGTATAAGTGTTCAGGGAACAGCTGTACATAATGCAACTAACAGTTTTCAACTGTTAGTACATGGAATCCACAACTGTTAGACAAACTGAATGATCATTCAAGGGAGAGTATTTCTTTTCAATAACAGTTGTAGTTTATTAAGAAAACAGTTCTCAACTGTTAGTTCTTTTGTTTCTTTCAACTATTAGTTTCTTTAAGGGTATTTTAGTCTTTGCAGGAACTTTGAGGGAATTTGAATTGCATTGAATATGCGTAACATATATAAGCCATTCCCTCCTCACAGTTTTCTTTACGCTTACTGAACTTTTTGCAAACGCTAAAACCCTAGAATTTCACTTGCAAGTCGCCATGGCTCCCCTTCCGTTTGTTAAGGAACACAACATGCTTGCATTTCTCTCGAAACCTGCTGATCTAAATGTCTTCCATGATATGATTGACTATATGTTGATGTCAAATCTCCGCACTGCTCTCACCATCAATCCAACTATTTACACTTCACATATTGATCAATTCTGGAAAAACGCTACAATCAGAGAAGAAGATGGAGTGCAGTGGATTGACTCAAATGTTGATAATGTTTATGTTTCCATTTCTGAGGATATCATACGTCAACACCTTCAACTTAATGATCTCGAAGGTGAGTATTCTGACTCTGTTTCCCTGGAATATCTGCATGGTGAGTTAATTAAACTGGGATATGAGGGCCCTAGGGGAAAGGGTACCTTCTATAAAGTGCAATTTTGTTCACACTGGAAATTTGTGATTCATACTATTCAGCAGTGTATCAGCCCCAAAAGAACTGGATGGAATGAATTCGGGAGCAACATTGCTTTGGCCTTAATTTGTTGGAGCAACAAACAGATATACCAAGTTCAGAAACAGTTGTAGAAAAGCTGTCAGCAGTTGACAGAGTTCTGATCAATAAGATGATTATGTCTGGGGACTACCCAACAACTGAAGTATTCACAACATGGTCAAAAGTAAAGCAAGATCATTTCATTGCAGTGGGTGCTCAAACTCTAAACATAAGTGCACACAAAATGAAACAAAAGATAGATGATGGATGGCTGGATGGTAAATCTAAAAAGCTGGAACCAATTGCTCCAAAGCCAGGATTCAAAGGAATTGCTATTACTGAATCAAAGAAAGATGAGAAGATGCCTTCTGTGCAAGGTAAGGGAAAGGAGATTGTTGTTGAAATTCCAAAGTTAAAACTTACCAAAGAACAGCAAGAGGAACGTGATCATGAATTAGCATAGAGGTTGGATGCTGAGCTTGAACAACAAGAAAAGAAAGATCTTGAATTAGCTCAAAAGCTAGCTGCTGAATTTACAATGGAGATAGATGAAGAAGAAAGGGCTAAGAAAGCTGGTAAGGGAGTGAAAAGAAAGAAAGTTGAAAAGAAGAAAACAGTTTCACCTCCCAAGCCAACAGTTGAGAAGGAAAAACAAACAGTTCAGCCTCAAACAGCAAAAGCAGACATGGTAAAAACTATTCTTCTTGATAGACTCAGGGTAGAGGTTAAAGAAAGAATTGATAAGTTAGAAGCAGAGCAGCTTGGCCAAAAATCCCACATTACTGAGTGGAGATTTGAATTTTTTAGTATAGAGACTGGAAAGAAAGGGGTTACAATTGTCAGAGAACTAGAACCAATTGAAAGCTACTCTAGTTTCTTACATTTGATGGAAAGTGTGACTAGAAGGGATATTCAAGAGATGTATGCATATGGAATAAGTCATTATGGGGGAGCTGCAGAAATTGAAATCAGAGTTTTGATGAGGCACCTAACAAGTATATGCAATCCACTGGGAATAATGCCCATTTTGATAAGTGACGAAGTCTTCCCAATAAGTTCTATGAAAGTATATGACAAGTCAAGAGTTTATCATATGGTGATGGGAAAGGGACAAACTCAGTGGTTTGATTTTGAATTTGTTGATCATGGTAAAACAAAGCTTCTGTATATGTTGAAAGCAAAGTTCTTTGGCCCTGCTAACATGAAGGAGGATCTGATGAAGAGGGTGAAGGAAAGGTTGGAGCTCATTCAGTCAAGTAAAAAGTAATTTTATTTTTATGTTTTGATTGTAACAGTTTAACTTTGCATACTTAATGTAAATATTTTCTTTGCTAAGTTGATTTTTCTGTGGTT
Source organism: Pulicaria dysenterica (assembly GCA_947179395.2). Lineage (NCBI taxonomy): Eukaryota > Viridiplantae > Streptophyta > Magnoliopsida > Asterales > Asteraceae > Pulicaria > Pulicaria dysenterica. The sequence goes on from OX359291.1 coordinate 21,358,704, forward strand.
GAACCCTATAAAACAAACAACTTAAATGTATTGTTCAATACTTTAAGTTAGGGGGAGATTGTTGGGAAATTTGCTAAGTCATTGAAACTGTTGGTTAAGCAAAGGTAAAACTGTTAGATTGATTTGTGAAAACAGTTGTAACTAACAGTTGTTGCAAGTTTTACAACTGTTAATACAAAAGTTCAAAACTGTTAGTTCAATCATACACAACTGTTAGAAGACTTTGAAGTGAAGACTGTTAGAAGAAATTCAGAACTGTTTATTCAACAAACAGTTGCTGTTGAGCTATTTAATGGAAAATGCTATCTTTGTGGATTTGAAGTATATCTTGATCAAGTTTGAAGATTATCAAGATTATCTCAGAAGATAGAAGATTACCTAACTGTCAACTATTCAAGGAGGATCAAGAGTCTATAAATACTTGGAATAGAATATCGTTTTAGTATCTCTTAATCATAGCAATTTTACGCATTCATATTTTATTTGTTAACTTATTTTCAAAAAGTGTGTTAGCCTCTAAGTTTCATAGAAACCTAAGAACAAACTGTGTTCTTCGTCTAACAAAAGAGTTAGATTAGAGGTGCTGGTGAATATTGTAATCATCATTGGTTATTAATAAACATTTGGTGTTTGAAATTATTTTCTCGTGTTGATGCTTGAATTGTTCTTGTGATAAAACCTTAAACATCAATTAAGTGTGATTCCGCAACTTCTTAGTTGATTGTGATCAAACTGAAAGATTATCTTTTAGCAACTCTGATTTAATTATAAAAGGTAATTCTTGTTATTGATATTTAGTAATATCCGATCCTGACACCCACTTGTCATTCTCACACAGTAAAATCCGTTTAGATGCAACAAATGCATCAAAAGATCAAGTACTGATCCATGACAAAATAAGCCCAGCCTACCTGACATGGCTGACCCCATCATAACAAACAAGGTCAATAAATAGCTGTTCACAATTACAAAATATACACATAACTCCAGCAGATCAATTACTAGACTACACAGTCTATCAGAGCATAAAACAGTATAAACTATTGTAACCATAACCGTTGCAACGAATACAATTCGTGAGTTAAAAATCCACTCACTTGTGTCCTCCAAACACCAAGCTCAGTTGTCTAATGTCATTGAGGCTTCGGATTCCTTGAGCACACAACACAACTAGATTAGTGAATAAAATCACAATTAACTTTAAAAATCAAGTTAAATAGCAAACGGTTCAAAACTTTACAGTTATGCAAAACGCATACAATCAACATGGAAAACACTCAAAATTATTTAAGATAATAATATGTGTTATAAACAACGTGTAACAACTAACAAAACACGCTCAAAGTTCATATATCATAATTTAACTTACTAACGAGTCAAAACCAACCTGTTAGGTTTAATGTACCAAACTAATCATGAAATACATGTTCAACACTTTAAGATCACTATATATAATATAGAGAACATGTAGGAACCAATGAAACGCGTAAACGGTACATTTAAGTTCGTTTTGTAAATTTTAAGTAACCATTTATCATCAAATTAGCATACTTAATTCACGACCTATCCAAGCATGTTTCATCACCAAAATACCTCAAATATAACACATTAACACTTATATATTAATTACTAACAACATATATCAGTAAACGGGTCAACACGAGACAACAGACGAAGAAAACGTGAACAACAGACAAACGCGTCGCGTTTGGGGCCTGGAACGTGTCGCGTTCCCTGCGACCTGGGTACAGTCATGTCTGTTCTGCTGTAGTTCGTTCCAGCAGCCAAAAATACCAATAGAACTCGATTTTGCAGCAAGTAAACTCGATATTTTACCAATTCTAAGCATCATAGAACTTCAACTAACATAAAACTATCATCAAAACGATTTACTAACATCAAAATCATGAAAACCCAAGTTCAAGATTCACATCAACCTCCATTAATGGTTTATAAGTTCAAATCAACCAAGAACACTGAAATCAACATGTTTCCTACTCTAATTCAGTAAGTAAACATGGAACATGATAAAACAAGAACACAATTCATATTTGGCATATATCCATTTAAATCATCAACCCTAGAAATCAATAAATGGGGTTTTTCTTGGCAAGAACCTATTAAGAACAATTAATACAGTTACTAACCAATTACTAACCTTGATTCAACAAGAAATTAGCACAACAGAAAGGAAATCAAGGCTGTATCATGTACATCTCTTTGAAATCTTGAAGGAAAAAACGTAAACACACACAACCCACACTTCACCGTGAAGTAACCAAGGAGATTGACTTCAAAAAACTCAATTAAACACATTGAGTCGGCTTGGGAAATAATTAAACACATACACAGTATATAATACTGTTATCCAACATACAGGAACCTAAATAAAGCGGTCCTATTCAAATCATAAACATGTAACAAGGTATTATTTGGGACCCTCGTGTAAAAACGAATCATTAAGCACAACTAACATATAAAATATTAAAACTAATATTTTTACCTCTTACCAGCGGTCCAATTAAATACCAAGTAATCATCAAACAAATATATAAATAAATTGCAAATAAATAAAAAATTAAATATAAACAATTAATATATAAATATAAACAAATTATATAAACACTTACCACCGCCACGAAACGACCGGAGCCTAAACGCGGGTGTTACACAACAAACCCAAAATAAATATTTTTGAAAAAATATATCTATATTGGTCTCGATTAAAGAGCATAACTTTCTCGTTAATTTATTATAATTTTCGTAATTTAACACTTTTCCGTTTGATGTACATATTAGTTTAAAAACTTTGGAGGTAATGTAAAAATGTTCGAATTGACCTTAATTGAATAAGGATAAGTCTGATTAGTTCAACGTTATCTAGACACTCCATCTCTTTATTTAATTGCTACAATATGTTTTCGTACGAAAAACGGTTCTCGTTTGAAAACACTTTGCAAACATTCAACCACTATCTTCTACGTTTAAAAAAATCCTCTATCTCCATCTCCCTTCTCACCATCTCTCTGCTATCACCATCTTACTGCCGGCGAGATTCAGCTTCCGACGACAAATCACACCCATGAATCGTGGCTTCCTCTATCTTTCTCATCATCTATCTACCGTCTCCATTCCTAAACCGCCATTACAGCTCCCTTCATCGCTGCCGTCTAGCTCCGTCAACTGCTGCAGTCCTAGGCTTCCTCAATCGCTGCCGTCGAAGCTTCCTCAACCGCCGCCGTCGAAGCTCCCTTAATTGACGGCATCGCAAGCTTCTCAACTGCCGCCGTCGAAGCTCCCTCAACCAACACCGTCACCGGCTTCCTCTACCACTACCGTCGCCGGCTAACTGCACCAAAAATGGATCTCCGCTGGTGCTTCCTGATTCCGACGATCTACTTTCGCTTGCTGATTTCCTTTAGTCGCACAACCATCAGATCCTATTTTGTCGTTGTTCGACCTTGTAGCCGGCGAATCTCGCCGCCGTCCGATCTCATGATTCACTACAAATGTCGACGCATTTATATAAGGCATAATCCTTCGTCGAAGCTTCCCTAGGTTCGTCATCGCCACCACTAACCTTTGATTTCGGTAGCTATCTTCGACAGTCTTCTCGTAGCCACCGACCAATTAACCTGCCGCTTGAAATGACCACCACCGCCACTCATCCTCACTTTCACTCATTTGATTCGACAAACAGTGGTGCTAAGGCGGCGACTACCAAATTACCATTTCAGATTTGAAACCTTAATATTTCAGATCTGGAACGATATTAACATTTCATATATGAAACAATATTATTTTTCATTTATGAAACTGTAACAATTCAGATCTAAAATGATAGTAATTCTTCAATTCTGAAACGGTAAAACTTTTCAATTCTAAAATAGTAACATTTTTCAGATCTGAAACATGTGTAATTTTTCAGCTCTGAAACGTTAATAGCATTTCTGATCTGAAACGATACTAGCATCTTAGATCTGAAATAGTACAATTTCACCATTTTAGATCTAACATGTTACCTTGTTACCATTTCAGATATATTACAGATTTGGAAGTTGAAGAACTAAAAAGGAATCCATACATGTTTGTGTTTTGGTACTAATTTTCATGTTTGTGGCTTTAAAAAAAGGAGCTGTATATTTATTTGATTTGTTTTGGATGGTTAGGTAAACAAAATTTAGGATACAAGTATATGTATCGGGTTTATGTTTTGGACTTTTAAATTTTTAGACTTGAAAATGTAGTATTTCAGATATTAAATAATAGTATTTCATATATGAACTAATATCATTTATATTTAATTATATATTATGTTAAAAACTTTTGAGTTAAATTTTGACGTTATATTTCATATATGAATTTATATAGGAAAAATAAAAAATAATTATTTATAAGATATATTAAATATGTTATCTAATTAAATAGAAAAAAGAAAAAAAATATAAAGAGAAAAAGAAAAATGAAGTAAAATTATATATCTATCTAATATATAAAAAGACCATATACTGTAACACCCGCATTTAGGGCCCGGTCATGATGTGGCGGTGGTAAGTTATTTTAATTTATATATTTAATTGTTTATATTTATTTGCTATTTATTTATATATTTGTTTGATGATTGCTTGGTAATTAGTTGGACCGCGAGATAAGAGGTAAAAATATTAGTTTAATATTTTTATAAGATATTGATACCATATGATTCGTTTTTACACGAGGGTTCCGAATAATACCTCGTTGATTGTTAATGACTTGAATAGGACCGCTTTAATTAGGTTCATGTATATTTGATAACTGTATTTGATACTGTGTGGGTGTTTTAAAAACATTCCCAGCCGACCTTAAGTAGTAATTGATTCTTTAAAAGTCAATATTTCATGTTTGTTCCTGTTTTGGTTCTTGGCTACGTAAGAAGAGAAGAAAGTATAAAGCCAACTTTGATTCAAATCTATAAACTGATTTCTTGCTACTAATCTGCTATAACTAAGGGGATCCGAAGCCTCAGTGACATTAGACAACTGGGCTTGGTGTTTGAAGGACACAGGTGAGTGGACTTTTAACTCACGAACTGTATTAGTTGTAACGGTATTAGTTGCAGCAGGTTTTACTATTTTATGTATTGATAGACTTTCTAGTCTAGTAATTGATATGTTGGTGCTATAGGCATACGTTGTAATTGGTTAACAGCTGTTTGTTGACACTGGGTTGTTTTGATGGGGTCAGCCATGTTAGGCTGGGCTTAATTGTCATCGGCTAATCAGTATTAGACCTTTTGATGCATTTGTTGCAACTTAAGGGATTTTACTGTGTGATAATGACAAGTGGGCTATCGGTAAACCTATGCTAGGCCGGCATTTGGTTGAAGGTTCGGCCGAACCGCCGGTCCTCTGAGATATTTGTTGATTTGCTGTTGTGGCATTGATTGTTGCTTCTGATGCTTGTCGTTTGTTAAACTTTCATTCACTTAGCTTTGAGCTAATTCCCCACATTAAACTCCAATTTGCATGTTGTTGTAGATCTTGCTGGTTGCTGGGAGTTTTGTTAGTTTTTGGGAATGTCTGACACACACTCTGATATATTTTGTTTGAAGAGCCTGTTTGTAATTATGTAACACTGGCCTTTGAGATACTGACACTTGTGTCAGTCGTCAGTTGTTTTATAACGTCCTTGTGAATAGGTTATATTTGTTTATTCGCTTCCGCAGTGATAACTCTTTAAAAAAATATATATATAACGGTGTTACAATTTGGTATCAGAGCCTCGGTTTGGGTTTACATGCACTTTTGTGTATTCGATTCCCAAATCTTGGCTCTAGTTTGGTCAGACATTCCTTGTGTGTGTGTGGGGATTAGGGTGAATGTAAGTTTATTGTTGTAAGTTGTTGTTAGTATGTTGAGTACTAACGGTTTATCTAATAAGTGTTGAGGTGTTGTGATTGAAACAGATATGGCCGATAATGAAAACCTGACTAATGCCCCCTTAACCCCAAGAAGATTTGGTACTTCCTCTGCAGGTCCCTCAGAGATTCCTACATCAGCGCGTATTGTAGTTACAGATGTTGATACTGATCGAGAGGAATATATTTATCAGTTAGAGGATCAGTTGCAGGAGCTTAGAGGAGAGGTACGGGAGCTTCGGCAACAGAAATAGGTACAGACTTCTCAGGCACAGATTCCTCCAGTGATTTCTACTCAGTCGGAGGTTCCTCCAGTATCGGTACCTATTTTCTCTACATATCAGCCAACTCAGCCTTAGTATTTCTACCCAGTCACATCTCAGGGGTCTTATCAGTATCCTATGTTTGGGTTTCCACCTCAAATGGGACCCAGGAAATGTCAGTACAAAGAATTCAGGGATTGTAAACCAAAGGAGTACCAAGGGAGCACAGATCCTGCTGAAACTTTAAACTAGTTGAGAGGGATGACTAAATTCTGGATGCTTGTAACTGTGAAGAGGAGCTTAGGGTTACTTATGCCACCATGATGTTCACAGGGGATGCTTCGGCTTGGTGGGATTCGTTGACAGCTCACCTCACCAAAGCACAGATGGAATCTATTACTTGGGAGCAGTTTCAAAGGAAAGTTTATGAGCAGTATTGTGGTGCATTTGAGATGAATAAAATCAGAAAAGATTTTATTGATTTGCATATGACTGAGAGGATGACGGTTGATGAGTTGATCAGACAGTTTAATGAGAAGTTGAGGTTTGTAAAGCAGTGGGTGCCAGATGAGCCTTCTCAAATACAACATTTTGTTGGAGCTTTGTTACCAGAGTACAGAGGTAACACTCGATTAGCCAACACTCCGTCACAAGCCTTTACCTTAGCAAAATCAACAAAGGATGACGTCAAGGCACGTGATCAGATGAACAGGGATAAAGCTGCCTTGCAAAAATCAAAGACAGAGCAGACTGGTACTCAGCAAAAGAAGAAATGGCAGGGTAACCAGGGACAGGGTAGGCAGAACCCTAGAGCGGCTGTTGGTTGCTCGGGTCAGAGGTTACTGTGGTGTAAAAACTGTAAGTCTTCTCACACCGGACCTTGTACACTCCAGACTTTGCGATGTATCAGATGTGGTGCATTGGGACACGAGGTGAAAGATTGTAAATTCACTCGTAATGTGTGTTGGAACTGTCAAAAGGAGGGTCATAGGTCAGGAGATTGTCCTTCTGCAAAGAAGACGGGGTCAGGTTCAGGGGCAACAGCAGTTGGGGGATCATCATCATCAGGCCATAAGAGAAAGAACCCTCCTGAACCCGAGGGTAGAGCCTTTCGTATGACAGTAGATGATGCTACTGCCACCGATGATGTCATCACAGGTATGTTTCTCATAAACTCTGTACCTGCACGTGTGTTGTTTGATTCGGGGGCTAATCGCTCCTTTATTTCGGTGGCTTTCTGTGATAAAATGAAATTTCCTACTTCAAATGTTATTGCTCCACTAGAAGTAGAGATAGCTGATGGTAAAATGGTTCCAGTCACAACGGTTGTGTCTGGAGCTGAAATTGACATTGATGGTAGTTGTTTTCCAGTCTCTTTCTTGTTAATGCCTATATCTGGATTTGATGCTGTTTTGGGTATGGACTGGTTGAGCCAGAATAGGGCTAGCATTAAATGTCATAAGAAGCTAATTTCTTTTCCTTTATCTGACGGGTCACACGTAGTGGCTCGCGGAGAGAGGCTTCATTCTGTTTTCCCTATTATCTAGTTTATGAAGGCTAGAAAATCTCTGGCCAAAGGGTGTGAATCTTTCCTTGCTTATGCTATTGATGTTATAAAGGAGAAGCAGATTATTTCCGATATCCGGGTGGTTTCGGAATACCCGGAAGTGTTTCCTGATGAATTACCTGGGTTGCCTCCGGTTCGTGAGGTAGAATATAGAATTGATCTAATTCCAGGTTCGAGTCCAGTAGCTAAAGCGCCTTACAGGTTGGCTCCTTCTGAAATGCGAGAAATGATGACTCAGATTCAGGATTTGTTAGACAGGGGTTTTATTCGTCCTAGTTCTTCTCCGTGGGGTGCACCGGTTTTATTTGTTAAAAAGAAGGACGGTACTCTGCGTATGTGTATTGACTACCGGGAACTGAATAAGAGGACGGTTAAAAATAAATACCCTTTACCCAGAATTGATGATTTGTTTGATCAGCTGCAGGGTGCTTCTTATTTTTCTAAAATTGATTTGTGCTCGGGTTATCACCAGGTACTTGTTTCTAATGCTGATATTCCTAAAACCGCGTTTCGTACCAGGTATGGTCATTATGAGTTTTTAGTTATGCCTTTTGGTTTAACTAACGCCCCTGCTGTATTCATGGATTTAATGAACCGGATTTGTCGACCGTTTTTGGATAAATTTGTGATTGTATTTATCGATGATATCCTGGTATATTCTAAAACTGAGTCTGAGCATGAACTTCATTTGAGGCAAGTTTTAGAAACTTTAAGACAGAAGCATCTTTTTGCGAAATTTTCTAAATGTGAATTCTGGATACGGGAGGTTCAATTTTTGGGGCATGTTATTTGTAAAGATGAGGTTAAAGTCGATCCAGCTAAAGTTGAAGCGGTTATGAACTGGAATGCTCCTAAATCACCATCTGAGATTAAAAGTTTTCTTGGATTGGCGGGTTATTATCGCAGATTTATCAAAGACTTTTCGAAAATTGCGAGTCCTATAACTAAATTAACCCGTAAAGATGTGCCATTTAAGTGGAATGATGAACAGGAGTTGGATTTTCAGACTTTGAAACAACTATTGTGTCAGGCTCCTATTCTTGCACTACCTGATGGATCTGATGACTTCGTAGTATACTGTGATGCTTCCTTTGCAGGTTTGGGTTGTGTTTTAATGCAGCATGACAGGGTTATTGCTTATGCTTCTCGTCAGCTGAAACCACATGAGAAGAATTATCCAACCCATGATTTAGAACTTGCTGCTGTAGTTTTTGCATTGAAGCTGTGGAGGCATTACTTATACGGCACTAGATATGTTATCTGTACTGATCATAAGAGCCTGCAGTATGTACTTACCTAGAAAGAGCTTAATATGCGGCAGAGACGGTGGTTAGAATTAATTAAAGACTATGATTGTGAGATTCGATACCATCCGGGGAAAGCACATGTTGTAGCAGACGCTTTGAGCCGCAAGGGAGCAGGTGATAGTATCCGATTCATGCGTGTTGAAATTGTTTCTGACTTGGTGGATAGACTCAAATCTGCTCAGCTGGAGGCCTTGAAAGATGAAAACCTGAAGTCAGAGATCATGGTAAAGAGAAAAGCTGAGTTAGTTGATGATTCACGCGGATTAAAGACTTATTAGTCTCGTGTTTGGGTACCATTACTTGGGGAGCTTCGAGGTTTGATTTTGTCAGAGGCTCACAAGTCGAGATTATCTGTTCATCCTGGTAGTACTAAAATGTATAACGATCTTAAAGTGCTATATTGGTGGCCTACAATGAAGACAGATGTTGCTAAATTCGTGGAATCTTGCCATATTTGTGCACAGGTCAAAGCAGAACACCAGAAACCTTACGGATCTTTGAAACAACTAGAGATGCCAGAGTGGAAATGAGAGCACATCACGATGGATTTTGTATCCAAACTTCCATGTACTCAGCGGAAACATGATAAGATTTAGGTGATCGTTGACCGTTTGACGAAGAGTACTCATTTTCTGGCCACCAGTGAGACAGCTTCACTAAGCAGACTGGCCCAGTTGTACATTGATGAGATTGTATCTCGGCATGGTATTCCTCTTTCTATTGTTTCTGATCGAGATCCTAGATTTGTTTATAACTTCTGGAGGAGTTTACATCATGAATTGGGGACGCGTGTTAATTTGAGTACAGCTTACCATCCTCAGACAGACGGTCAAACTGAGCGTACCATTCAGACACTTGAGGATATGTTACGCGCCTGTGTGTTAGAGTATGGTGGGTCTTGGGATTCACACTTGCCTTTGATAGAATTTGCGTACAACAATTCTTATCACTCGAGTATCGGTATGCCACCTTACGAGATGTTATACGGTCGTCGCTGCCGTACTCCTACTTGTTGGTTAGAGGCAGGTGAAAAACAGTTTGCGGGTCCCGAAATTGTTCAGATGACAGCTGAGAAAGTCGCGATTGCTCGGGAAAAGTTGAAAGCTGCCAGAGATCGACAGAAGATGTACGCATATCCACGCCGCCGACCAGTTTCGTTTGTTGAAGGTGAGTTGGTCTATCTAAAAGTTTCTCCGTGGAAAGGGGTTATTCGCTTTGGGAAGCGCGGAAAACTAGCTCCACGATACATTGGTCCGTTCCGTATACTATAAATAGTCAACGACCAGACGGTTACTCTTGACCTTCCACCTGAATTAGCGGGTATTCATGATACTTTTAATGTTTGTTACTTGCGTAAATGTAAAGTTGAGGATGAAAGCCAGATTCTCCCGGTACATGATTTGAAAGTTGATTCGAAAAAGCGGTTAGTAGAAGAACCCGTTGAGATAGTTGATCGTAAGATAACGAAGCTTCGTAGAAAAGAGATTCCTATGGTTAGGTTCTGATTTGACGTGGGAGACTGAGGCAGACATGAGGAACCGCTACCCTAAACTTTTTGAGCGCGATGAGATTCCGGGGACGGAATCTTATTTAGGGGGGGAGATTTGTAACACCCACATTTAGGGCCCGGTCATGATGTGGCGGTGGTAAGTTATTTTAATTTATATATTTAATTGTTTATATTTATTTGCTATTTATTTATATATTTGTTTAATGATTGCTTGGTAATTAGTTGGACCGCGAGATAAGAGGTAAAAATATTAGTTTAATATTTTTATAAGATATTGGTACCATATGATTTGTTTTTACACGAGGGTCCCGAATAATACCTCGTTGATTGTTAATGACTTGAATAGGACCGCTTTAATTAGGTTCCTGTATATTTGATAACTGTATTTGATACTGTGTGGGTGTTTTAAAAACATTCCCAGCCGACCTTAAGTAGTAATTGACTCTTTAAAAGTCAATATTTCATGTTTGTTCCTGTTTTGGTTCTTGGCTGCGTAAGAAGAAAAGAAAGTATAAAGCCAACTTTGATTCAAATCTATAAAATGATTTCTTGCTACTAATCTGCTGCAACTAAGGGGATCCGAAGCCTCAGTGACATTAGACAACTAGGCTTAGTGTTTGAAGGACACAGGTGAGTGGACTTTTAACTCACGAACTGTATTAGTTGTAACGGTATTAGTTGCAGCAGGTTTTACTGTTTTATGTATTGATAGACTTTCTGGTCTAGTAATTGATATGTTGGTGCTATAGGCATACGTTGTAATTGGTTAACAGCTGTTTGTTGACACTGGGTTGTTTTGATGGGGTCAGCCATGTTAGGTTGGGCTTAATTTTCATCGGCTAATCAGTATTAGACCTTTTGATGCATTTGTTGCAACTTAAGGGATTTTACTGTGTGAGAATGACAAGTGGGCTATCGGTAAACCTATGCTAGGCCGGCATTTGGTTAAAGGTTTGGCCGAACCGCCGGTCCTCTGAGATATTTGCTGATTTGCTGTTGTGGCATTAATTGTTGCTTCTGATGCTTGTCGTTTGTTAAACTTTCATTCAATTATCTTTGAGCTAATTCCCCACATTAAACTCCAATTTGCAGGTTGTTGTAGATCTTGTTGGTTGCTGGGAGTTTTGTTAGTTTTTGGGAATGTCTGACACACACTCTGATATATTTTGTATGAAGAGCCTGTTTGTAATTATGTAACACTGGCCTTTGAGATACTGACACTTGTGTCAGTCGTCAGTTGTTTTATAACGTCCTTGTGAATAGGTTTATATTTGTTTATTCGCTTCTGCAGTGATAACTCTTTTAAAAAAATATATATATATATATATAGATATATATATATATATATATATATATATATATATAGCGGTGTTACAATACCCTCTAAATTTGACACGTGCCCTCTAAATAGTAACAACCCATACTCCATCATCTGTTGCTTTATGTGTCTCACCCCCCCCCCCCCCTCTACTTCATCTTCTACTTGTTGCTTTCTCCCCTAAATGAAGAACACAACACCCATACTCCATCATCTGTTGCTTTCTGTATCTCACCCTTGCTACTTCATCTACTGCTTTCTATTGCTTTATCCCCTAAATTACATTCCCTATTGATTTCACCTCCCTCAAATCCCTACAAAGAAACTAAAAAAATTCGTCAACCCTTCAACCGGTCAATCTCTCGGTCTGGCCACCAACCCCCTCAGCACCGTGGTTGATTTCCTGCTCAGACCATACTCAACGCCGGTGACATCAGCACCGTAAGAGGGTAGGTTGTTCTTTCCTTACATACTAAAAAACCACTTCTGTATATGTTTCATCTACACTCGTGGATGAGGAGAACCGACACTTTTTTCTCTTTTTTGTATGTAGAAACACCCAAATCGACACTTTGACTATTTTCATGAATCCAAAATTCGAATATGGTATTTATGATTTTGATTAATCGGCCTACATTTTTGTATATGTATTGTAGCAAGTGGAATAAAATGCATACCAAGTGTTTGACAAAATGCCTGAATGAGTTCGTTTTGATTTTTTTATAAACTTGTTTTTTTATATATCTATTATTAATCAATCTGTTAGATTTTGTGCCCTTCTTCTTATAAGTAAAGTTAGTTATGTTAACATTGAATATATGTTCACCTGTGATGTAGTTAACTGATTTGTAGAGAAACAAGAAACTTACACAGCTATATAGATGAGTGTTGTTGGCTTCGGGGGTGTGTTTTGGATTTAACTCCTGAATTTGTGCTCCTCGATAAATCCATGTGAGCGCAAAAAACAGACAATGGAAAGTTGTGTTGTCTTGGTAATGCATATTTAATCTTTGAGTTTGTATTTGTTAGTGATTATTGTATGGTATGCATTGCGAGTTGTACCTCCCTAAGTAGTACTTAAATTGCTGTAAGATATCGATTGATGATACATTCATTGTTAAAAAATTGAATATATGTTCACCTATAATGAGGTTTTGTAGATTTTTCTAATGGATTTGCAACATATACGAGTGACCCTTGAGAAATTTAATATGTTTCTTGAAACATTTTTAGGTCTTCAAGAGAAAAGAATATGATTGGTTTTGTTTGAGTCAATGTAAGTGTCGATAAACTTTACGTCCTAGATGAAGACACTTTTGGAGTAAGAAACTAACAAGTAACAACGTAGGTGATTATCCTATCCACTTCCATTGCGGGCTTCTAATGATAATAAGGTATGTATCTTACGCTTTGATTTAGTTAATTTTGACTTGTAGTTGTTGTGGACGCTTCCATTCTTGCTCCGGTCCTACTTGAAGGTTTAGATATTCTATTTTTTTCGTGTTGACCGGACCGGCGTATTGTGAAGAATCATATGATGTATTAACACTTTAGTCTTGACGGTTAATATGCTTTAATAGGTTGTTGATCTATTAATACATAATAATTTGAATAGGTCACAGAAACAGCAGCCTAAGCATTTGTTTTAGTTAGGTAAATACGTACTGATTTTAAATTCTGTTAAGTGTTCATGTTTTAATAATATTTTCTTGATTCTACACTTGCCCTATTAGTTTGTTTTGCTTTTATAGCATGTAAAAATACATTAATTTCTTTTTCTTTTCTTTTTCAGCCATGACATCGAGTATTACCATTTGTATCCTAAATTTGTGTTCAAATCAAAATTTTATAACTAAAAGGTTTGTTTGAATTCTTTTAGGTGCTTTACACTGACGTGTATTCTAAAATATTTTGATAAAGTGTCTTACATATTACTCAAGAACTATAATTCATCATATCTACTTTATCTAATTGCACCTTTTGTAGTTTTCCTTGTATATGACACACTTCTCAAGTTTTATGTGTTTCATTAATAATTGTCTCCAACAAGTAAAGCACAAAATTCATATCAACCGGTCAACCATATTGCCACTAAATATTGTTAAAAAGTTTTTCTTTCTTTGTGTGCAGTCCATGAAAGCTATTGGTTCTTTTTTCCCAACGGTTGCTTAAGAATACAGCTCTTATACGAACATAATCATTTACAATACTTTTGGACCTATGGTTTGTATTATTGAATTTGCTCGGCCGTGGTAAGTCTTCTTAACTTAGTAGATTTGGTTGGCCGTCCCGGTTATAAGCATCGGACATTAAAAAACACAAACACAATGCGGATACCCGGTAACCAACCTATGAAGTTTTTATTTTTTTATTTTTTGCTACTTACCTACTTAATAATCTTTGTATAGTCCAACTTTTGTAGCATAATCTTGGGTTGGTCATATGATGTAATTGAATTATTATCTATAGATATTAAACTATAAACATCATATTCAGAATCACTCTTACAAAATAATGTATCCGTCTTTGGGAATCAACATAAAGCGTCGTGGTCTGTGCGTAGCACCACTAGTATCTTTAGAAAAGAAAAAAAAACAAACATAGGTAATGTGGCAAAGTAAAATACGGCGTCTACAATGGTTATATTTATATATTTAGTTACTGGTTTACCTTATTGTATAATTAGTCATTCAATAATTTTTTATCTAATCTCAGCCATTAATCTTTTAAATCAATGGTTTAGATTTGGTCATCCATTCTTATTTAATTTCCTATTATTAAAATAACCCTACCATATATATATATATATATATATATAGACACACACACACACACACAAAAGTTCAAACGAGAACTGTTTTTCGTACGAGAATTGCGAGAACCAATCTGAGCCGCCCAATTCCCCCTCCTTTAATGTCATTGTCCACTCATGAATTCTCACATGCACCCTGCCACACTTGATCCCCTCCACGCTCTCCATCCATGAACTTCCCATATTCAAGGAACGGCTGAGATTGGTTCTCGCAGTTCTCTTACGAAAAACAGTTATTGTTTGAACCCTCCCCTATATATATATATATATATATATATATATATATATATATATATATATATATATATATATTAACGGATCAAATGCGAACGACGAAGAAATGTGAATGGTGCGAACGATGACATATCACGTTGAAACAATTTTTTTTTTCGAAATATGAGTCAAATGTTACGGCTGGGATATAACTTAATATGTAAATTTGAACTTTTTTCTATTTTATTTTAAATTTGAGATGGATTATATTTGAAATTGTTGTAGAACAAAATTTTGGTGTCCGCGCGTTGCGGCGGGTTTATGAAAAAAATAAATTGGCAAAAGGTAGAGATCAATGTGGAACAATTATAAATAAATGAGAAAGATCCATAAATAAAATACAAAATCATCAGCTTAACATTATAGAATGCTTCCCATTCTATGTATCTAGTTGTGAGAGAAATAAACCTGTCAAGTGGTCAACAATTCTTTGTTTGTAGTTTCATCAAAATTCTTCTGCGGTCAATTAGGTTTTATTAAAAATCTGGAAATCTTAAAAAATGTCGGGTTCTAAATGAGATTGGGTTGAGTTAACTACTACTAAAATAATCTATTTTAATAACTAATAACACCTAACATATATAGAAATTCAGAAGCACATTATAACCCACACTTCCGTTGTGTTGCATGAAACATTTTCATGGGTGACAAAAGTTTATGACTTACTATGATTCAATCAAAAAGCCATCTCGTTTCGAACTTGCACTCATACATGGTTATTAAAAAGACATCTGAGACATACACATATACACATTTGTGGTACACACAAATATAGAACCGTTTGTTGCAATTGCCGGGAAAGCAACAAATTCAAATAAGTAAAAAGGTAGCTAAAAGGGATAGACTAATCAACCCATTTAAGTCCCATTTAATAGACAGGTTGTTATGTTTACTTACAACTAAACCCGAAAACAATCCACTTAGTAAACGGGATTGATAGGTCAATCCGTTTATATCTAACCCAAATTTGATTATTTTCTTCTTGTACTGATAAGAATTGCTACCCCTAAAACTCAATTGAAGCTAGAACCTAGAAATACTATTGTATGGCTCTAAACAATAAATGGAGAAGCAAATGAAAAGGTTCTAAAAGTGAAACACACACACACACACACACACATATATATATATATATATATATATAGAGGGAAGTTCCATCGAGAACAAAAAAAAATGCGAGAACCGATCTAAACCGTAAAATATCTACCAAACGACAAGATATTAAATTATGAAAATTATACCAAATATGCTCTTTAACATGACATTCATACTGCTATATTTTTTTCAACAAAAAAAATTCGTTTTTGCCGGGTTTTTTCTATCAATATAAGGTATGTTACATATATGTAATCAGTACTTAACATATTTGTAATCAGTACTATAAGGTATGTTACATATATGTAACGAATTTTTTTTGTTGAAAAAAATATATCAATATGGATATCATATTAAAGAGCATATTTTTGTCGTTAATTTGGTATAATTTTCATAATTTAATATATTTCCGTTTGGTAGATATTTTAGTTTTAAAAAAATGGGGATCAGTTCTCGCAATTCTGGCATTTTTTTTGGTTCTCGATGGAACCCTCCCCTATATATATATATATATATATATATATATATATATATATATATATATATATATATATATATATATATATATATCCAAAAGTTA
Organism: Pulicaria dysenterica; assembly: GCA_947179395.2. Taxonomy (NCBI): domain Eukaryota; kingdom Viridiplantae; phylum Streptophyta; class Magnoliopsida; order Asterales; family Asteraceae; genus Pulicaria; species Pulicaria dysenterica. The sequence continues at coordinate 21,375,325 of OX359291.1, forward strand.
AATTGTGAAAACGGAATCAATTCGGTAGTTGTTAGACCTAAAAAAGTATCCAATTTATTAAGTTACTTTCATGAACCGAACTCGAAATGCATATGAAAAGAGCTTTTTTGTTTCAGTGACCAATTAAAATATATTGATTTTTGAAGTTAATAACAAATTGTCTAATACCTGTTAGTATCTTGTTGCTACCAAGTCTTTAAGACTGCTAATCATATCAAACCAACCTGTTTAAGTCCCAAACCCACAAAGAAACAGATCCATTTCAATAAACATGTTTAAAAATATCCATTTCAAACCATTTTTTGAATGAAAAACTCTACCCTGACCTACTTAGAGGAAGAAAACAGGCTATTAAAAAAACATGAAGACTTTATATTTTAAAATCAACTCATGTAATAAAACAATTTCAAACGCAAAACAACCTAACCCATTCCACATGTTACAACAAAAGGTGCTAGAAAATGAGACATGCTATTTATTATTTGTAGTTACCTCAAGCTCATCCACTGTTCTCTTAGCATAATCTGAAGCAAATTCAACCAACTTGTATTGCATTTAAAATTTTTCAAAGTCTACGAATTTAGGGATTAAATTAAAATTCTATAAACTAAAACATACCTGCATATTATAAAATAGTTAACTAATAAAACTATAAAAGAGAATAATTCAATTCTAAGTCTACCTTACCACACATGTATAATTGTTATATTCAATAAATATATTTTCAAAAATCAAATATACTATAAAAGAAATGAAGAAAATCAATTAAAACTTAATATAAGAAATCAATATAAGCTAGAATTGGAAAGGAGAGAAGCAAAGGATTCTTACCAGATATTGAAAACCATCACCAAATCTCATTTCTATCATCCTTTGTTCTTTATACAGGAAAACCATAATTCTAATGGCCTTCACAGCAAATAATGGAACCTAAACTACAGTTAAATTGTTGCATTTAATCATTCACAAATAGATGATAAAACCAACATACGAACACATGAAGGAAAATTAAACTGACTAACTAATATGCAAGACAAACAACAAAAACAAAACCCATACATTAAAACAAATATAAGCATCATCATATGACAAATGAAAACGTTGCGACTCTACCTAATACATCATCTGTTAACATGTACAATGGAAAGAGAATTTAAAAAATGAACAAACACTCGGACTCAAAACTACACAAATTAAACACATGCAGAAGAAACAAAGATTGAGATCTAATAAGCCGTTAATAAAAAACACTATTTTACAAAAGAAAGGATGGAAATAAAAAATAAGACTACACTCTGGCATTTGGATCAATAAGAAGAAGTTTACCTCATTTGTCATGATACACACATGCATTAAAATATAGCACAAACTTGCTATCTAGAGGATAGAAGATCAATAAGAAGTTTACCTAATTTCCAAACACTTGCAGCAGATTTCTAAGTGACCAACTGATTAATGTTTTAAATGTTGGATCATAAACTTGATTTGATCCAATTAATATTGGGCTACCCATTATCCAAGCCCAAGCCCATAATCCAAATTCTAGAAATATCTTGTAAGGAATTATGTAGAAAAGAATTAGAAATATCTAGATAAGAAATATCTAGATATTTATAAGTAGAAATATCTAGATAGAAATATCTAGATACTTATGTAAAAATATCTAGATATTATATGTAGAAATATCTAGAATCCATGGAAATATCTAACATCTAGAATCATCCATGGAGTAGTATAAATATGTGTATGGTTCCCTCATTGTGATCATCAAGAAAAATCAATAAAGAAAAGTTTTAACAATACTCTTCCTTTCTAAGCATTCACTTCTTCTCCTCTTCAAAATTCCCCTTTAAACCTCTCCATCACCAAAAAAGCCTAAAAGGCCCCTTCCTAATTTCCAACAAAGTGGTATCAGAGCTAGAAGATCATATGGCGAATTCGATGAATTCGTTCCAATTTCCTCGTCTTACCAAAGATAATTATGGGAGTTGGTGCATCAGGATGAAGGCGTTGCTCGGCTCACATGATGCATGAGAGATAGTCGAGAAAGGCTATGAAGAAGTTGAAGATGAAAGTTCCTTGAGTGCCGCCCAAAGGGGGGACTTGCATAAAGCAAGAAAGAAGGATCAAAGTGCTCTTACACTAATTTATCAATGCCTTGACGATGCCATGTTTGAGAAAGTTGCAAATGCAACCACTTCCAAAGAAGCATAGGAGTTCTACAAAATACGTTCAAAGGCATTGATAAAGTGAAAAAGGTACGTCTTCAAACTCTTAGAGGAGACTTTGAAAAGTTACAAATGGAAGAGACCGAAACGATCTCAGATTATTTCACTCGTGTATTGACTATCTCAAATGAGATGAATAGAAACGGTGAAAGTTTGAGTGACACACGGGTGATAGAAAAAATTCTTCGCTCGTTGACACCAAACTTTGATTACATCGTTGTGGCCATAGAGGAGTCAAAAGACATCGACTCTATGACCATTGATCAACTCATGGGATCTCTACAAGCCCATGAAGAGAAAATAAAAAAGAGAAGGGAGAAAGAGCCCTTGGAACAAGCTTTATACACAAAATTCTCTTTCAAGGAAAGAGAAAGAAACTCTAAGCATGGAACGGAGCAAGGACGAGGACGTGAAGCTTTTCGAGTTCGTGGTAGTTTCCGTGGACAAGGAAGAGGAAAAGGAAGGGAAGGTTACGTACAAGTAACCAAAGAGGACGAGAACCAAAATGGTTATTCTAGAAGAGGTTGCGGGAGAGTTGCACAAACTCAAAGAGGAGGTAAGTCCTACATACAATGTTATAATTGTCAAAAGTATGGACACTATGCCTCAGAGTGCAGAAGCTCAAGACGAGTAGAAGAGAGGGCTAATCTTACGGAGCTGGAAGATGAAGTCAATCATACTTTGCTAATGGCAAAGCAAGATGTACACGAAGATAAACAAACCACATGGTACCTAGATTCCGCTGCAAGTAATCACATGACAGGGGAAGAAAAATTGTTCGTGGAGATGGAGCAAATTAAAGGTAACGTGACGTTTGGAGACAACTCAAAAGCAACGGTGAAAGGAAAAGGTAAAATACCAATCCTTGCTAAAGATGGAAGTCACCAATTTATCTCTGAAGTTTATTATGTGCCTAGTCTTAAAAATAATATTTTGAGTTTGGGACAACTCTTGGAGAAAAACTACGATATTCACTTGAAAAATCGTAGTCTTATGTTAAGAAACCATGAAGGAAGGCTTATTGCCAAAAGTCCCAATGACTAAAAACCGAATGTTCCTTCTAAACGTTCAACATGACGATGTCAAATGCCTAAAGGCTTGCTTGAAGGATCATTCGTGGCTATGGCACATGAGGTATGGACACTTAAACTTTGGTGACTTAAAGTTGTTATCTACAAAAAACATGGTGAAAGGTTTGTCTCCTATCAATCATCCTAATCAAGTATGTGAAGGATGTCTTCTTGGGAAACATGCAAGAAATGCATTCCCAAAAGAAGCAACGTCAAGAGCTAAGGAGCCTCTACAGCTTAGTCATACTGATTTGTGCGGACCCATTATTCCACTCTCTCATGGTAAAAATAAATATTTCATGCTCTTTATTGATGATTTTTCTCGAAAAACTTGGGTGTATTTTCTAAAAGAAAAATCCCAAGCTTTTAGTGCTTTTAAAACATTTAAAGCCATGGTCGAAAAGGAGAAAGATTTAAAAATTAAATCCATAAGATCTGACAGAGGTGGAGAATTTTTGTCAAAAGAATTTAACAAATTTTGTGAGGAAAATAGGATCCGAAGATTCTTAACAACTCCTTAATCTCCTCAACAAAATGGAGTCGTTGAAAGGAAGAATAGAACCATTCTCAATATGGTTCGTAGCATGTTAAAAAGTAAGAACATGCCAAAGGAGTTTTGGGCAGAAGCTGTTGATTGTGCTGTCTATCTCTCCAATCGGTGTCCATCCAAGAGTTTAGATAACAAGACTCCACAAGAAGCATGGAATGGGATAAAGCCGACAGTATCCCATCTACGAGTGTTTGGGAGCTTAGCCTATGTTCAAGTACCAAGCCAAAGGCGTCGAAAGCTTGATGATAGGAGTGAGAAGCATGTGTTCGTTGGCTACGACAAGCAATCAAAGGGCTACAAGCTTTACAATCCAAACACGGGGAAGGTGATCGTGAGTAGAGACGTTGAGTTCGACGAAGAAGGAACGTGGGATTGGAACACAGACAACAATGATGGTTATGAGTTTCTTCCCATTGTCAGTAATGGTGAAGAGGCTTGTGACACCACTGAAGATGTTCAACCACCTACAAGTCCCACTATAACTCAAGTTTCACCTTCAAGCTCAACCGAAGCGTCTCCAAGAATGAGAAGCCTACAAGAACTTTATGAGGTAACAGATGAGCTAACACTCTTATGTTTATATGTTGATTGTGAACCTTTAGGCTTCGAGGAGGCGACGCAAAGAAAGAAGTGGAGACAAGCAATGGATGAGGAGATCAAGTCGATAGAGAAGAATGACACATGGGAGCTGACATCTCTTCCACAAGGACAAAATGCTATTGGAGTCAAGTGGGTGTACAAAGCAAAAAAGAACGCCAAAGGCGAAGTAGAGAAGTACAAAGCAAGACTTGTGGCAAAAGGTTACAAGCAGAAACACGGAGTCGACTATGAAGAGGTATTTGCTCCTGTCGCTCGCCTTGAAACAATAAGAATGATAATAGCTATTGCTACCCAAAATAAGTGGAAAATTCATCAAATGGATGTGAAGTCCGCTTTTTTAAATGGACTTCTAGAAGAAGAAGTTTATGTAGAACAACTTGAAGGGTATGTGGTCAAAGGACAAGAAGGTAAGGTGCTAAGGTTGAAAAATGCATTATATGGCCTAAAGCAAGCACCACGTGCTTGGAATACTCGAATAGATAAGTATCTCTAACATAATGGTTTCAAGAAGTGTTTAAGCGAGTATGCACTTTATGTGAAGTTTTCAAATAAGGAAATATTGCTTGTTTGCTTGTACGTCGATGATCTTATTGTCACAGGAAATTCTCCACACATGATGGATGAATTCAAGAAGTCTATGGCCCAAGAGTTTGAGATGACTGATATTGGGCTGATGTCCTATTATCTTGGCATCGAGGTAAAGCAAACACAGGAAGGAATCTTCATAAGCCAAGAAGGATACGCGAAAGAGATTTTAAAGAGGTTTGGCATGGAGAACTGCAAACCTATCGGCAACCCCATAGAATACGGAGCAAAGCTCTCGAAGCATGACGAAGGAGAGGCGGTTGATGGAACTTTATTCAAGAGTCTTGTAGGAAGTTTGCGCTATTAAACATGTACAAGACCTGACATTCTCTTTGCCGTGGGATTAATTAGTCGCTTTATGGAAGCACCAACTACATCTCACTTGAAGGTTGCCAAGAGGATCCTTCGTTATATCAAAGGTACCATTGAATATGGTATTTTCTATTCATTTTCTAACGACTTCAAGCTTGTTGGTTATAGCGACAGTGACTGGGCTGGAGATTATGATGATAATAAGAGCACAACATGATTTCTATTTTTCCTTGGTGACACTGCCTTTACATGGTCATCAAAGAAGCAACCGATTGTTACGTTGTCCACTTGTGAAGCAGAGTACGTAGCCGCAAATTCATGTGTAGGTCATGCGCTTTGGCTCAGGAACATGTTAAATGAGTTGCATATGCCACAAGAAGCCGCAACCGAAATCTATGTGGACAACAAGTCAGCGATCGATCTAGCCAAGAATCCAGTCTACCATGATCGAAGTAAGCATATCAACACTCGATATCACTTCATTCGAGAATGTATAGCAAGGAATGATGTTCGAGTAATACATACAAGATCAGAAGATCAAGTCGCGGACATTTTCACCAAGCCTCTCAAAGAGAAGGAGTTTTCAAGACTGAGAATGATGCTTGGAGTCGGAAAATCAAGTTTAAGGGGGGATGTTGGATCATAAACTTGATTTGATCCAATTAATATTGGGCTACCCATTATCCAAGCCCAAGCCCATAATCCAAATTCTAGAAATATCTTGTAAGGAATTATGTAGAAAAGAATTAGAAATATCTAGATAAGAAATATCTAGATATTTATAAGTAGAAATATCTAGATAGAAATATCTAGATACTTATGTAAAAATATCTAGATATTATATGTAGAAATATCTAGAATCCATGGAAATATCTAACATCTAGAATCATCCATGGAGTAGTATAAATATGTGTATGGTTCCCTCATTGTGATCATCAAGAAAAATCAATAAAGAAAAGTTTTAACAATATTCTTCCTTTCTAAGCATTCACTTCTTCTCCTCTTCAAAATTCCCCTTTAAACCTCTCCATCACCAAAAAAGCCTAAAAGGCCCCTTCCTAATTTCCAACATTAAAATCGTGTTTAATTGAACCTATTTTTACTAATTTTATTTTCCAACCTATTGTACAAAATTCAATGTTAGCATATCAGCTTTAAAAGCCATCATTGATTCATAATTTTTTTTGTCTATAGTTGCAATTCCCATTTCACCAAACAATCTGCGTGAATGAATGTATTACGTATACAATCTAGAATTTTAACAGAAATGGACTTATCAAAATCCATCTTCAAGCAAATGATTGCAAAAAGGAAGAAGCAAATATCTATTTTCATGAAAATCCATTTCGTAAAATAGTCGAACTAATATTCAAATTGTGGAAAATGCGCAATTGTAGTGATATGTGTGTGTACGCAGATTTCAAAAACCCAAAAGAATCTACAAATGAGAAAGGGAAAAGCAACAAAACTTCACATACAAACCAAACACGTCGACACTTCAAAGAGGTAGAAAATTGTAACCTGAGTATTGGTAATGTCGTCGATGGACTCCTAGCGCGACGGCTGGGAATTCCTTGATACGTCATATTTTTTGGGACGACAATGGTGAAATAGAGTGACCAGAGGAGGAAATAGGGGGAGTAGTGAGAAAAAGGGACATAAAAATGGAGAATGGTGAAATGGAGAGGCCAGGGAAAGTAGTGAGAGAGCAGACAACAAATCCCATAAAATTGGGGATAATGGAGAGACCATACCACATAGGCAATTCTCCTTGACTCCTTGAACACGTTATTGAATAAAAAGCAAATAATGGAGAAGCATAACAGTCTCAGTACTCTTGACAAGACCTTAGACCAAATTTTTTAATAAAAAGCCCCTAACAAGGGTCGAACGTTTGCCATCTAATATCGAACGCCTCATCCGCCAGGCTGTTTTTAAAAGTAATGGTTTAGTTGCCAATTTCAAGTATATATCATAAATATACTGTAGATGAACAGTACCATTTAGCCTTGCTAAATGTTAAGTATTAAATATGTTGTCTTTTTAGATGTAGTGATATATTAACTATTGAGATCCAGTGTTTTAATGTAAAATATAGTGATTTTTTAAATAACATCCGTTGATTACTTCGACTAAGATGCAATATGGTTTCTAGACGAGATATAATGATTTTAAGCCAAATACAGTGATTTTGTTAGTTCAATAAAATTTGGTGCATCAGATGCAACATATTCTGAATGTGTAATTTTTGCTGCAGGTAATTTTTTTCTATAATATATATACTTAAATAAAATTGACATAATTGAAAGTCAAATCTTAGTTTACTATTGTCAAATTACGGTCTTTCAAACTTTTTGTACTAAATTAATACTAGATGCAGTGTTTTTATTATAATAGATACAGTGTTTCTACTTGTCAATTTTAAGACTGTTTCTATTGGATCCATAATGTATATATATCCCAGCCAAAACGTAAATGTTTTAGTAGTTTATGTTTCAAAAAAGTAAATTTAGCTATACACATGTCTCATAACTATAAAACAATTTTAACAAGGACCCGTTCTTTTAACAAATCTTGATATACACTTGAGGCTCGGCGAGTATGAGCTCAATCACCACCTCTCCCACGCAGTCCCGACCGGAATTCTCAACTCATCACTTACACGTGCAGCGGTATAGAAGCTTTGATGTCCTGTATCCTCTCAAATGACCGGAGCTAGTCTTACCACCGAACCCATACTCCGCAACCTATCCCCCACCACCACCTCATCCTTGAAATTCATAGTATTCACGTGACCCCTCTTTCTACCGGCCACATGTGTTTCTTGTGGTTATGAAGCAACATGCTTCATCAAAACCAAACCCGAAGTATAGCACCATACCGAATCTGAACCCGAAGCCTATTCAAACCACAACCCTCAAAGCGACCTTCTTGGTGAGGAAAAAAATTGAGGTTATTAAATCCACGGGGAAAAATAAATTGGAGCCAAGATTGAGGATATTCAATGAATGGTTTCTGCACAAATGTAATATTAGAACGGCCATATGTGGTACGAGATGAAAACGTATTAAAACAAGCTCGCACGTAATACTTCAACACGTATGCTAAAAAGTTTGCTTCCGAGGCATGGTACGTGCTAAAAGCGTGTTCGAAGTTGTCCCAAATTACTATAGCACCATGTAAGTAGTCACTGCCAAATCCATTTGGGGATATGATCAGCCAAACTACATAAGTTTCACAAAGTGGGCAATCTTCCGATGCAAAAGTGATACCCCTTGCTCCTAAGTTCACACTTGTAGGAATTCGCTCAACAATAGTCATCACACAAAACAGTTAACTCGTGGTCGTAACCATTTATTCCATAAACTAATTAATGACAAATTGATCACATCTTAAGATAATCATCACCATGAGTAATGGAATCCAGTTTATTCATTTAAATTCTCTTTTATTTCAAGATATCCTTTAATTCGTTTTGTTACCACTGATAAATTAACTTTGTTCGTTCACTTCCAAGCCACAATAACAAGTTACTTAAAAACTTAAAAAGTTGCTTATTTTTATAGAAACTCAAATGGAGGGCAACTGCCTACCGAAGTCCTGACAAGAAGTTTTCATTTTATATATACCTAGCTTTGGTAGTTAATTAGGAAAAGAATAAATCAAGATTGAACTTATATAACTCATTAAACTAGCTTACACACAAAAAACAAACACACACACATACATACACACACACATGTATGTATATATATATATATGAGTTTGTTGTGTGTGTGTGTGAATGTATATCAACGAATACAAGTAGAATTTTGGTTCTTCTAATGTATATCATATACATAGGGATAAATCTCACATTTTTTAGATAGTAATGTAATATTTTAGAAAGTATGTGAAGGGTAACGCTAATGGGTCACAACGATGTCAACAAACGCAGAAGCTAACCTTTATTTGGCTGATCTTACGCGGGAACCTTATAGGAAGCAAACAGGACAAAGCTTGTAACTTATAAATCAATTAAGGTCAGCACCAAAACAATATTACTCAGCTCCAAAATTGCCCTAAGTCAGCCTCAAAAAATGAAATATGCAGGTAATAAACACACACAACAAGAATAACAATTTTTAGCGTGGAAAACCCCAAAAAATGGGTACAAACCACGGGACACCTAGTGCCGCTTAAAATCCATTGTCAATAAGAGAGATATACAAAGTTTTCTCTAGATAACACTTGAGACATATAACAGTCATCATACCCTTGGAATCAACACATCAAGAAGTATGACAAACTAACAAGAACAAGAGAAGAAAAATATCACCTTGAAAATCTACTTTTATTCAGTTGCAATTTCTCAACCTTCGAGCATCCAATAAAATTTCTGACCGTCCAAAATGTTGGCCCGGGTGTCACGAAGCTCATATCTAAAAAATTGGTGACGATCCAACGGTTCAATCTTCGGGGATTGAAGTTTTTCTATAGTTGTGTCTGAAGTGACAAAATTGGTGTTGCACTCCTTTTCTATCTTTTTCAGCTCTGTCTCTCTCTCTCTTAGGGTACATAAAAGTTGGTAAAAGAGTAGGCCAAATAGGCCCTTATTTTCTTGGAATCCTCATAGGCTAAGGAAAAAGAAAACCAACAAATCTCCCTCTTTTTGCTGCCTATGAGGGCTTGTTCACCATTCCAGCGATAGAGCAACACACCTTTACCTTTTTCCTTGTTAAAGCATTTGTTAACATGTCAGAAGTGTTATCATCCGTATGAACTTTATCAAATTAAACATACCATCTTTAGTGGCATCCCTAATCCAATGATACTGCACATCAATATGTTTTTTTCTTTTATGAAACATAGAATTTTTGGCAAGATGAATAGCACTTTGATTATTACAAATAACCACATATCATTTTTGCATGAAGCCAAGTTTTTGAAAGATATCTTTTTAGCCACAATAGCTCTTTGTACTCTTCTGTTGCTTCCATATACTCAACCTCAATTGTAGATAAGACCACACATTTTTGTAATCTTGATTGCCATGAAATAGCTCTCCCTACAAAGGTTTTCAAATATCTAGATGTTGATCTTATGTTGTCTATGTTTCCAGCTATATCCGAGTCTATGTAACCAATAAGGGCTGATAATTCCCAAATATGACACCCAATTTGAAAGTACCGCACAGAAACCTGAAAATCCATTTCACTACTTCCAATGCTATCTACCAAAAATCGACAAACAAAACCAACTAAATGAGCTAAATTTGACCTTGTACACCCCATAGCATGCAACAAGCTACCCACTGCTGAGGCATACATAAAAGGTACAAGCATATAACAACATATAGTATAAGTTGATGATACATAAATGGTTATATAATAATTATCAATCACATCTTAATCTCGCTCGGTATATGATTTACTCATTTGACCGTTAGCAACCATCTTCATATTTAATTACATTCGATCAACACCCTGACTCTAATATAAAGGAGAATTTTCTTATGCGGCTATGATTTTTTACACCATAATGGAGTTAAGATGCTTACAAGTTATAAGTATCATGACTTCAACACATGGACTCCACAATTCTTATTAGTCGTCAGCTAATAGAGTCAAATATACAACATAAAAAATTATATAAAGAGTCAAATATACAACAAACATAAAAAAATTATATAAAAAGTGAAATATTGTAAAAAATTAAAGAAAATATGAAACGTATAAAAAATATATCACCTTTGATCAAATGGACACTTTTGTGTAGAGTGTGGAAATGACTTGATGGATAAGTATTTCATCTAGGAATTTGTCTTTTTTGGGTGTATTGATATAGGTGAATAGAAGTAATGGAGGTGAGATAAATTGAAGAGAAGAGAATTCCTCATATAAACCACCAGACCCGGTTTTTTAATTTCTTAGGATTCGGGGGTACCTTACTCATTGTCAATTGGTTTTGAGTTAAAAGACCACAAATTTATATATTTACCTATGATGGAAACGCGTTCCTTCGTAGCTTTCCAGAAAATGAAGATACCACGTCAATTCAAGCTTACAACAGTAACGAAATTAGCATGATTGAGTGAGCAAGCAAAAGTCCAGCTGTCTACGTACGCATATTTCCTTAGCAGTTAGCATGATGGAGTGAGCAATATAATAACATTAAGCTAAAACATGTGAAAAGAACTGAAAAGATTCTGAAAGAATAGGAATTTTATTATACTGTGTAATACAGTTTGTGAAGATTATAACGAATCAAAGAATAAAGAATATTAGAAATCTGAAATCATTTACAGCATATTATTAAAAGAGGAAAATCGAGATCTTGAGTGTTTAGGATTATTTTTAGAGGAATCTGGAGCGTGCACATTCCACAGGAAGACCACTGGGAAACCTTTTACGGTCGTTACAATAATTGTAGATCATGTGCTTATTCTGCACCCATCTAATCCGGTTTCTCCCTGCTGCATCAAGTCCTTGTGTATTCCATGCCTGGTTGTCATTCTCAGAGCTTGTGGACTTTGAATTAGGACCGACTTTGTTGGCATTGGCATTGAATTTCCTATAGATAGCGCTGAAAGGTGCTTTAGTCCAGTCTGTTTTTACACGCCCACCTTGGGTTGCCCAGTCATCCGCATTCCACAGACTGGCGTACACTCTCATTGGTTGACTTTTGGGAAACGGAACTCCATTAGCCTCATGATTATTGAACACTCTAACAGGTATATTATCTATCAAGAATCTGCACAAAAGATAGATTTTTTTATATACAATTAGTACTTACACAAACAAGTGTGTGTGTGTCTCTTTCTCACTCACTCACTCAATCACTCCCTCTCTCTCTCTCTCTCTCTCTCTCTCTATATATATATATATATATATATATATATATATATAATATCACAATACTTACATGATTCTTTGAGGGTTCCATAGGATGGTGTAAGTGTGGAAGGCCGTAGTAGGGTCGAACCATAAGTGGAACTGTTGCTCTTTATTTCCCTTCCCTTGTGAATAGACGTTGGTATGGATTGTGTAAGGATTTCCTGTTGAGTTGCCCAAGAACTCAAAGTCTATCTCATCATGTCCCGCGCCTTGTGACGACAACTAACGTGATTAAAACACTATTGTTAGACATGGTAACATCAATAGAAGTGGAGAGATGCAGGAGTAAAATAGAATATATGAAATACTCACGTAGAATGTGGTGACGGTGCCGGCAGAGTCGCCAGGTACTAGTTTTAGTTGCATGTCAAACCTTCCAAAGAGGTACTCGTTCTTGGACTGGAAACCCGATCCGGAGTATTGATCGAGTGAAAGTGAGAGATCTTGACCACGATTGAGTATTTTAGCACGGTCTCCCCCAAAGGTGATATCCATATCATCGTAAAAACTACCTCCATATACTGCTACAAACAGATAAAAAACCGCTAGAGCAAGGGCACATGCTCTAGAGTGTGTATAATTTGACTGTCCCATTGTGTTAGGGAGGGATAGGAGAGATTATAGATGATAGAAATAGAAAAAAAGAGATGGATAGATGTGATGAGCAAAGAGTTGTGAGAAAGGATTAGTATTTATAGGTGTATTGTTACATTGACAATTTGTGAAAGGAAGCATCCTGGATGTTGAAGAAGGAATAGAAGGTGGCAAAGAGGTGAAAACAATTAAGAAAACATCCGTTCACGCGTACCTGCCAACTCATGGAGAGCAGCTGTTATTTTTGTCACTAGACGCATGCCAAAGGCATGATTCCACTTTGCAAAACAATCATTAATTCCCTCGGTTTATGTTTGTTTATTTTTTTCTTATAAGTTTTAATTATTAATTTATGTTTGTTTATTTTTCTTTCGTAGAAGATTTAGTTACTAACTTATATTTGATTTTTGCAATATTATATTAACGCTATTAATGTTTTTAATTAGTCTTAAACTTTGATTTGTATCGACAACATTTATTTTACTTTGACCTTTGTTGTAGGCCATCTAATTTGTTATATTTAAATCAAAATTTATACTGTTACGACAAGATAAATGATTATTCTATTCAAGGAGGAATTCTAAACTACAGGAATAAAGAATGAGACTCACATAATGGATTTGAATTTAGACCACTTGTAGTGGCTAGTCATCATGAGCCACCATGACGAGCTCGTCGATCACCATTGTCGTTCCCTCATCAATTGTTAAAATCTGTCGTCATACGCTCGTTGTTCCATCGCCATGGCCATGGTTCTCACTCAAATGACGAGCTCAAAGGTATTTTGTTTTCGAAAAGTATCTATTGGAGGCTAACGATAAGAAATAACGAAGTTTGTATATATATATATATATATATATATATATATATATAGGGGACGGTTCAAACGAGAACTGTTTTTCGTACGAGAACTGCGAGAACCAATCTCAACCGTTCCTTGAATATGAGAAGTTCATGGATGGAGAGCGTGGAGGGGATCAAGTGTGGCAGGGTGCATGTGAGGAATTCATGGGTGGGCAATGACATTAAAGGAGGGGGAATTGGACGGCTCAGATTGGTTCTCGCAGTTCTCGTACCAAAAACAGTTCTCGTTTGAACTTTTGTCTATATATATATATATATATATATATATATATATATATATATATATATATATATATATATATCCCAGCCAAAACGTAAATGTTTTAGTAGTTTATGTTTCAAAAAAGTAAATTTAGCTATACACCATGTCTCATATATAACTATCAAAACAATTGTAACAACGACCCGTTCTTTAACAAATGTTGAAATACACTTCAGCCTCGGCGAATATGAACTCAATCACCATCTCTCCCGTGCAGCCTCGGCCGGAATATTGAACCCATCACTTTCACGTGTAGCGATATAGAAGCTTTGGTGAGCTAGTCTTACCACCGAACTCATACTCCGTAGCCTATCCCCCATCGCCACCACATACATGAAATTCATAGTATACACGTGACCCCTCTTTCTACTATGTGTTCCTTGTGGTTATGGAAGAACATGCTTCATCAAACCCAAACCCAAGGTAGAGCACCATACCCAGTCCGAACCCGAAGCCGATCCTAAGCCACAACCCTGGAGGCGATGTACCTTCTTGGCGAGGAAAAAATTGAGGACATTAAATCTACGAGAAAAAAATTAAATAGAGCCACGATTGATGTAATATACCCGGTTTTCAGATATGTAATTATGGATTTTATTATGAATGTTTATGTTATAAACAGGGTAAGTTGTATATATATGTTCGACTATCAAATAACACCCTGATGAGCGGATCGAACTCACCCCGGCGAGTTCACGGAAAAATTAATGGAATCTACTGATACTTTAGAGAAAAATTTATATAGACATTGGATATGATATGTATTCGATTGTTCAATTAACAAATGTTTCAAGACAGCAGATTACGGCCGTAATGTGTACATGAATAACAGTCGTAATAAATAACGGCCGTAATGTGTGAGAATAACGGCCATAATGTGTGGCTGCCGATAGAGATCTCGCTTTTGCTTTTCACCTAACCCACTACTGGAGTGTGATTACAACCTGTAAAAGGGTAACGGCCGTAATCATAAAGATAACGGCCGTAATGTGTAGATAACGGCCGTAATCTAGAGTGACAGAATGACAATAAATAGAGTTCATTTTTCAGTCTATTTTGGTTGCTAATTCTCGAAACCCAATCCATATTTAGAGTATTATGAGGTATTTTAGAGGTTGGAAACTTAGGTACAAGTGCTAGAAGCCTTGGATGGTGATTTATCCAAGTTTGGAGCGTTGTTGTGTTGTCCGACAGTCCGGATCAGATTTAACGTCTAACTTATGATCATATATGAGGTAAGCTACTGATTTTATAGTATTAAGTTTATAAAAGTTTTTGTATTCATGTGATAAGATGTATGATCATGAAATGAAGAATTTACGAGGTTTAAACGGATAGATTGATTTACGATGTTAAAGATGTATATAATCAGTATTATATATGTATGTAATCATTACAAGATCTAGATAAGTACTGGAATGGTTAGAAATGGATTGATGATGATCTATATGATAATTAAAGGTTACGCGTCGCGAAAGGTCCTCTTGGACGCGCCACGTAATGCTTCGGGTCAGAAACGAGACTTGTCGTTTTAGCAATATTTAAGTCACTTGGGATATATCAGATATTGTTTTATACAATAACACTTATGTTTGGGATATATAAGTGTTAAAATCTTGTTGTAGGATGTTTCCGGTATACGCGAGGATATTTCCGAAGTTTTACTGTGATTGCCTATTTATTTCTGAGACTTATCACTAACTTACTCATTATAATGTGATCTGTATATATTTTAAGTGTATGTTATGTGAATTTATGATTTAATGAATTATTATGATGTTATGTGATATGCGTGTGTTATTTGTTATTTGGCCGGACGGATTGGTTAAGATCGACTTGACAATCCGGAGGGCGCGAGTAAGAAAATGGGGTTTTTTTACGCTTGTCGTGATAATTCGATAGGGTTTCTTGAGATCCGGGTAGCTCATGACTTCATGGGTTTGGATCAGATGGATCAAAGGGCTTCGGCCGATAGGTTGGTTTTTAACCATTGCAGATGCAGGTGGCATCACAGGTCACGTGGAGCATATGTGGTAGGGTCAGATGGACCGTATGTGATTATGTAAATATATGGTATTATGCCTGCGGTATATGCTATATGTTATAAGGTGCAAGTACTATGTTACTCACAAAGGTTTATGCTTACCCGTTGTTATATTATTCTTTTTTAGGTTGTTTGGGTAATGACAAGTGGAAGTCTCCGGCGTGACAACAATGTTTCCGCACTCCCATTTTATAATGTTTTTGAGTAACGTCTAGTTTGAAACTGTTTTGAACGTTTGGATGTTTGAAATAAAATGTCTGGTTTATCTTTTTTATTTTGAGACTCTTACTATAATCGGTTGAATGGTGTCTAGAATAGTCGCTTCGGCTTCATTGTGGATTTTTCGAAATGTCATGTACCGAAAGGATCTTGGCCCCCGACCGACCTGCATGGCCATTTAATTTGGTAGTCAAAAGTGAATGTTTTTAGTAATTGTTTAAAAAAAAAGTTGGGGGTTACAATTGAGGTCATTCAATGAACAGTTTTTACACAAATGTAATTCAAGACCGGCTGTATGTGGCACGAGAAACGAACGTGTTAAAACTAGCTTGCACATTATACTTCAACACATAGGCTAAAAATGTTGCTTCCTTTGAGGCATGGTATGTGCTAAAATCTTTTTCGAAGTTGTCCTAAATTAATATGGCACCATGTAAGTAGTAAGTGCCAAATCTGATTAGTTATAGGCCAAGAGTAAAATAGACGATCAATCGTTTCTAAACATGTTTCACAAAGTGGGCAATGTTACGATGCAAAAGTGATACTGCTTGCTTCTAAGTTCGCCCTTGTGCCTCAACAATAGTCGTCACACAAAACAGTTAACCTGCAGGTGATACCATTTATTACATAAACTCATTGATGACAAATTTATCACATCTTAAGATAATCATCACCTTGAGTAATGGAATCCAGTTTATTGTTCAAATTCTCTTTTATTTCTTTTCATCCAATAAATCCTATACTTCCTTCTTTTACCATCAATAATTTAACTTTGATTGTTCACTTCCAAGACACAATAAAAAGCTAGTTAAAAACTGAAAAAGTTGATTATTTTAATAGAAACTCAAGTGGAGGGCAACTGCCTACCGAAGTCTTGACAAGAAGTTTCCATTTGTACATACCTAGCTTTGATATTTAATTAGGAAAAGAATAAATCAAGATTGAACTTATAAGTCATAAAACTTGCTTACACACAAGTAACGTTCTGGTCTTTAACATAATGTATATCATGTACATAGAGATATATAACTGGCAATTTTTAGATAGTAATGTAGTATTTTAATTAGCAAGTATGTTCACTTGAAGTCCAGTGTATGGCTTTGAATCCAATGACCATGGCCTCTGGCTGCAACAATGAGCTCCAACAATGAATTCCGAGCTTTGACCCAATTCCCAAATATGCGCTACCGTTGTGGGTTTGTCATAAACCAATTTCGATTGCAAGACTGCAAGCGGTAAAAACGTACTGGTACCAAGTGTTTGCTTAGGAATATGTTGGTAATCAGTGTCTTCTCTGATTGTTTTTCTGATCTGAGAGGTTTATTACGAGAGGAAGTAAACAAAAATAAGGGAAAACTCAAACTTGGGTTTCATCCAATTAAAATTCAAAAGCCAAAAATACAACTGATAAGCTACGTAGACTTTGCATAAAAATAGGGAACTACCTCCACTATCATGTAATTACTAAAAAACAGATAGATGTAGCCAACATGTCCTTGATTACGTCAACAGAAATAAAGCAACATTTAATAATGCTAAAATAACTTTGGATTACTCTGTCACATTCCCCCTTAATCCATAGTTTGCCACATTCTTCACACCCAGCAGCTCACGCATCTATGCAAACTTGACCTTTGGCATAGTAATAACATACACGTCAGCAGCAAGGTCAACATGATTCACAGAAGCAATACACAACAGTCAACTCACTCTAAACGCTATGTACACTGTGGCAAGATGTAACAGCTTTCAGTTAGTTAGTTAGCTTGCTTCTCTGTTCATTCATGTATATATATTAGTCGTTCTTCTTCTTGTGTAATTAATTCTTTCATAATAATAGAAACTGAGCTCTGCCATCATGAGCTTTCAAACAATCTCTCTCTGAATTTCTTCATGGTATCACAGCACACAGGCTCGAACCATTTCAAAATTCTCAAAATCAAATTCCAGATCTGAAGACTGGAAGTAACGATCAGATCAATGGCTGAAGAAGACATAAACTCTGCAAATCATCCTCTTTACTTGCATCAGAATGACCATCCTGGTCTTGTTCTCATATCGAAGAAGCTCACTGGATCTGAAAATTACAATGCATGGAGAAGATCGATGATGATAGCTCTCAATGCTAAAAACAAATTGAAAATTGTCACAAAAGAATTCAAGGAACCTGAGGCTGGATCTGAATTGAGAGCGATATGGGAAAGAAACAACGACATGATCATCTCATGGATCCTCAACACTGTTTCAGATCAAATAAGCAACAGTCTCACTTATGTCAACTGTGTCTCGGATCTCTGGCTAGAACTTCAGGAGCATTACTCACAAATAGATGGACATCACATCTATCAATTGGCAAATGAGATCACACAACTCAAACAGCAGAACAACACAATTGAGGTATACTATCACAAACTCAAAGGTCTTTGGGATGAATTTGATGCATTACACTACTAGAAAACTTCTTATTTCCGACCGTTTTTTTCCGACGATATGAAATCCGTCGTTAATACTGACGAATTTGTGGCACTTTTATAACCGAAAAAACCAAAAAACAACAATACAGCTAGCGACGAATTAGCAACGCTTTTGCAACCGTTTTGCAACACAAAGAAAACTGTTGGAAAATAGTCGGTATTCAACGACACTTTACCAACAAAATAACAATGAAACATTAAACAATAATAAATATCATATTTAAAATAATAAATCATATTAATACCTGATACATTAAGTAACTTAAATATATTTATGTCATAAAATCGTCGCATTTTACTACGCCTTAGCCACGATTATAAGAAAATAATTTAGAAAACACATGTTTAACTTAATATTTAATATATTTTGGAATTTTAAATAACTTCGTCGGAAAACCGTCGGTATTTACCGACAAATTTACGACGATTTTTATAAAATAATTAAAAATAAATATATTTAATTTAATGTTTGATATATATATATATATTTTTAACAACTTCCTTTAAAAATCTTCCGTATTTACCGACAAATTACTAACGGTTTGTAGAACAAAGTTAAAAAGTAATCTAATCTATTATAATACAAATATATTATATTTATTAATTTCGTTAGAAATTCGTCAAAATTTGCCAACAATTTAGCAACCGTTTTTGTAGAAAAATATATTTAAAATATCCAATTAAGTGAATAACTACTACGTTATATTTTTTTTAACTATTTGGTTAGAAAATCGTTAATATTACCAACGAATTTGCGACGGTTTCTTAAATAACAACTAAATTAGTAGAAAGTGATATATATATATATATATATAGGGTGAGGATGAAGTAAAAGGTATATTAACGTAAAAATGGTAAGAGGCAATAAAAAATCCTTTTTATTGATTAAAACTAGTTCTTTATCGATTTCTTTGTGATGAATCTAACATATTCATCACTTTTTACACAGCAAAAGAGATTTTCAAATACAGATTTTGAAACCAAATTTTTGGAATAATTTGGTGATGAACAAAATGCTTTCATTTAAAAAGTGATGTATATGTTTGATTAATCAAAAAGAAATCGATGAAGCACTAGTTTTAATCAATAAAGTTGATGAACTAACAATTATCAGTTGATGTATATACTGAAAAACTATCACTAATCATCACTCTTACACTTTGTACTTTAATTTACCTTTTATTTGATCTCATCTCGGGAGGGGATCCACTAAAAAGAATTTTATTCTACAAAAGGTAAGGAGAAATCTCAGCCAATCATTTTCTAATAATCGCCCCCTAAAAAATGGCCTTTTTTCCTTTTCTTTTAATTATAAAAAAAATACACAAAAGGGCATAATTGTCCATTTAAAATTCAGTTCTTGATAGTTATAAACACATTTCAAAAATCGTTTCTCCAGGAACATAGTCAGCATGAACACAAATCGATACACAAACACCTTCTGCATCGAACAGATTGTGCATCCACGGATTCAACGCAATAACAACTCAAAAACTAAAACCTTTACTGTCAAAGATCAAGATAAATGATGCACAATCCAAAGAAAAAAAACAACCAATGAATATATATATAAACCACTCTTGAATCGATGATCAACAGATATAAATTTAGGTGCACAATCAACAAACCCAAAATAGATAGATGGACAGAGATGATGAATCAGTGGATTCATAAAAAACGAAAATTTGATGCACTAAAACGCTAACTGTTGTAGCGATGAAGAACAGTGATGCACAATCCTAAAAATCAAAATATACACCGAACACATTACAAAAATCCAGTGTCGATGCACACATAAAATTACTATTGTCAACCATCACTCGCCACCACTAATTGCCACTAATCACTTCCTCAACCAATTTCACCGCCACCACCACCAATCATCACTCCTAAAAGGTTTCTGCCACCACCACGATTTACCATTGCCTAAAAAAAACCATCAACCCTATTGCTGCCGCCGCCACAACCACCACTACTGACCTACTCAATACACGTACACACACATACATATATATATATATATATATATATATATATATATATGTGTGTGTGTGTGTGTGTGTGTGTGTGTGTGTGTATGTAATGATTGCCTAGATTAACCAAGCAATAAAGGTTAATATTGCCAATATCATATTTGATTCAACAATGATAATTTTATAACCATTTATAAAATTGTACAATTATTTGTACATTTTAATAGGAATTTTTAGATGTATAAAATTGTATAAACTATATTTATTTAAGATTTTAAAGTTAATCTAAAATATATTAAAAAACTTATTGTATTACATTTTATTAGTTATAACTTTAATAGTTTTAAATATGTAATTGACATTTAACAAATGCCGTAGATTAATATATTAGATAAATTAATAATATAATATACAAAAACAAAAAAAGCAATTGCGTCGTTATTTAGTCGTAAATACCGTCGGATTTTCGACGGCCCGAAATATGTGCCAAAAACATTCCCCTTCCCCCATCTAAATCGATTGTTCCCTCTCTTTTTTTCATTCAAAATTAATTTCAAGATATTGCTCCCTCTTTTTTTTCATCTGAGACTAATTTCCCTCCTATTTGTACTCCTTTTCCTCATTGCTCCTGTCGATTCAAAAGACTATATATATATCACAAGAGAGGGCTATACGCTATCAATGCCAAAAAATGGTGGCACTTTTCCTTGCCTCGAGAAGAAGCCGGTCATGGAAGGCTTAAAGGGAAGAGAGTTGCGTTCTTGAAGCGGTTATATCTGAATCGTATTTCATTATCAGTGAGTTCTTTTTTTAATCGTTTCATTTTAAAGTATCTAAACAATGAATAAATGCATTCTGTATTTTTAGTGAAATTTTGATTTATATGACTAATTATTACTAAACTGTTTGGTGTCTTTCTTTTGAAGGATAATACAAGGGACTTGCGTTTTGCCATCTCTGATTTGCACATCAAAGTACTACAATCTGCATATCATCTCTGTAAAACCTTTAAAAGAAAAGGTCATTTGAATATAGTGATTTGTACGTCTCCGGTATATTTTGTCCTTTTGGCCACCTATGGAGTTCATTTCTCATCTTTAATCTGGATAAACATAACAAGTACTATGATTGGAGGTTAGTGACTTTTTATTTGAGTTTAGTTATAATCTAAGCTCCGACTATTTAAATTCTTATCCTATGTTTGTGGAATTTAGTTCAACATTTGAAATTTCTTTTTTTATTTATCTGTATTTCTTCATTAATTTCATCATCATTGTTTTCACGCAGGAATCAAATCATGAGTATATATATTGAAGAAGTGGAAGCCTTACATCTCCATTGAAAGATCTTACATGTTAAAATTGTGATCGAGTTTCTAATTGATTGTGTGTATTTATTTAATCATGCTGTAATCGAGTATTTGATTTGCTACGATGGGGTTAATTGTTGTTTCTTTTTGTAATCGTATTTTTCTTTATAAAATGGGATTGATTATGCTTTCTTTTCTTAATTGTATTTATCCTTATAAAACGGGGATTTGATTATGCATATCCACGCCGCCGACCAGTTTCGTTTGTTGAAGGTGAGTTGGTCTATCTAAAAGTTTCTCCGTGGAAAGGGGTTATTCGCTTTGGGAAGCGCGGAAAACTAGCTCCACGATACATTGGTCCGTTCCGTATACTATAAATAGTCAACGACCAGACGGTTACTCTTGACCTTCCACCTGAATTAGCGGGTATTCATGATACTTTTAATGTTTGTTACTTGCGTAAATGTAAAGTTGAGGATGAAAGCCAGATTCTCCCGGTACATGATTTGAAAGTTGATTCGAAAAAGCGGTTAGTAGAAGAACCCGTTGAGATAGTTGATCGTAAGATAACGAAGCTTCGTAGAAAAGAGATTCCTATGGTTAGGTTCTGATTTGACGTGGGAGACTGAGGCAGACATGAGGAACCGCTACCCTAAACTTTTTGAGCGCGATGAGATTCCGGGGACGGAATCTTATTTAGGGGGGGAGATTTGTAACACCCACATTTAGGGCCCGGTCATGATGTGGCGGTGGTAAGTTATTTTAATTTATATATTTAATTGTTTATATTTATTTGCTATTTATTTATATATTTGTTTAATGATTGCTTGGTAATTAGTTGGACCGCGAGATAAGAGGTAAAAATATTAGTTTAATATTTTTATAAGATATTGGTACCATATGATTTGTTTTTACACGAGGGTCCCGAATAATACCTCGTTGATTGTTAATGACTTGAATAGGACCGCTTTAATTAGGTTCCTGTATATTTGATAACTGTATTTGATACTGTGTGGGTGTTTTAAAAACATTCCCAGCCGACCTTAAGTAGTAATTGACTCTTTAAAAGTCAATATTTCATGTTTGTTCCTGTTTTGGTTCTTGGCTGCGTAAGAAGAAAAGAAAGTATAAAGCCAACTTTGATTCAAATCTATAAAATGATTTCTTGCTACTAATCTGCTGCAACTAAGGGGATCCGAAGCCTCAGTGACATTAGACAACTAGGCTTAGTGTTTGAAGGACACAGGTGAGTGGACTTTTAACTCACGAACTGTATTAGTTGTAACGGTATTAGTTGCAGCAGGTTTTACTGTTTTATGTATTGATAGACTTTCTGGTCTAGTAATTGATATGTTGGTGCTATAGGCATACGTTGTAATTGGTTAACAGCTGTTTGTTGACACTGGGTTGTTTTGATGGGGTCAGCTATGTTAGGTTGGGCTTAATTTTCATCGGCTAATCAGTATTAGACCTTTTGATGCATTTGTTGCAACTTAAGGGATTTTACTGTGTGAGAATGACAAGTGGGCTATCGGTAAACCTATGCTAGGCCGGCATTTGGTTAAAGGTTTGGCCGAACCGCCGGTCCTCTGAGATATTTGCTGATTTGCTGTTGTGGCATTAATTGTTGCTTCTGATGCTTGTCGTTTGTTAAACTTTCATTCAATTATCTTTGAGCTAATTCCCCACATTAAACTCCAATTTGCAGGTTGTTGTAGATCTTGTTGGTTGCTGGGAGTTTTGTTAGTTTTTGGGAATGTCTGACACACACTCTGATATATTTTGTATGAAGAGCCTGTTTGTAATTATGTAACACTGGCCTTTGAGATACTGACACTTGTGTCAGTCGTCAGTTGTTTTATAACGTCCTTGTGAATAGGTTTATATTTGTTTATTCGCTTCTGCAGTGATAACTCTTTTAAATATATATATATATATATATATATATATATATATATATATATATATATATATATAGCGGTGTTACAATACCCTCTAAATTTGACACGTGCTCTCTAAATAGTAACAACCCATACTCCATCATCTGTTGCTTTATGTGTCTCACCCCCCCCCCCCCCCCCCCTCTACTTCATCTTCTACTTGTTGCTTTCTCCCCTAAATGAAGAACACAACACCCATACTCCATCATCTGTTGCTTTCTGTATCTCACCCTTGCTACTTCATCTACTGCTTTCTATTGCTTTATCCCCTAAATTACATTCCCTATTGATTTCACCTCCCTCAAATCCCTACAAAGAAACTAAAAAAATTCGTCAACCCTTCAACCGGTCAATCTCTCGGTCTGGCCACCAACCCCCTCAGCACCGTGGTTGATTTCCTGCTCAGACCATACTCAACGCCGGTGACATCAGCACCGTAAGAGGGTAGGTTGTTCTTTCCTTACATACTAAAAAACCACTTCTGTATATGTTTCATCTACACTCGTGGATGAGGAGAATCGACACTTTTTTCTCTTTTTTGTATGTAGAAACACCCAAATCGACACTTTGACTATTTTCATGAATCCAAAATTCGAATATGGTATTTATGATTTTGATTAATCGGCCTACATTTTTGTATATGTATTGTAGCAAGTGGAATAAAATGCATACCAAGTGTTTGACAAAATGCCTGAATGAGTTCGTTTTGATTTTTTTATAAACTTGTTTTTTTATATATCTATTATTAATCAATCTGTTAGATTTTGTGCCCTTCTTCTTATAAGTAAAGTTAGTTATGTTAACATTGAATATATGTTCACCTGTGATGTAGTTAACTGATTTGTAGAGAAACAAGAAACTTACACAGCTATATAGATGAGTGTTGTTGGCTTCGGGGGTGTGTTTTGGATTTAACTCCTGAATTTGTGCTCCTCGATAAATCCATGTGAGCGCAAAAAACAGACAATGGAAAGTTGTGTTGTCTTGGTAATGCATATTTAATCTTTGAGTTTGTATTTGTTAGTGATTATTGTATGGTATGCATTGCGAGTTGTACCTCCCTAAGTAGTACTTAAATTGCTGTAAGATATCGATTGATGATACATTCATTGTTAAAAAATTGAATATATGTTCACCTATAATGAGGTTTTGTAGATTTTTCTAATGGATTTGCAACATATACGAGTGACCCTTGAGAAATTTAATATGTTTCTTGAAACATTTTTAGGTCTTCAAGAGAAAAGAATATGATTGGTTTTGTTTGAGTCAATGTAAGTGTCGATAAACTTTACGTCCTAGATGAAGACACTTTTGGAGTAAGAAACTAACAAGTAACAACGTAGGTGATTATCCTATCCACTTCCATTGCGGGCTTCTAATGATAATAAGGTATGTATCTTACGCTTTGATTTAGTTAATTTTGACTTGTAGTTGTTGTGGACGCTTCCATTCTTGCTCCGGTCCTACTTGAAGGTTTAGATATTCTATTTTTTTCGTGTTGACCGGACCGGCGTATTGTGAAGAATCATATGATGTATTAACACTTTAGTCTTGACGGTTAATATGCTTTAATAGGTTGTTGATCTATTAATACATAATAATTTGAATAGGTCACAGAAACAGCAGCCTAAGCATTTGTTTTAGTTAGGTAAATACGTACTGATTTTAAATTCTGTTAAGTGTTCATGTTTTAATAATATTTTCTTGATTCTACACTTGCCCTATTAGTTTGTTTTGCTTTTAT
This sequence comes from Pulicaria dysenterica, assembly GCA_947179395.2. Lineage (NCBI taxonomy): Eukaryota > Viridiplantae > Streptophyta > Magnoliopsida > Asterales > Asteraceae > Pulicaria > Pulicaria dysenterica. Next base: position 21,400,968 of record OX359291.1, read on the forward strand.
AGCATGTAAAAATACATTAATTTCTTTTTCTTTTCTTTTTCAGCCATGACATCGAGTATTACCATTTGTATCCTAAATTTGTGTTCAAATCAAAATTTTATAACTAAAAGGTTTGTTTGAATTCTTTTAGGTGCTTTACACTGACGTGTATTCTAAAATATTTTGATAAAGTGTCTTACATATTACTCAAGAACTATAATTCATCATATCTACTTTATCTAATTGCACCTTTTGTAGTTTTCCTTGTATATGACACACTTCTCAAGTTTTATGTGTTTCATTAATAATTGTCTCCAACAAGTAAAGCACAAAATTCATATCAACCGGTCAACCATATTGCCACTAAATATTGTTAAAAAGTTTTTCTTTCTTTGTGTGCAGTCCATGAAAGCTATTGGTTCTTTTTTCCCAACGGTTGCTTAAGAATACAGCTCTTATACGAACATAATCATTTACAATACTTTTGGACCTATGGTTTGTATTATTGAATTTGCTCGGCCGTGGTAAGTCTTCTTAACTTAGTAGATTTGGTTGGCCGTCCCGGTTATAAGCATCGGACATTAAAAAACACAAACACAATGCGGATACCCGGTAACCAACCTATGAAGTTTTTATTTTTTTAATTTTTGCTACTTACCTACTTAATAATCTTTGTATAGTCCAACTTTTGTAGCATAATCTTGGGTTGGTCATATGATGTAATTGAATTATTATCTATAGATATTAAACTATAAACATCATATTCAGAATCACTCTTACAAAATAATGTATCCGTCTTTGGGAATCAACATAAAGCGTCGTGGTCTGTGCGTAGCACCACTAGTATCTTTAGAAAAGAAAAAAAAACAAACATAGGTAATGTGGCAAAGTAAAATACGGCGTCTACAATGGTTATATTTATATATTTAGTTACTGGTTTACCTTATTGTATAATTAGTCATTCAATAATTTTTTATCTAATCTCAGCCATTAATCTTTTAAATCAATGGTTTAGATTTGGTCATCCATTCTTATTTAATTTCCTATTATTAAAATAACCCTACCATATATATATATATATATATATATATATATATATATATATATATATATATATAGACACACACACACACACACACAAAAGTTCAAACGAGAACTGTTTTTCGTACGAGAATTGCGAGAACCAATCTGAGCCGCCCAATTCCCCCTCCTTTAATGTCATTGTCCACTCATGAATTCTCACATGCACCCTGCCACACTTGATCCCCTCCACGCTCTCCATCCATGAACTTCCCATATTCAAGGAACGGCTGAGATTGGTTCTCGCAGTTCTCTTACGAAAAACAGTTATTGTTTGAACCCTCCCCTATATATATATATATATATATATATATATATATATATATATATATATATATTAACGGATCAAATGCGAACGACGAAGAAATGTGAATGGTGCGAACGATGACATATCACGTTGAAACAATTTTTTTTTTCGAAATATGAGTCAAATGTTACGGCTGGGATATAACTTAATATGTAAATTTGAACTTTTTTCTATTTTATTTTAAATTTGAGATGGATTATATTTGAAATTGTTGTAGAACAAAATTTTGGTGTCCGCGCGTTGCGGCGGGTTTATGAAAAAAATAAATTGGCAAAAGGTAGAGATCAATGTGGAACAATTATAAATAAATGAGAAAGATCCATAAATAAAATACAAAATCATCAGCTTAACATTATAGAATGCTTCCCATTCTATGTATCTAGTTGTGAGAGAAATAAACCTGTCAAGTGGTCAACAATTCTTTGTTTGTAGTTTCATCAAAATTCTTCTGCGGTCAATTAGGTTTTATTAAAAATCTGGAAATCTAAAAAAATGTCGGGTTCTAAATGAGATTGGGTTGAGTTAACTACTACTAAAATAATCTATTTTAATAACTAATAACACCTAACATATATAGAAATTCAGAAGCACATTATAACCCACACTTCCGTTGTGTTGCATGAAACATTTTCATGGGTGACAAAAGTTTATGACTTACTATGATTCAATCAAAAAGCCATCTCGTTTCGAACTTGCACTCATACATGGTTATTAAAAAGACATCTGAGACATACACATATACACATCTGTGGTACACACAAATATAGAACCGTTTGTTGCAATTGCCGGGAAAGCAACAAATTCAAATAAGTAAAAAGGTAGCTAAAAGGGATAGACTAATCAACCCATTTAAGTCCCATTTAATAGACAGGTTGTTATGTTTACTTACAACTAAACCCGAAAACAATCCACTTAGTAAACGGGATTGATAGGTCAATCCGTTTATATCTAACCCAAATTTGATTATTTTCTTCTTGTACTGATAAGAATTGCTACCCCTAAAACTCAATTGAAGCTAGAACCTAGAAATACTATTGTATGGCTCTAAACAATAAATGGAGAAGCAAATGAAAAGGTTCTAAAAGTGAAACACACACACACACACACACACACACATATATATATATATATATATATATATATATATATAGAGGGAAGTTCCATCGAGAACAAAAAAAAATGCGAGAACCGATCTAAACCGTAAAATATCTACCAAACGACAAGATATTAAATTATGAAAATTATACCAAATATGCTCTTTAACATGACATTCATACTGCTATATTTTTTTCAACAAAAAAAATTCGTTTTTGCCGGGTTTTTTCTATCAATATAAGGTATGTTACATATATGTAATCAGTACTTAACATATTTGTAATCAGTACTATAAGGTATGTTACATATATGTAACGAATTTTTTTTGTTGAAAAAAATATATCAATATGGATATCATATTAAAGAGCATATTTTTGTCGTTAATTTGGTATAATTTTCATAATTTAATATATTTCCGTTTGGTAGATATTTTAGTTTTAAAAAAATGGGGATCAGTTCTCGCAATTCTGGCATTTTTTTTGGTTCTCGATGGAACCCTCCCCTATATATATATATATATATATATATATATATATATATATATATATATATATATATATATATATATATATCCAAAAGTTAAATTGTGAAAACGGAATCAATTCGGTAGTTGTTAGACCTAAAAAAGTATCCAATTTATTAAGTTACTTTCATGAACCGAACTCGAAATGCATATGAAAAGAGCTTTTTTGTTTCAGTGACCAATTAAAATATATTGATTTTTGAAGTTAATAACAAATTGTCTAATACCTGTTAGTATCTTGTTGCTACCAAGTCTTTAAGACTGCTAATCATATCAAACCAACCTGTTTAAGTCCCAAACCCACAAAGAAACAGATCCATTTCAATAAACATGTTTAAAAATATCCATTTCAAACCATTTTTTGAATGAAAAACTCTACCCTGACCTACTTAGAGGAAGAAAACAGGCTATTAAAAAAACATGAAGACTTTATATTTTAAAATCAACTCATGTAATAAAACAATTTCAAACGCAAAACAACCTAACCCATTCCACATGTTACAACAAAAGGTGCTAGAAAATGAGACATGCTATTTATTATTTGTAGTTACCTCAAGCTCATCCACTGTTCTCTTAGCATAATCTGAAGCAAATTCAACCAACTTGTATTGCATTTAAAATTTTTCAAAGTCTACGAATTTAGGGATTAAATTAAAATTCTATAAACTAAAACATACCTGCATATTATAAAATAGTTAACTAATAAAACTATAAAAGAGAATAATTCAATTCTAAGTCTACCTTACCACACATGTATAATTGTTATATTCAATAAATATATTTTCAAAAATCAAATATACTATAAAAGAAATGAAGAAAATCAATTAAAACTTAATATAAGAAATCAATATAAGCTAGAATTGGAAAGGAGAGAAGCAAAGGATTCTTACCAGATATTGAAAACCATCACCAAATCTCATTTCTATCATCCTTTGTTCTTTATACAGGAAAACCATAATTCTAATGGCCTTCACAGCAAATAATGGAACCTAAACTACAGTTAAATTGTTGCATTTAATCATTCACAAATAGATGATAAAACCAACATACGAACACATGAAGGAAAATTAAACTGACTAACTAATATGCAAGACAAACAACAAAAACAAAACCCATACATTAAAACAAATATAAGCATCATCATATGACAAATGAAAACGTTGCGACTCTACCTAATACATCATCTGTTAACATGTACAATGGAAAGAGAATTTAAAAAATGAACAAACACTCGGACTCAAAACTACACAAATTAAACACATGCAGAAGAAACAAAGATTGAGATCTAATAAGCCGTTAATAAAAAACACTATTTTACAAAAGAAAGGATGGAAATAAAAAATAAGACTACACTCTGGCATTTGGATCAATAAGAAGAAGTTTACCTCATTTGTCATGATACACACATGCATTAAAATATAGCACAAACTTGCTATCTAGAGGATAGAAGATCAATAAGAAGTTTACCTAATTTCCAAACACTTGCAGCAGATTTCTAAGTGACCAACTGATTAATGTTTTAAATGTTGGATCATAAACTTGATTTGATCCAATTAATATTGGGCTACCCATTATCCAAGCCCAAGCCCATAATCCAAATTCTAGAAATATCTTGTAAGGAATTATGTAGAAAAGAATTAGAAATATCTAGATAAGAAATATCTAGATATTTATAAGTAGAAATATCTAGATAGAAATATCTAGATACTTATGTAAAAATATCTAGATATTATATGTAGAAATATCTAGAATCCATGGAAATATCTAACATCTAGAATCATCCATGGAGTAGTATAAATATGTGTATGGTTCCCTCATTGTGATCATCAAGAAAAATCAATAAAGAAAAGTTTTAACAATACTCTTCCTTTCTAAGCATTCACTTCTTCTCCTCTTCAAAATTCCCCTTTAAACCTCTCCATCACCAAAAAAGCCTAAAAGGCCCCTTCCTAATTTCCAACAAAGTGGTATCAGAGCTAGAAGATCATATGGCGAATTCGATGAATTCGTTCCAATTTCCTCGTCTTACCAAAGATAATTATGGGAGTTGGTGCATCAGGATGAAGGCGTTGCTCGGCTCACATGATGCATGAGAGATAGTCGAGAAAGGCTATGAAGAAGTTGAAGATGAAAGTTCCTTGAGTGCCGCCCAAAGGGGGGACTTGCATAAAGCAAGAAAGAAGGATCAAAGTGCTCTTACACTAATTTATCAATGCCTTGACGATGCCATGTTTGAGAAAGTTGCAAATGCAACCACTTCCAAAGAAGCATAGGAGTTCTACAAAATACGTTCAAAGGCATTGATAAAGTGAAAAAGGTACGTCTTCAAACTCTTAGAGGAGACTTTGAAAAGTTACAAATGGAAGAGACCGAAACGATCTCAGATTATTTCACTCGTGTATTGACTATCTCAAATGAGATGAATAGAAACGGTGAAAGTTTGAGTGACACACGGGTGATAGAAAAAATTCTTCGCTCGTTGACACCAAACTTTGATTACATCGTTGTGGCCATAGAGGAGTCAAAAGACATCGACTCTATGACCATTGATCAACTCATGGGATCTCTACAAGCCCATGAAGAGAAAATAAAAAAGAGAAGGGAGAAAGAGCCCTTGGAACAAGCTTTATACACAAAATTCTCTTTCAAGGAAAGAGAAAGAAACTCTAAGCATGGAACGGAGCAAGGACGAGGACGTGAAGCTTTTCGAGTTCGTGGTAGTTTCCGTGGACAAGGAAGAGGAAAAGGAAGGGAAGGTTACGTACAAGTAACCAAAGAGGACGAGAACCAAAATGGTTATTCTAGAAGAGGTTGCGGGAGAGTTGCACAAACTCAAAGAGGAGGTAAGTCCTACATACAATGTTATAATTGTCAAAAGTATGGACACTATGCCTCAGAGTGCAGAAGCTCAAGACGAGTAGAAGAGAGGGCTAATCTTACGGAGCTGGAAGATGAAGTCAATCATACTTTGCTAATGGCAAAGCAAGATGTACACGAAGATAAACAAACCACATGGTACCTAGATTCCGCTGCAAGTAATCACATGACAGGGGAAGAAAAATTGTTCGTGGAGATGGAGCAAATTAAAGGTAACGTGACGTTTGGAGACAACTCAAAAGCAACGGTGAAAGGAAAAGGTAAAATACCAATCCTTGCTAAAGATGGAAGTCACCAATTTATCTCTGAAGTTTATTATGTGCCTAGTCTTAAAAATAATATTTTGAGTTTGGGACAACTCTTGGAGAAAAACTACGATATTCACTTGAAAAATCGTAGTCTTATGTTAAGAAACCATGAAGGAAGGCTTATTGCCAAAAGTCCCAATGACTAAAAACCGAATGTTCCTTCTAAACGTTCAACATGACGATGTCAAATGCCTAAAGGCTTGCTTGAAGGATCATTCGTGGCTATGGCACATGAGGTATGGACACTTAAACTTTGGTGACTTAAAGTTGTTATCTACAAAAAACATGGTGAAAGGTTTGTCTCCTATCAATCATCCTAATCAAGTATGTGAAGGATGTCTTCTTGGGAAACATGCAAGAAATGCATTCCCAAAAGAAGCAACGTCAAGAGCTAAGGAGCCTCTACAGCTTAGTCATACTGATTTGTGCGGACCCATTATTCCACTCTCTCATGGTAAAAATAAATATTTCATGCTCTTTATTGATGATTTTTCTCGAAAAACTTGGGTGTATTTTCTAAAAGAAAAATCCCAAGCTTTTAGTGCTTTTAAAACATTTAAAGCCATGGTCGAAAAGGAGAAAGATTTAAAAATTAAATCCATAAGATCTGACAGAGGTGGAGAATTTTTGTCAAAAGAATTTAACAAATTTTGTGAGGAAAATAGGATCCGAAGATTCTTAACAACTCCTTAATCTCCTCAACAAAATGGAGTCGTTGAAAGGAAGAATAGAACCATTCTCAATATGGTTCGTAGCATGTTAAAAAGTAAGAACATGCCAAAGGAGTTTTGGGCAGAAGCTGTTGATTGTGCTGTCTATCTCTCCAATCGGTGTCCATCCAAGAGTTTAGATAACAAGACTCCACAAGAAGCATGGAATGGGATAAAGCCGACAGTATCCCATCTACGAGTGTTTGGGAGCTTAGCCTATGTTCAAGTACCAAGCCAAAGGCGTCGAAAGCTTGATGATAGGAGTGAGAAGCATGTGTTCGTTGGCTACGACAAGCAATCAAAGGGCTACAAGCTTTACAATCCAAACACGGGGAAGGTGATCGTGAGTAGAGACGTTGAGTTCGACGAAGAAGGAACGTGGGATTGGAACACAGACAACAATGATGGTTATGAGTTTCTTCCCATTGTCAGTAATGGTGAAGAGGCTTGTGACACCACTGAAGATGTTCAACCACCTACAAGTCCCACTATAACTCAAGTTTCACCTTCAAGCTCAACCGAAGCGTCTCCAAGAATGAGAAGCCTACAAGAACTTTATGAGGTAACAGATGAGCTAACACTCTTATGTTTATATGTTGATTGTGAACCTTTAGGCTTCGAGGAGGCGACACAAAGAAAGAAGTGGAGACAAGCAATGGATGAGGAGATCAAGTCGATAGAGAAGAATGACACATGGGAGCTGACATCTCTTCCACAAGGACAAAATGCTATTGGAGTCAAGTGGGTGTACAAAGCAAAAAAGAACGCCAAAGGCGAAGTAGAGAAGTACAAAGCAAGACTTGTGGCAAAAGGTTACAAGCAGAAACACGGAGTCGACTATGAAGAGGTATTTGCTCCTGTCGCTCGCCTTGAAACAATAAGAATGATAATAGCTATTGCTACCCAAAATAAGTGGAAAATTCATCAAATGGATGTGAAGTCCGCTTTTTTAAATGGACTTCTAGAAGAAGAAGTTTATGTAGAACAACTTGAAGGGTATGTGGTCAAAGGACAAGAAGGTAAGGTGCTAAGGTTGAAAAATGCATTATATGGCCTAAAGCAAGCACCACGTGCTTGGAATACTCGAATAGATAAGTATCTCTAACATAATGGTTTCAAGAAGTGTTTAAGCGAGTATGCACTTTATGTGAAGTTTTCAAATAAGGAAATATTGCTTGTTTGCTTGTACGTCGATGATCTTATTGTCACAGGAAATTCTCCACACATGATGGATGAATTCAAGAAGTCTATGGCCCAAGAGTTTGAGATGACTGATATTGGGCTGATGTCCTATTATCTTGGCATCGAGGTAAAGCAAACACAGGAAGGAATCTTCATAAGCCAAGAAGGATACGCGAAAGAGATTTTAAAGAGGTTTGGCATGGAGAACTGCAAACCTATCGGCAACCCCATAGAATACGGAGCAAAGCTCTCGAAGCATGACGAAGGAGAGGCGGTTGATGGAACTTTATTCAAGAGTCTTGTAGGAAGTTTGCGCTATTAAACATGTACAAGACCTGACATTCTCTTTGCCGTGGGATTAATTAGTCGCTTTATGGAAGCACCAACTACATCTCACTTGAAGGTTGCCAAGAGGATCCTTCGTTATATCAAAGGTACCATTGAATATGGTATTTTCTATTCATTTTCTAACGACTTCAAGCTTGTTGGTTATAGCGACAGTGACTGGGCTGGAGATTATGATGATAATAAGAGCACAACATGATTTCTATTTTTCCTTGGTGACACTGCCTTTACATGGTCATCAAAGAAGCAACCGATTGTTACGTTGTCCACTTGTGAAGCAGAGTACGTAGCCGCAAATTCATGTGTAGGTCATGCGCTTTGGCTCAGGAACATGTTAAATGAGTTGCATATGCCACAAGAAGCCGCAACCGAAATCTATGTGGACAACAAGTCAGCGATCGATCTAGCCAAGAATCCAGTCTACCATGATCGAAGTAAGCATATCAACACTCGATATCACTTCATTCGAGAATGTATAGCAAGGAATGATGTTCGAGTAATACATACAAGATCAGAAGATCAAGTCGCGGACATTTTCACCAAGCCTCTCAAAGAGAAGGAGTTTTCAAGACTGAGAATGATGCTTGGAGTCGGAAAATCAAGTTTAAGGGGGGATGTTGGATCATAAACTTGATTTGATCCAATTAATATTGGGCTATCCATTATCCAAGCCCAAGCCCATAATCCAAATTCTAGAAATATCTTGTAAGGAATTATGTAGAAAAGAATTAGAAATATCTAGATAAGAAATATCTAGATATTTATAAGTAGAAATATCTAGATAGAAATATCTAGATACTTATGTAAAAATATCTAGATATTATATGTAGAAATATCTAGAATCCATGGAAATATCTAACATCTAGAATCATCCATGGAGTAGTATAAATATGTGTATGGTTCCCTCATTGTGATCATCAAGAAAAATCAATAAAGAAAAGTTTTAACAATATTCTTCCTTTCTAAGCATTCACTTCTTCTCCTCTTCAAAATTCCCCTTTAAACCTCTCCATCACCAAAAAAGCCTAAAAGGCCCCTTCCTAATTTCCAACATTAAAATCGTGTTTAATTGAACCTATTTTTACTAATTTTATTTTCCAACCTATTGTACAAAATTCAATGTTAGCATATCAGCTTTAAAAGCCATCATTGATTCATAATTTTTTTTGTCTATAGTTGCAATTCCCATTTCACCAAACAATCTGCGTGAATGAATGTATTACGTATACAATCTAGAATTTTAACAGAAATGGACTTATCAAAATCCATCTTCAAGCAAATGATTGCAAAAAGGAAGAAGCAAATATCTATTTTCATGAAAATCCATTTCGTAAAATAGTCGAACTAATATTCAAATTGTGGAAAATGCGCAATTGTAGTGATATGTGTGTGTACGCAGATTTCAAAAACCCAAAAGAATCTACAAATGAGAAAGGGAAAAGCAACAAAACTTCACATACAAACCAAACACGTCGACACTTCAAAGAGGTAGAAAATTGTAACCTGAGTATTGGTAATGTCGTCGATGGACTCCTAGCGCGACGGCTGGGAATTCCTTGATACGTCATATTTTTTGGGACGACAATGGTGAAATAGAGTGACCAGAGGAGGAAATAGGGGGAGTAGTGAGAAAAAGGGACATAAAAATGGAGAATGGTGAAATGGAGAGGCCAGGGAAAGTAGTGAGAGAGCAGACAACAAATCCCATAAAATTGGGGATAATGGAGAGACCATACCACATAGGCAATTCTCCTTGACTCCTTGAACACGTTATTGAATAAAAAGCAAATAATGGAGAAGCATAACAGTCTCAGTACTCTTGACAAGACCTTAGACCAAATTTTTTAATAAAAAGCCCCTAACAAGGGTCGAACGTTTGCCATCTAATATCGAACGCCTCATCCGCCAGGCTGTTTTTAAAAGTAATGGTTTAGTTGCCAATTTCAAGTATATATCATAAATATACTGTAGATGAACAGTACCATTTAGCCTTGCTAAATGTTAAGTATTAAATATGTTGTCTTTTTAGATGTAGTGATATATTAACTATTGAGATCCAGTGTTTTAATGTAAAATATAGTGATTTTTTAAATAACATCCGTTGATTACTTCGACTAAGATGCAATATGGTTTCTAGACGAGATATAATGATTTTAAGCCAAATACAGTGATTTTGTTAGTTCAATAAAATTTGGTGCATCAGATGCAACATATTCTGAATGTGTAATTTTTGCTGCAGGTAATTTTTTTCTATAATATATATACTTAAATAAAATTGACATAATTGAAAGTCAAATCTTAGTTTACTATTGTCAAATTACGGTCTTTCAAACTTTTTGTACTAAATTAATACTAGATGCAGTGTTTTTATTATAATAGATACAGTGTTTCTACTTGTCAATTTTAAGACTGTTTCTATTGGATCCATAATGTATATATATCCCAGCCAAAACGTAAATGTTTTAGTAGTTTATGTTTCAAAAAAGTAAATTTAGCTATACACATGTCTCATAACTATAAAACAATTTTAACAAGGACCCGTTCTTTTAACAAATCTTGATATACACTTGAGGCTCGGCGAGTATGAGCTCAATCACCACCTCTCCCACGCAGTCCCGACCGGAATTCTCAACTCATCACTTACACGTGCAGCGGTATAGAAGCTTTGATGTCCTGTATCCTCTCAAATGACCGGAGCTAGTCTTACCACCGAACCCATACTCCGCAACCTATCCCCCACCACCACCTCATCCTTGAAATTCATAGTATTCACGTGACCCCTCTTTCTACCGGCCACATGTGTTTCTTGTGGTTATGAAGCAACATGCTTCATCAAAACCAAACCCGAAGTATAGCACCATACCGAATCTGAACCCGAAGCCTATTCAAACCACAACCCTCAAAGCGACCTTCTTGGTGAGGAAAAAAATTGAGGTTATTAAATCCACGGGGAAAAATAAATTGGAGCCAAGATTGAGGATATTCAATGAATGGTTTCTGCACAAATGTAATATTAGAACGGCCATATGTGGTACGAGACGAAAACGTATTAAAACAAGCTCGCACGTAATACTTCAACACGTATGCTAAAAAGTTTGCTTCCGAGGCATGGTACGTGCTAAAAGCGTGTTCGAAGTTGTCCCAAATTACTATAGCACCATGTAAGTAGTCACTGCCAAATCCATTTGGGGATATGATCAGCCAAACTACATAAGTTTCACAAAGTGGGCAATCTTCCGATGCAAAAGTGATACCCCTTGCTCCTAAGTTCACACTTGTAGGAATTCGCTCAACAATAGTCATCACACAAAACAGTTAACTCGTGGTCGTAACCATTTATTCCATAAACTAATTAATGACAAATTGATCACATCTTAAGATAATCATCACCATGAGTAATGGAATCCAGTTTATTCATTTAAATTCTCTTTTATTTCAAGATATCCTTTAATTCGTTTTGTTACCACTGATAAATTAACTTTGTCCGTTCACTTCCAAGCCACAATAACAAGTTACTTAAAAACTTAAAAAGTTGCTTATTTTTATAGAAACTCAAATGGAGGGCAACTGCCTACCGAAGTCCTGACAAGAAGTTTTCATTTTATATATACCTAGCTTTGGTAGTTAATTAGGAAAAGAATAAATCAAGATTGAACTTATATAACTCATTAAACTAGCTTACACACAAAAAACAAACACACACACATACATACACACACATGTATGTATATATATATATATATATATATATATATATATATATATATGAGTTTGTTGTGTGTGTGTGTGAATGTATATCAACGAATACAAGTAGAATTTTGGTTCTTCTAATGTATATCATATACATAGGGATAAATCTCACATTTTTTAGATAGTAATGTAATATTTTAGAAAGTATGTGAAGGGTAACGCTAATGGGTCACAACGATGTCAACAAACGCAGAAGCTAACCTTTATTTGGCTGATCTTACGCGGGAACCTTATAGGAAGCAAACAGGACAAAGCTTGTAACTTATAAATCAATTAAGGTCAGCACCAAAACAATATTACTCAGCTCCAAAATTGCCCTAAGTCAGCCTCAAAAAATGAAATATGCAGGTAATAAACACACACAACAAGAATAACAATTTTTAGCGTGGAAAACCCCAAAAAATGGGTACAAACCACGGGACACCTAGTGCCGCTTAAAATCCATTGTCAATAAGAGAGATATACAAAGTTTTCTCTAGATAACACTTGAGACATATAACAGTCATCATACCCTTGGAATCAACACATCAAGAAGTATGACAAACTAACAAGAACAAGAGAAGAAAAATATCACCTTGAAAATCTACTTTTATTCAGTTGCAATTTCTCAACCTTCGAGCATCCAATAAAATTTCTGACCGTCCAAAATGTTGGCCCGGGTGTCGCGAAGCTCATATCTAAAAAATTGGTGACGATCCAACGGTTCAATCTTCGGGGATTGAAGTTTTTCTATAGTTGTGTCTGAAGTGACAAAATTGGTGTTGCACTCCTTTTCTATCTTTTTCAGCTCTGTCTCTCTCTCTCTTAGGGTACATAAAAGTTGGTAAAAGAGTAGGCCAAATAGGCCCTTATTTTCTTGGAATCCTCATAGGCTAAGGAAAAAGAAAACCAACAAATCTCCCTCTTTTTGCTGCCTATGAGGGCTTGTTCACCATTCCAGCGATAGAGCAACACACCTTTACCTTTTTCCTTGTTAAAGCATTTGTTAACATGTCAGAAGTGTTATCATCCGTATGAACTTTATCAAATTAAACATACCATCTTTAGTGGCATCCCTAATCCAATGATACTGCACATCAATATGTTTTTTTCTTTTATGAAACATAGAATTTTTGGCAAGATGAATAGCACTTTGATTATTACAAATAACCACATATCATTTTTGCATGAAGCCAAGTTTTTGAAAGATATCTTTTTAGCCACAATAGCTCTTTGTACTCTTCTGTTGCTTCCATATACTCAACCTCAATTGTAGATAAGACCACACATTTTTGTAATCTTGATTGCCATGAAATAGCTCTCCCTACAAAGGTTTTCAAATATCTAGATGTTGATCTTATGTTGTCTATGTTTCCAGCTATATCCGAGTCTATGTAACCAATAAGGGCTGATAATTCCCAAATATGACACCCAATTTGAAAGTACCGCACAGAAACCTGAAAATCCATTTCACTACTTCCAATGCTATCTACCAAAAATCGACAAACAAAACCAACTAAATGAGCTAAATTTGACCTTGTACACCCCATAGCATGCAACAAGCTACCCACTGCTGAGGCATACATAAAAGGTACAAGCATATAACAACATATAGTATAAGTTGATGATACATAAATGGTTATATAATAATTATCAATCACATCTTAATCTCGCTCGGTATATGATTTACTCATTTGACCGTTAGCAACCATCTTCATATTTAATTACATTCGATCAACACCCTGACTCTAATATAAAGGAGAATTTTCTTATGCGGCTATGATTTTTTACACCATAATGGAGTTAAGATGCTTACAAGTTATAAGTATCATGACTTCAACACATGGACTCCACAATTCTTATTAGTCGTCAGCTAATAGAGTCAAATATACAACATAAAAAATTATATAAAGAGTCAAATATACAACAAACATAAAAAAATTATATAAAAAGTGAAATATTGTAAAAAATTAAAGAAAATATGAAACGTATAAAAAATATATCACCTTTGATCAAATGGACACTTTTGTGTAGAGTGTGGAAATGACTTGATGGATAAGTATTTCATCTAGGAATTTGTCTTTTTTGGGTGTATTGATATAGGTGAATAGAAGTAATGGAGGTGAGATAAATTGAAGAGAAGAGAATTCCTCATATAAACCACCAGACCCGGTTTTTTAATTTCTTAGGATTCGGGGGTACCTTACTCATTGTCAATTGGTTTTGAGTTAAAAGACCACAAATTTATATATTTACCTATGATGGAAACGCGTTCCTTCGTAGCTTTCCAGAAAATGAAGATACCACGTCAATTCAAGCTTACAACAGTAACGAAATTAGCATGATTGAGTGAGCAAGCAAAAGTCCAGCTGTCTACGTACGCATATTTCCTTAGCAGTTAGCATGATGGAGTGAGCAATATAATAACATTAAGCTAAAACATGTGAAAAGAACTGAAAAGATTCTGAAAGAATAGGAATTTTATTATACTGTGTAATACAGTTTGTGAAGATTATAACGAATCAAAGAATAAAGAATATTAGAAATCTGAAATCATTTACAGCATATTATTAAAAGAGGAAAATCGAGATCTTGAGTGTTTAGGATTATTTTTAGAGGAATCTGGAGCGTGCACATTCCACAGGAAGACCACTGGGAAACCTTTTACGGTCGTTACAATAATTGTAGATCATGTGCTTATTCTGCACCCATCTAATCCGGTTTCTCCCTGCTGCATCAAGTCCTTGTGTATTCCATGCCTGGTTGTCATTCTCAGAGCTTGTGGACTTTGAATTAGGACCGACTTTGTTGGCATTGGCATTGAATTTCCTATAGATAGCGCTGAAAGGTGCTTTAGTCCAGTCTGTTTTTACACGCCCACCTTGGGTTGCCCAGTCATCCGCATTCCACAGACTGGCGTACACTCTCATTGGTTGACTTTTGGGAAACGGAACTCCATTAGCCTCATGATTATTGAACACTCTAACAGGTATATTATCTATCAAGAATCTGCACAAAAGATAGATTTTTTTATATACAATTAGTACTTACACAAACAAGTGTGTGTGTGTCTCTTTCTCACTCACTCACTCAATCACTCCCTCTCTCTCTCTCTCTCTCTCTCTATATATATATATATATATATATATATATAATATCACAATACTTACATGATTCTTTGAGGGTTCCATAGGATGGTGTAAGTATGGAAGGCCGTAGTAGGGTCGAACCATAGGTGGAACTGTTGTTCTTTATTTCCCTTCCCTTGTGAATAGACGTTGGTATGGATTGTGTAAGGATTTCCTGTTGAGTTGCCCAAGAACTCAAAGTCTATCTCATCATGTCCCGCGCCTTGTGACGACAACTAACGTGATTAAAACACTATTGTTAGACATGGTAACATCAATAGAAGTGGAGAGATGCAGGAGTAAAATAGAATATATGAAATACTCACGTAGAATGTGGTGACGGTGCCGGCAGAGTCGCCAGGTACTAGTTTTAGTTGCATGTCAAACCTTCCAAAGAGGTACTCGTTCTTGGACTGGAAACCCGATCCGGAGTATTGATCGAGTGAAAGTGAGAGATCTTGACCACGATTGAGTATTTTAGCACGGTCTCCCCCAAAGGTGATATCCATATCATCGTAAAAACTACCTCCATATACTGCTACAAACAGATAAAAAACCGCTAGAGCAAGGGCACATGCTCTAGAGTGTGTATAATTTGACTGTCCCATTGTGTTAGGGAGGGATAGGAGAGATTATAGATGATAGAAATAGAAAAAAAGAGATGGATAGATGTGATGAGCAAAGAGTTGTGAGAAAGGATTAGTATTTATAGGTGTATTGTTACATTGACAATTTGTGAAAGGAAGCATCCTGGATGTTGAAGAAGGAATAGAAGGTGGCAAAGAGGTGAAAACAATTAAGAAAACATCCGTTCACGCGTACCTGCCAACTCATGGAGAGCAGCTGTTATTTTTGTCACTAGACGCATGCCAAAGGCATGATTCCACTTTGCAAAACAATCATTAATTCCCTCGGTTTATGTTTGTTTATTTTTTTCTTATAAGTTTTAATTATTAATTTATGTTTGTTTATTTTTCTTTCGTAGAAGATTTAGTTACTAACTTATATTTGATTTTTGCAATATTATATTAACGCTATTAATGTTTTTAATTAGTCTTAAACTTTGATTTGTATCGACAACATTTATTTTACTTTGACCTTTGTTGTAGGCCATCTAATTTGTTATATTTAAATCAAAATTTATACTGTTACGACAAGATAAATGATTATTCTATTCAAGGAGGAATTCTAAACTACAGGAATAAAGAATGAGACTCACATAATGGATTTGAATTTAGACCACTTGTAGTGGCTAGTCATCATGAGCCACCATGACGAGCTCGTCGATCACCATTGTCGTTCCCTCATCAATTGTTAAAATCTGTCGTCATACGCTCGTTGTTCCATCGCCATGGCCATGGTTCTCACTCAAATGACGAGCTCAAAGGTATTTTGTTTTCGAAAAGTATCTATTGGAGGCTAACGATAAGAAATAACGAAGTTTGTATATATATATATATATATATATATATATATATATATATAGGGGACGGTTCAAACGAGAACTGTTTTTCGTACGAGAACTGCGAGAACCAATCTCAACCGTTCCTTGAATATGAGAAGTTCATGGATGGAGAGCGTGGAGGGGATCAAGTGTGGCAGGGTGCATGTGAGGAATTCATGGGTGGGCAATGACATTAAAGGAGGGGGAATTGGACGGCTCAGATTGGTTCTCGCAGTTCTCGTACCAAAAACAGTTCTCGTTTGAACTTTTGTCTATATATATATATATATATATATATATATATATATATATATATATATATATATATATATATCCCAGCCAAAACGTAAATGTTTTAGTAGTTTATGTTTCAAAAAAGTAAATTTAGCTATACACCATGTCTCATATATAACTATCAAAACAATTGTAACAACGACCCGTTCTTTAACAAATGTTGAAATACACTTCAGCCTCGGCGAATATGAACTCAATCACCATCTCTCCCGTGCAGCCTCGGCCGGAATATTGAACCCATCACTTTCACGTGTAGCGATATAGAAGCTTTGGTGAGCTAGTCTTACCACCGAACTCATACTCCGTAGCCTATCCCCCATCGCCACCACATACATGAAACCCAAACCCAAACCCAAACCCAAACCCAAACCCAAGGTAGAGCACCATACCCAGTCCGAACCCGAAGCCGATCCTAAGCCACAACCCTGGAGGCGATGTACCTTCTTGGCGAGGAAAAAATTGAGGACATTAAATCTACGAGAAAAAAATTAAATAGAGCCACGATTGATGTAATATACCCGGTTTTCAGATATGTAATTATGGATTTTATTATGAATGTTTATGTTATAAACAGGGTAAGTTGTATATATATGTTCGACTATCAAATAACACCCTGATGAGCGGATCGAACTCACCCCGGCGAGTTCACGGAAAAATTAATGGAATCTACTGATACTTTAGAGAAAAATTTATATAGACATTGGATATGATATGTATTCGATTGTTCAATTAACAAATGTTTCAAGACAGCAGATTACGGCCGTAATGTGTACATGAATAACAGTCGTAATAAATAACGGCCGTAATGTGTGAGAATAACGGCCATAATGTGTGGCTGCCGATAGAGATCTCGCTTTTGCTTTTCACCTAACCCACTACTGGAGTGTGATTACAACCTGTAAAAGGGTAACGGCCGTAATCATAAAGATAACGGCCGTAATGTGTAGATAACGGCCGTAATCTAGAGTGACAGAATGACAATAAATAGAGTTCATTTTTCAGTCTATTTTGGTTGCTAATTCTCGAAACCCAATCCATATTTAGAGTATTATGAGGTATTTTAGAGGTTGGAAACTTAGGTACAAGTGCTAGAAGCCTTGGATGGTGATTTATCCAAGTTTGGAGCGTTGTTGTGTTGTCCGACAGTCCGGATCAGATTTAACGTCTAACTTATGATCATATATGAGGTAAGCTACTGATTTTATAGTATTAAGTTTATAAAAGTTTTTGTATTCATGTGATAAGATGTATGATCATGAAATGAAGAATTTACGAGGTTTAAACGGATAGATTGATTTACGATGTTAAAGATGTATATAATCAGTATTATATATGTATGTAATCATTACAAGATCTAGATAAGTACTGGAATGGTTAGAAATGGATTGATGATGATCTATATGATAATTAAAGGTTACGCGTCGCGAAAGGTCCTCTTGGACGCGCCACGTAATGCTTCGGGTCAGAAACGAGACTTGTCGTTTTAGCAATATTTAAGTCACTTGGGATATATCAGATATTGTTTTATACAATAACACTTATGTTTGGGATATATAAGTGTTAAAATCTTGTTGTAGGATGTTTCCGGTATACGCGAGGATATTTCCGAAGTTTTACTGTGATTGCCTATTTATTTCTGAGACTTATCACTAACTTACTCATTATAATGTGATCTGTATATATTTTAAGTGTATGTTATGTGAATTTATGATTTAATGAATTATTATGATGTTATGTGATATGCGTGTGTTATTTGTTATTTGGCCGGACGGATTGGTTAAGATCGACTTGACAATCCGGAGGGCGCGAGTAAGAAAATGGGGTTTTTTTACGCTTGTCGTGATAATTCGATAGGGTTTCTTGAGATCCGGGTAGCTCATGACTTCATGGGTTTGGATCAGATGGATCAAAGGGCTTCGGCCGATAGGTTGGTTTTTAACCATTGCAGATGCAGGTGGCATCACAGGTCACGTGGAGCATATGTGGTAGGGTCAGATGGACCGTATGTGATTATGTAAATATATGGTATTATGCCTGCGGTATATGCTATATGTTATAAGGTGCAAGTACTATGTTACTCACAAAGGTTTATGCTTACCCGTTGTTATATTATTATTTTTTAGGTTGTTTGGGTAATGACAAGTGGAAGTCTCCGGCGTGACAACAATGTTTCCGCACTCCCATTTTATAATGTTTTTGAGTAACGTCTAGTTTGAAACTGTTTTGAACGTTTGGATGTTTGAAATAAAATGTCTGGTTTATCTTTTTTATTTTGAGACTCTTACTATAATCGGTTGAATGGTGTCTAGAATAGTCGCTTCGGCTTCATTGTGGATTTTTCGAAATGTCATGTACCGAAAGGATCTTGGCCCCCGACCGACCTGCATGGCCATTTAATTTGGTAGTCAAAAGTGAATGTTTTTAGTAATTGTTTAAAAAAAAAGTTGGGGGTTACAATTGAGGTCATTCAATGAACAGTTTTTACACAAATGTAATTCAAGACCGGCTGTATGTGGCACGAGAAACGAACGTGTTAAAACTAGCTTGCACATTATACTTCAACACATAGGCTAAAAATTTTGCTTCCTTTGAGGCATGGTATGTGCTAAAATCTTTTTCGAAGTTGTCCTAAATTAATATGGCACCATGTAAGTAGTAAGTGCCAAATCTGATTAGTTATAGGCCAAGAGTAAAATAGACGATCAATCGTTTCTAAACATGTTTCACAAAGTGGGCAATGTTACGATGCAAAAGTGATACTGCTTGCTTCTAAGTTCGCCCTTGTGCCTCAACAATAGTCGTCACACAAAACAGTTAACCCGCAGGTGATACCATTTATTACATAAACTCATTGATGACAAATTTATCACATCTTAAGATAATCATCACCTTGAGTAATGGAATCCAGTTTATTGTTCAAATTCTCTTTTATTTCTTTTCATCCAATAAATCCTATACTTCCTTCTTTTACCATCAATAATTTAACTTTGATTGTTCACTTCCAAGACACAATAAAAAGCTAGTTAAAAACTGAAAAAGTTGATTATTTTAATAGAAACTCAAGTGGAGGGCAACTGCCTACCGAAGTCTTGACAAGAAGTTTCCATTTGTACATACCTAGCTTTGATATTTAATTAGGAAAAGAATAAATCAAGATTGAACTTATAAGTCATAAAACTTGCTTACACACAAGTAACGTTCTGGTCTTTAACATAATGTATATCATGTACATAGAGATATATAACTGGCAATTTTTAGATAGTAATGTAGTATTTTAATTAGCAAGTATGTTCACTTGAAGTCCAGTGTATGGCTTTGAATCCAATGACCATGGCCTCTGGCTGCAACAATGAGCTCCAACAATGAATTCCGAGCTTTGACCCAATTCCCAAATATGCGCTACCGTTGTGGGTTTGTCATAAACCAATTTCGATTGCAAGACTGCAAGCGGTAAAAACGTACTGGTACCAAGTGTTTGCTTAGGAATATGTTGGTAATCAGTGTCTTCTCTGATTGTTTTTCTGATCTGAGAGGTTTATTACGAGAGGAAGTAAACAAAAATAAGGGAAAACTCAAACTTGGGTTTCATCCAATTAAAATTCAAAAGCCAAAAATACAACTGATAAGCTACGTAGACTTTGCATAAAAATAGGGAACTACCTCCACTATCATGTAATTACTAAAAAACAGATAGATGTAGCCAACATGTCCTTGATTACGTCAACAGAAATAAAGCAACATTTAATAATGCTAAAATAACTTTGGATTACTCTGTCACATTCCCCCTTAATCCATAGTTTGCCACATTCTTCACACCCAGCAGCTCACGCATCTATGCAAACTTGACCTTTGGCATAGTAATAACATACACGTCAGCAGCAAGGTCAACATGATTCACAGAAGCAATACACAACAGTCAACTCACTCTAAACGCTATGTACACTGTGGCAAGATGTAACAGCTTTCAGTTAGTTAGTTAGCTTGCTTCTCTGTTCATTCATGTATATATATTAGTCGTTCTTCTTCTTGTGTAATTAATTCTTTCATAATAATAGAAACTGAGCTCTGCCATCATGAGCTTTCAAACAATCTCTCTCTGAATTTCTTCATGGTATCACAGCACACAGGCTCGAACCATTTCAAAATTCTCAAAATCAAATTCCAGATCTGAAGACTGGAAGTAACGATCAGATCAATGGCTGAAGAAGACATAAACTCTGCAAATCATCCTCTTTACTTGCATCAGAATGACCATCCTGGTCTTGTTCTCATATCGAAGAAGCTCACTGGATCTGAAAATTACAATGCATGGAGAAGATCGATGATGATAGCTCTCAATGCTAAAAACAAATTGAAAATTGTCACAAAAGAATTCAAGGAACCTGAGGCTGGATCTGAATTGAGAGCGATATGGGAAAGAAACAACGACATGATCATCTCATGGATCCTCAACACTGTTTCAGATCAAATAAGCAACAGTCTCACTTATGTCAACTGTGTCTCGGATCTCTGGCTAGAACTTCAGGAGCATTACTCACAAATAGATGGACATCACATCTATCAATTGGCAAATGAGATCACACAACTCAAACAGCAGAACAACACAATTGAGGTATACTATCACAAACTCAAAGGTCTTTGGGATGAATTTGATGCATTACACTACTAGAAAACTTCTTATTTCCGACCGTTTTTTTCCGACGATATGAAATCCGTCGTTAATACTGACGAATTTGTGGCACTTTTATAACCGAAAAAACCAAAAAACAACAATACAGCTAGCGACGAATTAGCAACGCTTTTGCAACCGTTTTGCAACACAAAGAAAACTGTTGGAAAATAGTCGGTATTCAACGACACTTTACCAACAAAATAACAATGAAACATTAAACAATAATAAATATCATATTTAAAATAATAAATCATATTAATACCTGATACATTAAGTAACTTAAATATATTTATGTCATAAAATCGTCGCATTTTACTACGCCTTAGCCACGATTATAAGAAAATAATTTAGAAAACACATGTTTAACTTAATATTTAATATATTTTGGAATTTTAAATAACTTCGTCGGAAAACCGTCGGTATTTACCGACAAATTTACGACGATTTTTATAAAATAATTAAAAATAAATATATTTAATTTAATGTTTGATATATATATATATATATTTTTAACAACTTCCTTTAAAAATCTTCCGTATTTACCGACAAATTACTAACGGTTTGTAGAACAAAGTTAAAAAGTAATCTAATCTATTATAATACAAATATATTATATTTATTAATTTCGTTAGAAATTCGTCAAAATTTGCCAACAATTTAGCAACCGTTTTTGTAGAAAAATATATTTAAAATATCCAATTAAGTGAATAACTACTACGTTATATTTTTTTTAACTATTTGGTTAGAAAATCGTTAATATTACCAACGAATTTGCGACGGTTTCTTAAATAACAACTAAATTAGTAGAAAGTGATATATATATATATATATATATATATATATAAGGTGAGGATGAAGTAAAAGGTATATTAACGTAAAAATGGTAAGAGGCAATAAAAAATCCTTTTTATTGATTAAAACTAGTTCTTTATCGATTTCTTTGTGATGAATCTAACATATTCATCACTTTTTACACAGCAAAAGAGATTTTCAAATACAGATTTTGAAACCAAAATTTTGGAATAATTTGGTGATGAACAAAATGCTTTCATTTAAAAAGTGATGTATATGTTTGATTAATCAAAAAGAAATCGATGAAGCACTAGTTTTAATCAATAAAGTTGATGAACTAACAATTATCAGTTGATGTATATACTGAAAAACTATCACTAATCATCACTCTTACACTTTGTACTTTAATTTACCTTTTATTTGATCTCATCTCGGGAGGGGATCCACTAAAAAGAATTTTATTCTACAAAAGGTAAGGAGAAATCTCAGCCAATCATTTTCTAATAATCGCCCCCTAAAAATGGCCTTTTTTCCTTTTCTTTTAATTATAAAAAAAATACACAAAAGGGCATAATTGTCCATTTAAAATTCAGTTCTTGATAGTTATAAACACATTTCAAAAATCGTTTCTCCAGGAACATAGTCAGCATGAACACAAATCGATACACAAACACCTTCTGCATCGAACAGATTGTGCATCCACGGATTCAACGCAATAACAACTCAAAAACTAAAACCTTTACTGTCAAAGATCAAGATAAATGATGCACAATCCAAAGAAAAAAAACAACCAATGAATATATATATAAACCACTCTTGAATCGATGATCAACAGATATAAATTTAGGTGCACAATCAACAAACCCAAAATAGATAGATGGACAGAGATGATGAATCAGTGGATTCATAAAAAACGAAAATTTGATGCACTAAAACGCTAACTGTTGTAGCGATGAAGAACAGTGATGCACAATCCTAAAAATCAAAATATACACCGAACACATTACAAAAATCCAGTGTCGATGCACACATAAAATTACTATTGTCAACCATCACTCGCCACCACTAATTGCCACTAATCACTTCCTCAACCAATTTCACCGCCACCACCACCAATCATCACTCCTAAAAGGTTTCTGCCACCACCACGATTTACCATTGCCTAAAAAAAAACCATCAACCCTATTGCTGCCGCCACAACCACCACTACTGACCTACTCAATACACGTACACACACATACATATATATATATATATATATATATATATATATATATATATATATATATATATATATATATATATATATATATATATGTGTGTGTGTGTGTGTGTGTATGTAATGATTGCCTAGATTAACCAAGCAATAAAGGTTAATATTGCCAATATCATATTTGATTCAACAATGATAATTTTATAACCATTTATAAAATTGTACAATTATTTGTACATTTTAATAGGAATTTTTAGATGTATAAAATTGTATAAACTATATTTATTTAAGATTTTAAAGTTAATCTAAAATATATTAAAAAACTTATTGTATTACATTTTATTAGTTATAACTTTAATAGTTTTAAATATGTAATTGACATTTAACAAATGCCGTAGATTAATATATTAGATAAATTAATAATATAATATACAAAAACAAAAAAAGCAATTGCGTCGTTATTTAGTCGTAAATACCGTCGGATTTTCGACGGCCCGAAATATGCGCCAAAAACATTCCCCTTCCCCCATCTAAATCGATTGTTCCCTCTCTTTTTTTCATTCAAAATTAATTTCAAGATATTGCTCCCTCTTTTTTTTCATCTGAGACTAATTTCCCTCCTATTTGTACTCCTTTTCCTCATTGCTCCTGTCGATTCAAAAGACTATATATATATCACAAGAGAGGGCTATACGCTATCAATGCCAAAAAATGGTGGCACTTTTCCTTGCCTCGAGAAGAAGCCGGTCATGGAAGGCTTAAAGGGAAGAGAGTTGCGTTCTTGAAGCGGTTATATCTGAATCGTATTTCATTATCAGTGAGTTCTTTTTTTAATCGTTTCATTTTAAAGTATCTAAACAATGAATAAATGCATTCTGTATTTTTAGTGAAATTTTGATTTATATGACTAATTATTACTAAACTGTTTGGTGTCTTTCTTTTGAAGGATAATACAAGGGACTTGCGTTTTGCCATCTCTGATTTGCACATCAAAGTACTACAATCTGCATATCATCTCTGTAAAACCTTTAAAAGAAAAGGTCATTTGAATATAGTGATTTGTACGTCTCCGGTATATTTTGTCCTTTTGGCCACCTATGGAGTTCATTTCTCATCTTTAATCTGGATAAACATAACAAGTACTATGATTGGAGGTTAGTGACTTTTTATTTGAGTTTAGTTATAATCTAAGCTCCGACTATTTAAATTCTTATCCTATGTTTGTGGAATTTAGTTCAACATTTGAAATTTCTTTTTTTATTTATCTGTATTTCTTCATTAATTTCATCATCATTGTTTTCACGCAGGAATCAAATCATGAGTATATATATTGAAGAAGTGGAAGCCTTACATCTCCATTGAAAGATCTTACATGTTAAAATTGTGATCGAGTTTCTAATTGATTGTGTGTATTTATTTAATCATGCTGTAATCGAGTATTTGATTTGCTACGATGGGGTTAATTGTTGTTTCTTTTTGTAATCGTATTTTTCTTTATAAAATGGGATTGATTATGCTTTCTTTTCTTAATTGTATTTATCCTTATAAAACGGGGATTTGATTATGCTTCCTTTTTTAAACGTATTTATCTTTATAAAACGGTGGTGATTGTTCTTTAATTTTTTATTACAAATAAATAATTTTGTTGAAAAAACGTCCGTAATACGTTTAAATATCAAATTACAAAAATAGATAATATCGTCACAAAACTGTTGGTAGTAAATTTAAATTTAATAAATATGAAAATCTAAAGCGTCGACAGTTTGTTGGTACAAGTAAATTTAAAATTAATATAATAAAAACACAACCGTCGGTAATATGTCACTAAATTTCGTCGCAGAGTCATTGGGACTTAAACTACTAAAAATCGTCGTAAAGTTGTTTTTATCAATATCCTTCTTAATTTTTTTAAATATTACTAATAAATAATAGAAATTATTATTATTTAATATTCAAATATACTTTCCAACGTTTTAGCGACGATATTTTCGTCAGAAAGAAAATAAAACAGTCGGTAAAATCCGTTGGTAAATTTAGCGACGGGGTTATTTACAACCATTTGGTTTCGTCGAAAAATGGTCGGAACAAGCCATTTGCGACGTTTTTCCGACGGTTTTTTCTGTCGGTAATCGTCAGAATTCTAGTAGTGTTAGAAACACCATATATGTGTACATGTGTCTGCACTTGTGAGAATGGTAGGGTTAATGGAGAAAGAGAGCAAAGAAAACGATTACTACTATTTCTAATGGGCCTTGATGACAGTTACTCTAATATTAGAGGCCAAATACTGCTCATGCAACCATTGCTAACTACAGCTAAGGCATATGGGATGATTAAACAGGAAGAAAAGCAAAGAGAGGGAATAATTCCGAAACATCTCACACCCACTGTTATGTCTTTCTCTTCGAATAATTTCAAGAAAGAAACAATTAATAGAAAAGGAAACTTCAAGAAGGGTGTCTACTGTAACTACTGCAAGAAAGAAGGACATAACAAAGAGGAGTGTTATAAAATAGTAGGCTATCCCCTAGGCCATCCTTTACATGGAAAAGTACAACCAAAAGCAAGTGACAGAACTCAAAGAGCTATAAATATGGTGTTTCACAAAGATGAGGTCCCTACTACTCCTATTGATGATACCAATAGTCAAACAGAAGCTGCAGTATTTGCCAAAATGGATTTTCTCCAAAACCAATTGAATCAAGTGATGTTAATGATGCAAAACAACATCAAACATGACTCTACAGAATCTAATACTGGTATTAAATCTTCCATTGCTTCATTCATTTCTAATTTTAAAAATGCTTGGATTGTAGATAGTGGTGCTACTGATCATATATCCACCTCCCTTTCTCACATGCACAACCTACGAAACTCTCACATCCCAATTAATGTCATACTTCCAAATGGACAAAATGTCTTGGTCAAAGTTACAGGATCTGGCACTTTCAACCACTGTTTTACCATCCATAATGTCCTTTACATCCCTTCTTTTACTTACAATCTTATATCTGTAAGTAAACTCACTAAAGCAGCCCAGTGTTCCATCCTATTCTCACAATCTCTGTGCACATTTCAGGGACCCAACAGGAAGATTGCCCTTGGCAAGCTTAGTGATGGACTTTATATCTTTCATCCTACCTCCACCACACCTCCAATGAAACACAACAAAGCACCTTCCACTGTCTTGTCAAGTTCAAGTGATTCACATCTGTGGCATCTCAGACTTGGACATATCTCCTATCACACACTCAAGAACATAAAATCTTTACATTCTGTTATACCTTGTAAACCTGTTGACATTTGTTCCATTTGTTCTATGTCAAAACATCATGCTTTACCATTTCAACTAAGTGATTCTCATTCTAAAATTGCATTTGAATTAATTCACATGGATGTTTGGGGTCCCTACAAACAACCCACTATTAATCAATGCAAATACTTTCAGACCTTAGTTGATGATCATTTGAGAAATACATGGGTGTACTTATTGCCTAGTAAACATCATGTTTTCACCACATTCAAATCCTTTCACACATATATTACAAATCACTTCAACACTACAATCAAAACAATTA
Source organism: Pulicaria dysenterica (assembly GCA_947179395.2). Lineage (NCBI taxonomy): Eukaryota > Viridiplantae > Streptophyta > Magnoliopsida > Asterales > Asteraceae > Pulicaria > Pulicaria dysenterica. The sequence continues at coordinate 21,428,224 of OX359291.1, forward strand.
GAAGTGATAATGGCCTAGAATTCTTAAATTCGAACATGCACAACTTTCTTGAATCTCATGGCATTATTCATCAAACAAGTTGCCCTTACACTCCCCAACAAAATGGTAGGGTTGAGAGAAAACACAAACATCTTCTTGAAATTACAAGGGCCATTCAATTTCAAGCCAACTTTCCTGTACATTTTTTGGGATACTCTCTATTGGCTGCCACTCACATAATTAACAGAATTCCATCCCCAATTTTAAACAATAAAAGTCCATATGAACTTTTATTTCAAAAACCTCTTGACATATCTTACATGAGGACAATTGGTTGTCAAGCATTTGTCCACCAACACACTCTTGACAAACTTGCACCAAGAAGTATCTCTACTGTCCTCCTTGGCTACCCATCTAACCAAAAAGGTTACCTTCTCCTTGACATGGCAACTAAGAAAGTTTTGACCAGTAGACATGTCACATTTAATGAACATGTCTTTCCTTTTGCACAAGAGTCAAACCTTCTTCCACACACTACCCCACCACCAATTCGTACACCTTCCTATCCTATCTTTACTCCATTACCTAACCTACACACCCAATCTACTGATACATCTTTTTCTTACCAACCCCAAGACACTACTTCCTCGGTCCCACTTCACACTAATTCATCTAACACTCCTTTACCCACAAGTCCTTTACCCCAAGACACTACTCCTTCTTTTCCAGCTCACTCTTCCCCACATGACAACTCCAATCACACTCATCCATCACAACAGCCCTCTCACACCAGCCCCCCCTCTAGTTCTACCGCTGCCCCACTACCTATTCCTACCCGTGTGTCCACTAGACCAAAGACAATACCCACAAAATTCAAGGATTACCAACACCAAATTTCTCAACCATCCATTAATTATGTCCATCATAAACATCATCACACTCACTTTGTCAATCACTCAAATATTCATTCTGTTTCCACCAAAAATCTTATACACAATCTAGACAACCATGTAGAACCACGAACCTACAATCAAGCATCAAAAGATTCTAAATGGATTGAAGCTATGGAAAAGGAAATACAAGCATTAGAATCTAACAATACTTGGGATCTCACTGTCTTACCACAGGGTAAACAACCCATAGGCTGCAAATGGGTTTACCGTATTAAATATAAAGCAGATGGTACAATTGAAAGATTCAAAGCTCGATTAGTAGCCAAAGGTTTTACACAAAAAAGAAGGAATTGATTACACAGAAACCTTTGCTCCAGTAGCTAAAATGGTTACAGTTAGAACTTTATTAGCTGTAGCTATACAACAAAACTGGTTTATTGAGCAGCTTGATGTTAATAATGCTTTCTTACATGGGGATTTATTTGAAGAGGTATACATGTCATTACCACATGGCTACAAATAGTCATCTCCACCCAATACTGTTTGCAAGTTGAACAAGTCACTTTATGGCTTAAAACAAGCAAACAGAAATTGGTTTACCAAGCTCACCACTTTTCTTCAAAATCTTGGTTTTAAACAGAGCTATGCTGACACCTCTCTTTTCACATATCATACAACTCACACCACTATGAATATTCTCATCTATGTAGATGATATCTTAGTGGCTGGTAATGACACTAAAATGTTACAAATGATCAAACGGCAACTTGACTCTACATTCAGCATCAAGGATCTTGGACCTCTTTACTATTACTTGGGCATTGAATTCTTAAGAAACTCAAATGGATTAGCCATGTCCCAACGTAAATATGCCATGGAACTCCTAAAATTGGCTGATGTTCTTGATGCCAAACCAATCAGCACACCTCTTGAAGCAAATCACTCCTTGCACAAAGACAAAGGAGATTTACTTGATGATCCTTCTTTATATAGAGCACTGGTAGGTAAACTGCTTTACCTCACAATAACCAGACCAGATGTCTCATTTGCTGCTCAAGTCCTTAGCCAGTTCTCTCAAACTCCACGTGTTCCTCACATGCAAGCATTAAAGAGAGTTCTCCGTTATATCAAGTTAAGTCCAGCCCAAGGTATTTTCTTTCCAAAGGAAAATCAACTTCAACTTTCTGCTTACTGTGATAGTGACCGGGCAAATTGTCCAAAATCTCGAAAATCTGTCACTGGCTATTGCATCTTCCTTGGCTCATCTTTAATCTCATGGTTATCGAAAAAGCAATCAGTTGTTTCACGCTCCTCAACTGAAGCTGAATATCGAGCAATGGCAGATTGTACTTGTGAACTCACCTGGTTACTTTGTCTTCTCAAGGACCTTCGAATACAGGTTTCAACACCCCTTCTGGTCCTTTGTGACAATGCTTCAACAATAGCTTTAGCCTCCAATCCTGTTCAACATGCTCGAACCAAACACATTGAAATTGACTGCCATTTTGTTCGGGATAAAATTAAAGATGGAGTTCTAAAACCAGTCTTTACTCCTTCAAAAGAACAAGCTGCTGATGTATTCACCAAAGCTTTAAGCAAAATCCTTCATACCAACTGCATATCCAAGTTAGGCATATGTGATCCTTTCACATTGCCAACTTGCGAGGGGAGTAATAACATACACGTCAGCAGCAAGGTCAACATGATTCACAGAAGCAATACACAACAGTCAACTCACTCTAAACGCTATGTACACTGTGGCAAGATGTAACAGCTTTCAGTTAGTTAGTTAGCTTGCTTCTCTGTTCATTCATGTATATATATTAGTCGTTCTTCTTCTTATGTAATTAATTCTTTCATAATAATAGAAACTGAGCTCTGCCATCATGAGCTTTCAAACAATCTCTCTCTGAATTTCTTTACATAGCCTTCGTAAGTATGTCTGCTCGTTGCTCTTCGCTCCTCACGTGCCTGACTATGATGTCACCTCGTTCAGCACACTCTCGAATGAAGTGAAATCTAGTATCAATGTGCTTACTTCTGCCGTGGAACACCAGGTTTTTCACAAGATCTATAGTTGATTTATTGTCAATATAAAGCACAGCTGGATTTATTTTTTGTCCAGTAACCTCCCTAAGTAAACGACATATCCATACTCCTTGGCAAGTTGCTGTTGTTGCAGCCATGAACTCTGCTTCGCAAGAAGAGAGTGCAACACATTGCTGTTTTTTAGAGCCCCAAGTGATCAGGTTTTCGCTAAGGTAGAAAGCTATTCCACTAGTACTCCTTCTATCATTGACATCCCTTGCAAGATTGCTATCAGAGTACCCCGTAATCACGTCTTCTCCACTTTCTTTTACATCAGATAACCCATAATCCAACGTTCCCTGTATGTATCTCAAAATGTGCTTTACTGCCTACAGATGTTGTTCGGTGGGCCTCTCCATGAATCGACTCATAAGCCCAACACAGTATGACAAATTGGGTCTGGTATGTGTTAGATACCGTAACCCCCCAACAATGCTCCTGTACTCTGTGTATGACTGCTTCACCTCCTCCATCTTTGGTTAGTTCAAATTTTGGTTCCATCGGGTACTTTGCTGGGTTGCAATTACTCATACTTGTCCTTTTAAGTAGCTTTCTTGCATAAGCAGACTGTTTTATGGTGATCCCAGCTTCAAATTGGTCTACTTCTATTCCCAAATAATAAGATAATTTCTCGAGATCACTCAAGTCAAACTCCTTTGCCATCTGATTTTTGAAACGATTCACTTCCACATTATTGTTCCCTGTGACAATTAAGTCATCAACATACACCCCCACAATCAACAACTTGCCATCCATATTTCGTGTATAAACTAAATATTACAAGGAACATCTTTTGAATCCGAGTGTCTTCAGACAACGATCCAGCCTCGAATTCCAAGCTCTAGGCGCTTGACGCAAACCGTATAACGCCTTGCACAATCTGTAGACTTTCGTGGGATGATCTTTAATGACAAAACCCATCGGTTGGGTTACGTATACCTCTTATTCAAGTTCTCCGTTCAGAAAGGCTGATTTTACATCGAGGTGATGTACTTGCCACCCATTTTAACCGGATAGTGCAAGGAGAATTCGAATCGTCTCTATACATGCTACCGGTGCGTATACTGTTAGAATATGCCTACTGATGCGTGTACACCATTTGAATCACTACCGATGATGTATGGGCCTATTGGGTCATACACCGGGGTCAAATCTGACAGCAACTTAAGTAAAGGGACCGAAAATGACAAAATACAAAAGTTGACTTCGCAGGCTGGGTTAGCGCCGCTAACACTTATGGGTTAGAGCCGCTACAGCTGCATGTGCTTTACGTCAAGTCATCTGACAAGCCGCGTTAGCGCCGCTAACCATTACAGGTTAGCGCCGCTAAGTCTGGGTTAGCGCCGCTAAAGTTGGACGTGACTTATTGTCAAATCACCTCAAAAATTGGCCAATGCATGTGTCCACTTGTAGCGACTTTGGCCGGCCTTTGGGAGATAAAATGTCGTTATGGAGTTCATAAAAAGAGATATATACAACCTCATTTGGCTCTCTTAGACACACACACAATACTCTTACACTCTCAAGTGCCTCTAGACTTAGAGAGTTCAAAAGTGAGTTCTAGAGAGGGGTTTGCTCCAGGAGATTGGTCTTGGTTCATTTGTTGTTGTTCTTTAAGTGATTTTTTGGAAAGAAGAATCACCAAGGGCTTGCTAGCTCAAGAGATTTGCGTGTTACCGGGGTATCATCCTCTAGTCGATTCGTTCAATCAAGAAGGAGCAACTTCATCATCTTCATCATCACTTTCTGGAGCTTAGGAGCTAGTATAACCTCCTTCTCTCTCTCTTTTGTTGCATTTCTTTTCATAGAGATTGATCCATGTTTGGGGTTTCACGTTTTTGTGCATTGTATGTTTGTACCTTGGGCTTTTAGTGTTGTACTTTGCTTCCATTGCATGCCCTAGAAATCCCAACAGTGGTATCAGAGTCACCTCTATGATAGTTATGCACTTGGTGGCTTTGAAAACCCGAAATCGAAATTGTTTGTTTTCTATCGAACTAGGTTAGTGGCGCTAACTTTGGGTTAGCGGCGCTAGCGTCGCTGAAGCAGTTTTTTGTTTTTGATTAAAAACAGATTTTGGTCTCGGGTTTTAGGCTTGATTTTTGAGATTCTGGATATTTTATCTTGTTTTTATGATGTTAATTCTAGTAGCATTCTCATATTTGGTTGTATGTGGATATGTATGTTGGTAACCTTGCCTAGACCATTTGGTTGATTTTGTGTGTTTGGATGCTTAGATGGTTGTATTATTATTCTTATGATAAATTTGTAATAATAATGTGACTTGCATGCCATTTCATTCATCCATGTAATTGTAATAGATAAATAGGTATTTTATGGCTTGTATGCCATTTTATTCTATTGTATGTATTATTTTGTGGATGATGACACACAAGATGGGTCAAAGGAGATGGAGTATGGAGTCCATGAAGCCGATGAAGTCTAATGGAGATGGCGGCGTTAGTGGGAGCTCACATCGAAGACTTTGTCCTTAGAATTGACCAAGTTCTTCCCGTTTGGCTCACGGGAAGAACGCATAGGTTTTTATGGCAAGGGTTACCAATTATAGTATTTTATGCGTGTATTGTGATTTTGTATGCATGGATTGTTTAGGATTCGCATGCTAGATAATTTTTCCGAAAATTAACAAAATCACAAGAGGTTTGCTAAAAATGGTTTACAACACTCTCTCGCGCGCTCACATACAAGATTAACCCACCTAGTGAAAATAGGATTTGTCACTAATATGTTAATCTAAAACCAAACCGGAAACAAAAGCCCGTCTTTCCACGAAACGTAAATCATGCACCATCCGTAAGACGATACCACCCGAATCTAGTCTTATGGGTTTTGGTTGTCGAGCTTAGCACGAGCCAACTCCCATAAAACTGTGTGGAAGGTGAGTGTGGAAATTCGCAATTTTGGTTGTCGAGCCTAGCACTAGCCAACTTTGGTGAATTTGTCACCGTATGTCTTGACGGACGATTTGCAATTTTAGATTTCAAATCTTGGTTAATTGTCGAGCTTAGCACGAGTTAACCAAAATTTCAAAATTTAAAATTGGTGCAAGAAGGGATCAAACATGCCAAACAACCATTGGATGTCGTAGGATCCCGCAAGGTGCTAAGGATTGCGATAGAGATTGCAATTGGCAAAATGGTTGCCGACCTAAATAATTTTATCATGTGATCCGCGGTAACCCCGTCACATGGTGGGATGAAATACGGTTCTTAGCCTTGTTAAAGTTAATTCTTTTGGGTAAATTAATTTAACAAGATAATACACATATATAACAAACTAACTTAAGTCTACTTTGCAATTTTAGATGGCATCAACAAGCGCAAACACCACAACCACCAACGTTTCTCTACGAGTTTTCCTTGAGAAGGAGAAACTCGATGGGAGCAACTTCATGGATTGGTATAGGCAACTTAAGCTAGTCCTACGCTATGAAGGTAAGATGCATACCATTGAGGAACCCTTACCCGAGGCACCTCCAAGCGGTGCAACGTGGGCAATCCGTGAGGTGTACGAGAAACGCCTCAAGGAGACTGAGGAGATTACATGCCTCATGCTAAGCACCATGAGTACCGATTTGCAAAAGCAAATGGATCACTTGGGTGCTTACGACCTGATCGTGCAGCTAAAGGACATGTTCCAGTAGCAGGCGAGGCAGGAGAGGTATGAATGCTTCAAGTCGGTTCTCGCTTGCAAGCTTCAAGATAGAGGGAACGTGAGCGCTCATGTTTTGTGTATGAAAGCAAACATTGAGAGCATGGAGAAGTTGAGATTTACCATCGGGAGGGAGATGGCAGTCGATTTGATCCTCCAATCCCTGCCCAGTGCATATGATCAATTCACTATGAGTTATCATATGCATAGCATGGATAAATCTTTTATGGAGCTGCATGGTATGCTCAAAACTGCTTAGGCGAGCATGACCAAGAGCAAGCCATCCTCCTCCTCCACTCCCGTTCTAGCCATCCGGGAAGGCCGCATGTAACACTGTACTTTTAAAAACATATAATTTACTGCACGCGGAAGCTAATTACATAATAGGTACAAAAAGATTTCACTTGTTTGATGTACAAAGACCTTTACAGTGTTAATACAAAATCAGGCTCTAACAAAATATCTAGCATCAGAGAATTGGTCCGTCCATATTCCCAGCCCAAGTATCAAGATCACCTCAGAGGATCTGCAAAACAATCTAGTGGGGAATTAACACAAAGCTAAGTGAGAGAATAAATATCTAAACATACACAAGGCAAATATGCCCAAACCAAATAGCTCATGAATCCCAGGAGAACCGGCGGTGTTGCAAGCACCTACAACCATGGTCGGCCAAAACCAAGGTTTACCGATAGCCCAGCTAACAGTGATAACAACACCAGTCTTCTTGAGTACAATAAATGCACCCAAGATCTGATAAGTTACACCCCCAAGCAAAGGCCCAGACTAAACTGTTCTCCAAATAACATGTATATACAATCCAAACAAGAGCATTCCAAATAGGATATTAAATCCTGTATATCCGAAGATATAAATCCACTCACCAAAGTCTTCAAAACCTTGGCACACTCAGATGACTAAATTCACCGAGTCTTCTCAGTTCCTGAGATTGAAGTAACCCAAGTCAGTATTCAATTTATAATACTGATCCAATACATATCACATCTAACCATGTTAATCATGTATGTGCACATATGCATATAAATATATATATTCATCATACATAATCCCAATAGATATACAATTCATGTTTATCTTTAAATCATCAAATCCGATTATACCAAATCCGATCATTTCAAATCCGAGCAAAGGCGGATTCCGAGTAAGAGTCCAATTCCGATAGAATAGGGAATTCCGATTAACTCCAAATCCGATAAAATCACAATCCGGTAAAGTCACAATCCGATAAAATTACAATCCGATCAAATCACAATCCGATCAAATGTTTAAACCCGATAATCCAAGATTCCGATAAAAGAGTTAGGGCCCAAATCCGATAAACATAGTTAAGGCATCCATGATAAATTAGTCGGATTCCGATACTTCTATCGGATTCTGAGTCATTCAACCTCAAATCTGACAGAATCATAACTTCATGCATAAAATCTATTTCTAGCTTAAATACTACTGATTTCATGCATACAAGTTATATATGTTTCCAGAAATCATTCTAAACATATAATGAACATAATCTATCATCAAAATCTAACATACATTCATCCTATGAGCATCAAATCATAAAAAAACAATCGGTATTCATATGTATATATCAAACCCGAATGCTTATAACATATAACATATGAATCCAGAATTCTAACCTTAAAATGATAACAAATAATCACAAGAAGGCAAGCAAGGTTGAAGTTTGATTTCTTTCTTTCCTTTCTTTCTTTCTTCTCGGCCGAGAGCAACTCAAAGAAAACCCACACACACACTTTGTCTATTTTAACAAGTAATGAAGCATGGAGTGTGGGTTGTTATACCCACCAATCGGCCATACTCTCCCCAACAACCCAAATATTTATTTAAAAGAAATATTTATCTCAATCAAATAATATCACAATATAACACTATTACAACAATTAATAATTCACATAAACAAATAAAATCCCAAAATTAATTAATTACCTTAATTAATCTAGGCCGGTAAAGAGGATGTTAAACCGCATTACCAAAAAGAAGTCCGTCCCTTCCAACAAAAGGAAGGGAAAAGGAAAGGTTGGCGCGGCCAAGCCTGCCCCGGCCTCTGAGGGTAAAGGCAAGGGGAAGACTCCCCAAGCTAAGACTCCGGAGGATGCGGAGTGCTTCTTTTGTGGGGGCAAGGGCCACTACCGCCGAAGCTGCCCAAAGTACTTGGAGGGACTCAATAAGCTCAAGGCGATGAGCATATCGGGCCCGAACACTTCAGGTACATTCATGATAGAACTTCACCATACTTCTACTTCTAGAGGCTGGGTTTTGGATACTGGTTGTGGCACTCACATATGTAATATGGTGCACGTGCTAAAGGCAAGTAGGAGCTTGGAGAAGGGAGAGCTAGATCTTGTGATAGGGAATTCGGAGATTGTCCCGGTGGAAGCAAAAGGAAGTTTGGAGCTTTCATTCAAGACTGGCAACTCCATTCTATTGAAAAATGTTTGTTATTCGCCCAGCGTGGCTAGAAACATTATTTCTTTTCATAGATTGTATGATGATGGTTATGATTTCAAATTTATTTGTGGCACAATCGTATGCTTTAAGAATGAAATTGTTTATTTTAAAGCTTTACCATGTCATGGCATTTATGAGGCAACTGCATACATTAATTCAACAAAATCTATTATGAATATTGATTCTAGTTCCAAAGATGGTTTGGATAAGTATTCCTTGTGGCATAGTCGTCTTGGACACATAAACAAGACTCGCATCACCAAGCTCCAAGCGGATCGGATCTTGGAATCATTTAACCAAGGTTCGAATGATGTATGTGATTCTTGTTTGTTAGGCAAGATGACAAAGGCACCCTTCACGGGGACAAATGAGAGGGGAAAGAACCTCCTGGACATCATCCATACGGATGTATGTGGGCCTTTCAAGCATGTCACGAGGAATAACTTGAGATACTTCGTAACCTTTATAGATGATTATAGTAGGTATGGATATGTCTATCTTATTCAACACAAGAATGAAACCTTTGAGGTGTTCAAGACATTCCAAAATGAAGTTGAGAATCAATTGGGCAAAACAATTAAGATACTCCGGTCTGATAGAGGTGGAGAGTATCTAAGTACCGAGTTTATCGATCATCTTAAGAATTGTGGAATTATTTCGCAATTAACATCTCCTAGGACTCCACGATTAAATGGGGTCGCTGAGAGGAGAAACCGGACTTTACTAGATATGGTAAGGTCCATGATGAGTCGAACCGAGGTACCTATTAGTTTATGGGGATATGCTCTAGAAACGGCGGTAAGGATCCTTAACCTTGCACCAACCAAGAAAGTATCGAAAACACCTTATGAAATGTGGCATAGTAAGAAGCAGACACTTTCATACCTACGAGTTTGGGGTTGTCAAGCCTACGTGAGACGTGAGACTAAGGACAAACTTGAACCTCGATCGGAAAGGTGTTACTTTATCGGATATCCTCCTGCCGGTGTTGGATATATATTTCATAAACCTTCTGAGAACAAAGTTTTTGTTGCTCGAAGGGCATTTTTCTTGGAAAGAGAAATGCTATCCAAACAAAGAGGCAACAAGGAAATTGTTCTTGAGGAAGTTCAAGGATCAACCGATAAAGAACTTGAGGTTGGCACTAGCACTCAACCTAGGACGGTTGAAACTGACCAAGAGAATGCTGCATTACCTGACACTTGTTCATTGCTTACTCCAAGGCGTTCCAGTAGAACTCGTTACGAGCCAGAGAGATATGGATTCTACATATCTGAGGGCAGCGAGTTAGTAGTGGACTCTGATGAGCCTACTAACTACAAGGAAGCAATGACAGGCCCTGAGTCTGCAAATTGGAAAGAAGCAATCGAAAGTGAGATGCAATCCATGTCGGATAACCAGGTTTGGGAACTGGTTGATCCTACGCCCGGGGTTAGACCCGTAGGGTGTAAATGGGTCTTCAAGAAGAAGACCGGCATGGACGGAACCTTGGATACCTTCAAAGCCCGACTAGTGGCAAAGGGTTTCACTCAAACACCTGGTGTAGATTATGATGAAACCTTTTCCCCAGTGGCTATGTTGAAGTCTATCCGGATACTTCTGGCCATTGCTGCATTTCATGATTATGAAATATGGCAAATGGATGTTAAAACTGCCTTCCTTAACGGGAAGCTTTCTAAAGAGGTGTATATGACACAGCCTGATGGTTTTGAACATCCAGAATATCTAAACAAGGTCTGTAAGCTAAAGAAGTCCATTTATGGACTCAAGCAAGCATCTCGCAGTTGGAATCTATGCTTTGATGAGAAAATCAAGGAATTTGGATTTTCGAAAAGCAAAGATGAACCATGTGTATATGTCAGAGCTAGTGGGAGCACTATTATCTTCTTGGTCCTATATGTAGATGACATACTGCTCATTGGAAACCATATTCCGAGCCTTAAGAGTGTAAAAGCTTGGCTAGGGAATTGTTTCTCAATGAAGGACTTAGGGGATGCGAGCTATATTTTGGGAATCAAGATCTATAGAGATAGATCTAGAAAGCTGCTCGGGCTTTCTCAAAGTGCGTACATAGACAAGGTCGTGAGACGCTTTAGAATAGAGGATTCCAAGAAAGGAAACCTCCCTATGACACAAGGCTTGACGTTGAGTAAAACTCAATGTCCTATCTCCCCAGAGGAGATAGAAGTAATGGAGAGAGTACCATATGCTTCGGCTGTGGGATCGATCATGTACGCCATGTTATGCACTCGTCCTCATGTGTCATGTGCCTTGAGCATGACTAGTAGATATCAGGCGAATCCCGGGCAGCCTCATTGGAAAGCTGTAAAGAACATTCTTAAGTACCTTAGGCGTACAAAAGAAATGTTCTTGGTATATGGCGGGGAAGAAGAGCTGAGAGTAAAGGGTTATTCGGACGCTAGCTTCCAAACAGATAGGGATGACTGCCGATCTCAATCGGGGTTTGTATTCCTATTAAATGGTGGTGCTGTCAGCTGGAGGAGCTCGAAGCAAGACACGGTGGCTGATTCGACTACCGAGTCGGAATACATTGCGGCAAGCGAAGCTGCAAAAGAAGCATTGTGGATGAAGAAATTCATCCAAGATCTACAAGTGGTTCCAAGCATCACTGGCCCTATTGAGATATTTTGTAACAATGAGGGTGCAGTGGCTTTGGCGAAGGAACCAAGAGCTCACAAGAGAACGAGACACATATTGCGCAAATACACTTTATACGAGAAGTAGTTGAAAGTGGTGAAATCATCATAAGCAGAGTAGCATCGGATGGAAACCTTGCGGATCCATTCACAAAGCCATTATCGCAGGTAGCTCATGATTCTCACACTAGTGCTATAGGTGTAAGATTTGCCAGCGATTTGGCTTGAGTTATGTATTTAGTTTGTTTGATATGTAAACTTTATATTTTGGGAACGATTAAGACAGTATTGTAACTTATGCTTGTTTCAATATGTAATGGAGATTATATATGCGTGCGATACGGTTACATTCATAAGACTCTACTGTGTTCCATCTTAGCATGTTTAACCACTTCCGGAAATATTTTATATTTCAAACTTTCCACGGTCAGTCAATATTGTGGAAGGAAGATTGAATTAAGAATGAGATAAGCATGTGACCTTGAATTCAATTTGGTCGAATTAAGGAGCAATGCCTATCTGTACTTGAAAAGAGTTTCAAGTGACTTGAAGACCCACACCCAAGTATACTTCATGGATTATAGTCACGAGTAACTTGGGATGATAATATCTTACGTCCTTAGACCTGAGATGTATGGACCGCTATATCATACTTCTTTCTTACTTTAGCCATTTTCAAAAGCAGTTTGTAACTGACTGTGATAAAGAAAATGACTAGATAAGTCAAGAGGTATGGTTTAGGGTTATACAGTCAAAAAGGGATTTGTTCCTCTGATATGAGAGATATCACTGGGCCCCTCGATGATTGGGAGCTGACACCAAAATTATGCATGGCCATGCGCAAGGAATATTGATTGAGAATCAGATATGTCCTTAACTTTTGGTCACCACCAATCAAGATCGAGAAACACAATCGTGAACGATCTGGAGATTGACACTCAATCCATGACTCGTGTTCACACTGATATCGCGAACAAAAGGATGTTTAAGATCACTTATCTATAGGACCTTTCTTCGTGAACAGGTTTTTATTCGGATAACGAAACCCATACTGACTTGGGGGCAATGATGTTTTTGCTAGAGACCGCTCATTGTCTATGGTTTGTTAGAAATAGTGCATCATGTGCAAGTGGGAGTTTGTTAGAATATGCCCACTGATGCGTGTACACCATTTGAATCACTACCGATGATGTATGGGCCTATTGGGTCATACACCGGGGTCAAATTTGACAGCAACTTAAGTAAAGGGACCGAAAATGACAAAAGACAAAAGTTGACTTCGCAGGCTAGGTTAGCGCCGCTAACCATAAGGTGTTAGCGCCGCTAACACTTATGGGTTAGAGCCGCTACAGCTGCATGTGCTTTACGTCAAGTCATCTGACAAGCCGCGTTAGCGCCGCTAAAGTCGGACGTGACTTATTGTCAAATCACCTCAAAAATTGGCCAATGCATGTGTCCACTTGTAGTGACTTTGGCCGGCCTTTGGGAGATAAAATGTCGTTCTGGAGTTCATAAAAAGAGATATATACAACCTCATTTGGATCTCTTAGACACACACACAATACTCTTACACTCTTAAGTGCTTCTAGACTTAGAGAGTTCAAAAGTGAGTTCTAGAGAGGGGTTTGCTCCAGGAGATTGGTCTTGGTTCATTTGTTGCTGTTCCTTAAGTGATTTTCTGAAAAGAAGAATCACCAAGGGCTTGCTAGCTCAAGAGATTTGCGTGTTACCGGGGTATCATCCTCTAGTCGATTCGTTCAATCAAGAAAGAGCAACTTCATCATCTTCATCATCACTTTCTGGAGCTTAGGAGCTGGTATAACCTCCTTCTCTCTCTCTTTTGTTGCATTTCTTTTCATAGAGATTGATCCATGTTTGGGGTTTCACGTTTTTGTGCATTGTATGTTTGTACCTTAGGCTTTTAGTATGGTACTTTGCTTCCGTTGCGTGCCCTAGAAATCCCATCATATACTTCATCAAAATCCACTCCGGCTTTCTGCACGTAACCCTTTGTGACCAGCCGTGCCTTATGCTTGAGTACCTTCCCATTTGGGTCCCTCTTCAACTTAAAGACCCACTTGAGTCCTATCGGTTTTCGATCCGGTGGGAGTTCCACGAGTGTCCAAATTCTATTCTTTTCAATTGACTCCAACTCACACTTCATTGCTTCATACCAATCTTTATTTTCCCTTGCTGAAGTATACGATGTGGGTTCTTCAATATCAAGCATAAACAAGAGTTCATCACACTCTTCATACAAGTCTCTCAATAATCGATACCGTTTAGGTGCTCCACCACCCGTTGAACTTGAGGTGGTACTGTTAGACCCGATTGAGCTCATCGGTGTTACGGGTTCTGGGAATGAAGCTGGTGGGCTGGACTGAGAGGTCAGACCATGAGACCCTTCATCGGTCATGTCATCACTATCTTGAGCATGCATCTCATTATAGTGCCCAGGTGTGTAGTCATCCGTTTCTGGTTCGAGGCCATCTCCCTCTCCAATCGGTGTGTAGCCTTCAAAAGTGAGAACCATACCCGGGGTAGTGTCAAACTTGCATGAATTCTCCCACGACCACACTTTATTTTCTTCAAATTGCACATCACGTCTAACACAAATTGTTCCCGTATCCGGTTCTAACAATCTGTAACCTTTCGTTCCTGTCTCAATTTCAAGGTGAACCAATGCTTTGCTTCTACTGTCAAGCTTGTGCAAATGAGTACCCATTACTTTCATGTGTGCTGTGCACCCAAATACCCTCAAATGTTCTACATTTGGTATTCTGCCGGCCCACAGCTGATACGGAGTTGTATCTCCCAGCGTTCTTGAAGTAACCCGATTCAGCATATACACTGCATGTCGAACCGCTTCACCCCATATAACATCTGGAACTTTCATACTCTTGAGCGAGCATTTATCCATTTCTATTACCGTACAATTACACCTCTCTACAACACCGTTTTGTTAGGGAGTGTAGGGAGTCGTAAGATGTCGTCTTATTCCGGTTTCTTCACAATAATTGCTGAATTTCTTTGAGAGAAACTCTCCTCCCCGGTCGGTTCGTAATATCTTTAGTTTATCACCTATTTCAGTTTCAACTTGCATTTGAAATTTTTTGAACATACCAAGAGCTTGGTCTTTAGTTTTCATTAGATAAACCCACATCGCTCGAGTATAATCATGAACAAGTAACATGAAATACCTGTTCCCTGATGGCGTAGCAGGTGAGATAGGGCCACAAAGAACTCCATGAACCAATTCTAGTCTTCTCTTTGCTCTAAATGTCGTCTGTGCTTGAAAAGACCCTTGAGTCTGTTTTCCTTCTAAACACCCTCCACACAGCTCCTTTGGGTGTTCAATCTTAGGCAAACCGTGGACCATATTTTTATCTGACATTTGTTTTAATGCATTGAAATTCGCATGCCCCATTCGTGCATGCCAAAGATTTGCTTGTTCTGACAATTTTGTAAGTAGGCATTCAGATCCTATTTCATTGAGCATCACTTTATACAACCGATTCTGTGAGCGCTTCACCTTCATCAAAAGTCTCCCAGCAGCATCATGAACCCACAAAAACTGACCACACATCAGTACTTCATCACCATTTTCAGCTAACTGGCCTAAGCTTATGATATTACTACATAAGCTTGGTATAAAATAAACTTCACGCAACAACCGTTGCTCACCATTTTTGCATTGAAACATGATGGTACCTCTCCCCTCTATTCGAACCATAGAACCGTCTCCAAACTTCACAGACCCACGAATTGAATGATTCAATTCACGAAACTTTTGTATATCTCCCGTCATATGATTGCTTGCCCCATTATCCAAAATACCACACTTTTGAGGAATTTAACGGGTCCGTCTCCGACCTCAACTTGGGATTAACATTCTCTTCATTCAAAAAAACTTCCTCAACTTGTTTTTTAGTAACAAGCGAAGATAGCAGAAGTGCAGGTTCATCTTCATTATTCTCTTAAGTTAAGTGGGCTTCATAATTTCTTTCACGTCTCGGATTTCGACACTCTGATGCAAAGTACCCAAAATCCTGACAATTGTAGCACTGTACCTTATTCTTGTCCCAACTATTTGAGGGGTTCCGGTTTCCATCTCGTGGTTGTTGTCCACTACCTCTTCCACGTCCTCCCCGGTTGCTGGAGTTTCCCCCTCTCCCACGGCCTCTACCACGCCCTCGAAAGTTGCTTGTGTTCCCTCGGCTTCTACTACCCCGAGAGTCACCTTCGCTGAGTTTTTTATATCTGTCTGACCACTCCTGGTGGGTCAAAAGTAACTTCTTCTCTTCTACTTCGGTGTGTCCTCGAACTCTTTCTTCATGTGCCATGAGTCTCCCAACAACTTCTTCCACATACATCTTGTCCAAGTCGGCAAACTGCTTAATAGTTGAAGCAATTTGCAGGAACTTCGAGGGTACAGCCACCAGTAGAAAAACGCGATTTCGTCACACCAAAAATGTGTAACGATATGCGTATAGTCACACTTTATTTTTCAGCGCATGTGTGACCAAAGGTCGAGTGACCATAGGTCGTAAATGTGTGACTATATACTTTTTAAAGTCAAGCATAAATGTGTATATGTAACTATTGTTCATGTAATGGCCACATGAATTTAACGTTTTTGTGGCATTTTGTAATATTTAGTCACATAGTTGTAATTAAAAATTGACCAAATGTGTTAAAATTGTGACCGTATCCTTTTTAAAGTCCAGTGAATGTCTATTTCGTGTGACTATTGTTCACACAATGGTCACATGAATTTAATATTTGTATGACGTTTTGTAATATTCAGTCACACAGGGCATTTTAATTTTGATGATTTAGTCACATAGTTGTAATTAAAAAGTGACCAAATGTGTTAAAATGTGTGACCATATGCTTTTTAAAGTCAAGTGAATGTCTATTTCGTGTGACTATTGTTCACCCAATGGTCACATGAATGTAATGTTTGTATGGCGTTTAGTAATATTCAGTCACACAAGGCATTTTAATTTTGAGGATTTAGTCACATAGTTGTAATTAAAAAGTGACAAAAAGTGTTTAAATGTGTAACCATATGCCTTTTAAAATCAAGTAAATGTGCATTTTGTGTGACTATTGTTCACCCAATGGTCACATGAATGTAATGATTGTGTGGCGTTTTGTAATATTCAGTCACATAACGCATTTTATTTTTGAGGATTTAGTCACATAGATGTAATTAAAAAGTGACCAAAAGTGTTTAAATGTGTGACCATATGCATTTTAAAGTCAAGTAAATGTGTATTTCGTGTGACTATTGTTCAGCCAATGGTCACATGAATTTAATTTTTGTGTGGCGTTTTGTAATATTTAGTCACACAACGAATTAAGAAAATAGTGGTCGAAAGTGTTAATAAGTGTGACCATATTATGTGAGGGCACCTTTTAGTCACATTTAAGAAATCAATAATTTGTGTCACAGTATGAATTATATATATATATATATATATATATATATATATATATATATATATATATATATATATATATATATATATAAAACAAAAAAAACAAAACTAGTTCGAATTACACAACAAAATTGGAATGTATATAAGTAAACGAAATAAAATTGTACACTATCATAATTTTATCGAGTTATACATTTAACAATCACAGATCTAAATTTTTTTGACTCTTCAAGTTGGGCCTCGCTTTTTTTGTAATGCTATCAGTTGTCGCATAAACACATTTGCGCTTTGTTTGTAATTTAGGTGCAACTGTGTTCTCACCAATCTTCTCTACCGTATTTGGTGGTGTAATTTCCTATTGGAAATAAAATCCGCATGTATCAAACATTACATTAAATATGAAGAATACTATATATAGCTAGGTTGATAAAACAGATACCGTTTCATCAAAAATAACTTATTCCATTGGCCATGCGAAAAATCCACTTACTGCGTCCTTGACTGTTTTGAAACCATTCTTTCCAACGTCCGGTATGCATGCTGCATCCACTAACGATTGGTCAATTGAAACTCTGTAGAAATTCTTTGGAAGTGGTGCGTTATGAAGAGTTTGTTTTCCATCAGTCTTGTATACAGAAAGCAATAACACTTGCTCTTTTTGAGTGCCACAACTTACACTTAATTTCCTAAAAAACACACAATGATAAGAATAAGACAGCTACACAACACAGAATGATCCGCTGATGCAACAAATTAAGATCTATCAACTATTTAAACTACAGAATATAATAAATTAATGATCAGCTAGACAAGACACAATGATCAGGTGATAGAACAAGACAGCTGATCACACAAACACACATCAGCTGATCACACAAACACACAATATATGAACATGTGGAAATACATACTTGTACTGGTGGTGGAGATATATTTTCTTGCGACTCAGAGTCTCGACGTTAAGACGTGTTTCTTTGTGATCCAGGCTTTTTGTTAGATTTGACAGTTTTAACCTTTTCCTATATGTATAAAACACGTTAATTAAACGCGACATGTTTGTAAAATTCAAAAATCACAGGGGGATATATACAGGGTAGATGTTTTATTACTTACAATTGTTTCCAGTTCATTTTTAAAAGTTTCAAGTCCATTAGACTTCTGAATGCTCGTCTCTATCTCACATACAACATCATCACTTAACGGTGTTTTGCCTCCATCTCCATTAGACAACTACAATAGAAATTAAGAAATGCATTTGTTAGCAACACACAATGTAAATGTAAGCATAATTGGAAAAAAGTCTTTCCTTTGATGTCAAAGACCGTATCATCTCCTCTTGTGCCTTCAACTGACCACTCAGATGAGCAATCATTCCTTTTGTTTCTATCACCTCGTTGGACAAATTCTGGATTACTACTTTCTTTTCTTGATGCTCGCGTCTCTCATTATCGAGTTGACATTCAAGTAACGCAATTCTTTCATCTGATGCTTGTCTGTTTCGAGGAAGATCAAAGTACTTATTGTATGTCACTTCACCTCCAACTCCTTTTGCATAACCTACCTTTTCCTTACCAAATACAACTGTCAAGGCATCAGTGCCCTGAGCAACCTACAAGGTTCCTTCTTTTATCTTGTCCTCAGTATCAATCTGCATATATGAAAAATAAGTTATTATATATATCAAACTAAACATAAAGTGATAATAAAATATGCAGTCATACTTACAATTTTATCTCCCACTGATTTAGTCTCATCATCTGCAAAATTTCCTGATTTGTTTAGCCTTCCTTTCAACCATATTATACAACGCGGGGGTTCTTCATCAGGTTGGATTTCTTTATTTTTTTATCTTATAAACATCAAATACATACAAAATGTAAAGTTAAACCAAGTTCAAATACATAATAAATTATAATATATTAGAACAGTTTACCATTTTCTCTTATGACATGTACGTATCTACCTCGTCCCATTGTATGCTGATAAACAGACTTGGAACACGCCGTTTTAGTTGCATATGACTTTTCCTAATTACAACACAAATGCATTAGGTGTTTAGATGCAAACACAAAATTATGAAAGGATATGAACTTAAATAAAAAATGACAAATTAAAACCTGGTATTCCTCTCAGCTCGTATACTTCACAAAAGTGACTCACGCTGGGGCTTCAACAATCGCACTATATTTTGCCGGGACATCATTTAATTTTGAAGGTGTATTTTGATTGGGCCATATGTATGTTTGTCTCATTTTCCTTCTGAAATTCCTTAGAAGTCCACCAAGACGATGCATTCTTAAGTTTCTACGACTCTCATGAACATCAAAAAATTGCTGCAAAAAATAATCAACACAATGTTGTAAATTAGTTTCACATAATGTAAATGCAGAAGGATAAAGGTAGTTATATCATGTATACCGTGATTTCAACCCAAAGTTTATCTCTTGCTTCTGGACCCACCTTCTTCCAGGATAAAATCTTCAAACCTATATGCTCATGAACCACGTCTCCTAAAAAAACTTATAAACAATGTTCTATTTGGCCCTGATATCCTATTCATCACATCGAAGGTTACCAGAAGCTTTGATCCACCAGGTTGGCCATATTCTTTTTGAAACTTGGATAACCTGGTTATGCCCCTCTTAACTACAGGTTTGTCAATCAGAGAGTTTTCGTTGTTATCATCTTCCGCCTCATCATTAGTGTAATCCTCTGATACATATCCAAGAATGTTGTTACCCATATCATGATCAAGAAGACGATAGTCCTGATCATCGACTTGAGCAATTTCCATATTTCTTGAGTAGAGATTTGTAAAAGGGAAATATTAGAATTGTTAATTAGTTGTTTTAGGAATCAATCGAACAGGAAAGAGTTTAAAATTTTTCAATTGATTTTTTATTATAGAATATATACAACACGTCTTCATGACTGGCAAAAATTTATTAAAAAATTCAAATAATTGGTTGCCGGGAGAACGAAAGTTTTGAATTTTTTTCATTCCCTGATCGGCAATAATCGAAATTTAAGGAAACAAAATAGTCGGAATTGTCTTTTTTTGAAATTTCAGGAAACTGAATTGCCTTTTCTTGAAAGTAAAGTTGAAAATTTTGGCTCCAAAGGCCTAAATAAATAAGAATTTAATTTTTAACAAGGCGTAATTAACAATATTTAAAAATTTCAGGTGACTTTAATCTATAATATATAAAATTTTAGATAATATAATTATAAAATTAATTTTAGATAATATTAAATTTAGACAATCGGTAATTAACATGGGTCATGGGTCACGTGTATTGGGTTATGACTATGAAACAAGACAGTAATATGGTTCATGTGTAATATGGTTCATGTTCATGTGTCATGGTTACTACCACCGTGACCGGTGACAATCGGTAATTAATAAGTGTCATGAGTCACGGTGAATTAATATGGTTCATGTGTCATGGTTGGGTTTAGGGTTTAGGGTTTAGGGGGGTTATGACTAAGAACAAGACAGTAATATGGTTCATGTGTAATATGTTTCATGTTCATGTGTCATGGTTACTACCACCCTGACTGGTGACAATCAGTAATTAATAAGTGTCATGGGTCACGGTTAATTAATATGGTTCATGTGTCATGGTTAGGGTTTAGGCACTAAACCATAAACCCTAACCATGACACGTGAACCATACTAATTAACCGTGATCCATGACATTTAACCCGTAACCATATATGACCAATAAACCCAAAGCCATGACCATAACACATAACACCTAAACCATAAACCCGTAAAACTTAACCACTAACCATATATGCTCGAGCAATAAACCCATAACCATAACCCCTAAACCCTAAACCAATAAGACTTAACCACTAAGCAGGACCAATTAACCCATAACCATAACCATAACACATAACCCCTAAACCATAAACCCATAACACTTAACCAGTAACCAGATTCAGTTAACCCATAACCATAACCCGTAATTAACCCCTAAGCTATAAACCCATACCACTTAACCCCTAACCATGACCAAAAAACCCATAACCCCTAAACCATAAACCCATAACACTTAACCCTTAACCATGACCACTAAACCCATAACCATAATCATAACACATATTTAACTACTAAACCATAACCTATATCGGTTAACCCTAATAGTTTACCATAACCAATTACCCATAAGCATAAATTTTAACTCCTAACCGTAACCTATATCCGTTAATCTGTAATACTTTACCATAGCCCATGAGCCATAACCATATATAACCCATATCCGTTGAATAGTTAATTGATTATAACCCATGACCCATATATAACCATAACCCATAATAGTTGACCACAATCATAACCCATATCCGTTAACCCATAATAGTTGACCACAATCATAACCCATATCCGTTGAACAATAATAGTTGACCCCAATCATAACCCATATCCGTTAAACCATAACAGTTGACCATAACCATAACCGTTAACCTGTAATATTTTACCATAACCCATGACCCATAACCATAACCCATATCCGTTAACCTGTAACTGTTTACCATATATGCAAATCATAAACCCTAACCCCCATAAACGGATACTGAAATTCCTGAAATCATCTTCATCTTCGTCCCCAAAAAGTTAAACTCCACACACGATTACTGTGTTTAATCGTTGAAATCATCGTTATGAGGTAAGAATGTTGATCGATTTTTCTTCTTTATCTCCTGTGTTGAGTCTAAAGGGTTTTGATCTGACCAAACCACCTTAAGACACAAACTGGTCAAGGCCCTGGGTTTGATTCTACTGGTTCAATCCTAAAGCGGAAACAGATTGAACACAACCCTCTAAACCCCAAAAGGGTTAGGATCTTACTAATGATCATATAACATTCTAGCCAATAAGAAACCAGATAATAGGTTTAGAAAACAATACTTGTTTAATCCTGGGATTGCTAAAGTAAGTCCACCACTACTGCACCACCAACGAACTAGCTGCTAGACCGCTCCTGGAATTACCCGAATAACACACAAAACTTGTGTGTGTGTGTGTGTGTGTGTGGTTGTCGACGCAAGCAAAACCGAAAACCCCCTTGGGGTCTTCTTGATGTCGACGTAGAGGAAGAGGGGGACGTAGGGAGAGAGTAAGGTGGCTAGGGTTTTTCCTTGATTCCAATTAATGTTTCTTATGAGGAAAAATAAGCTTTTCTAGGTTTAAATACTTAAACCTTATCCAAGCCCAAGTCCATTCAATTAAAGCCCATGACTTTAATTGAAGTTTCATTCCTTGCACTTTGACCCCCTGGACTTTACTAGTTAATTAATTAACTATTAATTGACTGGTCCGTTAAATATTAAACTTAATATTTAATTTCTCTTTAAATAATAAATAAATATTTATTATTTCTTTCCTTCTTAGTAATTAATTCAACTGATTAATTATTTACTTTTCTTTCTAATAATTAATCCAACTGATTAATTATTTTCACACAAAATTATGGTATATTCCAACTGTTCTAATTGGGTGTGTAGCAGTGTGTCCCTTTAGTCTCTTATAAAATTGGATACAATGTACCCATTAATTATTTCTGCATATAATCCAACAGACTCCCACTTGTGCAAGATAAGTAATAGTTATTGTACATTATTAGCCTAAGGAGGTCCCTAGCCAGACACTTAGGATAAACAGGTCATAAGAACTCTTATACCCCAAAACAAAATGTGATAATGTAAATTCTCATAAAACAACTGTTTATGAGCAATCTATCATAAACTAATTGTTCATGAATCAACTATCATAAACTACCTGTTTATGAATGGGTACGGTTATTATAGATTTGTCCCTTTCAGCGCGATATTTCAATTTTGAGCATGAGCATGGAGAGTGTCAACTCAAAATCTCAAGAATTATGTTCATGACATACTTGATTTCAAAAATTGTGTGATAAACAACAAAGAACAAATCAGTTCGTTTGGGCATGGCCGTGCACTTACCAGTTTTTTCTAATCAGTCAAGGGGCCCAGAAATATCTCTCCTAAAAGGAGGTGCAAATACCTTCTTACATATTTGCATTTGGCAACACGGCTCCTAATGAATCTAGATACGCCCCTTATGACCACCCTGTTACGGCGTGGCGTTAGGACGCACTAAGTAGACAACAGTTACCGCATCCCAAACCAAATACCTCAGGTTTAAGGATAACCTATGTGATAAATACTTTTGACACGAATCCACGAAGTATTTTTCACGGTGGGTCAATCCAATATTCGTAACCCTAACGAATATCCGTCAATTTTGGTCCGTAAAAACCTTTTGCAGCTATATTCGATATACCATCAAATCTACCCCAAAATTACAAAGACTTTACAACCCTATCAAGGTTCCCACCAAGATAAGTAGTCACGAATAATGTTTTGAATAAACCAAGTTTATTCCTGGATGGTTTAAAACATATAAAATGGTGAAGAACAATGAAACTAATTTATGCACCCTCCATATTCCACCCTGGAATAAAGATGCATAATTTCTACCATTTCATTGACTCAATTCACAGCGTTTATCTGAATCACTTATTATTTTGCATTGTGACTTATCACGGATTACAAAGAAAATAATATGCCTATAAACCCAAAAACGCAAGACTAGTACCTCGAAGTACTCTTTCTTGGTTTTGCTAGAAATCGTTTTTGCAACCTAAAAATAATTCTAGACTTACTTATTTTATAAATTCCTTAAACTTGGAGAACTGGAAATAACTTCAAAATTTGTGAGTTTATAAAATAATCCCCTTGTAATTAAAACTCTAATTACACTTGTAGATGTATTAAATCTCATTAGATTCATACCCCTTTTTGAAATGATAAATCCATTTACACATACTTGTAAACTTGAGATTAGATCCCCAGTGTACACTAACACTTATCTAATTTCATTACTAAGGATACCGAAAAATATCCTATTTTATCATCTCTAAAGTTAATCAACCACCAACATTAATTGTTTTGACTTTTAGAACCCTTTTAATCATATATAATTCTTTTAAGTCCTGACTTGACTTCAAAAACTTGCACTGACATTCTTATTAAGAACCTTTCAATAAGTCATGCGTTCCTCTGATTGGTTCCCTTTCAAGAACCTTTTATTTTAAACCACTTCTAAAATCATCCGACAATTATATACTTTAAAAGTTCATACTTGTATTTATCATACTACTTAGATCAACCTTGATAACTTGATAAATAAACTAGTCAGGTGCTCCCACTATCTTTTATGAAAAAGTGCATTACCTTAAAACACCCTTTTAGACTCAGTCAATCCTTGACTAATACGTCTAAAACTTGTGTTTTTAAACACTTGCTTTTAAAACAGTTTTTGTGAGAAATTTAAACGTTTTATGAAACTAGAACTTGGATTTCTCATATATCCACCTTTCCAATTATGGAATACGGTTTCATTAAACTCAAAACACGATTACAAGTATAAAATACTTGTAAAAGTATTTTAAATTTCTTTGCGTAAAACATTTAGTATAAAACAATCTTGATCTTAATAACTATTATAATCACCTTTATACTTTCTTAAATGTTTTAATTTGTCCAAAAACTTTTATCTAGAAATAATAACTATTATTTCTTATCTGATCATGTTCAATGCCTTGAACATTCGTCTTTCATAAAATTTTTAAATACTTGTAAATTAGAAAAACTTTCTAATTTCATAAACACAACTTGTTTATCTAAGTATTTATATAGTGAGATTTAATGTAACTATAACAATTACTGCATAAGATCACTGTGAATCACCTATTAAGTCAAAATTTGACATACTAGTATCCTTTAGTCACAACTAGACTAACCTGATTCATCAAAAGCGCACATGCACGGATATAAACTAAATAATTCAAATTTTCAAATATTAAAACCATAAGGTCAACCCAAAAATTTTAAACAAACCATGCCAAACAAATCCAAAAAACTTTGAAAAAAGGTTTAATAACTTCGAAAAAGAATTATTAAATATCCGAGCTGCACGTGAGATCTCAACTGCTGGGCTGCTTCACTTTCCATCACCTCCTGCAATAAATGATAACAAGATATTAGAAAACTCGTAAGAAACTTTACAAGTGGAAAGTGACAAAGAAGCTAGTCACACGATACCTGAGGAGCCAGACTTGCCTCCTGTTTCGTGAGCCTTCGGGCAATCTCTCTTCCAGTGTCCGGCCTCGCCGCACTTGAAGCACCAATTCTTGGTTCTTTCCTTGTTCGGCTTTGGCTTCTTGCCCTTGTTGTTATCAGTAGCCGTGGGTGCATTCTGGCTGGGCTGGGTCTTACCCTTTCCCTTTCCGTTGCGCCCCTTCCTCTTCTTATAACCGTCATTGCCCATCATGAGGACGTCCTTAGACTTGCTCCCGATACTCTGCTCCGCTGTCTTAAGCATAGAGTGCAACTCAGCCAAAGGTTTTTTCCATGTTCATGTTGTAGTTGACTATAAAAGGCTTATAGTCATCTGAAAACGAGTTGAGTATCTTATCTATTGCTAGCTGCAACGGTACTTGGTGTCCAAGCCTCTCCTGGTGGTCCATGTGCCCTTTCATTTTCATGACGTGGTTACTGACCGATGTCCTATTCACCATCATGCACGAGTTAAATGCCCTAGTGGCATCATAACGCTCCGTACAAGCTTGCTCCTGGAACATGTCCCTCAGCTGGCGGATCATGTCATAAGCAGGGGTTTCCATCATGCTTGACTGCAACTCAGGACTCATTGTTGCAAGCATGAGGCAACTCACGTCCAGGGCGTCATTAGAGCGCTTCTGAAAAGCCTCCCTGACGTCTGCCCTAGCGTTGTTGGCATGATGGTTCCCCAGAGGTTGTTCTAGGACGTATCACTTTCTCTCGTGCCTCAGCACGATCCGGAGATTTCTCTCCCAAGTGAGAAAGTTTGGCCCGGTGAGCTTATCCTTCTCAGAAAACTTGTTTAAACTTATCTGATTAAAGTTAAAACTTTTATATTTTAGGGAAAAACTGAAACTTGTTTTTCTCATCCTTTGATTTTCGATTTTTACAAGAAGAAACAAGATGAAGATGAAGATGATATAACTTAAACCAATCAACTAACTAGATTTAACTAGATTTCTATCAATTAAGCAAACTGTTTAATTTATCTTCATTTAAGACTTGTTTCTTTAAAAGTTGTAATCCTTTAACCGTTCAAAGTAACTGTTTAAACTTTCTGATCAATAGGATTAAAGCTTTTATTAACCGGGTAACAAAAAGAAACTGTTTTGTTGCAATTCTTGATTTTCGAAAATCACTAGAAGCAAGTAGAAGATCAAGAACAAACCTTAAATCTAAAAACAAGATAAACTAGAAACTATAGATCATAGAGCCGAGGCTCTGATACCACTGTAGGGTTTTTGATCTGACCAAACCACCTTAAGACACAAACTGGTCAAAGCCCTGGGTTTGATTATACTAGTTCAATCCTAAAGCGAAAACAGATTGAACACAACCCTCTAAACCCCAAAAGGGTTAGGACTTTACTAGTTAATTAATTAACTATTAATTAACTGGTCCGTTAAATATTAAACTTAATATTTAATTTCCCTTTAAATAATAAATAAATATTTATTATTTCTTTCCTTCTTAATAATTAATTCAACTGATTAATTATTTACTTTTCTCTCTAATAACTAATCCAACTGATTAATTATTTCCACACAAAATTATGGTAAATTTCAACTGTTCTAATTGGGTGTGTAGCAGTGTGACCCTTTAGTCTCTTATAACATTGGATACAATGTACCCATTAATTATCTCTGCACATAATCCAACAGAGTCATTGTACCATATAATAAACCCTAACCCCGATAAGATGGATAATGTAGTTCGTGCAAATCCTCTTCATCTTCGTCCCCAAAAAGTTAATTAAATTCCACACACGATTACTGTATTTAGTCAATGAATCATTCAAGAAGGGTTATGTTTATGCCATTTGTTTACGTCAATTACATATGTGTTTACAGTTTCTGACTTTTGTACTATGTTTATACCATTTGTTACAGAAAATCAATAAGACTTGGTAAGCCTAGAAGATATTTAGGTGCAGCTAAAGAAGTACCAGTTAAAGAAGTGCCAGTTTTAGTGGAAGATCCAATTCATGTTACTGGGGTTGCTGAGGTTGCTGAAGTCGTAGTACAAGTTAAAGTTGAAGAGCCAATTCAAGGTGAAGATGATAAGGCAGCTGAAGAGGTTAATCCAGTTCGAGAAATTAAGACCAGAAGAAGAAGTCAAAGATTGTTGCTCAAGAATCTTAATAAAAGTAACGATGGTGTACCAGGAAGTTCAAAAGAGAATGTGATTATATTAGACTAGTATGGTAGTTGATGTGTCTATCTTTTCTGGATGTTTTTTGTTTGTACATGTTAAACAATGGTTTCATTTGTAAACTGAAATCACAACAGTTTCTATCCAGAAAATGGAAATTAATTTTGGCTTTTAGTATGATACTTAACTCTCTTATGTTTTAGTTATCTAAATATTGTATATGAACATGGTAATATAATCTGTTTCTTTTGCTTCATTCATTTCAAGTCTTTTCTGTGGAGCTAAATGTCAGTATTATATTTATCAAAACAGAAAAGTCAGTATTCCATTTAACAAAACAGAAAAGTCAGTATTCCATTTATCATGTTTGACTATCAAAAGTCAGTATTACAAGAATAATAGTTTCACAGTTTGACTATCAAAAGTCAGTATCCCATGTATAATTTAATTTGTTCCATTTTCATGTAATTATTCATAGGAAACTGTATTTAATTAAGTCAGTCACAAACAGTAATTAAGTCATTCACAATCTAAATATATTCATATACCAAAAAAAGTATTGGATTACATTTACAAACAGTATTTAGTGATTCACAATAAATAACCATGGAAGTTGACTATCAAAAGTCAATATTCCGTAAACAAACTTTAGAATTGAATAACCATGGAAGTTGACTATCCAAAGTCAGAATTCCATTTAAGTCATTCTGAAACAATAACTAAATCATGCAACTGAGTTCACTAACAGTTCCTACCAAACAATATTTAAGTCATTCACAAACAATAATTAAATCATTCACAAAAAGTAGTTAAGTCATTTAGAATGTAGTGATATATCATATAACAAAATAAGTATTAATTACATTCACCAAAAGTATTTAATCATTCACAATCTAACCATAGTAAATCCTAAATATTCTAGAAAAGTTAACATAACAAATGTCCCATAAACAAACATTACAATCAAATAACCATGCTTGTGAATCATAAAAACCCCTCTGTAGAGGAAGGGTTGAAAGAATTTTGTGCTCGGTACAGGTTAGAAGGCATCCATAGAATTGTACTAGTTTCAAATCGTCCCTTGAAAAGCCAAGATGCTTCGTATCCTATCTAATATCGGTGGCACAATCCGAGATCTATCGGAACGGAAGGCATCATTCAACATGGCAGGAGCTTCCGGTTTCCTCTCAAAGCCTTCTGCCATCTTCATCATCCCCAACACAAACTTTGCATCCTTCTGTGCTAAGGCAGATGCATTTTGAAGCATCTCCATCCCTAACCTCTTTTGTTCTTCTTCATCAAAGTTGAACAATTTCATCTGAAATGTATAACACATAAGTCAATAATACAGAAATTAATAAATTAAATTTAAAAAACTTAACTTTCAATAACATAAACAGTAAATGTACACACAAAGTTTAAATGTACGTACCATTCCATCTCTATACATCACATTTGCGTTTCCCGCTGCTCTACATCTGATGATCAGTTGACATCTATTCTCACTAAACCATAACCTACGACTGAATAAACTCTCTACTTCCATATGTTTGTAGACCTCTTCGCTATCAGAGACCTCCAATAACGTTTGGAAACTGTACATAATACACACAAAAAAAATATTTCTCGATGTATAAGTTAACAATATTACCAAATCGATGAAAAAATAGAAAGGTTGTATTAGAAACTTACAGGCATTTCACTTTCAAACAATCGATGGCAGAAACTTTCCCCAAGTGTGTAATTATTTTCTCAATAACCGCCTTTGGAAGATCAGTTAATGTTGTTTCTATTACATCAGTTTTTTGCCGTTTGATTGATGAAGTAGATGCTTCCATGGTGATCGTTGAAAATGACTGGTGATTCTAGGGTTTGAAACTGTTTGGGTTGTTTTTTTGGAGGATCAAAGGTCTCCAAACGTCGATCACTAAAACGACGTGGGGAAATCTGGTGCCTAGACTGTGTAGTGCGTAAAATTACTTTATTGCCCTTATAAATAAAATGCTATATTTGATTAGTAAGAGTATTTTTGTAAAAATACGTAATTCAAACAAACACAATATTCTTTGACTATCAAAAGTCAGTATTCCATTATCAATTATCATAGTTTCATAGTTTGACTATTAAAAGTTAGTATTTCATTTATCATAATTCCATTTTCATTCACAAACAATAATTAAATCATTTACATTATCAAGCATTTTTCATTCATAAGTCAGTATTCCATTTTTCATTCACAAGCATTTTTCATTCATAAGTCAGTAATTAAAAGACAGTTTGACTATCAAAAGTCAGAATTCCATTTTTCATAGTTTCATATTTTGACTATCAAAAGTCAGTATTACTAGCAAACAGTAATTAAATCATTCACAAACATTATTAAAGTCATTCACAATCTAATGATCGATCATATATATACCAAAAAAAGTATTGGATTACAATATTCCCAAACAGTTTTTAATTTACTCATTCACAATCTAGCTAATAGTTTATCCCTAATATTCTAGCAAATTTAACAAAACAAGCTATCCAACAGCAAACTTTACAATTGAAGACTCATGGAATGTCATCATCAAAACCCCTATCTAGAATAATTAGCCTTGAATGATCAATACGGTGGTCGGGACAGCCGAAATTGTACAAACTGAAATGTATTTTTTGCAAATCCGCCCGCCGAAAACTCATTATGACTTCTATTGTGCGAAAGGTTCGCTTCAAAATATGAGTTCTATCGGAAGGGAAGGCATCATTCAACATGCCAATAGCTTCCTCTTTAAGGCTGATGTCATCGCCTTCTCCCATCTTCATGATCCCTTGAACAAACTTTGCATCCATTTGTCCAAAGGCAGATGCATTCTCAAGCATCTCCTTCCCTACCCTCTTTTGTTCCTCTTCATCAAAGTTGAATACATTCATCTGAAATGTACGTATAACACAAAATTCAAAAAAACAAAGTTTAATAAAATGTATAATTAAACTTAATTACTTCAATATATAACAAACAGTAAATGTACGTATATATACCATTCCATCTCTATACATGATGTTTTGGTTTCCTGCTGCTCTACATCTGTTGACGAGCTGATTTCTACCCTGGCTAAACAACCCACTCCTCACCCTTTGTATACTTTCTACTTCCATTCTTCTGTAGACCTCTTCACTATTAGAGGCCTCCAAAAAAGTATGGCTACTGTAATAACTAAGATACACAAAAAATTTATTTCTTAATGTACAAGTTAACAATATTACCAAATAGATGAAAAAATAGACAGATTGTGTTAGAAACTTACATGCATTTGTACCGCACACAATCGATGGCAGAGACGGCCTCCAAGTGTGCAAAAACTTTCTCCATAACTCCCATAGGAAGATCACTTAATGTTGTTTCTCTTTTTTTAGTTTTTTGCCATTTGTTTGAAGTAGATGCTTCCATTGTGATCGTTGAAAATGACTAGTCATACTAGGGTTTGAAACTGTTTGGGTTGTTTTTTTGGAGGATCAAAAGATCGTCTGCAAACGCCGATAACTGAAACGACGTGCAGTGGGGAAATATGGCGCCTAGACTGTGTAGTGTGTAAAATTACTTTATTGCCCCAGATAAATAAAATGCTATATTTGATTAGTAAGGGTATTTTTGTAAAAACACTTAATTCAAACAAACACAATCTTCTTTGAAAAATCAACCGGTGAGAGTAAATGAACTTTTCCTTTTTAAATTAAACACACATTAATTACGGAGAATTCTTTTAACCGTTTTGTCTCTAATTAAATATGCCGCAAAGAGTATACGATATTCGAAGACTTCAATCCCTAAATTTCCATCTGTTCATCCAGTTTAATTCTTCTCTATTTCTTGTTCTTTGACATTTTTAAACATAGACAAGTCTTAGATGGGTACAAATAGGACCGTGAGACCTTATTTTGAAGGAGTATCAGAGTTTATTAATCACGCATTGCAGAACTTAACGAAGATGAGAAACGCTGACGCACGAGTGAATAAACAACATCTAAAAATGCCATGTCAGTGTTCCAAATGTTTAAACCAAATAGAGCATAAAGTGGAGTGCATCACCATTTGTTCAGCAATGGGATTGATCTACACGAAGTGGATTAAACATGGGGAAAAGGATGAGCCATCAACAAGTGGCCAAAAACCTGACAATGTTACAGCAGAGTTTGTTGAAAACACGGAATTTGGTTCACAAATTCCAACAGATGGACAAGAAACAGTAGAAATGGTTAATGCTACTAAAGATAATTTTCATGAGGAAGACCATGTCAAGTTTCAAGAACTATTATTAGACGCAGAGAAGCCACTTTACAAAGGATGTCCTGACTTTACAAAGTTTTCTGCAATAGTCCAACTACTCAACTTGAAGAGCAAGTACGGATGTTCAGATAAGTTATTTACTGAGTTACTAGGATTGTTAAAAAAGATGCTCCCTCATGGTAACGAATTGGTGGAAAACACTTATGAGGCCAAAAAAATTATGAAATTGATGGGGTCAGGATACAGAAAGATACATGTATGTATCAACAACTTCCTTCTTTACTGGAAGGAGGACAAGAAATTGACTGTGTGTTGAACTTGTGGGATATCAAGATGGAAGGTGGATAATAAGACACATAAAGTGCACGAAAACATTCCAGAAAAGGTAATGTGGTACTTCCCAGTTATACCAAGACTGCAACGACTCTTCAAGATACAAAGTATTTTAGAAGACTTAAGATGGAATGCGACAAGGAGGATAACAGATGGTGTTTTACGTCACCCGACAGATTCACAGGCATGGCGTACCATAGATGAAAAATTCCCTGAAATTGCTAAGGATCCAAGAAATCTACGGTTAGGAATATCGGCTGATGGAGTTGGCGTCAACAGAGGAAATAGGCATCACAGTGTATGGCCAGTCTTAACTGTCATATACAACCTTCCTCCATGGTTGTGCATGAAAAGAAAGTTTATCATGCTTTTGGTATTAATATCAGGATACCCGGGAAATGATATTGATGTTTTTTTGGAACCTTTAGTTGATGATCTGCAACGCTTATTCGAGGAAGGTGTTGATACATATGATGCTTCCACAGAAGAAAACTTTAATCTATGTGCCGTTGTGTTATGGACAATAAATGATTACCCTGCACTTGGTACATTATGTGGCTGCCCATGCAGTGGATTCAAAGGTTGTGTAGTATATGGGAAAGATACATATTGTGTTAGACTTCCTGCCTCATCAAAACAAAGTTATGCTGGTCACAAACGATATCTACCATATAACCATCCATTTAGAAAGCAAAATAAGGCGTTTAATGAACAACAAGAATTTGGCCGCTCTCCAAATCCAATGAGTGGGGAACAAATATACAACGAGGTACAACATATTGAAAATAAGTGGGGAAAAGGAAAACAAACAAACAATAAGACATCAGAAAACCAAGAATATACGAGAGGCGGAGATGGGAAGATTCAAAAGAAGAAAAGAAAAAGAAAACAAGCAGAGGGTAGTTCAAGCCAAGTAAATGAAGAAAACGGTGCATATTGGAAGAAATTCAACATTTGGTATCGAAAACTTAGGTATTAGAGGCATAATTATGTTCAACATTGTATTGATTTCATGCATATAGAAAAGAATATTGGTGAGAGTCTAGTCGGAACTTTGCTAAATGTTCCGGGAAAGACAAAAGATGGACTGAATGCTCGATTGGATCTGGTTGAGTTGGGTATAAAACCAGAGTTGTTTGCTAGGCAAGAAGCAGACAAAACAACACTACCTTCAGCAGGTTACACATTAACGAATGATGAATAGGACATATATTGTGAAACATTATACAACATCAGGGTACCATAAGGCTATTGTTCAAATTTCTCTAGTTTGGTCAGCCTAAAGGATAAGAAGCTCATTGGCCTTAAAACGCATGACTATGACATGCTAATGCAAGAGTTTTTGCCCATTGCAATTCGTTCAATAATGCCTCAAGCACACGATATGCTATTATCAGGTTTTGCTTTTTCTTTAAATCGATATGTAACAAAGAAATCACATTACAAGAACTAGATAAGATGCAAGAAGAACTGTGTGTGACACTGTGCCTTCTGGAGAAATTCTTTCCTCCGTCATTTTTTGATATTATGGTCCATTTGACTGTACACCTAACAAGGGAGGTAAAATTATGTGGTCCTGTATGCTTTTGGTGGATGTATCCCTTCGAAAGATGTATGAAGGTTATTAAAGGACATGTGTGAAACAAAAATAGACCAGATGGATGCATTGCTGAGGAGACTATTGCAGAAGAAACAATTGAGTTTTTCAGCGAATATCAAAAATCAATGAAACTGATGAAGATGAGGGAGGAAAACCAATGTTGGCCTGAAAGTTAAGTGAAGTTTCAGCGGAACTCTTTCAAAAAGCACATTTGTATGTAATACAGAATACAGATGAAATTGTACCGTATATTGAGTAAGTATTACTAACACATTTCTATTTGGTTACTTATAATGTTCTATCATATATAATAATTAATCAAACACCTTGTTTCAGGCGACACAAGCAGCTTTTGGAAACAGAAAACCCGGGTAAACGAATAGCATTGCTGGAGAATGAGCACAGTAAATCTTTTGCTAATTGGTTACGCAATGAGGTAATCCATATGTTATATATAGTTGTTTCTTGTTGTTCCTTAAATTTGAAGCTCATATATACTTGTAATACATTAATAAAATTCAGGTTGAGAGAGAGTTAGTGATCTCCAAAGAAAGTGTATCAGAAATCGTAAGGTGGATTTCATATGGACCACGCACCACCGTAGTTAAATACGACGCATATAACATCAACGGGTATGCATTTCGTACAAAATCTCGTGATGGCAGGGTTTACCAGAGTGGGGTTAATGTTGAGGCAATAGATCTGCACATATCCAAAGAAGTTGCAACCACAAGACAAAGATTTTATTATGGGGTTTTACAAGAAATATGGGTACAAGATTATCGTTTCAGGAAAATTCCTCTTTTCAAATGTGATTAGGTTAATCATAGAGCTGGTGGAGTCAAACGCGATACTAATCTTGGTTATACATTGGTTGACCTGAATAATTTAGGCCACAAGGTTGATCCGTTCATATTAGTCTCACAAGCACGACAAGTATTTTATGTGAAAGACCAGCTAGATAAAAAACTGTCTATTGTCTTTAAGACACCTCCCAAGAATTACAAAGATCCATATGACGAAGTCAATGAGGAATTTAGTACTGTCATTCACCCGCACAATGATAACATATTGCCACATGTAGATCGACGTGACTTGGGTAATGAATCACGAGACGATTACTATCAAACTAACTGTGGCGGTATTGTTATACGCAAATTGAAGTGAACAATCTCTTGGTGAAGTTGGCACTCTAAAGTTCATTGTATTTTTTGCTTAACTCATATAGATGATAAATTGTATCTTTTTAGTACATATATTGTCATTTATTACTTGCAAATTACCATAATATATTCGAAATCTGTTGATCATAACAGAAACAAAATATTAGATTTACAACAGTTCCCATTTTACCTGTGTCAAGTCAACAAAACGGCACCTGACTTCAAAATAATTCACAGATTGACTATCTAAAGTCAAAATTCAGGGAAATAGGATATTAATTAGGTCAATTCAGTCAAAATGTTTCATACTGTTTTAGCGCCTTTTTCACCCTATTTTTTCCCGTACTTTTGCCTTTATTTTTTGGTATCTATATGTCTTCCAATATATTGCATCTGTTACACGAAGATACATCCTCTCCATCTATTATAAATATTTCATCTTCCATATGTATCACGAACATACTGCCCTTTCATCTGATTTCATTCCCAACAAATGGATGTTCCTGAATCGTAAAACCCTTTAAAGCGCAACAGAAAAAAAAATACACAGACTTTAGTTTCTTGATGAAAGAGGTTGATCAATACATCTTGAAGGACAAGAAAAGACTTGCAGATGTTGAAATGGCTATTGCCGATATTCAGATGAATATAGACTAATTGAATCTCCGCATTTATCAGATTAATTCTCAATCGAAGATTTCGGTTTTCGATAGGGCCCATATTGATTTTCTTAATTCTCAATTGGCTCGTCACACAAGTACGTATGCTACGAATAACCAATTACGTGAGCAGATTATCAAGTCTCTTGACTCTCAAAACTTGTACTCAGATGGGCTTGTTGATTATCTAGATTAGTTTTTTTTATTATTTTTTATTATCTGTCTCTTGATGTAATGTTTTGAAAATTCACAGATGTTAATCAATTAATAATGTCTGTTGTTGGCTGTAATATTCCTTGTTTGTGTAGTTCAATTGAAGAAACAACATCCTCTTTTGAACTAACCAAAAAGATTCCCAATTTCTAATTCAAAACGGTTCCAATTTTGACTTTACAAGATTTCCCATTTTGACTATCTAAAGTCAAACTTGGGGAAAATGAATTATGAATATTTTTAATTTATATTACCATATGTACTGGATTTTGGCTACACTTAACTCATGTGTGACAAACTCAACTCTATGATTTAGACACATAAATAATTACTTCTTATGACCATATATAGACTCATGATTTAGACACACAGACATTTAATATGTGATTAAATATCAAATTTAATTAACTTTTTAATTTTGAAAACGCACGATAAACTTTAGTCACAATGTATAAGTTATGTGACCATATGTAC
The DNA here is from genome assembly GCA_947179395.2 of Pulicaria dysenterica. NCBI lineage: Eukaryota > Viridiplantae > Streptophyta > Magnoliopsida > Asterales > Asteraceae > Pulicaria > Pulicaria dysenterica. The sequence goes on from OX359291.1 coordinate 21,464,461, forward strand.
CGTATTTTGGCTACACATATTCATGTGTGACAAACTCAATTATATGATTTAGACACATAAACAATTACTTCATGTGACCATATGTAGGCTCATGATTTAGACACACAAACACTTAATGTGGCCATAAACAGCATTTAGATACACATTTGTCATGATGTGTGGCTATTATAAAGCCATATAGTCACACATGAGCGTGCTTGAAATAAATGTGACTATATACTTTACCTTTTGGCGCCGTTAAACTTTAGACACACATAATAAGTTGCGTGACCATATGTACGATTTTGGCTACACTTAACACATGTGTGACAATTTCGAATCTATGATTTAGACACATAAACAATTAGTTCATGTGACCATATGTAGAATCATGATTTAGACACACAAACACTTAATGTGGTCATAAACAGCATTTAGATACACATTTGTCATGATATTATAAAGCCATATAGTCACACATGATCGTGCTAGAAATAAATGTGACTATATATTTTACCTTTTGGCGCCGTTAAACTTTAGACACACATAATACGTTGCGTGACCATATGTACGATTTTGGCTACACTTAACACATGTGTGACAATTTTGAATCTATGATTTAGTTACATAAATAATTATTTCATGTGACCATATGTAGAATCATGATTTAGACACACAAACACTTAATGTGGTCATAAGCAGCATTTAGATACATATTTGTCATGATGTGTGGCTATTATAAAGTCATATAGTCACACATGATTGTGCTAGAAATAAATGTGACTATATACTTTACCTTTTGGCGCCGTTAAACTTTAGACACACATAATAAGTTGCGTGACCATATGTACGATTTTGGCTACACTTAACACATGTGTGACAATTTTGAATCTATGATTTAGACACATAAACAATTATTTCATGTGACCATATATGCATTTAGTCATAGTAATTCAAGTGTGTGACAAACTTTTGTCACAATAAATTAAGTGTGTGAACATTTATGGCATTTAGTCACGTTTTCCAAATTCATATGTGGCTAAATAATCAGCCAAAAAATTGCTGTAACCTTTAGCCACATAAATATTTGAATGTGTGGCGATACATTACCGAATGGTCACACGATCCGAGTTCATAAGTGGCTAACTAATAACGAGGAACTTATTTTCGTACCTTTAGTCAATAAAAATTCGAACATGTGGCCGTTTAATTCCGACTATGTGTGACCAAATCGCAGATTTGTACTAACGAGCCCGTACGAGTTTTTTTATCACGTAGTCCTCTTCCATTTTTTCTCCCAGTGCTCTTATATTGTTTACCACATTACCGATTTTGACAGCAAATTCATCAACAGTCTCAGACTCCTTCATACTCAAGACTTCAAACTCTGCCTTCAGAGTTTGTACTCTAGCCATCTTCACCCGGTCTGCTCCCATATACATTATCTTGAGAGTTTCCCATGCTTCCTTTGCCGTTTGCTTTTCTGCAATTGACAGTAAAATGTCTTCCAGGATACCTTGATAAATCGCAGCAAGAGCCACTTTGTCTTTCTTCACTTCGACAACTGCATTCGAAGTTTTGGGTTCTACGGCGTCCCACACGCCCTGCGCCTGCATAAAAACCTTCATTTTAATAGCCCAAGCAGCATAGTTGTTTCTTGACAACATCGGATAATGAAGGGTGATCTGTCCGTCCTTGTCATTCCTATCATTTCTGTCTCCCATCTGTGTCAACCAGGGCTGATATTTGGGCATAAACCGTGAAGCTCTGATACCAAAATGTTGGTAATCAGTGTCTTCGCTGATTTATTTTCTGATCTGAGAGGTTTATTACGAGAGGAAGTAAACAAAAATAAGGGAAAACTCAAACTTGAGTTTCATCCAATTAAAATTCAAAAGCCAAAAATACAACTGATAAGCTACGTAGACTTTGCATAAAAATAGGGAACTACCTCCACTATCTTGTAACTACTAAAAAATAGATAGATGTGGCCAACATGGCCTTGATTACGTCAACAGAAATAAAGCAACATTTAATAATGCAAATTTAGTAAAACTTAAATAAAATAACTTTGGATTACTCTGTCAGTATAAACACATAGAAATAAAGAAGTAGTTGTAATGTTGGCTCTTAATGAAGCTCTAAGAAGCCTTTTTCTCAACTCTGACGGTGTTTTCTAGACCATTCGTCCTTGCCCGTAAATTTCATTCAATAAATCTTTAAAATCAAATCAAACCCACAAAAACGATTATGTTTTGAGCTTTTCTCAAGTGGGTTCTATTTTCCTTCGTATATCTAGTCGAGTTAGAGGCGGCAACTACTGCAAAGTTGGAGACGAGATAGGTAACCAGTAAGTTACTGTAATCCTTCTCCAATCAGATGTAAAATGACAAAAGAAACTTACATATTATTTGATTTTTTATTAAATCACCATGGTTTATTGATGTGGGATTCTGAAGAGGAAGAATGGGAGACTACTTAGAAGACATGGATGCAGGGGAAGATCCTGTTAGAAAACCTGTTAGAAAAGCCTTCAGTATAATGTCTATTCAGTTGCATAATTATGGAGAAGGGTGGGTACTTGGTAGTGTTTATTTCTAATATCAGGATTTATAATCTCCAATTAAGAACATAAATAGGTTCAAAACCAAAAAACATTACTAGGGGGCTTTTATTTTTTGTTATTTTTCTAAATTTAGTTGATTTTATTGAGGTACATATTAATGGGAAAGTGGCTTCTGATAAGTGTCACAAATGGGTGTTCAAGAACCTGCAGAATGTAACCTGAGTATATCTAACTACTAGCAAAGTTTTTTGATGTTGTTCAAATATCAAGAACACACACTTACACCTTCAAACACATATTTTACTATTCATCTTCAATAATTGAAACTTATATATTTCTTTAAGTTTCCTGCTGTACTCTTTACATAATCTATCTTGATAATTATATCTCATTAGTTTCTGAATTTGCAGCTTCCAACAGAATGGAATGAACAGTTAGATTCAGGAATTCAGGTGAACACTTTAATCTTATCAGGATTTGCAAAATCCTTTATTTCCGATCATTAATTATAAAATTTTGATTTATTCTTGCAAAATTTACTTTACCAGACATAGCTGTGATTCTAGCTGGCCATGGGAATTTTCTTGCACCTTCAAACGGATGCTCTTTTTAAAGCATATATTCAAGTGTTTTATATAACTTGATACTGGATCAAGTATCTAACTAGGCAATTAGCATCATTTGATTCTTGGTAACAAGAAAAGTTTTGATCTTCAGTAAGTTTTCTAGAGCTGCATTGATCTACTTATTAAAGATTGAATCTTCAAGTAGTTATAAGTTGCAAACCTTTGTTTATCTTCTTGTATTATCTTTAGTCAAAGTTCTTATGGTTGCTAATAACCATTTTATTTTGTATATATTTCAGAATGATGTTATCAAAGAAGTTATGGATGATGTTATAAAGAAGTTTTATGTTGGTATATTTGTTTACAATTGCCAAATTAAGGAATTAAGTTGGAATTACCCGAGATTATGTACTAGGTTAATATGTTTGGGCTTTTAAAGTTTGATTTTAGATGATGATGGTTGATAATTTTTTGAGCAAAAAAACACACACTCACTAAACTGGTCTACCCCTTAAGCTACTCAATTGTCCTTGAACACACAACCACTTGAGAGGGGACGCAACTCCTCGACACCAGATATTGTTAGACTATAAGCCAATTGGTTGATGATTGACAAATTATTTCATACACTTGTTGGTTTAAATTGCATTTTTAATTATTTTTAGCACATACAATAGATGCTAATGTAATTAAATTAAAAGCAAAAAAACCTGAATTTATTTTTTACACTTTCTATGAAAGCTTGATTTCTGTAACTAAAAGTTTTTGAGATGCTTGAATCCAACTGCCTTTTTGTTACATAGATTTATCGAAGGTATAGTTTTAGAACCTTTACTGACCGAGTCCATATATATTTAAGCAAAAACATTTAGTAACCCCTTTACTAGTAACGATTTTTCTTTCGGTGGGAGATGGTCTAAACGGTTTTAGTGACTGTTTTTCTACTTTTGCTGACGTTGTGTTTTCTATTTTGTTATAGTGAGAGTTTTGGGTTACTCAATTTACAGCCAATTATTTTGAGTTTGAACCCCATAAACTTTCATTGTGGTTGGCCACACACTCGATGTAACCAATAAATATCTATGTGTTATGCGCATAGAACACCGGACTTAAGGGGCTTCGTGAGTATTGTCTCATGTCGGATCGACAAGTGTAACTTTGTAATGTGCTTGATAATGGAAACAATTACTCCACTCAATTCAAATTGGCTCTGACTTGAAACTCTGCAAACTTACACATGTACCTTTGATGGAAATGCATTTCATCCTAGCTTTCAACAAAATGAAGATAGCATGTCGATTCCAGCTTATAACAACAAAGAATTTAGCATGGGCGAGTGAGCAAGAAAAAAACAAGCTTTCTACCCCAATTTGTTGAGCAGATCCTTCAACAGTTTAAGTTTATCAAGTTTATGCCGGTTTCTAAGGGGCCTTTGCTAGACCCAAGAGCGAAGGATGTTGATGGCGTAGGATAACTTGATTAAAGATGACAAACTATTTTATTCCATATTTGATCAAATCATCAGGAGTACTTTCCAACTATTTCACATAAATGGGTCTTCTTCAAACTAAGAAAATATTATATATGTGCTGTCTATATTGATATCGAGAAGTATGGAGTATTAGGTGCTTCAACGACTTCGCTTGTTTTATAATTTCAGTTTGACGAGGCAGAGTTCCATTTTCACACAACCGAAATACCGTGATTGAATACATCTATTCTTGTGCTACTACATCAAAGAATAATGAATTTAGAAATCAGACATCATTTACAACATATTATTAAAAGATGAAAATCGAGATCTAGAGTGTATAGGATTATTTTTAGAGGAATCTGGAGCGCGCACATTCCACGGGAAGACCACTAGGAAATCGTTGACGGTCGTTACAGTAATTGTAGATCATGTGCTTGTTTTGCACCCACCTTATCCGGTTTCTACCTGCTGCATCAAGTCCTTGTGTACTCCATGCCTGGTTGTCATTTTGAGAGCTTGTGGACTTTGAATTAGGACCGACTTTGTTGGCATTGGCGTTGAATTTCCTGTAAAAAGCGGTGAAAGGTGCTTTAGTCCAGTCGGTTTTCACACGCCCACCTTGGGTTGCCCAGTCATCCGCATTCCACAAACTAGCGTACACCTTCATTGGTTGACTCTTTGGAAACGGGACTCCAGTAGTATCATGGTTATTGAACACTCTAACCGTTATATTATCTATCAAGGAACTACACAAAAAGGATGTTTTTAAAATCTATACTCCCGTAAACAAGAACTTTCTATATATCTTTACTACTATATAATACATTTATGTTTCTCTCTCCTCAAATTATTAAGACTACATAAATTTAAGTAGTCCAAACAAATATGCATAATGTACAACCTTCAAATTATTAAGACTACTTTAATTTTCACCCTTCTTTTTATCTAATTTAATCTTATCTACTCAATATTTAACTATTTCACTATCCTAATTTACTTTAACTTTTTATTTATTTAAAATATATTCTTTCACTAACACACTCTCTCACATAAACACAATTATCCACCCATACCAACATATTTTTTCAAAATTTTATTAACGTCTCTCTCATCTCATTTCATAAATATAAATCTTTTTTTTCTTATTTTAATATATTTTTAGAATTTACTTTTAAAATTAATAAATAGTTGATTAAAATATAAGAAAATCTGAAAAAATAGATATGTTGCTGGAAACTTTTTTGTGACAAAATCGCGCGAATAACATACTATGTTATTCTTGAAAACGATATGTTGCAAAACATAAACTATTGTCGTCGCAGCATTGCGCGAGTACGCTGCTAGTATGTATACACACACACATATATATATATATATATATATATATATATATATATATATATATATATATATATATATATATATATATATATGTGTGTATATATATATATATATATAATAGGAAGGTTTATTTAAGAATCATTCTTATCACGATAACTACAAGAGTCAATTTTGACACTTGATTAAATTAATTAAATGGCTTAATGCTTACATGATTCTTTGAGGGTTCCATAGGATGGTGTAAGTGTGGAAGGCAGCTGTAGGATCGAACCATAAGTGGAACAGTTGTTCTTTATTTCCCTTCCCTTGTGAATAAACATTTGTATGGATTGTGTAAGGATTTCCCGTTGAGTTGCCCAGGAACTCAAAGTCTATCTCATCATGTTCCGCGCCTTGTGACGACAACTGATGTGATTAAAACGCTATTGTTAGACATGGTAACATCAATAAAAGTGGATATATATATATATATATATATATATATATATATATATATATATATAAGACTATGGGAGTAAAATTGATAGATGAAATACTCACGTAGAATGTCGTGACAGTGCCAGCAGAGTCACCGGGGACTAGTTTGAGTTGCATGTCAAACCTTCCAAAGAGGTACTCATGCTTAGACTAGAAACCGGATCCCGAGTATTCATCGAGTGAAAGTGAGAGATCCTGACCACGATTGAGTATTTTAGCACGGTCTCCTCCAAAGGTGATATCCATATCAGTGTAAAAACTGCCACCAGATACAACTAAAAAGAGATAAGAAATAGCAAGAGCAAGGGCACATGCTCTAGAGTTTGAATAATTTGACTGTCCCATTGTGTTAGGGAGGGATAGGTATTACAGATGTATCTAAGGCAACCACATAAAGTCTATATTTAATATGATTGTATAGTTAATAGTGGTGTAAATGTTTTCCTGTAATTTCTCCTTAATGCCCTCTATTTCTATGCATGTATTATGGTTATATAAACCATTGTAAAGTTTCTGTGAGATATATCAAAAGAATACATTATTCCTCAATACCTTATATGGTATCAGAGCCGTGAAAGGCTCCCCTGAGCAAAACCTCTATCCTCAAACACGTACAGATACCATCGCTATCCTCTGCCTTCTCAAATCGACTCACTGTCCTCTGCCCTCTCAAATCGACTCAAGCCCCACCGTACAGATATCACCCCTGCCCTTTTCAATTCAACCAAAATCCAAACGCTACCCTCCGTCCTTCTACTAAATCGCTGCCCTAAAATCACCACCATGGCACCATTTGTCCAATTAACTGCCGCCACTCACTTCCCGATCAAGCTTACTGCGGTTAATTTCCCTGTATGGCGTAAACAGGTTGAATCCACACTTATCGGGTTGGAACTCGACTCTTTCATTGATGGCAGCCGTGAACCGCCCAAGAAACAAATCGAAGACAAGGATGGAAAGAAAGCAAACCCGGATTACTTACCTTGGTATCGACAGGATCAGATTCTCATCAGTGCCATTCTCGGAAGTTGTTCTTAATCAATTCAGCCCCTCATCTCGTCTGCTACCACTGCACGAGAAGCTTGGGTACGACTAAACTCAAGCTATGCAAGTGCATCCAGGTCACGTGTTATTTCCCTGAAATCAAAACTTGTGAAGAACCCCAAAGGAAATCGATCAATCACTTAATATCTTCAAGATATGCGATCCATAGCTGATGACTTAGCTCTTGCTCAAAACCCAATTTCTGAAAATCTTATGAAACACATCCTCTCTCAATTAGGAGATGAATACAGTATTATAGTTGCAGCCATCAAGGTACGTGAAACTGCCCTCTCATATCCTGAGTTATTTGATAAGTTGCTTGGTTTTGAAAGGGGCCTTACTGATGCTACTTAAGTATCGACTCCTACTCTACTTACTGCCAATTATACTGCTAGACAACCAAGCAGACAACCTACTCATGGTTTCTCTCAAAGAAACCAAAAATTATCTCAAAATGTTTCACAGAGGGGAAACAACCGTTCCCAGTGGGTCAATAACCACACTGGCAGTTACAGTCCAAACTCGAACCGCAGCAGTACCACCTACTTTCAGTACTGTAATATTCCGGGACACCCTACAAAGGAGTGTCGCAAGCTATCTAGATTTCTTTGTGAGAATAATATCTCAATTGCTACCCCTCCAGGCCCGAATCCCGTCGCAAATGTCACCACAGCTAGTGCTCCTTCTATGCAACCTAACTGGTTATTTGATACAGGTGCTTCAAATCATGTCACATTTGATCCTTCTACTGTTCAAAATGTTTCTGAATATGGAGGCCCGGATGAAATAATGCTTGGAAATGGTACAAACTTACCAATCTCTCACATTGGTTCCACACACATAATCACATCATCCAAACATTTATCTTTACGTGACATATTGTGTGTTCCAAATTTGAAACGAAATCTTATTTCCGTTTCTAAACTGTGCAAGACTAACAATGTTTCGGTTGAATTTTTTCCCTCTTATTTTCTTGTGAAGGATCTTCGCACGGGGGCGCATCTAATGTGGGGGGAGAACACTGATGATGTTTATCATGCCACCATCTCATCCTTACAACAACTAAACTTCACAACCACTAGCAAGTCTCTCGAATGGCACCATAAATTAGGTCACCCATCAATTAAAGTCATCAATACTATTGTTTCTAGCTTAGGTCTTAATACCCAACTTATGTCAACTTCAAATGTGTTGGTGCATATTTTATGAATCCCTAGTTCGTATCAATAAAGTATATACATGAAATATTAATTTAAATGTGTTTTGATTAATGGTTTGCATGTTTATACATTCTAAGTGATACTATGTGTTTATGAAAAGCTTACAAGTATTTAATCATGGTTTGGTTTGTATTTGGAAGTTTAGTCATAAGGAAATTCACTTCGCAAGAAGTGAAATTCACTTCGCAAGAAGTGAAAGTCACTTCGCAAGAAGTGGATGTCACTTCGCGCGAAGTGAATGTCAGTTCGCGCGAAGTGAACTGTGTCATTCGAAAACGCGTAAAACTCACTATAAATAGTGATTAACCCCTCCTTAACGAAAAAAAAAGAGAGAATCGTCTAGGACACTTCGTGAGCCTTCGTAATCGTACATATACCCTTGAAACTCGCGAACTAAGTGATAATTCTCGAATTCCAAGGCAGCCAAAGCATCTCTGTGTGGTATTGTGTGTTTGTTCTTCTGTTCTTTCTGTGTGTACTTCTGTGTGCCGGACACCTAAGCAGATCATAGATCCTTAGGAGGTTCGTGAAATATAATTCCGCGATATTTCACGTCCTAGATCAGTCCTAGCATCAGGGTGTGTTTAGTAATAGACCCCCGCCCCCGGTCCTACAAAGTGGTATCAGAGCCTTGTGCTTTGATTGATCACTTTTCCTTAGGATTAAGTCGATCTAGGTGTTCCTTTAGGTCTGTGTGTGCCCCCTTGCGTCACTTTTTACCGAAAATAGGTCGGAAAATAGGTCCTTTTGCGTTAAAAAGGTCAAGTTTTTACGTTTAGGCTCTTTGAGTTTCGACCGTGCGTATTGAAACCCCACCTCGTGCGTACTGATCTCAGTTCGCACGAACTGTGCCTGTGTGTTCTAGATCCTTCGTTTGTTAGTTTCTGCCTCGCGCGTAGTGGTCCGTCAGTTCGCGCGTGGTGAATCAGTCCGCGCGTAGTGAGTCAGTCCGCGCATAGTTTGTCAGTCCGTCTGTCCGTGCGTGGTGTGTTCTCCAGTACGTGCGTGGTAAAGCCAGTTCGCACGTACTGTACTGTGAACAAAACAAAAAAAAGGCATTTTATTTCCGTCTTCGTGCGCTGTGCTTTTCTGTGCAGTTCTGTGTGACCTTTTTCTATCAAATTTTACTCCGTGTTTTCCTGTGTGCTTTTCAAATCCAATCCGAATCTGTGTGCTTGCTGCCTTGGTTCATTACATCAATTCAAATGGCCTCTAAACAAACCACTGCCTTAAACAACCTTCTACTAGAAACAGAAATGGGCAGTATCAACAAAGTGCCGAAATTGCTAACCATGGAGGACTATCCTATGTGGAAGCCCAGATTCGAAATTTTTCTAGATGGGGTCGATTGTAGATTGCGGAGAGCCATGAATGTTGAGTATATGGTTCCAAAAGGGGAGGGAAATATCGAAACCCCTTACGATAAAATGACGGTCGAACAGCAGACCAGTTACAATGCTGAAAAGAAGGCCTATGCTCAACTGATTCAGGCCATCCCCAACGACATCTTCCACCAGTTTAGGAGGTATCGAACTTCCTACAGTCTATGGAGAGCTCTTGAGAAGAGGAATGAGGGAAACGCTGCTCTGAAAGAACTTAAAGCAAGTCAATTAAGGAAGGAATTAGACCATTTCACGGCTACAAGAGATGAGAAGATTCCTTCCCTTATTACAAGATACAACCACCTTCTAAGTGAACTGGACAGTCTGGGTGTTACTGTTCCAGAGAAGTAGCAAGTAGAGATCTTGGCGAATGCTTTGCCCAAGAGCTGGCGGCCATTCATCATGATACTCAAGAATGGTAACGGTTTTGACGGGATGGACCTTAATGATTTCATCACCAAGTTAAAGGAGCAGGAGCAGGAGGAACTAAATCTGGATTCTATGTCTAGTTATCAACAGAACCCCTCACTCTACTACTCCGGAACACCTGTCTCGTCATCCACCTCTTCACATGCCCCCCTACAGTCTGCCTATGTGACCAACGTGAATGAATCGGGCAGATCTACCTCTGATGCTTCATCCTCTGGGCCATCTTATACTGCATCTTCCTCCAGACTTAATGTCGAACACTTCAAGTATGGAAGTACAGATGAGGTTAAGACACATATGAGCATGCTAAGTGCACTAGTCTCCTCTTATGATGATCTACTGAAGGGGAAGATTGGTAATGCTCATATGACTCAAGAGGACTATGACCAGATCGACGAGGATGAGATGGAGAGACAAGATATCCTCTGGTCGTATGCCAACTTAGTGAGACGGGCAAAAGCTTATGAGCGAAGAACGGGAAAGTCAATATCAGCAACCAAGGATACCAAACTCGGCTTTGATAAATCTGCTGTGACCTGCTATAACTGTGGTGAAAAGGGTCACTTCGCGCGTGAATGTGAAAAGCCGAAGAATTCGGGACCGAGGTATCCATTCAAAACTGGTTCTGGCAGCAGATCATCTACCTCCACAACCATAAAATCTGAAGCAACTCCAACACCGACTAAGGCTATGGCGGTTGTTCAAAGAGATGAGGGAGTGGATTGGTCTGTAAAGTTCGGGAATGCTGATGCTGACATCAACTTGGCGAACGTTCATGTGTTGAACGAAGATTCTTCATTCGAGACCGAAAGCTATTCAAGTGAAGAAGAATCAAGTGCCAGCAATGATGATGAACCAGCCTCGACACCAGCTGCAGAAGAGACACCAGTGAATGTCCGTGCCAAAGAGTCAAATCAAAAGGTGTGCAGCTGTGGTCAACCGTCTGCGGATCAGGTATGTACCTTTGGATTACCTTGTGGTTCGTGTGATGAATATGTAAAACAGATAGTGTTCTTAAAGTCTACTATTTCAGATCTCACATCTAAGTTAGATAATAACCTGTTGATCAAAGGAAGAGAAAATCAATTAAAAGAAAAGAATGAAAGTCTAGGTAAACAGGTTAATGAACTAGGTGTGGCTCTGTTAAATAAACAAGATGCTATCGTGTTTTACATAAATGAGATTGATAAGTTGAAACGAGATCTTGCTACCTCAAAGGTCGATTATGAGACTCTGAGTCAAAAACTCAAAAGTTATTCCACGTCTTCTTACTTATTTGAGTACATAATCGATCAGAGAGGTCAAGGTACTGATTCAGAAAAGAACAAGAAGTTATACTCTAAATGTCCACCACCAGTGTTAAATCAACTGGTGAATGATGATGTTCACTCTGAATCTGACCCACTTCTCACAAAGGTTGATGAATCTTCTGCATCAACCCCAAAAGAGGATTTAAAGTTACACGAGAATGTGGGTGAGTCTCAGAAGAATGAGGTTCAGCAAGAAGAATTTAAAAAGGCTGAACCAGGAATGAGAGAACTGTTGGCAAGTTCTAATGTCAAAGATCCGTTGATGCATCGTATCCATGATGCCCTTCGGAAATTTGAAAATGAGGGTGTAAAGTCTCTTGATATCCGTCCATACCAAGAGGTCAAACAACTACCCAAACATCAAGGGTTAGGGTATCGGCCTCAAAAGGTAACGAAAGGCTCTGTGAAGCAATACCCAGAAAGGGTCTGCTATGTGTGCAGGAGACCTGGTCACCTCAGTTACAAGTGTGATCAGAAGACACATCAAAGCTGTAACAAGAAAGTTGAGATTTTGCAAGAAAATATAACGTTTCTTAAAAACCATCAAAACTCAACTCTTCCTGTTCAGCATCAAAGGATTCCTAAGTGGAGTAACAAAGTGTGTGTTCAAATGTCCAAGGAATCAAGTGACAGGATCATCAAGACTGGAACATGGATGAAACTTCCAGTGGTTGGAGAAGACGGGAAACCCATGACCATTCGGGCTTGGGTTCCTAATGTTGTCTAACTCATTCTTCTAAGTGAAGGGTGTCAACCGAAATAGTCCAGGTTAAGGTTTCTATGACTGTGTGTCTTTATCATTTTATTTTCTTTGTGCTTATTTTCTGTGTCGTTGCATTTATATTTTCTTAGTTTCTAGTTTGTTTAGTATTTTAGGGGGAGATAGTTAGTTTTAGTTCAGAAAACTTACAAAAAAATCAGAAAACTTAGAAAATACAAAAAAAATCAGAAAACTTAAAATGAGAAGTTGATCCAACTCAAATGGAAAATGATGGTACACTGGCTTTCAATACAAAGTACGTCTAGTAAAATTAGGACTGAAGGCATGTACATATTCTTGAGAAAACTGTCTGAAAATCTAATTGAATCAGATAAGAAACAGATAGTGTGTAAGACATATAAGGAAAGTCTAGACTGATAAATGGTTATGCATGTGGAAATCCATCAAAGATTCAAACTATCGAGACATTCCAAGTATACAAGTCAATATCAGTTGAGACTCACTTAGTCTGGTGCATACACCTGTTACCATGCCAAATGTGCTTAGATGACAATGAGCAAAATGTAAAAGAGGGTGAAAAATTGACCCCAATCTGAGATGTCAAGGATCTATCAATGTTGAATTGTCAAAGAGCATAAAATGCAGTGACAAAAGCTATATTGATCTATTAGTGTTGAATTGTCAAAGAGCATAAAATGCAGTGACAAAAGCTCAACAAAATTATCAGAAGAGGTGAAAAATTGACCTCCATGTCAAAAGAGCATAAAATGCGTTGACAAAATCACAAAGCACATAAGCATGGTGGTTGGGTAATCAAGTTGTGCACCTACTGAGTGAATCAAAATACTGTGAGACTTTGAAAGAGATAGTCTTAACCGTGTAACCAGTCTAGATAATCTGAAAATGTTGAAACAAAATCTGTCATTATCTGAGGAAAGTTAGGTTGACAGACAGAGTTTGAGAGAATATGTTTATGTCCAAGGTTCTGAAATAAATGACTACTAAGTATAGATGTGCTAGTACTGATTCCATCTTGGAACCTTCTCACAAAAAGATTTAATGTCAGTAATTTTATTCCTGCAATTTTCTTAGTATTTTAAATTCTGTTCTTTAGAATTTAATTCGTTAATAGTTTACTTCTGCATTTTCTTTTTCTTTATAATCAAAAAAAATACAAAAAGAGTTCTAGTATGTTATTAATCATTCTTAGTGTTTTGATTAGGGGGAGTTTGTTCTGTTTACATTTCCTTCATCTTACTTTGATGTGTTTTGCTTAAATGTTTATAAGTGATCTTGAAGTTACTGACCGTTTATTGCTGAGTGCAGTACTAACAGTAATTAAGGTTCACAGATGAGAAACTCATTACATGCGAGATGGAACCCCACTACGCACGAGTTACAGCTCACATCGTGCGTAGTGCAGGTAAGGGCATGACGAAAGGTATTCGTTATGAATTTTGCTTTGTGCAAATTTTTGCTGTGTGCATTTTGCTTTGTGCATTTTACTTTGTGGAATTTTTGCTTAGTGCAATGGTTATTGATAGAACTAGGTCTTAGGGGGAGTATGTTGGTGCATATTTTATGAATCCCTAGTTCGTATCAATAAAGTATATACATGAAATATTAATTTAAATGTGTTTTGATTAATGGTTTGCATGTTTATACATTCTAAGTGATACTATGTGTTTATGAAAAGCTTACAAGTATTTAATCATGGTTTGGTTTGTATTTGGAAGTTTAGTCATAAGGAAATTCACTTCGCAAGAAGTGAAATTCACTTCGCAAGAAGTGAAAGTCACTTCGCAAGAAGTGGATGTCACTTCGCGCGAAGTGAATGTCAGTTCGCGCGAAGTGAACTGTGTCATTCGAAAACGCGTAAAACTCACTATAAATAGTGATTAACCCCTCCTTAACGAAAAAAAAAGAGAGAATCGTCTAGGACACTTCGTGAGCCTTCGTAATCGTATTCCAAGGCAGCCAAAGCATCTCTGTGTGGTACTGTGTGTTTGTTCTTCTGTTCTTTCTGTGTGTACTTCTGTGTGCCGGACACCTAAGCAGATCATAGATCCTTAGGAGGTTCGTGAAATATAATTCCGCGATATTTCACGTCCTAGATCAGTCCTAGCATCAGGGTGTGTTTAGTAATAGACCCCCGCCCCCGGTCCTACAAAATGTTCATTGTCCCTCTTGTGCGGTTAATAAAAGTCACAAATTACCTTTTGGTCAAAACTCGTTTGTTGCTACAAAACCGTTACAATTAATCTAGTCTGATGTATGGGGCCCTGTTAAAGCATCTATTGATCATTTCACCTACTATGTCATATTTGTTGACTTCTATTCCAAATATGTTTGGCTATATCCAATGCGCCACAAATATGATGTTGCCAAGCTATTTCCACAATTTAAAATCCTTGTTGAGAAATTCTTTAACCATCCGATCGTGTCCCTCTTTACGGACAATGGGGGAGAATACCTTGGGTTACTACCTTACTTACAATCCAATGGTATCTCTCATTATACAACTCCACCTCATACTCCCGAACAAAATGATATAGCCGAACGCCATCATAAACATGTGGTTGAAACTGGTTTATCCCTCCTCCATTATGCCAAACTTCCAATGCAATATTGGTCACATGCCTTTCAAACGGCAGTCTATCTCATAAAGCGTCTACCACAACCATTCTAGCAAATAAAAGTCCTTTTCAAATGCTCTTCCATCAACCACCAACCTACTCTAAACTCAAACATTTTGGGTGTTATCCTTGGCTAAAACCATACACTAAATCTAAACTGAAGGGTTTTGTAGGGTATAAAAACATATAATAGCACAGCGGAATAAAACCCCCTCCAGTTATCTCATCTAACTCGTACAGAAACTAAAAGAGGAAGAGGGTTAGAAAGTTATACCTTTGATGAAAAACAAAACTTTCTATAAGCCTCTAGACAGCTACAGGTTATCCACCGCTACTGCACCACCTCGAACTGGCTGCTAGACCGCCTAAGGATTAAACCTCAGATCAAATAATCGTGACGCACGTGTGTGTGTACCGTCGCCGCCGACCATCGCCGCTCGGTGGTTGGTTCTTGGTCCTTGCGCCGTCGCCGGAAATCCCACGAGAGGGAGAGAGCCTTCGAGAGGGTGAGAGAGAGAAAGAGATTAGGGCAATCTTTTCTTTTGTGTGATTAACTATGATTAATGTAGCTAATAATAAGGTTTATATAATAACCCTTATTAGGCCAAGCCCGTTTAATTAAAATCCAGCTTTAATTAAACTATTAATCAATTACAGAAAATACCCTCGACTTTTCTAATTAATTAATAACTATTAATTAATTGGTCTCGTTATTATTTAAACTAAATATTAACTTCTATTTTAAATAATAAATAACTTTTATTATTTCTCTCTTTCTCAATAATTAATTTAACTATTAATTATTGTGATACACAAACAGGTAAAATCCAACAGGTTCTATTTGGGTGTGCAGCGGTGTGATCCTTTAGTGTCACATAGTATTGGACACGATGATACATGTTATCTATCTCTGCACATAATCTAACATAAACTTCAACCCCGCTCCTCTCCATGCATCTTTCTCAGCTACTCCACATCCAAATCAGCATATAAATGCTTCGACCCTTCTACCCATCGTCTATATCACTCTCGTCATGTCTAATTCATAGAGGACAATTTTCCGTTTCACCATTATCCACATTCATCTACTTTACCTACAGCAGATGCCTTCAAACCTATACCTACACCCATCTCTCCTATTCCTCCATCTCCAACACCTCCCATATATACTCAACTACTTACGGCTCCGCTAACTCAACCACCCATCCATCCTGCTACTCCCACACCTAGCCCTGCTACTCCCACACCTAGCCATGATCACAACTCCCCTGTCCCTCCCGATTCTCCAATCCCACCTCCCCTCCAAACCAACTCACGTCGAGCAATACAACCGTTACCCGACACTCAACCACCCTCAACTAGCCCACTTTAGACCTCCTCACTTCCTATATCACCTACCACATCCACTCCCTCTACGAGTACTTCTACATCCCCTCCTCCATCACCATCCTCTCTATCTAAACGACCTCACAAACCAAACTCCAAATACTTTAACTCTCACTTTGTGAACAACACAACTCTTCACCCTATACCCGCTACTCTTGAACCCCATACTCATCACCAAGCCATGAAAGATCCCAAATGGCATGTTGCAATGGATCATGAATTTAATGCTTTAATGCAAAACGGCACATGGGAACTTGTACCTCACACCTCTCAAAAACCCATCGTGTAAATGGGTCTTTCGTGTCAAAAGAAACCCTGATGGTACCATTGTCAAATATAAAGCCCGCCTAGTAGCAAAAGGCTTTCTTTAACAGTTAGGAAAAGATTATTTTGAAACCTTTAGTCCAGTTACCAAACCAGTCACTATTCGTACGATTATCTCCATTGCTCTTTCTCAAAATTGGCCCCTCCGTCAGTTGGATGTCAACAATGCCTTCCTGCATGGCACACTACGTGAGGAAGTCTTCATGTCTCAACCACCTGGCTTTGCTCACTCTCAATTCCCAAACCACATCTGCAAGCTTCGCAAATCTCTGTATGGCCTCAAACAAGCTCCTCGCGCCTGGTACATGGAGCTTACACAATTTCTACTTAACTTCGGTTTACACAAGTCGATGGCTGATGCCTCCCTTTTCATCTATAATCGTGACAATGTCACATGCTACTTCATGGTCTATGTGGATGACATTGTCCTCACCGGCAACAATTCCGTATTTCTTACTCACTTCACTAATACCCTTGCCACTCGTTTCTCAATCAAAGACCTTGGCCCACTTCATCATTTCCTTGGCATTGAAGTCATTCCTACCCTCAATGGTCTATTCCTTTTCCAACATCGCCACATACAAGATCTCTTGTCCCAATACCGAATGGATGGTGCCAAAGAAGTAGCTACTCCTTTAAACTCATCAGCAGTTCTAACTCCCATGGATGGCTCCCCGACTGTTGATCCAACACCCTACCGAAAACTTGTGGGTTCCTTACAATATCTTGCATTTACTAGACCCGATGTATCCTTTGCCGTGAATCGGCTCTCTCAATTTATGCACTCTCCAACTCAGAGTCATTGGCAAGCATTAAAAAGAGTTCTTCGCTATCTAAAAGGCACAATTCATCATGGCTTATTTCTTCGACGAGGATCCTCTCTAGACCTCACAGCCTTCTCGGATTCAGATTGGGGCGGTGTGTCCAACGGAGACAGGTCTACGACTGCGTACATTTTATATCTTGGGTCTAACATCATCTCATGGAGATCAGCCCGCCAAAAACCTGTCTACAGATCCTCAACCGAAGCATAATATAAGGCATTAGCTAATGCAGCAGCCGAAGTCACTTGGGTACAACATCTATTACGTGATCTTGGACTAGCATCATCTAAGCCACCCACCTTATTTTGTGACAACACGGGTGCTACATATCTATGTGCTAACCCTATCTATCACTCCCGGATGAAGCATGTTGCTCTTGACTACCATTTTGTACGGGAACGAGTCCAAGACGGCTCCTTGCGTGTTCTACATATCAACTCATCCGATCAACTAGCTGATGTCCTCACCAAGCCACTAGGCCATGCACCATTTCTTTCTCTCCTTTCCAAGATTGGAGTCTCTGATGGATCCTCCAACTTGCGGGGGCGTATTACAGATGTATCTAAGGCAACCACATAAAGTCTATTTTTAATATGATTGTATAGTTAATAGTGGTGTACATGTTTTCCTGTAATTTCTCTTTAATTCCCTCTATTTCTATGTATGTATTATGGTTATATAAACCATTGTAAAGTTCCTGTGAGATATATCAAAAGAATACATTATTCCTCAATACCTTATAATAGGAGAGATTTTCGATGTTGATAGAAATAGAAAGAAAGAGATTGGATAGATGTGATGAGCAAAGAGTTGTGAGAAAGGATTAGTATTTATAGGTGTATTGTTACATTGACAATTTGTGAAAGGAAGCATCCTGCATGTTGAAGAAAGAAGTGAATTGAAACAACCAGAAAATTAACAATTCAGAAAACATCCATTCACGCGTGCCAACTCATGGAGAGCAGCTGTTATTTTGTCACTAGACGCCTGCCCAAGGCATGACTCTACGTTGCAATACAATCATTAATTATATCACTCGGTTTATGTTTGTTTTTTTTTCCCCATAAGTTTTGATTATTAATTTATATATGTTTGTTTTTTTTTCTTATAATTAGTCTTAAACTTTTTATTTGTACCGACAACATTTATTTTAATTTGAAAAGGAGGAAATTCTAAAATACGGAAATGAAGAATGAGACCCATAAAATGGAATTGAAATTAGATCACTTGTAGTGGTTCATCATGAGCCATCATAACCAGCTCTTCACCACCGTCATTTCCACGTCAATTGTTAAGGCTCCTCGCCTCTTCATTATACGTGTGTGGTTTGTAGTCATGGCCACGCTGCTCAATCAAATGACCAAACAGTTCATTTACCTTTGAACAGTATCCATTGGAGGCTAACGCTAATAAAAATAAAGTTTTTGTGTGTGTGAGAAAGTTCAAATGACAACCTTTTTTATAGAAGAAATGTGATAACCAATCTTAACATTTAATGAGTAAATTAATGATTAAACTTTTATATGACTAATTAATGATTAATTAACGACTAATAAATGGCGTATTATGAGAGGTATTTTAAGAAAATCAAGTCTGGCAAATCAATGGCGGTTCACCCGGATATAATTCATTATTTGGTAAATATATAATGACCAAATTACCTATATTAACGAGCCATCAATTATGTTACAAACAGTACTTATAGTTATCGTACGAAAACAATTCTCGATTTTTCCATATACATATGGGATGATTCATTTGAGAACCTTCCATTATAATCAATAGCCAATAAAATAACTGGCTAAAAAAGATGCATTAGTGGATCATTTATGACTCATTCATGGCTCGTTAATGATGCATTAATGAGGCGTATTATGGGAAAATCTAGACTTGCTATTTAATAACAGCTTATACAGACGCAATTCATGGCTGGAAAAATATATAAAAGACTAAAATACTCATATTAATGAGCATTATTAATGGTTACTCCCACACAATATACGTTTTAGTAGTTTATTGTGTTTCAAAAAATTTACCCATACACCATGCATGTCTCATAACTATCAAATAACTCCAACAACTACACGCCTAAATTTATTAAAACTAGTATCTATATAAAATATCATTTTATAGTGTTTAGAAGTGTTTGGGAAAGCAAATGGAAGCGCACATTTACAACACAATGTCCAAACAAGAGATATTTACACATATACATATGATGTGTTTTAACTTTTACAAAAGAGGCTTTTGGGTTATAAAAGATGTTTATAAAAGATGTCGGTAGGAGCCTTCCCCTGCCTTAATTTGTTGTACCCTGTAAAAACTTGAAAACTATGAGAGCTTAGTGAGGATGCTAAACTGTAAATCATATAAATACATGCGTAATTCATATGGAGATATCACTTTTACATAGGCCGCAATATTGTACCATCTTATCAAATGCCCTACCATGTTAGATGCTAATCTTAGCACTATCGCAAGAAGAAGCGTGTTACTCCCTCCGTCCCATTTTTATTGTCCAGTATTGACTTTTTAAAGTCTTTCTTTTTCAACTTTGACCTTAAATATTTTTGTTTGTGTTATATAATATTTGATACAAAATATATGAATGCATTGTGTTTTAAATGTAAAATTCATTGATATAATCTTCATGAAGTATTATATAACCGAAACAAAAATATTTAAGGTCAAAGTTGAAAAATAAAGACTTTAAAAAGTCAATACTGGACAATAAAAATGGGACGGAGAGAGCATAACTTAGAAAATGCCCCACCAGGCTAGATGCTAATCTTAGCACTACCACACGAATCAATATGCTAAAGAACAATTTTGATTCATACATATCAATTACACTCTTGTAATGAATGACACATTGTGCATATATGAAAAAGAGTTCAGTAAACTCATCTTGTTAGTAATTATGCGATATACAACTCATATGACTCGGTTAGGTATCCTATCACCTTTCTTAAGCTATATGAAATCGATGGGAAGCTATTGGGACTTGTTTTCTGCTAAAATCTTGAATAAAACTAAAGAGGGAAATGGCCAACCTAGTTTTTTCCTTGTGTGTAGATATATGTGTCTGTGTTGGTGTTCAAATGAAAGTAAAATATATATCTATAACTATGACAACATGGCAAAAATGGCAAAAATGGTCCCTTGACTTTATATTTATTATTTTGGCGGCTTTAACCCCTCTAGTTTTATAAGCACCTCCTCATTTCAATTTAGGCGATTCATTATTTAATATCACTTATTTATTATTTATATTTAATTAAGGAATTTCGAACCTTGGGTGTTACAACTATTCCTTACTTGAAAGGATTTCTTATTAAAATCACCTGTTGAAGATTTCTCGATAATTATGCATCATCTCTTCTTCAGTTTCCCATGTGAAGACTGGCCCCTTCATTTGTTTCCATTGGACTTTGACCAGTCCAATCTTCTTGTTATGTAGGGTCTTGATCTTGAGACAGTTCTGACGGCAATTCTAGTCTATAAGCAACCTTTTCCATGCAAGCAGTGATTTTAAATAGCCTAATAAATCCCGTACCAAGTAAGTTTGACATTTCCTACCATATACCATTTGATACGGTGTCATCCTAACGCTAGAATGATAGCTGCTATAGTACGAAAACTCTGCTAGTGGTGAATATGAATCTCAGCTTCCATCGAAATCAAAAAAACACACGTGAAACATTTCTTTAAGTGTTTGTATTGTTTGTTGGGAAAGTAATCATTTCAGCCAATAATCAATCCTGATCACTGAAATACGCAAGATTTGATGATTGTCAAAAACACACCTTTAGTTTGACTGCAATTAAACATGTGTTGTTTAATATCTAAAGTATATGTTCTAAACGATAGAGTAAAAGATTTCATCAGAAGGCAAAGAGGAAAATACTTTGAAGCCTTTCGGATGCGTAAATATTTCTAAATGTTTTAGAAAAATAAAAAGATAAAATCAGCTGAACATCTTTATGGAAACACACTAGTCACCGAAAGATATCACTAAAGACAACATCTATACAAGAATGCTTCAGTGATAGATCTATTTTCTGCGATTTACCTATCTGAACATTGTAAAACATGTTTTGTTCACTTATGCCTCTGAACTTTTGTAAAAAGTATTAGTATTTTGTTTTAATATTCTGAAAGGATACGCACAAAGTCAAAGTTTTACCTCTGGAAAAGGTTAAAGCTATTTCTGAAGAAAAGATGTGAAAGATATGTCAAAACACTAAAGGAAGACTGGAAACTACATCATTTATGTAAAAGACAAATCTGAAGAACCTTGACTGACAAAGAATGTCGAATGACGGAGTTATAACCCAAGACAAATGGTAAGATATATATAATATTATACTACCACTGAGAAGAATCTTTCTTGACCACTTGCACATTTCGTTTATAATATTATTTATGTATTTTGAACATTCATGCAATCACGTAATGGATCTTCCATACCTTTGGCCGATGATGTCTATAAACAGACATGCATTTACAACATGTAACATACCCTTGATATACACATGAACCTTAACTGAACTTCTTCTCTAATAACTTAACTGAAAGTAACCTAGTAAAAAGCAAATTTTAAGAGTTAGCATTAAGTCTAGAATCAAACTTGTCCATGTGTTGGACTTCTTGATACATTACTTGTTGAAAGAGAAGCTACTCTATATGTTAGACACATTAGTTGTCATCTTTTATTGTATAAGGAATTTCCGCTTCCTCATACATGTAATTCTTGATTCTTTAATCAATAAGAATTATATTAAAAGTATTAGATTGTGCAAATATATTTTAAAAAACTTAAGTTTGTATTCAACCCCCCCCCCCCCTTCTACAAAATTCGTTGTTGCGTGCGCAATCTGGGACTAACATTGTTCTTTCGCTCTGGCCATTAGTTTGGGGTTGGGAGCCTGTACTAGCATGAAGCTTAGTTCTAGGTCTTTTTCGACACAGTAGAAACTGGTTCACCATGATGAGACACTATTTCTTTCACATATACGTCTGCTAGTCTTTGTGGGGGATAGGTCTCTTTTATAGGAATGAAGTGTGTACTTTTAGTTACTTTCTCTACAATCACCCATATAGCATCATATCTTTTAGGGGTTCTAGGTAATTAGGTAATCGGGTCCATGGTAATATTTTCCCATTTCCAGACTAGACTGATATTAAGGGTTGTAGCTTTCCATGTGGTTTCTAATTTTCAACTTTCACTTGTAAGCGCGTAAGACATCCACATGCTTGGCTACGTTTCGTTTCATACCTGGTCATCAATAATCTACTTTCAAATCTACATACATTTTGGTAGTTTCTAGGTGAATAGAGAATTTAGATCCGTGGGCTTCATTTTGGAGAGTCTATTCAACATTTCCACAACTAGTTACCCATATAAGACCATAACGGATCACCAAATCACGGTTATCTTTAATAAGATTAGTCACCTGCCCCTTGATTCGCTCTTTGTTAAGATTTTCATCTTTAATCGCTTCTGATTGCGCCTCTTTTATTTCATCAATTCAGGGTGTGGTTACAGTCATCCTTATTGATTCATTTTTCATAAGTACTGATCCCGACCTTCTACTCAAGGCAATAGCTACAATCTTATCTTTCAGAAGTTCCAACCAACGTCTTTGCTGCATATTGAGATTTTTCTGATCGACAAAGTACTTGCGACTTTAATGGTCGGTATAGATAATACACTTCACACCATAAAGATAATTCCTCCACATTTTAAGTGAAAAAATCACAGCTGATAACTCCAGATCATGAGTTGGATGGTTGCTTTCATGTGGCTTAAGCTGCCAGGAAGCATAGGCAATAACTCTAACTTTCTTATTTAACAAACAATTGAATCCTTAATTATGAAGTCATTTTCCTTAAGGTGTGAAGTGTAAGAACTGGTGCTTCACAAATTACCACCATGTCTTCAATTCCCTCGGGTAGTGCAAGAACTGGTGCTTCAAATAACTTTTGTTTAAGATTCGAGAAGGTGGTCTATTGATCACTTCCCTATACAAAATGAGCATTTTCTTGGTCAATTAGGTTAATGGAGTTGTAGTATTTGAGAAATTATAAATGAATCTTCTATAATAACCTACCAATATCAGAAAGCTTGTGATCTCTTTAGGGTTCTTTAGTGGTTCCCACTTCATCATCGCATCTACTTTAGCAGGATCAACTTTGATATCATTCTTGTTGATTAGGTGACCCAGAAATAGGAACTCTTGAATCCATAATTTACATTTAGAGAATTTAGCATACAACTTCTCTCTTCTCAACATCTTTAATACTTGTTTATGATGTCTTTCGTAGTCTGCTGGGTTCTTCGAGTAAATAAGGATGTCATCAATAAACACAATTACTGATTTATCTAGCATCGGTCTACAAAGTATGTTCATCAGATGCAAGAAAGCTGCAGGTGCATTGGTAAGGCCAAAGGGCATAACAGTGAACTCAAAATGCTTGTATCGGGTTCTAAAAGTTGTTTTCGGAATTTCTTCTTTTCTGATTTTGAGTTATTGATTACCCGATCTCGAATCAATCTTTGAAAACCATGATGCCCCTTGTAATTGATCAAATAAATCATCTATTTTGGACAAGGGATATTTATTAATCTCACGAAAATCGATGCACATACGGAATGTATCATCCTTCTTCTTTACAAATAATATAGGAGCACCCCACGGAGAAGTACCGGGTAGAATAAATTCTTTATCTAGTAGTTCACGTATTTGCTTCATCAGTTCCTGCATTTTAGGTGGAACAAGTCTGTATGGAGCCCTTGTGATCGATGAAGCTCTTGGCACCAAATCAATTCTAAATTCAACTTGTCTCTTTAACGGTATTCCAGATAGGTCTTCACGAAAGAAACTATGAATTCACGAATAATTGCCACGTCTTCTACGTTTGCTTGCTTCTTTTCCAATTTAGAATCTATCACATGAAATAAGAAAGCAGCATACCCTTGCTGAAGATATTTCCAAGCTTTGGAAACTGAGCGCATACATGACTTTCCTCTTTTTACCTCACCATAATCAGATAGTTCTTCCCCACTTGGGGTGTGAACCCATATAACTTTCTACAAACATAAAGTAGTAGCCTGGTGACATCCTAACCAGTCCATTCCAACTACTACTTGGAACTATCTTATGTCATAGATATAAGTTCAATAGGAAATCTAATTGTATCTATCTCTGTCACATTATTTTTATATACATCAGATACAATTACATATTTATCATAGTTATTTCAACTTCAAGGGAAGAATCTAGCTTTTCCCACATTCACTTGAAATTTTGAAAAATGATACTGACATAAATGGTTTACTTGCACCCAAATCAAATAGTACAAAGGCAGGTAAATTGTTTATGAGATATGTACCTATCACCACATCCGGTTCAGTTCTTGTTACCTCAACTGTTAGCTGGAAAACTATTCCTCTGGGTTTGGGTGTGGTTTACTTGTTCACGTCCTTGGCATCAAGGATTCCTAGGGGCGGCAAGGGTGTGGTAGGTCTAGGACCAGAAGGACGTAGATTTGCAACTAGTTAAGGGCATTCAAACCTCTCGTGACCCGGTTGATAGTAGTTAAAGCATACACGTTACGAGTTCTTGCAGGCTTTACTCTCATGACCCGGTTTAGCATATTCTAAGCAATTAGGAGAATTATATCTTCATTCCTCTGAATGGGATCTCTTTCAATTTGGGCACATTAAGTTCATTCTCAGCACCTATTTCCTTTCTCTAATCTCCACACGTGGTGCAATCTAAACTGGTTTTCTCTGCTTCTCTTATCTCTCCAACTCTAGCTCCCTGGTTCGCGCTACATCCATCATAGACTTTACTTTCTGGTGCATACTGGCATCAATGAACTCTCAAATGCTAGGTTTAAGTACGATCATGTACCTATACGATCATATGCCTTTTCTAGAAATTGAGCATTAATCTCCGGAATTGATTTTATGGTCTGCTTCAATTTATGAAATTTATCCACAATCCGGTCAATCTCGAAATGAGGAACAAACTGATTAGTGGCAATGTCTATGAATTCCTCCAAAGTTCATGGGTTCTATCTGTGCATAACCCCTCAGTTCTTTTCCAAATCCCACCAATCTTTCGCAGCACCTCTCATTTGGTTAGAGGAATACCTCACTTATTCTCAAGAGAACATTAGCCTGTGTGGAAGACTCCCTATGTCTCTGAGATCCATTTGTAGTAGATGATCATGTCAATAAATCCATGGAATAACGGTGATTGACATGCAGGAAAATCTCTGAATGTACAAACTTTCGGAGCTTCCTGAATGATAACTTTTGGTTGGGGATTGATCCCTTTAACTCCTGCAACTAATCTTGCTCCCAATTCCTGTCTTACTATCTCACTGTTTTGGTCTTTCATCTGTTCCACCACATGTGTAATAATATAGGGTATTTCACGTACCATTGCTCGGCTAAGTTCTTTTGCAATAGATTCTTTAGGTGTAGGTTCATCAAACTCTTGGTTTAGATCCGGTGTCCACTCGTTTCTGACATTATGCACCCTTGTTGGGATTATTAAGTAGTAACACTGGTTTATATCCCCTCATGTCTATTACTAGGGACACCGCCAGGGATGTTTGTTGCCCGAGAACCTCTTGTATTAACAATTCTAAAATTTAAGATGAATATAGTTCTCACACATAGAAATTATTTAGGTTTCCCACTTGTTTAATTCTTATATTACTATAAATGTTTAGCATGTTATTTACTTTTACACACTGCCCAAGACTTGATTCATAAGACAAAATCATGATTCGATATATCAAGTCTAGCATATACAGTGCATTTTAGTGACATGGATCCCCTTACCACTTCAAATTCATAATATATACTAAATATTAACTTTCACCGGTTCGCACCTTACTTAACAATTGGGTTGATTTCTTTATATTATATACTCATTTACACATGTAATAAATCCCTCATGGAGGTTTCACATATAACATAGCATTGTAGGTACACTAATCATTCACTTAAAAACTCTATGTTGAAGATGTCAAAGTGTTCTTCTTTTAGCCATTTGGACCGTTGTTTGATTTGTCGTTCGGTTTCCTCACATCTGTTCAGAATCTTCATTTCGGAATGCTGTAGTGGAAATTAATGCATACATAAAATTGCTACCAAATTTTTTTTGGCAAATTTTTTTTTTAACAACGAAAATTCCAACGGGAGAGAGCTTCGGCTCCGCCATCACCCACTCCGAGGGGACGATTATATTAATAAAAACGAGCTTTGGCAAAATCTTATACCCACATGTTTTTTCTAGGTGTTGTTAGCGGTTTTAATGTTTTGGGGCATATTAAAGTGACAGATATAGGTATATATTCCCCCATTTTAAATACCTATAGAAAATATAAAGCAAATAACTTATGTTGTGAGGGCCGTGCTTAGTACGGCGAGATATATGTATATATTGATCAACTAGAAAAGAGACAAACTTTGTAATTTACGTAACAGAAAAACGAACGACCCCAACTTCATTCGAGTTTTCAGATGAACTTTCCAATACAGGTTTTTGGTTTGCTTGCTTAATAAGTTTTGGTCTAACAAACAATATATATTAGAATTGACGCAACTAAAACTAAAATTTTAAAACATAGCTATCAAAAGTGTAACAGCATAGCATTAATAAGCAAAGAGAATTATAATCATAATTTTACAGGTTATGAATAAGAGTAAAAATATATTGCGTATTTTTAAAAACTAAAATTATACTTTATTCCACTACTCATAGCTCTTAATGTTTGCTTATCATTCTTCGTAGAAAAACATGAACATTGAACTTAATTCGAGACAACTCATAAAATCAAAAGAATCGGTTGAATTTAAAATTTGTAACATAAAAACAAGTGTAAACCAAATAAATCGTTTTACAATTAAAAGCGCTGTCGCCCTAATAAAATATCGGTTTATAAAAATTAAAAATCAAAGCTTCAATTTTAAAAAGTGGTTTTTGTTTTTCCATTTTTTTAAATTTATTGAAAGTTAATCCCGACATGTTAATTTATTAAAAGAGAAAATTTCACCTATGGTCCCTGTGATATACAACTTATTACATGCACGGTCCTTTAAGTTCGTTTATTACACTAGAAGTCTCCATGGTATGTGCTTTGTTACACTGGTAGTCCTTTTGCATCTCATGTGTACTTGAAAAGACCATAATACCCTTTTTTCTTAATTTCTTTTATTTTTATTCACTAATTACTAATTAATATTATTAAAAAGATTAAAACAGTAAAATAAATAACAAACCCCTTCTTTCCGTGACAAATGAATCGGCCACCGTCTGGGACCCCTCCGACCACCGCCATCGCTGTCTGTGACCACTACCACCACCGCCAAATCAAAACCAAGAACACCAAATTGAAATCGTTACACAAGAACACAAGAATATTTACACCAAGAACACAAGAATACTTACACCAAGAGAACTTCCCCTGACAAATTGAATTAGAACACAAGAACACAAGAATACTTACACCAAGAACACAAGAATACTTACAACTCTGACCAGCCACTCACCACCACCATCAAAAACCGTCTACCACCACCATCAAGTTAACGCTTTCAGACATTCTTGAAGCCACCAATAACTTCTGTAAATCAAAAATTGTAGGCGATGGTGGATTTGGTACTGTTTACAAAGCCCAATTACCAAACGGAAAGACTGTAGCTGTCAAGAAACCGAACCGGTCGAAATCTCAGGGCCAACGAGAGGTTTTGGCTGAGATGGAAACCTTGGTGGTGGCGTGGAAACCTTAATGTTCATTTAGGGGTTAGGGTCTGAAATATAACATGAAAAAACCCTAATTAGAAAGAAGGGGGACACAACGGTGGCGTGGGTGGAGGGTGACATAACGGTGGCGGCGATGGTGGTCGTGGGTATAAGAAATTTCAGAAATACAAACATGAAAAACCCTAATTAGAAAGAAGGGGGACACAACGGTGGCGTGGGTGGAGGGTGACACAACGGTGGCGGCGATGGTGGTCGTGGGTATAAGAAATTTCAGAAATACAAACATGAAAAAACCGTAATCTGAAATACTACCCAAATCAGAACAAGATCTAGAAATGGTGGTTGTCTTCTCCGGCGAGGGTGCGGTGGCGGATCTGAAATCGCATGGTGCGAGGGTGCGGTGGCTGGATGGTTAAGGTTGAGAGAAAGCGAGAGAGGGGTGAGGACGGTGGTAGTTTGCTCCAGTGTGGTGCTGGTGGGTGGCTGGTGAGCGTGGTGGGTGGCGTTGTTGGGTGGCCGGTGGCTGTGGTGGGTGGGTGGCTGCTGGTGGTTTATTTCTTGAGAATGAAGAAGAAGGGTAATGAATGGTGTGTGTGTGTGTGTGTATATAAATGTATATAAATATGTAACTTATATATTAAAATGATTTTAAATTAAGAAAATAAATAAAAAATGAGAATAAGGGGTATTATAGTTGTTTAATTGAAAAAATAAGGGCACTTTGGTCTTTTTAGTTGGAAAAGTACGTATCATAGTGACCTCCAGTGTAATAAACGAACTTAAAGAACCGTGCATGTAATAAGTGGTATACCACAGGGACCATGAGTGAAATTTTCTCTTTTATTAAAACTTAGATTATATTAATACTTAATACTAAATGTATTATTATAGCCCCCACCATGGATGCAGGCTGACTGCCGCCGTCAACCACAACCGACGAAACCGCCGACGGCATTGATAACCGCCGACTGGCCAGAAACCGTTTGTACTTGTATAAATATGTGTGTACAGACAAATGTAAAAGATGATGAACATATTTGATTAAAGGGTCAGGCTATCCTTACGGACGAGATGTCTTATAACACACCTTTTTCGCATTTAGCAAATGCGAAATAGGCTATTCACACTTTTTCGCATTTTGCAAATACGAAATAGACTATTTTACTGACAAACACAGGCTAGACAGCTGTCACAATTATATTTTTTGTATTTCTTTAACTATTAATTTATTGAAAATAACAATTAAAGTTATATAGACTTGTACTCTATGCCTTAGTATTTGTAATAAAAAGTACATTGGTGTTTGTGATTTTTGAGTGAAACCCATTTGGCCATCGTCTTCACCGCCATAACCAATTTTCATCTTCTTCTTACCACAAATTACAGTAACTGGTTTTCTACCGCATATTTTGTATTCACCGTCTAATTTCTTCTTCTTCACCGCCATATTCCGTCATGTTTTTGTTTGCCGCCGCCTCAGTGGCCGGTTCTTATTTTGTATACTGCAATTCTCCTATTTCTCTCCCCTCAAACTCGAACACACACTATCGCCGGAGACGAAAAGAAAACCGATGGAGAAGACAACCGATTGCGATTAACACCGCCTCCATCCCGGCACCTTCTCCGGAGACTACAAGAAAACCGCTCCTCTTCTTGCTCCTCTGTCACGGTCGCGTTCGCCGGAGACGCTCCTCTTCTTGCTCCTCTATCACCGTCACGTTCGCCGGAGACGACAAGACAACCCAAGCCTTAAGGCGGTGACAGGTGTTCTCATCTCCACCACCGTCGCGTCTCCATCACATCTCCACCACCAGCCATCAACAACCACCGGCCAGCAGCAACTTTCGTGTGTGTCACTAGAAAGGGAGCAGATGGGGTAGAAGTGTGTTGCCGGAAAACTAGAAAAAGGAGCCTATGTGTCTCGCCGGAGAAGGAAGTTACAACGGCGGTGAAGTTACAGCGGTGGTAGTAATGAAAAGTGAAACAGGCCCTTGCAAAAAACTCTTCAAAATTTGAATATTTCATAATAAAAAAAGAAAAGTAAAGCAAACTTTGAAAAGTAAAACTGAGTTGTCATACACCCCTTGCTTTTTACAATGAGTTGTCATACACCCCTTGCTTTTTACAGTGACTTTTCTCCTACGTGTCTTTATTGCTTCAAATTAAATTTAAATTTATTGTAATAATGATTTTGCTTTTACCGGTGTGAAAGGACGGATGGCAGAATCCCAGTCGTATTTCGGGTTTGGCAAGTGCGAAATAGGTTTTCTAGCCACACGCAAAAGCAGGACCCTCGATTAAATATATGAAAGTTTATTGTTTCTTCAAGATCTGAAACTTTGGTTGATTATTGTTGTTTGTGTGTAAAACCGATCCAACAATTGGTATCAGAGCTTTGGTAGATTATACCAAAGTTTCATCATACACCATTAACACCAAAGTGTGATTCAAGAAACCGACGGTGATAAAGAAACAGGAAGAACACCCACCGGAAATTTGGGGTTCGTTTTCTTTATCAAAGGGTAGAATACCAGCGGCGGCCATCAAAGAGACTACCACCGCGGCACCCGTAACCGTAAAACTTACCGTGGTCGGAACCGAGGAGTCAACCCGAGAAGACAACCGGAGTAAAAACACGTTACCGAGTTCATCACATCACAGACGGTAACCAACACCGGCACAACGATCGTCAAACGATTAAGGCGACGATCGAACGGAGAAACCCTAGCCACCGTACAGAAGAAGCCCATCAAAGGGACTGTTGAGGCGGCGCGGAGGGTAACACCCTGGTTCTCGTGAAGAACATAGGGAAGCCACCGAGAGGAGTGGAGAATAGTAGGGAGAAACCCCTAATTTCGAACGGAAGAGAAGAACCAAACGCTTCAAACGATGCGGCGTTATGGGAAGACCAAAACCACGATTGCTTTTTCTGCATAGGAGGCGTACGTTTAAAGCAATAGGCGACAAAGGGAATGGCAAACCCAAGAGAGGGCCAAGAGAGGGTATTTCTAACCCTAGTTACTTTATTTAATTTTGGATTAAGCACCCCACCGTAAATAATAAAAACAAAACAAAAGGGTTTTAATTCATACACCCTACTCTACAGTTCAATACACCCTGGTCTATCATAATGATAACTTAATTATACATTTTGATAATTTATGATTGGTTGATAGTTTTTTCTTTTTTCAAGATAGTGTGTAATAACTATTCTAATATTGGAAGTTGTGTTTTTCTTTTCTGCACACTTTTTAATAATTACTTTTTAGGTGCTCATAAATTTTCTCTATCTTTTATTAATATGTTCTTAATTTTTTTAGTATTTCTTATTTTACTTATTAAACAAGACTCTTCCTTATTATCATATTGATTAATTCTGTTATAGGTGAGAGCTACAAAATATTACACAATCTCAAAATCAAAATAAAAACGTAATTTTGTTTGTCTCGTCTAAACAGGAATTGCTTGGATTATATAATTTAGTTCTCATGTGACTAATATGTATCTAAACACACTCATACACTTTAATGAATATAAAAAATATTAAATATAATTTAATATGAATTTCGTTGGGAAGACTAACAAATAGATATATCATAATGTCTATTAGTTATATATTGTAATATCCAAACAATATTTAGTTTGAGAGGTTTTATGTCATTCTTTAAATTTCCATATTTAACTTTTTATTTATTTGATCAAGAAAGATGTTAATCAATCATCAATGAAAATGATGAAATACAAATTTATATTTAATAGATTTCACGTGTCATTATTTAATTGGTAGAAAATTAGGTAAATAGATATCGTAGGAAGAAATGTATTTCTTCTTTTAGTCTTAAAATTTTAGTTTTACATATTTTAATTACATAAAATAGCAAAAAAAAGTATAAGGAATATATATTGTTAGTTGAACAAAACACCTACTCGTAGAATACATAACATGTACACATACCATCTCAATTAAGGAGCAGTAACACTTGGCATAACAAAAACACAAATAAGAAAGCAAGAAAAAAAAAATTCCACCATAAAGTAATGTTGTAGGCCGTAGGGAAACTATGTATAGGTCGCGTCTAGAATCTTATTGTGGGTTTATGGATCCGCCATAAAGTTCCGTCAGCAGTTGCATGGGAAACTATGTATAGGTCGCGTCTAGAATCATATACGAAACTTCAACCCGTTGGAAAAGATTTTGTAAATCTTGATTATTATTGCTAGTAAAATTTAAGTTTTTTACTTTATTAATTTATTTTCTTGCTTAATGTAAAACACAAATTTAAATAATACAAAAAAAACCAAAAAAGGGTATAAGGTGATAATAAGAAAATAAATAATAATAAAGTAGTTAAAAAGTAATTACATAAGAAAAAAGTAAAAAGTAAAAAAAATAATAATAAATTAATATGATACTAATCATTATGATATAATTAAAGTAATGATATGATGTATGTAATAAATTAAAAAGAATAAAGTTTGTTAATCATTAGAGTATTATTGAGATATAATTACCTAATACTATCCTAGGATATAGTAGACCAGGATGTCTCTATCAACACCCAAAACAAAATTGTGTTTTTTTATTTTTGAAACAAAGCCCACGTTTTTTGTGTTTGAAAAGAGAATCCCAAAATTCTTTTAACAAACAAATCTGAAACTTTATAGAATAGTAACCTAATTTCAATTTTGTTCTATAAAGTCACTTAAACTTTTTTTATATACAAAAAACAACTCAAGTTTTATTTTGTTTCAATCCTATATAATCCTATATAGTTAACTTGCTATAGCAAGTTACCAAGTTACCTTCCATTTTTTATATTTAATTATCAATTAAATAAAACCTAAATATTAAATTAAACAAGTCGACAAGGGAAGTAAAATGATTATTGAAACGTAGGAAGTTGAACATGAATATAGAACACAGTTAGGAATTGAAGACCCTGTTCGTGTTTATATGTTACTGAACGTATACATCGACTGTTAATTGGATCTTGGGAGTAATATTACAGAGGTCGGTACGTAAAATATTGTTAGTTGGTGTAAAGATTGATTAAATGTTGGTGATTTTAAAAGATAGATTTTATGTTTTGAGTATTTTTTTTTCATTTAAGACGTATTTTTCGTGTCCTTGCACTATTGTGATTGGTTGAAAGGCATTTGTAATTTAAGAACACTACCTCTTTTCAATTTTTAAAATGAGTTGCTTTTTATACATATGAAACGGTTTCACCTATCGAAGATATAACACTTTTTAAGCTATAATATAAGTTAGTAAATAATGAGGCATACGAACACATTGCTGAAGTCAATAGTCTCCACACAACAAAGTTAAAAGAGATTCATAGCTTATGTGTACTTCATGTATTCATGGCAAAAGCCTCCAATACTGTTACATGATGCAATTATGTTTAGTTAAGTAAAACATATATAAAGCCTTAGATCCACAGACGCTGCCATCAAAACATATGAAGCATAAAATATGGTCTTCCATGTTGTAAAAGAAAAGGAAGATGAAATCCATCTCCCAAATCATATACATCCGCCAAAATCCAACTTGGGATCAAAGCTTAACTATCAACGTCACGTTATGTTCACGTAGACCCTTGAGAGTTGGGACGAGATAATAAGTTCAAATTTTATGAGGGGTAGGAACTTAACTGATATTTGGGGCAGGTCATCGAGATTTTGATAAAGTAATTTTAAGTATTATTTAGTTTAATATTTAGGTTTTATTAATTGATATTAAATAAAAAAAATGAAATGTGACTTAGTAACTTGCTATAGCAAGTTACTATATAAATTTACATATGATTGAAACAAAAACAAAAGTTGAGTGGTTTTTGATATATAAAAAAAGTTTAAATAACTTTAGGAGAACAAAATTAAAAGTATGTTACTATTCTATACAGTTATCCCTTTGTTTTATTGGATAGCCCACCAAGGTTTTTTTTTTAAAAATTTTGGCCTAGTTTTATGAAAAACAAATATGTTTTATTTTTGTGAACAAAGCCAATTGTATGTACTGAACTTTTGCTATTGTATATACTGAACTTTCAAACTTACCATTTGATGTATTGAACTTTCAAAAAGTTACAAAATGATGTATCCGGTTATCTATACAACAGGTAACCGGTAATTTTTTATTTTTTATTTATTTTTAATATACCAATATTTCCACCTCATCATTATTGTTGTCAACTGTGTATATCATGAAGAACATTCATCATCTTCATCCTTTAATCAACAAAAAAAAACCCAGGAAGATGAACAAGAAAGATGAACCATCAACAAAAACATTACAAATCGAAATCAAAACTTAATCAGATTTGTAACTCAAAGAAATCAACAGATTGAAACCCAGAATCAACACATTCACCTTCATCTTCAGTAATTCTTATTTCTTAAAGAAAAGATGAAGAACATTAATATGTTCTAGGGTTGAAACCCAGATGAACATAGAACCCTAATCAAGAACAAGAACCCAAAAATCGAACCACAACCAAGAACAAGAACCGTAAATCAACAACAAGAACCCTCAAACCCTAAATCAAACCTAGAAATCAAACTAGAACCGTAAACCGAACACAAACCCTAAATCGAACACATATAGATCTGAACCAAGAACCCTAAATCAAAACATACCTGTTCAGATCGAAACTCACAATCGTTGATGGTGGCTGTGGTAAACCCATATCGATCGCTGGAGATGAAATCTTCGATCTGGAGCCTCTCGATGATGGTGTTTGGCAGATGAAATCTTCGATCTAGAGCCTCTCGATGATTGTGGTTTAGCAGATGAAATCTTCGATCGGGAGCCTCTGGATGATTGTGGTTTGGCAGATGAAATATTCGATCTGGCTGTGGTTTAGGAAGTCGATTACTATGGTTTGGTAGATGAAATTTTTGAAGAAGCCTCTCGATCTGGAGACTCTCGAACCCAGATGAAATCTTGAAGTTTATTTTTATTATTATTAATATTTTATATATAATTATAATTATATATTAATATAGCAATTTATTTAAAATCATGGAAAATTCAAGTTATATGCTATGTCATCATCCACATAAGCAAAACTTGTGACACATCAGCAAGTTACGTGTTATACCAGGTTAAATGCATAAAATGGTAATGATTGACAAGTTTAATACATCAAATGATAAGTTTGAAAGTTCAGTACATACAATAGCAAAAGGTGTAAAGTTAGATACAATTTTATGAACTAAACCCTTTAATTTATTAATAATCTGTTTTAATTTGTGGTAAGTAAAATTCTGATATTTGAAACTTAAAAAAAAAGTTTTTTCTGTTTTCGTAAATCAATAACCCACGGTTTTTGTTTTATAAAAAAAAAACAGAAACTTTTAAACACAAACAATACTTTCGCAATCAAATTATAATAAATATTTTGTGTAAAATACTTAAACCACAATATTTTAAATCCGGATATTTAATAGATAAAGTTTTTGAATGGGTTATTTTAAAATTTTTAAAATGACTGATGCTGATGTAAATAAAGGGGATGCTTCCAAAATTAAAGAAATAAGATTTACAACCAATTTTCAATGCCCAATGTTAAAATCAACAAATTACACTACTTGGGCAATTAGAATGCAAGTCATTCTAGAAACAAATGGTCTATGAGAAATGATTGATCCAAATTTATCAACTGAGGTTGATATTAAAAAGGATAAAACAGCTATTGCATATATATATATACCAATCACTTTCCGAAGATCAGTTATTGCTTATATCAAAATATAAAACTGCAAGGGCAGTTTGGGAAGCTTTGAGAGCTAGACACGTAGGTGTAAATAGTATTCAGCAAGCTAGACTGCAAACACTCAAATTAGAATTTCAGATGTTGCAGATGAAAGAAAATGAATCCATTGATTCATTTACTTTGAAATTGACAAGTATTGTTAATAAGGTAGCAAGTTTAGGATTAACCTACGAAGATTCTATACTTGTACGGAAATTGCGAAATGCCGTACCAGATAGATTTATTCAAATTGTTGTTTCTATAGAACAATATGTGGATTTAAATACTATGTCTTTAAATGATGCAATAGGTAGATTAAAAACATTTGAGGAGAGACTCAAATATAAAAAGGAATGATCTGCGGACATACAAGAGGAATTGATGTTCACTCAACAGGAAGATCGTAAAAGTTTTAGAGGACGTGGTCGTGACAGATTTAGCCAATCACGTGGCCGAGGGAATGGCAAATTTAAATTTGAAAGACGAAATTGGGAACCCTCGCAGAACAACTTCAAGAAGGGAAGTAATAACCATATCAGGAAATAAAACACTGATATGAGTAAAGTGCATTGCTTTAAATGCAAGAAAAATGGACATTATGCTAATAAGTGTCCATTAAGAGAGCATGACAGAGAGCAGTCCAATCTTATTGAGGAAGATATGGAACCAACACTGCTCATGGCAACCATTGAGGAAAATCAGAGGATTTTACCTCAAAGGAAAGTTGATCCGATTGAGACACCAGAAACAGAAGAAAGTATATGGTATTTAGACAATGGTGCAAGCAATCATATGACAGGAGTCAGGGATCACTTCAAGGGGATAGACGAGAATATTTCTGGAAACGTACGATTTGGTGATGGATCATGCGTGGCAATTAAGGGAAAAGGATCAATTTTCTTAGAATGCAAGAACAGAGAACAACGAGCTATCTCACAAGTATATTATATTCCAACCCTAAGGAATAATATACTAAGTTTAGGTCAGTTGACTGAAAACGGTTGCAAGATAGTCATGAAAGATGTTTGGTTACTACTGTATGATTCTAGTAACAACATCTTGGTAAGAGTCAAACGATCAAGGAATCGACTCTATAAAGCAAATTTGAAGATAGGGAAACCTATATGTTTGTTAGCAAATCTGCATGATGAATCATGGTTATGGCATGCAAGACTAGGGCATGTGAACTTTGGTTCATTGAAGGAAACGTTTGCAAATGGAATGGTACATGGGTTACCACCAATAAAATATACAACAAACATTTGTGATATATGCTTAGTAGGAAAGCATATAAGAGCACCTTTCCCACAAAAGGCTAAGTAAAGGTCAGAAGAACCGCTGGATTTAGTTTATGGTGATTTGTGTGGTCCAATCTTACCACCAACACCACGAGGGAAAAGGTATATATTTTTGCTGGTTGATGACTACTCAAGATATATGTGGGATTATTTCTTGGAGTTAAAGGACCAGGCATTTGAAACCTTCAAGGAGTTCAAACAGAAGGTTGGAAACGAACTTGGAGTTAAGGTAAAAGCTTTCAGAACTAATAGAGGAGGAGAGTTTACATCAGATGACTTTCAACAATATTGCAAAGATCATGGAATTGCAAGACAGTTGTCTGCACCTTACTCACCCCAACAAAACGGAGTTGTTGAAAGGAAAAATAGAACAGTACTCTCAGCAACAAGATGTATGATGAAAGCAACAAACCTACCACAGAACTTATGGGCAGAAGCAGTTAGACACGCTATCTTGATACTAAACTGCACACCAACTAAGTCTGTTAAGGATATTACTCCATATGAAGCGTTAAAAGGCAAGAAGCCAAGTTTACACCATCTAA
Organism: Pulicaria dysenterica; assembly: GCA_947179395.2. Taxonomy (NCBI): domain Eukaryota; kingdom Viridiplantae; phylum Streptophyta; class Magnoliopsida; order Asterales; family Asteraceae; genus Pulicaria; species Pulicaria dysenterica. The sequence goes on from OX359291.1 coordinate 21,502,530, forward strand.
GAATATTTGGTTGTGTTGCATTTGCCAAAATACTTGCACAACACTTAACCAAATTAGATGATAGAAGTATACGTTTGGTATACTGAGGAAGTGAACCAAGATCAAAAGCATATCGCTTATATGATCCAATAAAGAAGAAGATTTACGTGAGTAGAGACGTAAAGTTTAAAGAAGACGATGCTTGGAACTGGGAAGAAAACAATGAAGATGCTACATATAGCAGTCCAGAGTGGACAGAGTCATTGTTGAGGAAAATGGAATACCTGAAAATTCCAACCGAGATGTTTCAGATGACGAAACACCAACTACCCCGAATCTACAAGATGATTCAGAAGAAGAGGTTCCTACCACACCTAATTATGTGGAGGACACCGAAGAAGATGTACCTAATACACCAGACTCTATATACATTTCATCAGAATCAGAGGAAGATACACCTTCCACAACAGATTCAAATATTGATCATACGCCAGTACAAGGGTTTAAACCACTCAGAGGTGTCTATAGAAGAGCACAAAGGTTATTTCGTATTGAAGATGAACCTAGAAATTATAAAGAAGCATCTAAAGAACACAAATGGTTAGAAAGGAAGAGATTGATTCCATTAATAGGAACAATACTTGGAAGTTAACCACTTTACCAAAGGATCACAAGGAAATTGGTTTAAAGTGGGTGTTCAAGATCAAGAGAGATGCAAATGGAAAGATTTCCAAATATAAGGCACGAATGGTAGCAAAAGGATACATTCAACAACATGGAATAGATTTCGATGAAGTATTTACACCAGTAGCACGTATTGAGACAATACAACTTATGCTAGCTTTAGCAGCACATAACAGATGGGAGGTACACCATCTAGCTGTAAAATCAGCATTTTTACATGGTGAATTAATGGAAGAAGTGTATGTTGCACAACCTGAAGGCTTCATACAAAAGGGACATGAAGACAAAGTGTACAAACTGATAAAAGCTCTATATGGTTTGAAACAAGCACCAAGAGAATGGTACACTAAACTTAACAATACCTTAAAGACACTTGGTTTCAAGAAGTGTGTATTGGAATAAGCAGTCTATACAAGGACCAAGTCATCATCAAAATTACTCATTGGAGTATATGTGGACGACTTGATAGTAACTGGTACACCAAGAGAAGAAATAAATATATTCAAAGATCAGATGAAGAAACAATTTGACATGAGTGATTTAGGACTTCTTACCTATTATCTTGGGATTGAAGTCACACAAAATCGAAATGAGATATCGATTAAGTAAACTGGATATGCAAACAAGATACTCAGAGATACGGGTATGCTAGATTGCAATGAGGCAAAGATACCTATGGAACCGGGTACTAAACTTACAAAGATAGGAGAAGGGAAGTATGTGGACACCACCGAATATAGAAGTCTAATTGGATGTCTACGATACTTACTGCATACAAGACCCTACTTAAGTTACTCAGTAGGGTTACTTAGTCGTTTTATGCAAGATCCACAGGAACAACACTTGAAGGCTATAAGACAAGTTCTACGATACATTAAAAGAACATAAGATTATGGAATAATTTACAAGCATGAAGAAGATAACAAGATCAAGGGTTACAGTGATAGTAGCTATGGAGTCAACACCCAAGAAGGAAAAGGCACAACATGCATTATTTTCTACTTTGGAAACTCACCAATAAGCTGGAATACCCAGAAGCAAGGAACAGTTGCATTATCTTCTTGTGAATCAGAGTTTATTGCAGCTACAACAGCAGCAACACAAGCACTATGGCTGAAGAGACTACTCAGCAAGATTACTGACACTCAGGAACAAAGAGTCACTATATATGTAGACAACAAGTCAGCAATCGCTTTAATGAAGAACCCAGTATTTCATGGACGAAGCAAACACATAGATACAAAGTATCATTTCATCAGAGAATGTGTTGAACGAGATGATATAGTTGTCGAGCACATACGTGGAGATCAACAACGTGCAGATATACTTACAAAGCCATTAGCAAGGATGTGGTTTGGCATTATGAGACAACTACTGGGAATTAAGGACCTACTACAACATGATCGAGATTAAGGGGGAGAATGAAAGTTAATCCCGACATGTTAATTAATTTATTAAAACTTAGGTTATATTAATACTTATACTAAATGTATTATTATTATTATTAAAGGTTGTACCAGCCCCCACCATGGACGCCGGCTGACTGCCGCCGTCAACCACAACCGACGAAACTGCCGACGGCGTTGATAACGGCCGACCGGCCAGAAACCGTTTGTGCTTGTATAAATATGTGTGTACAGACAAATGTAAAAGATGATGAACATATTTGATTAAATATACGGAAGTTTATTGTTTCTTCAAGATCTAAAACTTTAGTTGATTATTGTTGTTTCTGTGTAAAACCGATCCAACATTTATTTCATACATAGAAACTTAGAAATGATAAAGGTGCAATGATTAAAAGATGTTTTTCAAAGACCATGATAAACATAAGAAGTTGTACGCTGTTTCGATCGGGTAAGTAAAACCCCAAGTCTACTACTGATTATCCACCGGAGACCATATGCAGTTATCATCTTTTTTCTTACATATTACTTCTTTTTAACAAAGCATGAAGTACAAAACATAGATGCTAAATTTAACGGACTACGGCTCACCATCGCCTGCAGCAGCTGCTACCTCATTGTCCGATCCATCATCATCTTCACTCGGTTCCTCGTCACTAGATTCTTCATCTTCAACCCCATGCACATCTTCGGGTTTGGCGTATCGCTCACAGTACACTTTGCACATGCAAAAGGTACAACCATCAATGTTACAATGTATGAACATATAATTAAAGAATAATTAAGCCCGACAGACTAGTGACAAAAACTATGAGAGTGCAGTAAAATCAAATAACATACCTTTGATCTTTTCTTGGTAAGCTGACCGGTCACGCAATAAAAGAGCTGCAGCATCTCTGTTTAGTGGATCATGCGGATTGGGGTCCCTCAAAAGTTCTGGAAGGATAAACTCAAAAACATTGACCAAGTCTATGAAGAGCAAAAGAAGTTGTCAGCATATATATAATATCAAGTAATGGCTAAATAAATCATCAATATATATAATTTGTCTTAATGGGAGTTTGATCGAATGAATTTGTTTTACCAAACATGGGGCTCCAATCCTGATTAAGCACATCTACGCATACAGTCCCGGACCTAAAAAAATTATGAAAAATATTGTCTGATCATGTTTAATTAATTCTATAAAAAAAATAAGTATGTAAATAAATATATAAAAAACAGAGATACAAATAGGTAGGTACATATATACTTACGTACCTTTCATCAATATTTGGATGGTATATTTTGTTTACAAAACCGATAGATGGAGATGCATAAGGGTAAGCATCAGGAAGCTCAACCCTCACCTTCCAAGCACCTCCAAAGTAAGGAGCTGCAAAGTAAGTAGATATAATAAAAATAATAATATAATATTCCATAATATATATATATATATATATATATATATATATATATATATATATATATATATATATATATATATAGGGTAGAGATCATGTAAAAAAAAGTTATGGTAAAAATAGTAAGAGGGAATCTGAACCACACGTTTTGCATCAAAACTTTAAAAAAAAAGTGGTTAAAACTAAAGATCACTAACTGTCAACTAAATGGCATTTAGGGGTAAATTAGAAATTAAATTAAACTGAGAGCTCGTTAACCACTGCAACATCTCCTTCATCTACATAATTTAGATACATATATAATTCTGTTATTGGATGAATTCACCTGCAAAAAAAAACAGATACGCATCTTCTTTTCATAAAAAAAAGTGATCCACTTCTAAACCAATACGCAAATTCATCAACACTGATGCACAAAATTGATGCACGTATATTCTTCATCAAAACTAATGCACAAAACGAAGTCGTGAACACGATTTGGAAATCATTGTGTAATTTTTGTTCATCTAAGGAAAGACATGATGAAATTATTAACTGTGTTTGTTGTTTACCCACGAAAGATCTTCGACTTGATTATTTTTTTGAAGAAACATTCATTTAGCGCAAACAATAATACTTCCCTTGACCCTTTAACAAACTTTCACCAACTTCTGAATCAATCTTAAGGAATGGCGCAAAGACTGAACGGATGCTTTCTTCATCAAACCTCAATGTCAACGTTCTGCAAAAAATATATGACACATCCACATGAAGCAAATCGTCGGAAAATTGGGAACGCATAGAGCGAGAAACAAATATGGCGGAGAAGATTGGGGGTCGGTTATGGAGGAGAGACCGCTGCGTGTGATAATTGTAGTCATCGATTGCAGAGGGAGACCGGTGTGAACGCGGTTGTATCCGACGAAGATCAAAAGGAGCGGCGGTGATGAATTTTGGTGGTTTAGGGTTAAGTGTGCCGTTTTCACAATCGTGGGGGTGGGGAACGACTTCGCAAATCAAAAGAGAAATATAGTGATATAAAATTCCTATACTACCCTCAAACTAAACTCGCCACATGGCAACTCCATAATAACTCTTACACTTTTTATAATAATTTCCCTTTTATTTGATCTCCATCCTCTATATATATATATATATATATATATATATAGGAGGGATCCTGTGAGAACACGTTTTATTTGGAGAACGGTGAGAACACTTTTAGGCCAATCATTTGGTTTAATTAAGGTATATTGAGTTTATATCCCTTACTTAATTAAATCAAATAATTAAAATTCAACATTCTTTAATTACACAAATTTAATATCAACCATTAAATTAAGATAATCCAAGGGCTATAAATTGTTCTCACCGTTCTCCAAATAAAAGTTGTTCTCATTTGATCCTGCATCTATATATATATATATATATATATATATATATATATATATATATAATTAAATAATTATTTCATAAATTAATTAATACTCGTAATATTAATTATTTGCATTTAAATAAATATATTGTGACTTCAACAGATGTGGCAATAAATGTATTATTGATTTTTATTTTAGATTGTCGGAAGTCTTTGTTCAGTAAATAATCTCCTACATACAGATTGTCTATATTCTATCACTCTAATACTTCGCAGTAGCGAGATTAAATAATGTTGTTATTATTGTGTTGTTGAACTGATACGTAAATAAATAATCAATTTCAATAGAATGTTTAATTAGGTAAAAGTAGCCACAATTGGGATTTACGGATTGTTTAATATAATAACATATATGATATATCTGAATATGATCTACCCAACCTTTTTAAAAAAAAGGCCAATTCAGTAATTCACACACGTTCGTACACCCATTATCATCTACTTAATTTGCATCGTATACATACAATTTTGTTAAAGACCACTTTAATAATTTATTAATACCCTAGCTAGCTAGTTAGACCAAAAAATGTCATATTATATATTTTTTTTCATATATACTGAATTTTTCTCTAAAAAAAATTAAAGAATGTCTACATTCTAAATTATTTTCTTCTTCGTCGTCCACTTTTTCTGGAATATATAGACAATATTGATTTTATCCAATCATACATATAATATATATATATATATATATATATATATATATATATATATATATATATATATATATATATATATATATATATATATATATTATATGTATATATATATATATATATATATATATATATAGATATATATATGCAAAAGTTCAAACGAAAACTGTTTTTCGTACGAGAACTGCGAGAACCAATCTGAGCCGTCCAATTCCCCCTCATTTAATGTCATTGCCCACCCATGAATTCCTCACATGCACCCTGCCACACGTGATCCCCTCCACGCTTTCCATCCATGAAGTTCCCATATCCAAGGAACGGCTGAGATTGGTTCTCGCAGTTCTCGTACAAAAATAGTTCTCGTTTGAACCCTCCCCATATATATATATATATATATATATATATATATATATATATATATATATATATATATATATATATATATGTTGAAAACTGTTTTTCGTACGAGAATTGTGAGAATAATGTGAACCGTATAATTCCCCCTCTTTTAATGCCATCACTCACTCATAACATCATTCCCGATTACAAGCCATCACGTGCCTCCACAATCTCCGTCACATATCTTAGATTTACGAGTATCTGAACTAAATAACGAGATAGTCTAACGAAAGAATATCAGAGAGGGGCATCGTTAGAGGCGTGCGGTGGTACTGTGGTGGCAAGGAACCATCACCAGAGGATTAGGCTATGCGTTACGCTTTATTCGAAGGGTCGAGTAGCACTGGGTAAACATTTTATCATATTTGATCTAAATATTAGAAAATTCGTATAACTAAAACTCATAAATTTGATAACATGTAACCCGAATTTATAAGCACTCGTGTAAGTAAAATACATGTTTAGTTTACATATTTTTAACATCACTTTACTTGACTCTTAAAATTTAAGTAATAGAAAATTACTATTATAGTCTTGAATATCCTTACATTTTTTAAAACATACCAACCATGCCACCAATACATTATCTCACACCTACTCAATTTTCTATTCAATTAACACAATTCCTAATGTTATTGATACGTTTTCATCATCATGTTTTATAATAGATTTTTTTCTTATTTTATTATTTTTCAAAAGTTATTTTAGAAATTAACGTAAGATCGAGTTCATGTATAATAAAGAAATAAATAGAATGGAAAAAAAGGAAAGATAATTGACATCCTGCGAATAAAAATTATTTGATGTCCTCATAGTGTGTAAATATCATACCCTACGTTATCAAAAACTAACATATTATCAAGTACGAATTAGTTATTGCCGTCGCATTGCGCGGGTAACATGCGTATATATATATATATATATATATATATATATATATATATATATATATATATATATATATATACTAGTTTATTGACCCGTGCACGCACGGGTATTTCAGAAGTGTATTTGAAATATTAAAAATTTTAAATAAAAATAATGCAATAAATGAACTATCACCGAAAACTTTTAATCTTTTTTTACTTTTAACACGTGCAACGACAACATATAATTGACCATGTGTAAACACAGGTTTTCTGAGGAATAAACCGACTTCTGAAAGTGACTGTACTTGACTTTTGTTAATCGTCATAGGAAAACACAACATTAGAAGAAATTGTCTTCTCTAAAACTTAACCAAAAGTTTTTTATCTGATGAAATCATTTTCATTTAGGAATACTCACTACTATTAATGGATAACAAAAAATTAAGAATATATACTAATTTTAAAAAAAGTCATTTTACAATAAAATTTACACCAAAACATAGATAAAAATGAGACGGTCGTAAATATATAATTATTTTTTTATATAAACAAATTATATCACAAGCTATTAAACATAATTTATAAATAGCTCATAATTAATTACATTAATTTACAATTTTTATATAACCCTCTCATGTTTTCTTAAAAGTCCCTCACATGTTTTATAAATTTTCCCTCACAATTTTCATTAAACCCCCTCCAATTGATTTAAAATTGAATCGATCAATATTTTTTCAATTAATTTAAAATTCGGAATCTTGCCAAAATTGTTTTTGATAATGGATTAATTTTGCAATTGAAGGTTCCTATTGGTTAATTAAGATTGATTTAATGATTATTTTTGGAAAATTTATATGCCTTATATATATATGTATGTATGTATGTATATATATATGTATATATATAGGGTGATGTTATATATAGAGCATCTCTTAAACATAGAACCTAAAGAACCATCGTGGTGATGACACGTGACACTTTGATTAAGGGTAAAACTGGAAAATTAAACAAAAAGAAAAAAAAATAAAACTCACGTGCCACCTTGAGCACCCTCCAGCCAACATTAAAAAACCACACTCACATTTAAATGATCATAAGTAGTTCTTTTTTGAGAATTTTTGCAAAAAATATTATATCATTAGGTTCAGTTTTTTATTCTCTTTCAAACAAGACCAGTCTTAATATATTTCTGAAACTTTTTTTTTCAAAATGCAAATTACATATTCAAACCAAAATGCAAAATTCATACACAAGACTATAATGCAGCCCAAAATGCAAAATACATACTCAAACCCAAAAATGTAAAATTTCATACAAATTGATACAATGCAAAATTTCCAGTAGTAATACCATACTTTTTTATAGCATTTAAACAAGATTTATCACAAGAAGTAGCCAAACCAGAACCTAACTCAAAATCAACCTGCTCATTATTATGGATTTGACCCACATCAACATAAACATTTGAAACCTTTATACTCTTATCAATACTACGAGATTCCAAATTCAAATCACAAAAAGGGAAATCAAAAGCATTTTCTTCCACTTTAGAATCAACAGAAACAGTCTCAACAGCAACATCAGAATTCAAAATGTGATTTTTCAGCACCTAACTTAGAACTAATCTGCTTATTTTGCAGACCATGACAAACAGCAACAGAAGCCATTGGATCCTTAATACTCTCATAAGCATTACTAGACTTCAAATTAAAATCAGAATTAGGAATACTTACCACATCGGTTCCCACAAATATAAATCTAATTGTTGCTGACTTGTTGGTTCCAATTGCACCCACGATTGCAAATTTGCAATTAGATATTGCATCAATTCCCACAAAATACTAATTATAAGCTGCTAGTTTCAGTTGCGCTTCTCAATTCTGCCATTTTTATATATATAAAATTACAATCAGGAGGAACACTGAAGGAGAATGGTCGACGAATAAAAGGGGTTCTCCGGCGGCGATGTAGCGAGGGTTGAGAGACGGATGTTAGGAGACGTGGACTTGATTTTTTTTAGACTACCAAAACTACCCTCTAATATATGTTAGATTAGTTAATACATGGGTTTTTTAATATAAAATTCAGATTTAATTGTAGCCCTTGATTTATGGATCTAATGGTCATAGATGGTTCTTTGAGTTCTATGTATAAGATCGAAGGGTTCTTTAGTGATGCAATTTCTATATATATACCCAATATATATTGGTATGGATCAAAATTCCTTTTTAAGATTGTAATAGTTCTATTATTTCAATTTCAAATTTCATTTTATTTCACTATGTTAATGTAGAAAATTTTATCTAATGTATTTTTTTCATTTATTTTAAAGTTAATTACTGATTTGGTCCTTGTGGTTTAACGAAAATATCCTTTTTAGTCATTTATTTGCAAAATTGATGTGTTTGGTTCTTGTGAATGTCATTTTGCCACATGCTTAGTCCTTTAACTAACTTTCCATTAGTTTTATCTTTTTATGGGGTATTTTAAGAAAAGGGATAATGATAAAAAGACAATAATATCCTTACTAAAGGACAAAACTAACAGCAAAACTAACGGAAAGTTAGTTAAAGGACCAAGAATGTGAGAAAATGACATTCCCAAGGACCAAACACATCATTTTGCAAATAAAGAACTAATAAGGATATTTTGGCTAAACCACGGGAACCAAATAGGTAATTAACTCTTTATTTTACGTCATTTTTATTTAATTATTTATTTACTACTGTAGTATTCCATTGAATGTTTCTAGATTTTTAATTATTATTTTAGAAGATCGTGAGTATAAAAAACACTAAAAGAGGGAAGAAAGCAAGATCGAAAGGTTGTAAAGTTATTGAGGAATGAAAACTTGTGAGATTCAATGAGTGTAATGTTGATAAACATACAAAAAAGCAACAAAACTAGGCAAAAATCAAGGGAAAACATGAATTTGTGAACATGACCAATAAGATCAATTGGTTGACTCGGGAACCGGTGATGAAACTGTGGTAATCAAACAAACCATTATTAATCATTTCGGTCAAAGTCAATCAAAAACCACTCAAACCGGTGAAGGTCAGACCTTCAAACCACATTAAACAGGTACTTTTAAAAACTAATTAGTTATCCTTTGGCCATCTTTATAAATAACCATCACATGATGCCAATATCGGTGGCACCAACAATACTAGTCGTGTATTTGGAGTAACAATGGAGAAAAAGGAAAAGTTAAATATCCCATTTTTTAATCTTTTAATTTTAAAACTATTTTCAACAATAAATCAAGCATGATTTTACAATTGTTGTGTCGGTCTTTTTAATATCACAAGGATTTAATTGGTAGACATATGGTGTGTTTGGATACAAGAAGTAGAAGTAAGTGTATAAATAATCATTTTATGGCACTAAACCCTAGGAGAATACTGTAGCCGCATATATAGTGAGTATGTGTTTGTGCTGTTGTGTGTGAACTTTGCACTACCAAAATGAAGACAGCTCAAATCAAGGTCATTCTTTCACTAAAACATCGAGAAATGATGAAGTAATGATCTTCAAACCTTTGTGGTTAATCGCATATAGATTTCACAGCTTTTAATTGGGATTAGATGGAGCTTTATTGAAAATTTAGTATTGTTCGAACAAGCGTGAGTGTATTATCATGATTACATCATTGAAAATGAAATTAATTAAAAAGGATTTGTTTGATTGATGATAGAAATACATTAAAGCATGAATGAGTCAAAAAGATTAGGTTTTTAGTGAGTATGAATTCTTGAAATTCGACCATGTTGCTTAATCGTAAAAGTTTTTGGGTTTAAGAATCGTGAATCTCCTAGTTATACTAACTGTGAATATAGATTGAAGGGTGCTTTGAATCGTAAATCGGACCTTGGGGGACAAAGGCAAAGCATAAATTAATAAAGATGCATAAAGTGTGGGACTTTTCTAGAGCGGGATGTAACCTTGATTAGTTTTTGATTTGTTAGAATATTTATTGTAGGTGAATGCCGGTAACCGTTTAAATTTCGGATATTCATTGGATAGTTTTTGGTTAATTAAAAGCTGCAATTAACTTACTCATCATATTGTGATATGTACACGAAGTGTATGTGTAGTGTTGTGTACGAGTTCATACGCAAAAGGTTGATAGTTCACTGTTATATGTGTTAACTGCTATTGATTTGTGAAGTGTGTGGATCAACCAAGCCTGTGTGGTTAGTTGGGGGAGAATGACATCATCTGAAGGTAGGACATGTGATGTGTCATAGCGGGCTAGGACCGAGTTTTTGCATGAACGGGTGAGACCCACGATGTGGCAGCAAGGGCGGGGCCTAGCTGCATATGTGTAAGTGCAATGTTAACTCACAAAGCTTTGTGTTAACCCATCGTTATTTTTGTCTTTGACGGACTTCAGATAAAGACAAGGCCCTTAAGGCTTCAGTCTAATAGCTAGGGCTGACAAATCCTGACACGACACCAAACCCAACCTGAACCGAACATAATTTAGGTTGACACGAAATAAATTGGGTCAGAAGTGGATTAACCCGAAAATGACATGAAAGTGGTCAACACGAACACGATAACCTGTAGGTGACTTATTTAATATGGTTTTTTATAATAATAAAAAAAATATTAGCTTAAAACTATCAACAAATTATAAGTAATAACTAATAAGTTTGTGAATTAAAGTTAACAACAATTAAAATTTTTCATTTTGATAAAAAAATGATTAAATGATAATTACAAAAGAAAATGTAAATGAAAAAAAAGTTAAAAAGTAAGAACACCAAAAGTAAATAACTAACTAGAGAGAGTTTAGAAAAAAAAAACGAAAGATACTAAAATATATAAGACAAGTAAATCACATTTGAAAGGAGATAAAAAAAATATTAACTTCATGTGATAATGGAGGGAAAAGAAAGATCAATGGGGGAAGTGAATATTACCTTTTTATTTTATGGATACGCATATATAATGTCACTACATTTTTTTTAATTTGTAATTTTATAAAACCGATTATTTGATATCTTCACATTTATAATAAATATTATGTGATATCACCAATACATACGATCTAAATTTGTCTTTGTGCGGGTAATTTACTATGATATCAGTTAGTAATTTTACGAAAATAAAAAATTTCCTCTAAAAAACATGTCGGTAAAAAGTAATATCTACACATTATAAGGTGTTAATCGTCGTTTTAAAGCGATATTCCAATTATACACATACACCTAAAATATGTGTTGGTATTTATTGTGGATAAATATTCTAATTTCTTGTGATCATATTTTTGAATTTCCAGACATATGTTGTAGATTGTATTTGTATTTGTGTTTTAGAACTATTTTATTAGTTTTATAAGTTTAATTTTGATGCTTGTTAACTTGAATTATTAAACCTAACTAAAATAAATACAAGAAAGTTTTACTCGCAATTTTTCCTGAAAAATAAGATGGTACAAAACCCGAATTGAAAATCAAGTTTTTTACACCGAAAACACTTGATTTTTTGCCCGAAAAATGTGTCAGACACGAAAACACAACCCGAACCGAACACGAATTAAGTGACACGAATCAAACCGACACAAAACCAAACTGGGTCTACACAAAAATAACACGAGAATGGTTGAGACAAACTCGATACAAACCATTTAACATGAACACGACCCAAATTACTAGGCCTAAACAGTAGAGTAGTAGCGCGTATTTTTATACAAGTTACTATTTGAGACATTACAATTACAATTTCTGTTGTTATTCTAAGAATATCTAAGAATATGTAGTCTAAGAATTTTGTTGGTTAAATGATATATATAATTGGTGATTTTTATTTAATATTATATGTATAAAATAAGAAGAATATCTGAAGAAAGAAAGATAAGGAAACAAATGAAATCTTTAGACTACATATTCCCTATGTAGAAGTTGTCGAGATGAGTTTTTTTAAATACCAAATTGTATATAGTATGGTGGTATCCAATTTATTTAAAACTGTTCTTTAGGGTAATGAATTCAAGTTTCTTAGTGAATAAAGAGTATAGATTTAAGAGTATGATTAGAGGATGTGTGTTTTATAGTTAAAAAATATTTTCTTTCAATCTTTTTTTTTTGTTACATTCAAAATTTTAATTTGTTTATAAAATACAATTAAAAATCCCAAAATAAATCTTTAATGAGTTCACATGTAAAATAAATAAAGTAGATATTTTTGATATATTATATCAATTATAAATTTTTAATTATTTATTATGCATGTCGGTTTTAAAAGCAGTTTAACCGGTCAAACGAGTTGACCCATCGAACTGATGCGATGACTAGTTTGATATATGATCTGATTTTTATAACATTACCACAACACAACACCCTCTTTTGTGTTGTACGGATCCATAGAAAATTCGTGGGAAAATGATGTTTCTTTCGGATTTGCCACAAAATAGACTGTGACTAAAAGCTTCGTGGGAAAACCAATTTCCTCAGATTTCCCAGGATATTCCCACGGAATCCGTGTGAAATCCGTTGAAAATTTCCCACGGAATTTGATCAGTAGAAAATCTGTTTCTAATGCCTGATTTTCTTATAGTGTACGGAAAATATCATAAAATCAGAAATCAAACAAATGAACTGCTAGATATTAAATGAACACACAACATTGGTTATTAATGGAGTGTCTGGATATGTAGTTAAATTAATTATTATTACTATTTTTGAAGATGTAATACCTAGTTTTGCTTGTTTGTGTGATCAAAGTATGATTATGATTATAGACAAGTCTAGGTGATTCATTATAAGTGGTTAATATAAAATATTAGCAATTTTTGATATAATCATCATTATTAAATCGTTAATCCAAATATGGATCAAGACTAATTCAAGAGACTTCCACATAATCCAGCCTCATGAAAAGCATAAATTCTTAAATTAAATCGAACAAGAAACAAGAAATTAATTTAGGGTTACGAGAATTTACTGTCGGCAGGTCCATTGAAATACACATAAAATTCTTGCGTCTCATCATTAAGCATTTCTACTTTGTAATCACTCATCATCCTGAAATTGAAATTCAGACATTAGAAAAACAACAATCCAAAAAATAGACGAAGCTTAAACGAAAACAGAGCAAGGAAACATAACTAGTTAAAATTTGATTTAAGTAAATAGATGAAATTGTAGAACTCACAGTTTCATCAAGTCCATCTCTTTACGTTTCATTGGAGACGACATTTTTTCTATCAAATTTTAGTAAGTTTATATGAATTTTGCTCTTGGGTCCAAGATATAAATATTGATTTATGACGTGAGTCATAAAAGAAGGTGATAACCTCTTAATTCCACCATGTGCATTCATCACGCTTTTTTCCATCATTACATCACTGTCATATCATTTTTCCCTCTCATCCCCTTTTATCCTATCACTCTAACGTCACATTCATCCCCCTGAACCATCGATCTTTCACTTATTTTATTTTTATTTTTAATACAGTCATTTAATTTTAAAAATGTAATTGTTATAATTAATTTAGAATTTAATATAAGATAAAATAATAAATACTATATTTCATAAATTAGAAACTACAAATTTAAGCTTACATATTAAAATTAAAAACTACAAAAAACTACAAAATATTAATTGAATAAAACCGCATTAACCGCTGATGTGCGTAAAGCGTATCAGTTTTAAATTTATAAAAACCGTATTTATTTATGTACGACTATGACACAAAATAGGCAAGATGACCTAATCGTATTATAGTATAGAAAATAAGTACGAGTTTCGAACTCAAGGGGAACGAGTATGATTTGATAAAATTATAATGATTTAAATATTAAACAAGCTAAACTAATCTAAACTAAACTAGAAAGCAAATAAATCTAAACTAATGACAAGAAAATAAATAAAGCAATTAAGGCGGGGGGGGGGGGGGGGATTTATGAAGAATTTGTGAACTCTCAATCAACTAAATTACCACTAACCCTAGAATACCACTAAAGCATGCAAAGGAGACAAGAAAGTGAATAACTCGAAGAATTAAATATATAATGAAGATGTTCCCTCCCTATATTCAATTCCACTCTTTTCATGGCAATTAGTTCATGGCAAATAGAGCTAAAGACACTTTGAATATTCATGCATCGATTTCTAGATTAGTTAAAACCTTGGTCTAGTTCTAACTGTCTAATTATACCAATTAATAGCCTTTATGGTCAAAAGTACGTTTAAAAGGGATAATTAGCTAATTAATTCGATTACCAAGTCAAGACTCAATCTTTAATGTTTCATATGATCAATAGAAGATCATTAACACATAAAGGGTCATTATATGTTTAATCACATGCAAAATCATCTATTTAAAGTTGTTTAACACTAGGATTTGATCAATCACTATCTGTTTAATTTTCTATTGGTCCTAGACAATCAAGATCAAAGCTTTATGAATTAAATGGTCTTTTAAAACACAAAACTCAGTTTATAAACAACCAAAACAGATTACGAAGCATGGATGAACTAAGATTAAGTTAAACTTGAATTAAACATGAATTAAAGTATCAAAGCCAAGAATTAAATCACCATTACATGAGTTTCATCGGAAAACAGAAAATCTAGCCTCTCATATTCATAACAAAGATCTGGAAATCAAGAATAAAGATGAACATGATGAAGAGAATACGTAAAACCGTAAAAAGCCGAATGATCTTCACTTTGATCTTCAAAATTAAGCTCTAATCCTTCCAAGCACTTGCTCCAAGCCTTCTGGACAATTTATGGGTGTTTTCTGGAGTTATGGTGGTGAAAAAGTCGAATGGAAGTGATTCAAACCGAGAGAATGATCAAATATATATATAATGGGGCTGCCCTGCGGAGATCGCTCCGTGATCGCGGCTGATCTCCTTTCCTCTCGCCATTCAAACTTCAAAATCCGGATAAGGTACTGACACGTGTCCGTCGCGACGCGAACGTATGGATAGATCGCGACGCGATCTCTGTTTGGCCGGCCAGAATTGACTTATTTGGATTTTTGCATATTTATCTCCTTTTATCTCATCTTTATCTTCATTAATCCGAATTTTGAACCTGGAATTAATTAATAAAGATATTAAACATATTTTAAATGTATTTTCCATATTTTTCATTAAAAACAATTAAATATCGCATTAAAAATATATATATAATCCGCGATATCAAAATACCCCACACTTGAACTTTGCTTGTCCTCAAGCAAATCACAAATTTATCCAGGCTAAGGTATTCAAATAAATAATATCATTCTTACAAACTGTTGGTCCCTTGGTGAGAGTATCAACAAGCAAGTAATGTGTAGAAGGGGGGGGGGGGGGGGTTGAATACGCTTTCTGTGAAAAATTGAACAAATCAATAAAGAGTGTTAACACACATCAAACCACATGAAATCGAATGCTTTCATTAATAAGAAGATGATTAGAGTAACAGTCAAGTAAGCAACACTTGATATGTAAACACCTAATGTAAATCAAATCTCTCAATTTCTCAAACTTTGCTATCTATAATCAACTTATGATTATAGATAAAAACCGACTCTCTAAACAGGATTTATTCACAGATTGAATACTTATCAACTTCACAACAGACGTGAAAATCGAACACACGAACAATGTTGGCAATCTGTGAATTTCTTGATCACGTTAAACTTACAAACTATGTATCAAGTTTCGTAACACATACGATCAATAGGTTGAGGTGAGATTAGAGTCTGGCACTCGTTCCTCTAAACTTATCAGGAGATAAGTATTTATAATCATGTTCCTACGGATCCTAGCAAACTAGAACTTATCCTAATCTGCTAACAAACTAACGGATAACCCGGAATCTTGAATCTTCTATCTTGAGTCTTCAGTCTTCAATCTTGATTCTGGAATCTTCTTATCCACGCCGTAGATATAGAGAGTAAAAGGAATTTAAATCAAATTTAAATTCTCTTAAACTGACTTTTTTAGTCGGGCTGAGTTACTCAGCTTGAAACTCATCATGCTGAGTTCTTCGAGAACAAACTCGAAATCAAACATGTATTAATATGTATAATGACTAACTCATCCTTAGAAGTCATAAGAGTTAGCTATAACTTACTTATCAACTCTGTTGAGCTGACTCGGTCTATAAGCTGAGTCACTCAGCTCGAAACACATCAAGCTGAATACTCAACCTATATCTTAGATGACACACACAACTTATCAAACATAGTGATAATCTTATTAAGATATAGTCTAAGATGATCAAATATATGCTCAACTTATACTCAGCTTATGCTCAGTCTGAAACACTATAAGTGCTCAGTCTGATCAAGCTTCATAACTCTGTTTAAGTTATATTCAGAACATATCTTACAAACTTAACTTTGTCTTATCAAATTTCAACTGATGAGATCATTTGACCAAAAACTCCCCCTATTTGATGATGACAAAACCATCAAACAGTTCTTAAGTTTGTTGAACAGAATTATGTTTTAAAATATTAAACTTACTAAGATTTTAATTTTGAACTTATCAAATATTAATTGAACTTATCAATTTTAATTGAACTTATCAATTTTAATTGAACTTATCAATTATTAGTTGAGCATACCAACCAATCATAGCAATGAACATGAACTAATTAAATTATTCATTCAAGCTGAACTCATTAGACTAAGAACTATGAACATATCATAAAAAGTTGAACATATCAAACTAATACTCGTATTCATTAAATTGAACATATCAGAATACAAAATTTTGATCACTTAGATCATGCACACTTAGTGCTTACAAATTATTAGAACTAATATAATAATTACATATAGAACTAATCTTTTAATTATGATCATGATGCAATTCTTCAAACTCTTTAATTTCTTTATTAATATCTTCAAGAAGTTCTTTCAGATTTGGCAAGTGTTGAAGTTGATCCATTTGTGATCTGATAGCTCTGTTCAGTCTATATCTGAACCTGGCATTTAATTCAGTTTTCTCCATAATTAATCTCAGAGCTAGCACTTGAGATACCCCACATATATAAATTGATGCATCAGACTGGAAGCATTGTTCACCATTACTGTCAAAGTACATAAATCCTTTCTGAGGCTTTTCAACATAAGTATTCTCTTTAAATTCCATGCCTCCAGGAAGATCAAGATCATACTTGTTTCTTTTTGCTAGTCCAGCTGGCTTTGATAACTTTTTCTTCCCAACTTTGTGAAAGGAAGTAAGTGGGATTCTGATCTCAGATCTGGGTATGATATCCATCGCATCAGTTCTTGATAGTAGCCTTAAGATCTCATCCTTTACTTGATATCTAGCAGATGACTTTTTCATCTGCTTAATGAGTATGGCTACTTGCTTCCATTCAGCATATCCCAGTCTGTGTAGTTTGTTCAGATCCGGAAAGGTGTTTCACCATTTTCTAAGACTAACTCTAGATTTACGATCCCTTGGACTGTGCTCAGCTTAAGTGTTTTGATTTGAGAGGAGAAGTGTGTCTTGATATAACACTGAGTTATGTCTTCTTCCTCTTGTTGATTCTCAACAGGGAGCTCTACTTCTTCTTCCTTGGGCTCTATAGGCAGTCTGAGTCTAGATAATTCCTCATTCTGATTTCTTATCTGTTCAGCCCAAGCCTGCTCCCTTGCTTCTTTCTCAGTTACTAACTCAGCTTGTACATTCATTTGCCTTCTTCTTAGTTCATCCACAG
This sequence comes from Pulicaria dysenterica, assembly GCA_947179395.2. NCBI lineage: Eukaryota > Viridiplantae > Streptophyta > Magnoliopsida > Asterales > Asteraceae > Pulicaria > Pulicaria dysenterica. The sequence continues at coordinate 21,521,022 of OX359291.1, forward strand.
ATATCCCAAGCTGGTCAGCATCTTGTTGTTCTAATCTTCTAATTGCTATCAAAGAAGCTCTTTCCTTTAAAGTCATGCCATCTGCAGAGTCTTCATCTGAGTCTGATTCACCGAGAATCATTTTTCTTCGTTTCTGCTTGGGGGGTCCTGAATCCTCTGAGCTGACTACTTGTGGTCTTTTTCCTTTAGCTTTTTCAGTAAGCTCAGCTTCAGATTCTTTTTCTTTGTCCCCCTCAATCTGATGTGGCTTTTCTGCTCTCTTAGCAAGTAGTAACAGAGCCTTAACATGAACGGACTCAGCTTCAGCCTCTTGAAATTTCTCCCCCTTTTTGTCATCATCAATAGGGGTCGAAGTTTGTGTTAGAGCAGCCACTGCATATTTCAGTTTCAGCACCTCTTCATCCAAGGAATCCAATATTAGCAACATATGCTTCTTGGTCTTTTTTCTCTTCAGATGTAGTGTTTCAAACTGACCTTTAATATATTTCAATAGGTCATCTAAGTCAGCTTGAGAAGGTTGGGACGTGGGTGCATCATTCAAGGGTTGTTGTATACCCTTAAAGTCATGTGCACCAGAGTTTGGACCCTGTAATTCATCTTGGTATTGAGATGAATCATTGACAGGTCGTGCTGGAGAGTGTGGGAAGTGAAGAGAAGTAATTGGGCTCAAAACGTGATGAGTATGGGTTGGTGGTTGGATTATTTGGTGAGTGGGGGGTGATTGACCATGGGGATTGTTCATAATTTCAATGTTACCCGAGTGTGTCTGCTCAGACACAGTAGTAGGCTCTCCCATGGCTCGAGTAAGTGTGGGCTGAGTAGACACCACACCCGGTTTAGGCTGTTGGGTTTGAATGAGCCTTAAGGTTGGCACCTGAAGAGTAGGTGTCTCTCCCTCAACTCCGGCTGGTGGAGGAATCAATGTGATTTAAGCTCCAGTGGTACCTTTAGTTGTGGCACCACGTTTGGCAGTTTTTTGTATATAGGTTTGGATGTTTTCCTTGGTAGCAGTGGGCACACCAAGGTTGGCTTGAGAGTGGAGTTTATGATGGACAGAAGGTGGAGGAGATGGGTTAGATGGAGTTGGGCTTACTACAGTCTTGTCTCCAAAGGAAAATGGAGAAAAGTGAGAAGAGGAAGAAAGTGGAGAGATATTACCAGGTGCAACTTGAATGTTTGCTGGCTCAGCTTGAGCAGAGTGCTTAGCTTGAACCTCTGGATCAGCTTGAGCTGCTCCCCCTTGAGTAGACCCCTCAGCTTCAATTTCAGAAGAAGACTCTCAGCTATCCATTGCATAGGCTCACTTAGGTCTTCCTGCTCTGGAAAGATGTCATTGTTGAACATCTTGGAGCTGAGTGCTGGTGTGAGGAACAAATCCTGACCAGCTTCATATAGTGCTGTCCCTAGCTCAGCTTCAAATGCCAAGGACAGGTACCTTATAAATGGTACATGAAGATCCCTCGTTGTCTTCATCACCTGGATCCCCACGATACACTAGAGGAGCAGGCGGCACAATGAAGCTCCTTGGCAAGGGCCATTCAGATTCTTGTCTTATTTTCTCAGCTGCCTCTCTCTGTTTGTTTCTTTCAAGTACATCGGCAGCTGATTCTTGAAACCGACCAGGATGAGGAGGGAAAGTTTCATGAACTTCAACATTAATCCCACTGAGAACCCTGGACACGTCGAAGATTGGTTTCTTTTGTTTAGGCTTTCTCCTAGCTTCCCTTCTAGAAATTGCTTCCCTTTCTTTTCTTTTAAGTGCAAGTTCTTTTTCACTGGGAATATCATCAAATTTGTGGACAATTCTAGGAGAATCTGGACGTGCAGCAAACTCGACATATTCATCAATGCCTTTGAATAGTCTTTCCATCTAGAATCCTCAGTCTCCTCCTCCGGTTGAGCAGAACTACCTTCCCCCACATGCCTTGCAGGTGATGTGTGAATAGACTCATATAAATCTTCCACTTGTTCTTCTGAGTCACTAGACCAGTCAAACATCTCGGCATGGGGCTGCTCGTAAGGTATTTCACCTTCTTCAAGATCACTTGGCCTCTGTTCAGATTGTTGCTGAGGTACGTAAAGTACAATTTGTTTATCAGCATTTTCCTTTTGTTGTTGTTCATAAACTTCATCGGCCATTTGTTGTTGTTGTTGGTGTTGACTTCCAGAACCAGCTGAACTTGTACCTGCAGATAGGTATGAACTGAATTGGGGAACAGGTACAACTGGTACATTTGCAGCCGCAGAGGGAGAAGTCATATATAGTCTTCTTCGTTTCTCCCCCTCAGGTTGATCATCAGGATCTTGATCATCCCGCCTCCTCTTACTTCCCTGAGCCTGAGCCTGACAAGTTTTTTCAAGTAGTGTCAGCCGGTCAATAACCTTTGATAGTGAAGTATAGAAACCGCTGGTGATCCCATCTATCTTGTTGTTTACGTCTTCATGAAACTCTTGAAAGTCATCCATGGAGATTCCCGATGGACGCTGTTCGTTGCGAAGAGTAGTCAGAAGGTCTTGATCATGAGCTGATTCTTGCTGTTGTTCCAGAAGTCTGACATATAGCAAGCTCTTTAAGGCATTAAGTGACATAGATGATGGATCAGGTTGTGGCTGTGGTTCTGGCACTGCAGGTCTAGCATTAAGGTGTTCTTCTATTCTGTTCAATTGTTGAGCTTGGGCCTGGGAAGCTTGTTCAATCCGATCCAACCTTTGATTTGTCGTTAGTAGTTGTTGGTGGATTGGTGCCACGGCTTGTAGAATGTGATCATGAAGTTCTGCACATGAAACAAACCCGGAATCACGAAGACTTCCGGTTGAAGTACCAGCCACATAGGCAGTACTACCTACTGGAGCAGCAGGAATGTTGGCTCCAGCAGGATTTCCTTCCAATCCTCGAATGGCACCTGAAAAGGTACCACCTCTGGAAGTTGAGGAGACTTGTTGAGCCAACAAGCTTAGTGCATCGATTGTTACCCTGTGTTTGTCAAGATATGTGGAAATCCGCGTTATGTCAAATCGTGCATCAAATGGAGTCGAGGACGAGGGAGGCAGTCCTCTTTGTTCAATAGGTCCAACACCCTATTGGGGTTGACCTAGTGTATGTGCTATAACCCTGTGCAATAAAGACGGTGCCTGTTGAGAGACACCGTAGTAGCTAGGTTGGGTAGAAACTTGCACGGGTGGGATCACCGCGACTTGTTCAATATGAGGCCCAACAATGTCGGGCCCCATAGTGGATGTGGTTTCCCGGCTTTCTTGGTGTAGGGGTCCCTCAGCACTATGCTTTTCTTTTCTCACCTCCTCTCTTTCACTCGAACTACTATCTAATCTATCTTCCTCTTCACCACTACCTGGACCATATCCGGCATATTGATTAGGATCAAGTAAAGAATCAGGAGTGACAGAGCCAGTTTCAACAGATTTATCAAGAGATGGAAAGACAACTGGGATGTCATGGTCAGGGCCAATTATGGCATTGCGAATGATAGGAATGGTAGTTGTTGTGGCAGGTGAAGTCAAAGGAATGACCAGACCACCAGGTTGGGGAATGACCTGAGTAGTTTGAATGGGGTGAGTCTGGTCGGGAGAGGTAGTATGTGGATCAGTAAGTTTTATGAAAGAGGTTGTGCTTTCTGCTACTTGTTCGATTGGGTGCTCAGGGGTGCCCATGGGAGATATAACAGGTTCAAAGGTAGGGGCACCTCCTGGATGGGAAACAGACTCATCATGAGAAGAACTAGATGGCTCAGAAACGTCAAGACCAATTGAACGATGGCTTGAACAGTGGTGGGATCATATGCATCCCCTCCCTCTCTAGTCTCATCACCTTCACCCGCTTCTCCACCCCTCTTTGAGTTTTCCCTCTCCTCTTCCCTCTCAGCATCTCCCATAGATAGCTGAGGCCTATCCTCTATTTCCTCACCAGGTGCTACTCCTCCCTGGGCAGGTCTGGCCGGCTCTGGCCCGACCATGGGAGGTATTCCTACACTCTCCCTATAGCTCACAACAACATCATTCTGTTCACAAAGGTCAAGGAGAGATACAGGGAAAGGTCTTGGAATTGGTATATTGGCAGGAATAGCAGGTTTTATATGCAAGAAAAGTTTTGGAGTAATAGAAGGTAAACCTGTCCTCCTAGGAATTTCAGCATTTCGATCCATCACATGCTGGATGATCATTGGTAGAAAGCGGTGGTAAGGCAGCATGTTTGCATCCTTCTGCTTTTGTGAGTTTTTCCTGAGCTTAGTAGCTTTGATTTCCTGGAAGAGAAGGAAGGCATAATCCACATGCATATGAGTTGCAGCTGCTACAAAGATTTTGAGTTGATACTCCGTTGGGAATTCGTAGCCTGAATGCTTTGGAGTGAGACATCTTTGAAGCACAGTCAGCAGGGAGTTGTATTTCGGGTGTAAGCTGGTCCTCTTGAACTGGTTTTTCCTTACAAGCTCACCATCATAGCCCATAGCCCTCACGGTAGCTAGACAATCTTCCTCAGTTGGTATGTCATCAAAAGCAGTGGCAGGTGGCCTACTGTTTGCTCTTGGAAGTCTGTAGATGCTTCTTAGGCGACTGACAGTAATTTCAACAGTGTACTCATCAACCTCAGCATATATGACCTCTTGGTCCCTGTCATTGGTGCGGACCTCACATGTTTTCCCGAATTGTTGGACATAGAGTTCAGGGACATGTGTGCCAGTGATGACAGGGTTACAGGTTAGAAGGTAGTTCAAAGGGTGGATTTTCAGAATCTCAGTGATGATTGGGTAGTTAGGATTTCTGAGTTTGGTGAGGTCAGTGTAATGGTTGTTCTCATGGGATTTGGAATCTAAGAACTCTGCTTGAGGCATGATCTCCTCTGGGAACAACAATAGCTTGTGCCATCTTATCTGTACAGATAGGTAAAACAGATAATTCACAAAGAAAGAGATATGCAAGTTGACCTGACTTAGCTTTGAAAATGATTGGAAATGTGGTCAAAGTTAAGTGAAAGAGTCAAGATTGACTGACATTTGACCAAACATATAAAGTTGGAAAAAATTTGCTAACACCCTAAGTCTGAAAATTCCATTGTGTACACGATGATTTTGTGTATAAAAAATTGTTTGAACACTTTGAAAATGTCAATTAGTTGATTACAAACAACTTTTTAATACATGTGTGTAGTCTAAAAATTATCATAACTCCTCTTTCTAGAGCAAAGAATGAATTTGTAGTACAAACTCATACACCCCAAGAACACGAAGAACACTTTTTGAGACTTATGAAATAATTTTATATAAAAGTGTTCCCCATGTGATCCTAAGCCCCATCGCAAACATTATTTTAACAATCAAGTTCATTTTGTTGAACGTATAACTCGGGAACATGTGTGCCTGTTGTACCTGGGTTATATGTCAGGAGGTGGTTCAGGGGGTGGATTTTGAGAATCTCAGTGACAATGGGGTAGGATGGGTTTTTAAGTTTGTTTAGGTCAACATAGTGATTGTTTTCATGAGAGCCAGTGTTAAGAAACTCGGCTCGAGGCATGATCTCCTCTGGTGTACAACTAGTGCCATCTTATCTGTCAAAGAGATAAAACAGTTAAAATTAAAAATAAAGAGATATGCAAGAAAACAACATTCAGCTTTGAATATTTGGTCAAACTTTGATTTATGAGTAGCCTTCTTCATTTTCCCTTTCTCACAGTCTGCACACAGATGGTCCTTGTTGAATCTTTGCTTGGGAATGCCTCTCACCAAGTCACCAGTGACTAGTTTGTTAATATTCTGAAAGTTCAGATGAGAGAGTTTACAGTGCCATTGCCAAGTAAGATCATTTGAAGCTTCGGACATAAGACACACAGAAGTTGGAGAATCATATTTCTCCAAATCTATGGAATACAGGTTAGATTTCCTAGAGCCTGCAAGTAGTTCGTCACCAGTTTCTGTGATCACAGAACATTTGTTTTTCTTGAATACGACTACCAGATCTTTGTCACAAAACTGTCCGATGCTAAATAGATTATGACCCAATACTTCAACATAGGAGACTTTCTTGATCTTGATGTGCTTCTTCTCAATGTCTCTGTACCCCATTATTGGTGCAACATTGTTGTTCCCAAACCGTACATTCCCGGAGTACTTAGGAACATAATTCTTGAGAAGACTTTTGTTGCCGGTCATATGTTTGGTACAGCCGGAGTCAAGGTACCACAAGTGAGGCACCTGCAAAAAGAGAATAAATCACGTTTAGGTCCCCATATCTGAATGGGTCCTTGATTGTTAGTCCCTAGGAGTGATTGAGTAGTGATGTTGTCTGCTTGTGGTGGTGAAACTTCTACTGATCTTTTCTTGAGTACCCATGTGGGTTTAATTTGTTGTCGTGAAGGAATAGATTTGGAAGAAATTGGCTGAGAAGAAAGTTTCTTTACCACTTTTGGTTTGACAGTTGATGGAATAGGAGGTTTTGGATTCGGTAGAGTTGCGGAAGCGTTATGTTTGCGAATCCATGGTTGCAAGGAATTCTTAAGAATTCTCTGTGGCCTCGGTGCATCAACTTGCTTTTGCTGAACTGGGGCACTGCGAATAGTAGGTTTTGCTACTCGTTGAATGGATGATGGCTTGGGTTTAGAAGATTTGGAGATTTTGGAAGGGGAGTTGCGAGAACGCTTTTGAGAATGTAAGTGTTTTTCCTGTGCAATCCAAGCCCTTTTAAATGCTTCATAGCCCTGCCATCTGTAGACTTCCAGTTCCTTGATCGTCAGTAGTCACCTTGATTTGTGCAAACTTTTGAGTGCATGTGACTGACGAGTTGTGATCCATTGATTAATGATGATACCTTTTGAGGTTATAAATGGAACACAGACTTGGTTAGCGTAAAAGTCTGTCCAGTCCTCACATGGTGTAATTCCAATTTGTTTTCGCAATTGATCATATTCACAATTAAATTCACAATGACCATGTAAGCAACCATCACTAGTACAAAACTACGAAGAGGCTATATTATCATGCAAACTTGAACGATTATAGACTGAATTAAACATCAAAATTTGTTCACATGTTTGACCAGTGTTTGAACATTTCCTATTGGACTTAGGAATGACTCTCTTCCAGTTTGTGTTTATTTTACGCTCTTCATTCCCGAGCTTCTTCACATCTGCAGCAGAATGGAAATTGTTAGAATTGAGTCGTGGTCGACTAGCAGCAACTTTTGACAATTCAGGTATGTCAATGATTTTACGAGAACTGTGAGTTGAAGTGAAAGTGGAGGTTTGTTTTGGTTTGAAAATCTGTTTAAGTTTTAAGTTTATCATGGATGACTTATTAACAGATTTTATCTCAGTTTTGACATCTTGAGAAGATGTAGACACATGTTTGGAACCTTCAATTCGTTCATCAGATGTGGTTCCCTGTGGTGAGAAGGTAAATGGAGTGGGTGGTTCCAGTCCATTTTCGACCTCTTTGATTCGTTCAAGCAATTTAAAATTTTCTTTGCACAAGTCGTCAATGATCTTGCCATCAAGATTGAATACTGTTTGGAGACGCTTGTGGAGGATGACATTTTCTAGAACTAAAGGAGAGGGTTCAGACGTGGTTTCTGATTGGAAGGCTTTGGTAAGGTCACCTTGAACTAGATGAGTGAAGCACAACTCCTGTAAGGTTTGAAACCTTTGCTGTAATTCCTTTTGAGGAATGTATTCAACAGTGGACTTTGGTGAAACAGGGGAGTAGAGTTCGTCATCAGTGTAGACAGAAGATGAAACATCAGTATCAGACGATAAAGTGAGATAGGTGAGGTATGAGTCATTAAGATCAGAGTAGTCAAATGGAACTTCAGTTCGAAGATTAAGAGTTCGTTTGACTTCTTCTTCAATACTTTCCTCTGCTTGACCAACAAAAACCATCCGTTGGGTAAGCCCTTCGCCAAACAGATCAGCATTGTACAATTGTTTGGACGTAACCTAGTTCAATGCATTTGGGTGTTTGAAGCCCAGTCCATCGAATTTTCATCTGGAGAAAGGACGTTCCTTTTCTTTGTATTGAGAGATGATCTTGTCACTTTGATCGCGTTTGGATAGAAGATATTCAAGTTCATAGATTCTGGTGTAAAGAGTACTTAGTTCATTCCTAAGTTCATTTTTAAGAATTTCAGAATCCTTTTCAGCACATGCACATTCTGCTGTAAGATCTAGTATGGTGGTATTCGTGCTATTAGTTAACTCTAAGAATTCAGATTCTTTAGCAGCTAATTGGATCTTAAGGCTAATTAAGTCGTTATCTAACTGCTTAATTATTGTTTGTGCCTCTATATCCTTGTTGTGTGAAAAATCTTCTAGAACTTGATTTCTAGTGGTTAACTTTATTATCTGGTTTTCTAACTCTTTCATTCGGATTAATATGGTTTGTATGTGTTCATGTTTAAAAACCATATTATAGTTGGAGTCAGAAGATACCTTCCCGCTTTCCAAGCTTTCCTCATCGGAGTCAGAGAGATCATCACCATCATCATCCTCTCTACTTCCTCCACCATTGTGAGCCATTAAGCAGAACTGAGCATGACCTTCACCATCCAGATCACTGTCCGATTCTGTATCATCCAGGAACTGATCTTCTTCTACTAGCAGCGCGTTCCCAGCCTGTCTTTGTTTGAACATACGGTACTTTTGCCGATAGTATTCTGCATCTTTGGTCTTTTTCATGGGGCAATTCCGGATTAGATGTCCTGATCTTCCACAGTTGTAGCACTTGGAGTCAGTTTTCTTTTCCTCCTTTTTCTCTTCTCTCTGGTACCTTGGCTTGTCAACAGGAGCAGCTCTTTCGGGTCTCCTTGAACCAGATGTGAACCGTTGTCTATTGTTAGTCTTGTTGAAACGGTTCTTGAAGTTCTTGTTGGCCATTGTGAGAGCTTGAAATGCAGCTTCTATTGAATCATCATCATCATCATCGTGATCAGAATCACTGAGAACCATGTGTTTAACTTTCATTGATCTGGATGATGTTTCCCTAGGGATTCTGTCAGCTACCATCAGGGGCAAGAGGATCAGCAGCTGGTTGTTTCGGGTTAGACTGCAAGATTTCATCTTGATACTGATTGAGATCTTCGAAGATGTTGTGGAAGGTGACTGATGTAAGATCTTTGTTGATCTGTTTGTAAAGTCTGGCATAGTCCTTCCACTCAGTACCTAATGAATTCAGAAAAACACAGTTCAAATCATGGTCAGTTCTGACAATTTGATTGGATCTCATTTCATTTTGCAACTTGCAGAATCTGCCATATGTGTCCGATAGGAGCTCATTTTCACGAGCTTTGAATTCATGGTAACTGTTGACCAGCTGAGTGCGTTTGATGTACTCTCCTTGTTCAGTGCCTTGTAACTGCTTTTTGATTTCATCCCAGATTTCCTTGGCAGTACCCAAGCTGTCAATCTTCAGATAAATCTCAGATAAGAGACCCTGTTTTAGATATTACTTTGCTAGTCTCTCAGCTTTCTTTGTTTCCTTCTCAGTAGCAGTCAGCTCATCATTGGTCTTTTCTTTCTCATGTCTGAGAATGGGGGGATTGTTAGTTGAGTCAGCTTCAACGATCCTTGTGAACTTGGTGTTGCCCTTGTGGATGCATTATATCATCTTGTCACCGAAGAGTTAGTTGTGCTCTAGGAAGTCCATGAACCTTCCTTTCCAGACATTGTATTCCCCCAGAAACAAAACAGGAGGTTTTGTATCAGTACCGATGGACATCATTTCATTTGAGCTAGACATTGTTTGAACTTTGATTATAGAAATGATCGTTCACTTGTTATGTATGGATTGATTGTTCGAAAACTTTTCTTAAAGTAGTGTGATTCTATTCAAGCTTGATTTTAAAGTGACTTGAAAGATTGATTAAAGAACTAAGTCTTTTGAATTTCAATTTTGAATTAGATCTTACAAAGATGAAATTCAACTTTGAACTAGATAGACTTGAGATAATGTAATTCACCTTTGAATTAAATCTGATTTAAATTAAATTCAATTATGAATTAGATTGTTTGATTAAGTCCAAATGTCTTAGAGTTCTTTAAGTCAAGTCCAAAGAGTCAATCACTTGTCCAAGTCTTAGGAATGTCACTGTTTGAGATATGTCTTATCGAATGCGAATTGATCCAATAGAATGCGATTGAGTGAGTAAATTCCTTGAAAACAAATGGGCAGAGTAAGGACTTAGTACTGATTAATAAAGTAACCAATCGAATGCGATTCAATCCTGTTGCATCAAAACTTAGGAAATAAAACAGTTAGTCCTGATAATCAAATGCGATTGCCAATAGAGTGAATCAACAAGTCCTTTGAATAGCACAGATATGAGTCAAGAGTTAATCGCATGCGAATCAATGTGAACTTAGAAAACTTTCAATCGCGTGCGATTAAAGTGTTGAGACTTAGAAAAATTTCAATCGCGTGCGATTCCTAAGGTTTGAGCCGGCTGATAGCGTATCAACACTAAGTTCCGGCTGATAGAATACCAAGTGTGAATCGCGTGCGATTGACTTTGAAGATCCGGCTGATAGAATATTAACACTTAAACGTTCCTTGAGATACTCTATAAGCCGCACAACCCAATCGCGTCTGATCAGGGATCCGGCTGATAGAGTATGAGGTGTCCTTTTCAAATCAGATTGCCATACCCTGAGTAGTGTCTAACCACTTGTACTTGATTGGTATGGCAAGTACTTGATTTTCCTTGTACAACACTTAAACTATTAAGAATTTATAATTAAATAAATTATAAAATACGATTTCTTCTTCTTCAAGTTGTACTTTCAGACCAAGAACACCATAAATGCTTAAATACCCAGAAAATTTAATGTTTTAAAAGGTGGGTATTTAATGACCTTCTTGACCTAATGTATATAAAAAACTCCCACGGTTTGTATTTTTCTTCAAAGAATGTTTTGTAAACTTTGTAAAAATATAGAAACAACTCAAAGGAAAGTTAACGAGTTCTACCTTTAAAAGTTGTTTGAGCTTGAGTTTTTCTTGAAGAAAGATGAAGTTCTTGAACCTTTGTGAAACCGAGAGCTTTTTCTTCTTGGAAGCTTAAAATCTTCGAGATTTTGTTTTCTTCTTTCGAACAATCACGAGCCAAAAACAAGTTTGGCTCTGATACCAATTGTTGGTCCCGTATTGTATACGGATGAAGCAATGCTTGATGATAATCTACTAGTGAGTGTTTTGTGTGTGTATTCGGTTGAAGAGAGAGAGCCGAGAGAGAATGGTAAGAACACAAACACAAGTGAGTAATATGCAAAGCTTAGTTAGAATGTGGGGGAAATGCCTTTAAATAGCATTTCCCCAACTTTGAGTAATTACATAGTACACCCCTCACTTTAATATTTCTAACAATCTTCTTATCCACACCTTAGATATAGAGAGTAAAAGGAATTTAAATCAAATTTAAATTCTCTTAAACTGACTTCTTTAGTCGGGCTGAGTTACTCAGGTTGAAACTCATCAAGCTGAGTTCTTCGAGAACAAACTCGAAATCAAACATGTTCTAACATGTATAATGACTAACTCATCCTTGTAAGTCATAAGAGTTAGCTAGAACTTACTTAGCAACACTGTTGAGTTGACTCAGTCTATAAGCTGAGTCACTCAGCTCGAAACGCATTAAGCTGAATACTCAACCTATATCTTAGGTGACACACACAACTTATCAAACATAGTGATAATCTTACTAAGATATAGTCTAAGCTGATCAAATATATGCTCAGCTTATACTCAGCTTATGCTCAATCTGAAACACTATATATGCTCAGTCTGATCAAGCTTCATAATTCTGTTTAAATTATATTCAGAACATATCTAACAAACTTAATTTTGTCTCATCAAATTTCAACTGATGAGATCATTTGACCAACACAAACACTAAGTACCACTAAAAAATTTCAACACGTTTTATTAGAAACAAACCATCGATTACACCCAGATCTATGCATATATCCGTGTTGTGGTCCTCTCTTAACTTCTCACCATCCCAAATGCTTTCTCTTATTATTAATAACCAACCCCTAAATTAATGAATCTTTTATGGTTAATTTACCCCTTAAGAACCCCGCAACCTCAAGACTTATCGTAGATTTCTCAAATTTTCTTGACACATGCTTTTATTATTATGCTCATATAAGTCTATGACTTTCGATGGAACCCATGTAGTGAACTTTCTGCCCAACCGATCCCAAACCAGTCGGCTTTAGGTGATTAGGTGTAGAACACCCCTCAGAGCATACTTGTTCGAGTCCTAAATGCCACATGTTTGACTTATACTACTAGCCTTTTGGCTTTATTGTTGCTCTATTTTTTTTCTTTTCTAATTTTCTAATTTTTTTTGTATTTTCTCAATTTAACAAGCACATGATTAGTAAAAAAGGAAATTCACACTTAGCCTATTTTTGTCTAGCTTAGATTCAGAAAGGGCTTAACCATTTATTTAAATTTAAAAATTAAAAGTTGGTTACCATAAATGGAAATTTCTTTGGAACGGTGAAAAGCCACTAAATACTATGCATCAATACCAAATATAACCTCTGAACTTGTTCACAAATCAAACATTTGACACTTTCAACTAATACTTAACACTTACTCAAATGATATTAAAATTTTAAAAATTATAGTCCAAATACCATCATGATTTAATCAAGGATAAATTAAGTTCAAGCTAGGAATCTTTTTCTAACCCCCTACCCCATACTTAAATTGTACAATGTCCTCATTGTACATGAAATCAAAAACTAAGGTAGAAAAAGGTTAGAGAAAACTCCCTTCGGGCATTCACACAACACATGGAGCAATAAAAGATAATGCTGAGCAAAAGCCAGCATAAGCGCGTACTCCATAACCACCTGCAAGAAAAACACTCGGAGCAAAATGTTAAGATAGATCACGGCTAAGAATCAAACAACTAAAAGAAAACAAAAGAAAACAAACCCAACTCACTTTGTAGGAATCACGGTTGCATTTGGCGTATGCAACAAGCCTTTGAACCCCTCGGTAGGCCGAGAGAACGAGTTGTAGTCTCGTGAGGGTTTCTAGACAACACACCCACAAAGTTGCAACCAAAAGGAAAACCTAACCTAAACACGGGTTGCCTCCCGAGAAACGCTTGTTTTTGAACGAGTCACTAGCTTGACTCCCAACCCCACACTTAGGGTTTTGGCCCAGAGAGGCATTTGTCCTCACCTCCCCTCTTGTCGGTGTCTCCTTCCGAGTAGTGTTTCACTCAGTTCCTTCTGACTCTGAAGGTCGTCCCCTTTGGATCAAGTAGCTCAATGGTGCTGTTAGGGAATACCTTCTTCACCTCGTAAGGTCCGTACCACCGGGTCTTCAGATAACCCGGACACTTCTTTATCCTCGAATTACATAGCAGAACTCTATCCCGAGGGTCGAAGTGTTTACCCCTTTTTGCACGAGCCTTGGGTCGGTCTTTCTCGGGGTTGAGAAGACTTTCTTCTTTTAGCTTAGGGCCCTCGGCCTCCTCGGCTCTCTCATCACGCAGCTCTTTCTCTCGCGGAGTATCGAAAATCCCCACAAAGAAAGCAGAGTCATCAAGATATTTAGAATATATCAACGACTCGTTGAGTCCGAAAGTGATGGCATCAGTACCTACCCTGATTGTCAATTGTGACTCGTGAATGTGAATCAGAGCTCTACCTGTACTCAGGAAGGGTCTGCCCAGAATGATAGGGACTTGACCATCTTCCTCCATGTCTAAAACGATGAAGTCCGTGGGAAAGATGAATTTATCTACCTTTACTAATAAATCATGAACTATCCCGCGCCGATGAGTGACAGATTTATCTGCCAGATGAATGGACATGCGAATGGGCTTGGGCTTGGGCTCGTGCAGACCCAGTTTGACAAAGAAAGAGTATGGCATGAGATTCACGCTCGCGCCTGAATCAACCAAGGCTTGAGTGATGGGCAGGTTGCCAAACTGGAAAGGTAGAGTAAGACTCCCGGGATCAGTCATTTTCTTCGGGATCTTTTTTAGCATCGCTACGAAGCACTGATCATTGAGTGTGACACTCGAGACCTCTTCAAGTTTCTTACGATTAGTAAGCAGGTCTTTCATGAACTTTGCATACTTGGGCATTTGAGCCATAGTCTCAATAAAGGGAATGTTGATATGCAAAGATTTCAAGTGCTCGAGGAATTTCTGATATTGCCCATCTTGATTGTCTTTTTGGAGACGCTGCGGATAGGGTATCGGTGGACGGTATGGTTTCACAGGAGGTGGAACGGGTGGAGAAACATGTGTTGATGCGGGACGTTGATCAGATGGAGTAGCAGGTGATGCAGCTGAAGGTTCAGGAGTTACCTCCTTCTCTTTCTCTAGCTGAAGCTGCGGAGGCGGCGGCACCTCGGAATCAATGTTAAGACTACTAGGTAATGGATCATGGAGTGTTTGATTTTTCCTAGTAGACACTGCTTTAAGATCGGCTTTAGGGTTGGTCTCGGTGTTGCTCGAAAGAGTCCCAGGGAAGCGGTCGTGGAGAACCCGAGAGATTTGCCCGATTTGGGTCTCAATGTTGTGGATCGAAGCCTGCTGATTCCTAAGTGCTGCCTCGGTAGTCGATCCGATCCTCTTCACTAAATCTTCGGTTTCCTTATGCCTCTGATCGGACGCTGCTGCAAAGCGGTTGAGCATCTCCTCAAAATTCCGCTGCTTCTCCGGCTCCCTCGGTTGGTCTTTCCGATAGTACCCCTAGCCGTGTTGCCGATATTTTGCCTCCATCTCCTTACGGTACTCAGGATAGGGTTTCTAATGAGGTTTCCCGTAAGGGACATTCTCGTTTTCTATTGGAGGATCATACCCCTGCACGTTTGAATAACAAGCAGATTCTTTGAGATTCCCCTCCTCGTCATAAGGGCAATCTCGCGAAAGATGGGGACCGGCGCAGTTGTCACAACCGACTTGCATGGCATGCATGCTTTCTTGCACTAATTTCATATCCTGCACTAATGCATCCAACTTGGCATTAAGGGCTGCCATGTGGTCCAACTGGTCGGTAGGAGAGGAAGTGTTTTTGCGATGGGAAGGGTCCCTCGCAGAATGCCACTGATGGGAGTGCTCAGCCAACTCCTCAATGATGGCATACCCCTGAGCGGGGGTTTTCTTCGGTATTGGCCCTTGAGAATGGACCATTTGTCTTGTGCAGATGTTAATACAATTGTAGAACATTTGGACAACCTGGTGAAGATTGAGATCGTGCTGCGGACAGTTGTGCAACATCTCCTTGTAGCGGTCCTAGGCTTCATAAAGAGTCTCGCCCTCAAATTGCGTGAAATTCTGGATTTGCATTTTCAGCTTTGCAATTTTAGAAGGAGGGCTAAACTGCTTTATGAATTTTGTTTTGAGCGCATCCCATGTACGGATGGGTGGCTCGGATCTTAGCCAACGTTTGGCTGCGCCCTGGAGTGTTATCGGGAACACTCGCAACATGATGGCATCATTGGTTACTCCCGGGATGTGGAAGTAGTCGGCGATCTCGAGTACGGCCTCGACATGCTGATTGGTGTCTTCATGATCCTTTCCGAGGAAAGGAGTTTCGTGCAAAAGATGGGGAAATTGGCCCTTGATCTCGAAGTTGGTTTGCTCGGGAATTGCAGGGCGGTGAATACCAACGGCGTTTCCTTCGTGAAGACGGCTCGCGTACTCCTCCAACGACAAGTTTGCAAGATCTTCAGCCATCCTACGTAAGCGTTCTCTCTTGCGTGCGGCTCGTCTCAAACGATTGAACTCGCACTCCGGTTCTTCAAATGGTTCAACTAGCTCAGACGACGAAGTGCGGGACATAAACCAACAAAAACCTAAGGGATGTCTAAGGAGCAGAAAGCACTACCGTAAACATGCCCGGAAAACAGAAACTACAACTAACACTAAAACTACGAGCTAACACTAAAAACGGAAAAAGGAAACAAGTTATCAACAACGACCGCACCGCGATCAAGGTGATCGCGCCGCGATTGATGAACAGAAAGCAACTAACACTAAATTAAGCAAAAACAAAGCAAGCAAACAAAAAGTTTAATACTAAATTACTATAATTAAATCAAATGAAACCGTTCCCCGGCAACGGCGCCAAAAACTTGATGTGCGTAAAGCGTACCAGTTTTAAATTTATAAAAACCGTCTTTATTTACGTACGACTATGACAGAAAATAGGCAAGAGGACCTAATCGTATTATAGTATAGAAAATAAGTACGGGTGTCGAACTCAAGGGGGATGAGTATGATTTGATAAAATTATAATAATTTAAAAATAAACAAGCTAAACTAATCTAAACTAAACTAGAAAGCAAATAAATCTAAACTAAGGACAAGAAAATAAATAAAGCAATTAAAGAGGGGGGGGGGTGATTTATGAAGAATTTGTGAACTCTCAATCCACTAATTACCACTAACCCTAGAATACCACTAAAGCATGCAAAGGAGACAAGAAAGTGAATAACTCGAAGAATTAAATATATAATGAAGATGTTCTCTCCATAGATTCAATCCACTCTTTTCATGGCAATTAGTTCATGGCAAATAGAGCTAAAGACACTTTGAATATTCATGCATCGATTTCTAAATTAGTTAAAACCTTGGTCTAGTTCTAACTGTCTAATTATACCAATTAATAACCTTTATGGTCAAAAGTACGATTTAAAGGGATAATTAGCCAATTAATTCGATTACCAAGTCAAGACTCAATCTTTAATATTTCATATGATCAACAAAACATCATTAACACATAAAGGGTCATTATATGTTTAATCACATGCAAAATCATTTATTTAAAGTTGCTTAACACTAGGATTTGATCAATCACTATCTGTTTAATTTTCTCTTGGTACTAGACAATCAAGATCAAAGTTTTATGAATTAAATGGTCTTTTAAAACTCAAAACTCAGTTTATAAACAACCAAAACAGATTATGAAGCATGGATGAACTAAGATTAAGTTAAACTTGAATTAAACATGAATTAAATTATCAAAGCCATGAATTAAATCACCATTACATGAGTTTCATCGGAAAACAGAAGATCTAGACTCTCATATTCATAACAAAGATCTGGAAATCAAGAATAAAGATGAATATGATGAAGAGAATATGTAAAACTTCGAAATCCGGATAAGGTACTGACACGTGCCCGTCGCGACGTGAACTTATGGATAGATCACGGTGTGATCTCTTTTTTTCTGGCCAGAATTGACTTTTTCGGATTTTTGCATGTTTATCTCCTTTTATCTCATCTTTATCTTCATTAATCCGAATTTTGAACCTGGAATTAATTAATAAAGATATTAAACATATTTTAAATGTATTTTCCATATTTTTCATTAAAAACAATTAAATATCGCATTAAAAATATATATAAAATCCGCGATATCAAACGCCCTTCCCGTGAGATGCTCATGTGGGAGTTGTAAAAGTCGAGATGTTTTTGCATGTGCTTCGGTTCTTTCTGTTCCTCAAAATTTTTTTCAAAATTTCCAACTTCTCCCTCTCGATTTCCAACCTTTCTTGTTCCACGTTTAGCACTTTTTCATTTTGCATGCTAAATATATCGACAAACCCCTTAAGCTCCTCCATCAAATTGTCCTTATACGTTGGCCCCATGGATATTGACACCGCACATTTACCTTTGTCCCTCCATCGGATGTGGAAGATCTTCTACATCAACCTCATTCCCTTCTTCCCAATCTTTGTTGAGGTTGAACCAACAACATGCATCGGAAGACGTCTTGTTTGCATCGGAAGCCGTCTCGTTGTTGAAACTTACATGCATCGGAAGACGTCTTATAAGCAAACACTAACTACGAACATGTGTGTTGTGAGAGAGAGAGAGAGAGTGCGCATTTGTGTGTGTGTGTGTGTGAATGTGTATGTGTGTGTGTGTCTATAAATATATATATATTTAACAAACATAAACAAACGGATAAATAAACGTTCATGAAAAAAAATGAACAAACGATTTATTGTTCGTGTTCGTTTGTTTATCAAAGAAAAATATAACAAACTTCTCTATGGACAGTTCATGGGTTCGTTTACAATCCTAGGTGACGGTTTAACTTCGTTCCACTCTCCAACCAGATGCGGATAGTCTTAATAGGGAAAACTACAAACACCATTGGAATATATAAAAATAAGTATTATAACTTAAAGGTTTGATATCTCTATTTCCTCTTAGTACTTTATCATCATACTCATGTTAAGATATGTGTTAAAGTGTGTCTTTATTTTACTTGTTATTAGCCTAAGTTCGCTTATCTTTTATAAATCTTTTTTCAACTAATTTTTAATAAACGCGTCATATTTAATTGCAAATACCACCTAAAATGAAAAGAGGTTGGACGATTTAAGAGGAGTAAATTACATTTTAAATTATAATTTATCTTTGTGAGTGTAAGAGATTACGTTGCAAAGAGATAGATAGAAAATACTAGATTAATTTTTGTGTGATATACTTGTTGGCTATAGAATAATAAATATTAAATATTAATAAAATGATTTTATGTAATTATAAAACGTGAATGAAATGAGAATTGAGTAAACGATGACAAATAGCATCAACACGCGGTGGAAACATCGACGTGAGGGGGAGAGCAGATGTGACGGAAAAATGTGGTATCGTTATATGAATATAACTGATTGTATTTCTTGTAAAAGTGATTGGTCATTATTGTTACAAGTATGACAGTAAGGTTAAGCGTTTATTGGTTACAATTAAAATAATAGACGGAGTGTCTTGGGAGGAGGCAAATATATCATACTTCAGACTATGCACAACACACGTACGCAGTACTGTACCATATTAGCAAATATCCCACAAGGCTAGATGCTAATTTGAGCACTAACGTACGCACGAAGCAGTATCCTATAACTTAGCAAATTACTACTAGAAAAGTTGCCAGTACCAACGGATTTTACCAACAGAGATTAATCCGTTGGTAAATTGATGTATCTCCAATGGCTTTACCAACGGAAAAGAGTTGAATATGTTTTTTAATTTACCAACATAACTCCATTGGTAACTTTTTGTAATTTTCTCATATTTGGAGGGAATTTTCCCACCCTTTTTTACCAACAGTATTATTTCACTTTCCCGTTGGTAATAATGTCTGGAGGGAATTTTCCTGCTCTAAATTACCAACGGAGTTTTTTTATTATTGCGTTGGTGAGTTTAGAAAACAGGCTACCAATAACTTAATTTGTTGGTAAATTAGTGTTTTTCCAACATATTTTTATCAACAACACAATTCCTTGGTAATTTTGCTTGTAATTTTTTCCATTTTGGAGGGAATTTTCCCACCCTTTTTTACCAACAACATTATTTCACTTTCCCGTTAGTAATCATGTCAAATTTGGAGAGAATTTTCCCGCTCTAAATTACCAATGGAGTTTTTTTTATTATTCCGTTGTTGATTTTAGAAAACAGGCTACCAACAACTTAATCCGTCGGTAAAATTAGTGTTTTACCAATATATTTTACCAACAACACAACTCCTTGATAATTTTGCTTGTAATTATTTCCATTTTGGAGGGAATTTTCCCACCCTTTTTTACCAACTGCATTATTTCACTTTCCCGTTGGTAATCATGTCAAATTTGGACGGAATTTTCCCGCTTAAAATCACCAATGACGTTTTTTTTCTGGTAGTGATTTCTAGAAAAAAGTTACCGACAACTTAATTCATCAATAATTTAGAGTCAATATGATCAATAGTAGTTAATCATAATCATATTTCCTCATATTTCCGATAAATTAGTATCCAATCACGATCCTATATACATAATATAATAATACATGATCAATAACACATCCTGGTCTAAAAATAGACCTACAAGGGTCGTGTAATCGTATACGGGCAGTGTACGCTGTACACTACACGACCACTTATGGCCACATGGCCTGTGTTGGCCAAAGCCCTACACGGGCTGTATACCTCGATTACGTGGGTTGTATACCACGTATGCTACACGACCATGTATACCTACATGACCTGTCACCGCCCTAGGTATGTACACCGGCCGTGTAATGCTACACGGGCTGTGTACAACTAGACGACCTGGGCTATACGGCCTGCTAAATGCTACATGACCGTGTACCAGACGAACAACAGACATAGCTCTGTGCACAGATGCTGAAACTCGGTCTTTGTCAACCTTTTCTCATCTTTAATCGATTATAAGCTACAAAGGGGTGTTTTCCTACACCCCAAACAGTCCATAACATTAACTGAAGCAACAAGAAACATAAACTGCGTACTCTAATCCATAATTCATAATGCTTTTTGTTCTTTCTGCAGGGTTTTTACGGGTGTGTTTTCTTTTTGTGCTGTTTTCAATATGGAACAGCCCATCACCAAGGTGTGTTTTCTTTTTGTGTAGTTTTAATACATCTTTTACAATAGATGGTCTTTTATGGATTAATTTAACGGAATTTGGATGATCTAGCGGAATTAGGTACTACTTTTGATTATGAGATCATTAATCTTAAATGCATCAAGTTTCTATTTACACATTTAGTTTTTAATTTAAAATTCTAGAATTTTATGAATCTATTTCAAGTAAAATTGTTCTTATATATTGCAAGAAATATATTGCACAGGTGTGAAATTGTAAAATCCAGTGCAAATTTTAAGTAAAATTGTTCTTATATATTGTGTATTCATTGTTTCTTAATCTTTTGCGCAAACCAGTGAACTATATCAGTTGGCATCTGTTGCATTCTGGAATTGGGTTCATTTGCTGCTGGAGTTACAATATCAACTGACCTTGCTCAATATACACTTTAAGAAGAAAGATCACATATGTAGGTTTATAATCATTGAAAACCATAATAACATAAGGTGTTATCTTTTTTTTTAGTAAATGACAGCAGTACAAAAAGTGTTATATGCGTTAATGGAGACTATTATTTCAATTGTTGAATTTATTCGAAGCATGTTTGATGTATATATTTTATTTATAAGTTTAATTATTTAAATGTTTAATAACTATATTTTTTTTATATTTAGACCCTGATGAAACCTCTTTTAGACACGAGTTTATAATCGGGGTTGAAAGGTTTTTGCACCCGGTTTTCTAAACAGGATATAAATTTTACCAATAGGTTTTAATCAGCAACGGATTTTCCGCTGACAATAGGTTATAAGGTTTTGCCACTTAAATTACCAACAAATATATTTAGTCTACCAACGGAATTTTTGTTGGTAATTTACCAAAGGCTATAAGGTTTTTAACCATCAAAATTATCAATGGCAAACTTTTAATCACCAACGGCTTTTCGTTGGTAAAATACCAACGGAGTCGTAGGTAAAAAATTTACCCATGGGTCTTTTTCCAAAAGACAAGATCTGTTGGTAATCCGAATTACCAACGGAATTAGCCTGTTTACCAACGGATTTCACCCGTTGCTATTGACAGTTTTTCTAGTAGTGAAATGCCCCACCAGGTTAGAAGCTAATTTTAGTATTACCACATGAAGTAGTAGGCTATACAACACTTTTGATTCACACATATCAACCACACTCTTGTAATACATTACACACCAATAGTTTGTTAACCCACCTTGTAACCAATTAATACTACAACTTATATGACTAGGTTAGGTATCCAATTACCTTCCTTAACTTATATGAAATCAATGGGAAGCTATTGGGACTTGTTTTGATTAAAATTGAAGAGGAAAATAAACAATCTGGTTTTTCCTTGTGTGCAGAAATATATGTGTATGTGTTGGTGTTCAAATGAAGATAACGCATATATCTATATCTATGATAAAATGGCAAAATTGGTCCTCGACTTTTCATTAAATAATTTTTGGTGATTTTAACTCCTCTAGTTTTATAAACACCTCGTGATCTCAATTTAGCTAATTCACGATTTTATTCCACTTACTTGTTTATTTATATTTAATTAAGGAATTTAGAACCTTGGGTGTTGCACAACTACCCTTTTTTTAAACAAATATTGAAATACTCTCCACGCTCAACGAGTACGAAATTGATAACCACCTTTCCAGCACAACCCGACCGGGATACTCAACCCAACACTTCCACAACCAGGTTATGGTAGGTTTGGTAACTTCAGGAACAAAACCCTTTTTACTAAATTGTAGCTTGTATGCAACCACAGTGGTCTTCGGCAGCTGTGCTGATAACAATGGTGTAGTTTGAGTTGTGTATCAATACTTCCGAAACTCATGCTTGGACCGGAAATCGAGCCGGAGTATTGTGTTGGAAATCAAGCCTCAAGGAAAAATTCACAAACAAGAAATTAACTTGCAAAACTTACAAATATGAATATAAAGGATGAACAAGAGAGAAAAACTTCCTAACTTGCTTTCTGCTCACTTTCATTCAATAAAAACAACCCCATATATATACTTGCATACCTACACGTGGGAGAAAAAGAAAAACAATAATAAAGACTAATTTAATCCTAAACTTACAGGAGATAATGTACAATACGTACTCTTAACCAACTCTAATTTAATCCTAACTTTCAATTTTTCACCACTCCTTATGAATCGGTCTAACCAACACTTATCTAATAAAATTCAAACTAAATCTTATCTAAAATTCAAATTACCCTATCAAGATTAAGACTTGTTGGTCCCTTGGTGAGAAGAACAACAAGCAAGTAATGTGTAGAAGGGGGGTTGAATACACTTTCTGCGGGAAAATTGAACAAATCAATAAAAAGTGTTAACACACATCAAACCACATGAAATCGAATGCTTTTCTTTTATTAATAAGAAGATGATTACAGTAACAATCAAGTAAGTAACACTTGATATGTAAACACCTAATGTAAATCAAATCTCTCAATCTCTAAAACTCTGCTATCTATAATCAACTTATGATTATAGATACGAACTGACTCTCTAAACAGGATTTATTCACAGATTGAATACTTACAAACTTCACAACAGACGTGAAGATTCGAACACACGAACAATTGGCAATCTGTGAACTTCTTGATCACGTTGAACTTACAAACTGTGTATCAAGATTCGTAACACATACGATCAATAGGTTGAGGTGGTTTGAGTCTGGCTCGGTACCTCTAAACTTATCAGGAGATAAGTATTTATAATCATGTTCCTACAGATCCTAACAAACTAGAACTAATCCTAATCTGCTAACAAACTAACGGATAACCCGGAATCTTGAATCTTGAATCTTCTTATCTTGAGTCTTCAATCTTCAATCTTGATTCTGGAATCTTCTTATCCACGCCGGAGATATAGAGAGTTAAAAAAATTTAAAACATATTTAAATTCTCTTAAACTGACTTCTTTAGTCGGGCTGAGTTACCCAGCTTGAAACTCATCAAGCTGAGTTCTTCGAGAACAAATCCAAAATCAAACATGTACTAACACGTATAATGACTAACTCATCCTTAGAAGTCATAAGAGTTAGCTAGAACTTACTTAGCAACTCTGTTGAGCTGACTCAGTCTAGAAGCTGAGTCACTCAGCTCTAAACGCATCAAGCTGAATACTCAACCTATATCTTAGGTGACATGCACACCTTATCAAACACATTGCTAATCTTACTAAGATATAGTCTAAGCTGATCGAATATATGCTCAACTTATATTCAGCTTATGCTCAGTCTGAAACACTATAAGTGTTCAGTCTGATCAAGCTTCATAATTATGTTTAAGTTATATTTAGAACATATCCAACAAACTTAACTGTCTCATGAAATTTCAACTAATGAGATCATTTGACCAACAAACTCCCCCTATTTGATGATGACAAAACCATCAAACAGTTCTTAAGTTTGTTTAACAGAATTATGTTTAAATCTTAAACTTACCAAGATTTTAATTTTTGAACATATCATATATTAATTAAACTTATCAATTTTAATTGAACTTATCTATCTTAAGTTGAACATACCAACCAATCACATTAATGAATATGAACTAATCAAAATATTCATTCAAGCTGAACTAATCAGACTAAGAATTATGAACATATCATAAACAGTTGACCATATCAAACTAATACTTGTATTCATTGAACAAATCAGAGTACACAATTTTGATCACTAAGATCATGCACACTTAGTGCTTACAAATTATTAGAACTAATCTAATAATTACATATAGAACTAATCTATTCACAAATTCATCTCTTGAACTCGAGATGTAGAACCTCCCAAAGAATGATTTCTCTGTTAATCTCTTCTAGTAGGCTTTCTGCTTCTACATCTCCTTTGAGTTCCTTTTGTTGCACTCTGATGATTTTATTCAGCTTGTGTTTCACGAAATGATTTGAGCTATCACCACAGCAACTTCTTATGTGTATGGCATCCTTAGCTTTCGGATAACAAATTTCATTCAGCATGATGAAGCTAGGATTGCATGCCTGATCCTTAAACATGAATCCCTGAACAGGTGCATCAATACCTTGATTCTCTTTGAACTCCACACCCTCAACTATCTGAAATAATATCTCCCATTGCAGACCAGGAACTAGAACATACCTCAGCTCCTCAGCTCGAGAAATCAGCTTAGAAACTTCAGTTGTAATCTCTTGCTTGATCTGACTCTTCTTGAATTTCTTGAGCATCATCATTATTCTTTGCCATTCAAGGTAGCCCATCCTGTGAACATATCTCAGGTCCATTCCCACTGTTGATTTATCATTAAATAGGAAGGTGAGAATCATGGTTCCATTTTCTTTGCTCAGAGTCATACCCTTGATTTTCTTGCTGGTGCTGCGTCTGAAGTAGCACTCCTGAATGTATGCATCTTTGTATGGAATTGGATCAGGCCCTGGACCAGTGTATTCAGCTTCAGCTTGAGCCAAAGATTTTCTTTCTCTTTCTCTTTCTTCGTCCTTTGCCTCTTTCTCCTTTCTCTTTCTCAGCTCGGCTAAAGAGATCCCAAGCTCATTAGCTTCTTCTTGCTCGAGCATATCAATCATCAGCCTTGTAGCTTTTTCCTCCTCTGTTTCAGAAACAATGTCAGCTTTAGTTTTATATTCTATCACTTTTTACCTCTTAGCTACAGGTTCCTCTTTTTCTAACTCCAGCTCCCCCTCAAACTGAGCTTGCCTCTCTGCTCCTCTTGCTAGCACCAGTAGAGCCTTAGCTTCAGCTTGAACTAACTCAGCGTCAGCGTCAGCTTGAACCTTCTCCTCCTTTTTGTCATCATCAACAGGGTTCAAAGTCTGATTTTGTTGAAGGGCAGCAACCACAGAGGCAATCTCTTTAACATCCTTAGTCAGCTTCTCAAGCCTATGATATATGTGGCGTTTATGCTTCTTCTGCTTGAGGTGGAACAAACTGAATTTAGCTTTGATGTATGCTTTCAGCTGTTGGATACCTGAGGAGGCAGTTTCATCTTGAGGAGACTGACTCCTGTCCTTAAACTCGAAATCTTGATCCTCTGAATGGAAGGAGTCAAAAACATCAATTGGTGAGTATTTGGGTGCATCATCCAAGGGTTGGTGGAGACCCTCAAAATCATGTGCACCAGAGTTTGGACCCTGTAATTCACCTTGGTATATAGATAAATCATTGACAGTTCGTGCTGGTGAGTGTGAGAAGTGAAGAGAAGTAATGGGGCTCGAAATGTGATGTATATGGGTTGATGGTTGGCTTATTGGGTTAGAGGGGGCTGATTAACCCTGGGGATTGGTCATTAATTCAATGTAATCTGAGTGTGTCTACTCAGGCATAACAGTAGGCTCTCTCATGACGCTGGAGAGTGTGGGTTGAGTAGTCACCACGGTTTAGGCAGTTGGGTTAAAATGGGCCTTGAGGTTGGCACCTTAAGAGTAGGTGTCTCCCTCTCAACTCCTGCCGGTAGAGGAGTCAATGTAACTTCAACTCCAGTGATACCTTTAGGTGTGGTACCACTTTTGGCAGTTTTTGTATTATAGGTTTGGAGATTTATCTTGGCAACAGTGGGCACACCATGGTTGGCTTCAGAGTGGGATTTATGATGGAATGAAGGTGGAGGAGATGGGTTAGACTGAGTTAGGTTTACTACAGTCTTATCTCCAAGTGTGGATGGAGAATAATGAGAAGAAGAAGAAGAAAGTGGAGAGATCTTACCAGAAGAAGCTTGAATATTGGCTGACTCAGCCTGAGCAGAGTGCTCAGCTTGAACCTCTTGATCAGCTTGAGCTACTCCCCCTTGATTTGATCCCTCAGCTTCACTTTCAGAGGAAGCTCCCTCAGCTATCCAACCCATAGGATCACTAATACCCTCCTGCTATGGAAAGATGTCATTATTGAACATCTTTGAGCTGAGTGCTAGGGTGAGGAACACATCCTGTTCAACTTCATACAGTGTTGTCCCCAGCTCGGCTTCAAATGCCATGGACAGGTACCTTATGAACGGTACATGAAGATCCCTTGTAGTCTTCATCACTTGGACCTTGAGTTCATTGAAGATGAGTTATGCATAATCCAAGTTGCGCACGAAGTACATGTTGTAGAGCAGCTGCATCTCAAACTCATTAACTTGGTCCAGTCCTCCAACCTTGGTACCAAGTGAACGAATCACAGTGGACACCATGAAACCCTATCCGGTTGGAAAGGTGGCCTTTTTAATAACACCCTCTGTTTGTTTGTGGGTGACCCATTCTGGGTAGGACTGACCTAGCCACCAGCCTCGTCACAGCAGGCTCGACTTCATTAGATTGAGGAAGTTGAAGAACCTGCCGTAGCCTTTGCACTGTGAGAGAAATTTATCTCTCTCCATTCAGCACCGTGCCACGGATTTCGCCGCTGTTCTGGTCATAGACACATGTATACCAATACTCCAGTAGATGCTGAGGAACCACATGTAGCGGTGCTCCAGTGAAAACGAATGCCAGTGGGCATTTGCGGATATAATCCACCCACGCTTCATATCCTCTATTTCTCTTGCGTTCAGGGATTGCCAGACATGCTCGTTGATTATTGATTTTGATCAGCGGCAATCCATTGTTTTTGAAAGCAGCACCCCTTACCATTCTATCACCTAGATTGAGAATGGTTCGGTCCATCGTTGATTATTCAAATTCACACTGAGTAAATATGCAGTTCGCACTGAGCGATTTAGGGTTTCTCGAACGATTGAACTGTGAATTGCACTTAGAAAATACGTGGTTGTAGAAGGTATAGAGAGAATCTCAGAAGTTTAGGAAGCGTAAACGTCTGAATTTCGGTTACAACCGATATATACCTTTTTGAGGAGAGAGAAAAATTATCGTTGTGAATCCCTATTTATCCATTACGCCAAAGAAATTACGGCTTGATGTAACAGTAAAAGAGTAGAAACACTTCAACTCCCAATGGATAAGTATGTAAAATAATATCCTTGACTTACAAAAATATTATTTATACTGTTGTATTACACCAATACATAATCGGTATAAAATGTAATTTGAGACTGACTCAAATACAATGACTCATGGATTAATAACACATAGTAATTAAAACATGGTTGTGGACACACCAAGCTGAGTAAACTTATCAGTCAGCGTAAGTCAAGCACTCAGCTTGATATGAGCACTCAGCTTGAGATTGACACTCAGCTTGAGTGGAGCACACAGCTTAGAATCAATGACACTTAGTCATTTTTATTTGAGACTAACTCAAACTTATGTTTTAACCACACTGAGTAGTTAAAATATGTTTGGAACTCACCAAACGAGTGAACTTATCACTCAACCTGACAAGATAAGCAGTTTATGAAAACTCATCAATAAACTGTGCACTCAGCTTAAGACACTTAGTCTTTGTCAAGCTGAAACTCAGTTTTAGAGACTTATCTAAGGGTTGAGCATACCCAGTTCACTTAGCAGATACACAAACCTCTTTTCATCAAGTGGTTTTGTAAAGATATCTGCTAATTGATCATCAATGAAGATAAATTTGATTTCAACTTTACCTTTTTCCACGATCTCTCTGATGAAGTGATGTCTAATTTCAATAAGCTTGATTCTTGAGTGGAAGACTGGATAGTAAGTAATGGCTATTGCACTTTGGTTATCCAGAATATGGGTGTTTTCTTTAAATTCATACCAAAGTCTTGAAGTTGATGTTGCATCCAGAGGATTTGAGCACAACCGCTACCTACAGCAACATACTTAGCTTCTGCAGTTTAAGTAGCCACTGAGTTGTGTTTCTTACTTGTCCAGCTTACTAACTTCCCTCCAAGCATTTGACATCCTCCAGTTGTTGATTTTCTGTCTAACTTGCACCCAGCATAGTCAGCATCTGAAAATCCAACTAACTCAAATCCAGAGTCCTTTGGATACCAAAGACATAGATTTGGTGTACCTTTAAGGTACCTAAAGATCCTTTTCACAGCTTGAAGATGTGATTCCTTAGGATTTGTCTGATATCTTGCACAAACACATGTAGCAAACATGATATCAGGTCTACTAGCTGTCAAATAGAGTAATGAACCAATCATTCCTATATAGGTAGACTGACATACAGACTTTCCATCTGAGTGTTTGCTCAGCTTGACAGCTGGTGACATGAGTGTTTTCATGGTTGAACTAGAATCGAAACCATATTTCTTTATCAAATCAAGAACATACTTGCTTTGATTAATGAATATTCCATCAGGCTTTTGTTGAATCTGCAAGCCTAGGAAATATGTCATTTCACCTATCATACTCATCTTGTACCTTTTTTACATAACTTTGGAGAACCATTCACACAGAGATTCATTTGTTAAACCAAAGATAATGTTATCCACATAGATTTGTACAAGAATCACCTGTCCTTTACTCTTCTTAATAAAGAGTGTCGTATCAATACTGCCTCTTGTAAAGTCCATTGATAGTAGATACTTGGACATAGTATTATACCAAGCTCTTGGAGCTGGTTTAAGACCATACAAAGCCTTGTCTAACTTATAGACATGATGTGGATACTTTAAACTGACAAAGCTAGGAGGTTGTTTCACATATACTTCCTCCTGAAGTTTTCCATTTAGGAAAGCACTCTTCACATCCATTTGATAGACTTTGAAGTCTTTATATTCTGCATAAGCCAGGAACAGCCTTATGGCTTTAATTCTGGCAATAGGGGCAAAGGTCTCATCATAATCAATTCCTTCCTCTTGCTTATACCCTTGTGCTACCAGCCTGGCTTTGTTCCTAACAATCACTCCATCCTTGTCCATTTTGTTTCTATAGACCCACTTAGTGCCTATAATTGTATGATCTTTGGGGGCTGGTACAAGACTCCATACCTTGTTTCTCTCAAAGTCATTTAATTCCTCTTGCATAGCTTCAATCCAGTCCTCATCCTCTAAGGCTTCTTCAGTCTTCTTTGGTTCCATTTGAGATAGGAATCCAAAGTAAGAAACATAGTTTGTTGTTGCCTTCGATCTGGTCATTACTCTTTCTTGAACATTACCAATTATTTGATCTTGAGGATGATCTTTGAGGAATTTAAACGTTGCAGTAGGAGATTGTGGTTCTGGATCTGAGTGATATTGAGGATTCTGAGGTGAACTTACATCCTCAGTCTCAAATGCAACATTGTCATCAAACTGTTGATCACCAAGATCTTCAGTCTGAGTAGTATCAGCTCCAAAGGGATTAATGAACTCATCATCTTTCTCAGCTTGAGATTTCCTTGGAGCTTGTGATGATTTATTAGATGGACACACATCATCATCACTGTCATCATCCATGACATACACAGGATTTGATATTTTGGTTTCCTCAGGCTTTTCAAGCTCACTCAGACTGACCAAGTCAGCTTGTCTTTTATCAGCTTGATCAAAGCTGTCTTCATCAAATGAGACATGAATTGATTCTTCTATAGCCTTTCTCATTATGTTATACACTCTGTAATACTTGGAGATTGAGGAATAAGCAACAAAAATTCCAGGATCAGCTTTAGGTTCCAACTTATGGAGCTGATCTCTTTGGTTCAGCACATATCATTTTGAACCAAAGACATGAAAGTAACCTATATTGGGCTTTCTTGATTTATACATCTCATAAGCAGTTTTGCCATGTCTTTTGACTATGATTGATCTATTCTGGGTATAGCATGCTGTACTTACAGCTTCATCCCAGAAATAGAGTTTCAATCTTGCCTCACATAGCATTATTCTAGCAGCCTCAATTAAGGTTCTATTTCTCCTTTCAGCAACTCCATTTTGTTGAGGAGTTCTGACTGAGGAGAAATTTTGTAATATTCCTTTTTGTTCACAAAAGCTTTCTAGGGTTAAGTTTCTGAACCCAGTCCCATGATCACTTCTGAGTTGCTTAATAGACTTACCTTTTTGTAACTCTTCCTGTTTGATAAAACTTATTATCTCGAGGCCAGCTTCACTTTGGCTTTAAGGAATATTACCCAGGTGAATCGTGAGAACTCATCCACTATCACCAGAGTGTACTTCTTGCCACTTCGGCTTGGAGTACTTATGGGTCCAAACAGATCCATATGCAACATATGCAGTGGATCTGTTATTGAAAAATTTTGCTTTGATTTGAAGGACCCTTTATGATGTTTCCTTTGTTCACAAGCTGAGCACAACTTGTCTTTGAAAAATGTGATCTTTGGCAATCCAGAGACTAACTCTTTATTGGATAGCATATTTATATTCTTGAAATTTAAATGTGATAATCTTTTATGCCACAGCCAACTCAGCTTAGGAACAGATTGGGAATATAAGCAGGTCTCAGTGTAAGGATCAGCAGAATTGAGATCAAGTAGATACGCATCCCTTTCTATTTTTGCTATTAGCACTGGCTTACCCTTAGTATTGTATATTGTTCCTGCTTTCTTCCTAAAAGTAACAATATTATCTTCATCGCACAATTGATTCATACTTATCAGATTGTGTTTAAGACCTTTCACATATGTAACTTTCTCGAAAGTCACCTTGCCAGCATGCATCTTCCCATATCCTTTGGTTCTTCCATGTGAGTTATCACCAAATGTTACTTTAGGACCTTCATCTGCCTGGAATTTACTTAGAAGTCCTTTCCATCCAGTCATGTGCCTTAAACATCCACTATCCAAGTACCATTTACTTGTACCCTGCACATGATAAGAAAACTAAACAAATTAGTTTTGTCTGGGAACCCACATTGTATTAGGTTCAGATGATGAGCACTTAGCAACTTCATCTTTTGGAACTGACTGGTCAGCTTGAGCAGGTGTTGAGTCCTGTGTAGGCTTTCAAGCCTTAAGATTTCACTTTTACAGTCCTCGGCCTCATGTCCTCTACCTCTGCACTGGTACAATTTCCTTCTACCAATGACTACAGGAGATAAATCATCCGATAATCCTTTAGGAAAATTATCCTCAGCTTTAGGATTATGGGTTGTGGATAACTTCTCAACTTTCTTTGCAAGTTGATTCACCTGATCCTCATTGACTTTGAACTTACCTTTGTCAGATCTAGGTTTATTATCCTTTTTATTAGAAGCTTGACCAAGAAACTTATTTTCACTGACTTTGGACTTACCATTGTCATGTTTTCTGGACTTTCCAGTTTCAACAGTTTTGGACTTACCACTGTTGAGTTCTTTGGACTTACCAATTTCAACAACTTTGGACTTACCATTGTTGTGATATGACCTTTGACTTACAGTAGTCTTCCTATTCTTGAAACTTCTCTCTGAGCCAGATTGAGAGTGTTGTCTTTTGAAAGGGTTTGGCTTCAGCCTTTCTATGACAGAAGTTCTTTAAATAGGCTGAGTGCCAAATCTGTCAAGCACAGACTTACTATGCTGTTTAGATGTGGAACACTCATTTCCATGATCCTTTGCCTTTACAAACTTATTGTATTTAAGGTTTTGACCATGTTTCTTTTCTGAGGCTGACTTCTGAGACTCAATCAGTTGTCTATCTTCCTCAGAATTTGTACTTGCTATCTCATCATCATCAGCTGCATACGCTGCGGATTGATAGTCACCTCCAAGTACAACTTGTACCTGTTTAGGGATTTGTTGGTTGATGCACTTTTTAGCAAGCCTTGATGACTTACACCATTATTCAGTGACCTTTTGAAGTTGGTCAGCTTTATCCTTGGCTTCCTTAAGTTCTTCACTTAGAAGTTTATTAATGTGTCTTTGATATTCAAAATCACATTGTGCCTTTTTACCAACATCAATGAGAGTTTGATTTTCCTTAATCTCATTTTTCAGTTTAGCTATTTCAGCTTTGAGGTCATTTTGAGACTTAAGGCTGGTCTTAAAATCATTTAGCAGATAATAAAATGCAAGACCTTCTTCTTCATCGGTGTAAGAGTTGAAATTACTAACCTTGTACATGGAAGAAGGATCTTAGTCACTTAGTTTGATGTTTTCCTCAGCTTCCTTCATGTCAGCTTCAAAAGTTGATTCAGACAAACCATAATCAACTTCGTCTAATACAAACTCTTCATCTTCTTGAGCTATCAGACACTTGTCATCATCATCTGATGTAGATGATTCTGTATCCCAAGTTTCAGCATATAGTGCATTGGGCTTTTCTTTAGGCTTTCCTTTCTTGAGCTGAATATATTTCTTCTTATACTTATCAGCTCTGTAAGCATTCTTATCAGCTACTGAAGTTGATTCATCATTCTTTAATCTGCACTCAGCAGCAATATGTCCCTTTCTCTGAAAATTGAAGCACACAGCTTTTTTGGGATCAAAAGAACTTTTTCCTTTGCCCCTGTCAGATCTTCCTCTTCCCCTTTGAGCTCTTCTCAATCGTCTGGCTAGCATGGCCATTTGCTCAGTGATTGCCTGAACATCATCAGCATCACTTGAGTTTGAGTCTGAATGGTTAATTTGAGAGTCTGACTCAGCCTTATATTCAACAACTAAGGCTTTTGAACTTTTCTTCTTTTTCTGTGCAACTATTGCAATGTCAGTTTTATCAAGAGAGTCCTTCAGTTGTTGTTGAGAAGTTCTCCTGTGCTCTGTGATCTATTCATGATTAAGCAAGAACCCATATATAGACTGTAGGTAATACATATGTAATGTTCCTCCATCCCTTAGTGTTGTAGTTACTTCATTGAACTTTTCTGGTAACACATCCAGAAATTTCAGCACAAGTTCAGCTTCATTCTTTTTAATGCCTACACCTAGCAGGTCATTAATCAAGCAGTGAAACCTAGTAAACACATCAGCCAAGGTTTCATTCTTCTTGGAGAAGAAGTTTTCATAAGATCTGTTTAAATGATTCTTCTTTTGCTGCTTGACCAGATCTGTGACCTCATATGTAATACTCAGCGTATCCCAGATCTCTTTTGCAGATTGACACCCAGTCACAGTATGCAAGATCTCATTTGTCAGGGCATTAGCCAGAACACTCTTTGCCTTGTCATCCAGAGAATACAAGTTTCCAATCTTCTTCAGTCCAGGATTAAACAGGCTTCTTTACTTCTTTTTCAGTTTTGTTAGTAGACGTATCACTGACAACAACTAGAATCTTGGGGATGATTTTCTTCTTTAGTGATGACATCGTACATACGATTGTCAATGGACTTGAGGAAAAGCATGGCTCTGAACTTCCACATAGGATAATCAGATCCATCGAATATAGGACATCCTTTAGCAACCATCTGAGGAAAGTTTGATGAATTATTGCTTGTCGACATTGTATACTTTCCCATAATCTTGAACTTTTAACTTATGAAATCGTTCAGCCTGCTCTGATACCAGTTGTTGGTCCCTTGGTGAGAAGAACAACAAACAAGTAATGTGTAGAAGGGGGGTTGAATACACTTTCTGCGAAAAATTGAACAAATCAATAAAAAGTGTTAACACACATCAAACCACATGAAATCGAATACTTTGCTTTCATTAATAAGAAGATGATTACAGTAACAATCAAGTAAGCAACACTTGATATGTAAACACCTAATGTAAATCAAATCTCTCAATCTCTCAAACTTTGCTATCTATAATCATATTATGATTATAGATACGAACTGACTCTCTAAACAAGATTTATTCACAGATTGAATACTTACCAACTTCACAACAGACGTGAAGATTCGAACACACGAACAATTGGCAATCTGTGAACTTCTTGATCACGTTGAACTTACAAATTGTGTATTAAGATTCGTAACACATACGATCAATAGGTTGAGGTGATTTGAGTCTGGCTCGGTACCTCTAAACTTATCAGGAGATAAGTATTTATAATCATGTTCCTACGGATCCTAACAAACTAGAACTAATCCTAATTTGCTAACAAACTAACGGATAACCCGGAATCTTGAATCTTGAATCTTCTTATCCTGAGTCTTCAATCTTCAATCTTGATTCTGGAATCTTCTTATCCACGCCGTAGATATAGAGAGTTAAAAAGAAATTTAAAACATATTTAAAACATATTTCAATCTTCAATCTTGATTCTGCAACGATCGTTAAACCTTCAGGCGACGATCGAACGGAGAAAACCGTAAAGTTTTCCTGATAAACCCAAGCCACCGTACAGAGGAAACCCATCAGAGGGACTGTTGAGGCAGCGTATAAGGGTAACAACCCTGGTTCTCGTGAGGAACAAAGGGGAAACCACTGAGAGGGTTGGTACAACAGAAGGGAGAAACCCTAATTTGAAAATGTAAGAGACAACCGGGTACGTTGTACGAAGGAGTGCATAGGGAAGCCAAGTATAGCCCCACGTTCTCTGCCAAAGGAGGCGTGCAAAGAAAGCAGACTTCAAAGGGGAGTAATTCAAATATACCCTAGTTTTTTTATTTTTATTTATTAATTTTCGAAGACACCGTTGGATTAAACGTTTTGAAGAAGCCCACTTGAAAACATTTATATTTCACAAAACTACAGGCCCACCAAATTTTTTTAAAAACAGTGAAACCTTTTTTGTTATTTAAAAGCTTTAAACAAATCAGATTTCAAATATTTGTGGGATAGCCCACCGTGAATTTTAATAAAATAGAAAAACCTATTTTAAGTTAATCAAAATCTGATTTTAATTTGTGGTAAACCCAAAATTGTGATATTTAAAATAAAAACAACAAATTTTTCTGTTTTATAAAACTAAACCCCACGGTTTGTGTTTAAAAAAAAACAAACACACAAACAATCTCATTTTTAAATAATCAGATTATAAATAAAAGCATTGTGTTAAAATTTTAAACCACAAATTTGTTATTAATTTTACAATTCGGCCAATATATATATAAATAAAGTTTTTTTTTAAAAGGTTATATTTTAAAATTTTAAAATGACTGAAAGTGATGTAAATAAAGGGGATACTTCCAAAATTAAGGAAATGTGATTGACAGCCCATTTCCAATGCCTAGTGCTAAAATCAACAAATTACACTACTTGAGCAATTAAAATGCAAGTCATTATAGAGGCAAATGGTCTATGGGAGATGATTGATCCAAATTTATCAACTAGGGTTGATATTAAAAAGAATAAAACAGCTATTGCTTATATATACCAATCACTTCCCGAAGATCAATTATTGCTTATATCAAAATATAAAACTGCAAGGGCGGTTTGGGAAGCTTTGCGAGCAAGATACGTAGGTGTAAATAGTGTTTAGCAAGCTAGACTGCAGACACTCAAATCAGAATTTGAGATGTTGCAGATGAAAGAAAATGAATACATTGATTCATTTACTTTGAAATTGACAAATATTGTTAATAAAGCAGCAAGTTTAAGATTAACCTACGAAGATTCTATACTTGTACGGAAATTGTTAAATGTCGTACGAGATAGATTTCTTCAAATTTTTGCTTCTATAGAACAATATGCGGACTTGAATACCATGTCTTTAGATGAGGCAATTGGTAGATTAAAGACATTTAAGGAGAGACTCAAATATAAAAAGGAACGATTTTTGGACATACAAGAGGAATTGATGTTCACCCAACAGGAAGATCGTGGTAAAAGTTTTAGAGGACGTGGTCATGGCAGATTTAGCAAATTACGTGACCGAGGGAATGGCAGATTTAAATCTGACAAACGAAATTGGCCAACCCTCGCTGAACAACTTCAAGAAAGGAAGTAACAACCATATCAGGAAACAAAACACTGATATGAGTAAAGTGCATTGATTTAAATGCAAGAAGAATGGACATTATGCTAATAAGTGTCCATTAAGAAAGCATGACAGACAGCAGTCCAATCTTATTGAGGAAGATATGGAACCAACACTGCTCATGGCAACCATTGAGAAAAATCAGAGGATTTTACCTCAAAATAAAGTTGATCCAATTGAGACACTAGAATCAGAAGAAAGTCTATGGTACTTAGACAATGGTGCAAGCATCATATAACAGGAGTCAGGGATCACTTCAAGGAGATAGACGAGAATATTTCTGGAAACGTACGATTTGGTGATGGATTATGCATGGCAATTAAGGGAAAAGGATCAATTCTCTTAGAATGCAAGAACAGAGAACAGCGAGCTATCTCACAAGTATATTATATTCCAAACCTAAGGAAAAATATACTAAGTTTTGGTCAATAGATTGAAAACGGTTGCAAGATTGTCATGAAAAATGATTGGTTACTATTGTATGATTCTAGTAACAACATCTTGTTAAGAGTCAAAAGATCAAGGAATCGACTCTAAAGCAAATGTGAAGATAGGGAAACCTATATGCTTGTTAGCAAATTTGCATGATGAATCATGGTTATGTCATGCAAGGCTAGGGCATGTGAACTTTGGTTCATTAAAGGAAATGTTTGCAAAGGGAATGGTACACGGGTTACCACTAATTAAGTATACAGCAAACATTTGTGATATATGCTTAGTAGGAAAGCATATAAGAACACCTTTCCCACAAAAGGATAAATCAAGGTCAGAAGAACCGCTGGATTTAGTTTATGGAGATTTGTGTGGTCCAATCTCACCACAAACACCATCAGGGAAAAGGTATATATTTTTTAAACCTTCAAGAGGTTCAAACAGAAGGTTGAAAATGAACTTGGAGCTAAGATAAAAGCTTTCAGAACTGATAGAGGAGGATAATTTAC
Source organism: Pulicaria dysenterica (assembly GCA_947179395.2). Classification (NCBI taxonomy): domain Eukaryota; kingdom Viridiplantae; phylum Streptophyta; class Magnoliopsida; order Asterales; family Asteraceae; genus Pulicaria; species Pulicaria dysenterica. The sequence goes on from OX359291.1 coordinate 21,557,976, forward strand.
ATCAGGTGACTTTCAACAATACTGCAAAGATCATGGAATTGCAAGATAGATGACTGCATCTTACTCACCCCAACAAAACGGAGTTGTTGAAAGGAAAAATAGAACAGTACTCTCATCAACAAGATGTATGATGAAAGCAACAAACCTACCATAAAACTTATGGGCAGAAGCAGTTAGACACGCTATCTTGATACTAAACTGCACACCAACTAAGTCTGTTAAGGATATTACTCCATATGAAGTGTTGAAAGGCAATAAGCCAAGTTTACACCATCTAAGAATATTTGGCTGTGTTGCATTTGCCAAAATACCTGCACAACACTTAACCAAATTAGATGAGAGAAGTATACGCTTGGTATACTTGGGAAGTGAACCAGGATCAAAAGCATATCGCTTATATGATCCAATAAAGAAGAAGATTTTCGTAAGTAGAGACGTAAATTTTAAGAACACGAAGCTTGGAACTGGAAAGAAGACAATGAAGATGCTACAGATAGCAGTCCAAAATGGACAGAGTTCAACGTTGAGGATAATGGAATACCTGAAAATTCCAACCCAGATGTTTCAGATGACGAAATACCAGCTACCCCAAATCTACAAGATGATTCAGAAGAAGAGGTTCCTACCACACCTAATTATGTGAAGGACACCGAAGAAGATGCACCTAATACAACACACTATATACACAATTCATCAGAATCAGAGGAAGATACACCTTCCTCAACATATTCACGAATTGATCACATGCCAGTACAAGGTTATAAATGAAGGGTTTTGTAGGGTATAAAAACAGACAATAACATGCACAGCGGAATAAAACCCCCTCCAGTGATCTCATCTAACTCGTACAGAAACTAAAAGAGGAAAAAGGGTTAGAAAGTTATACCTTTGTTGCAAACCAAAAACTTTCTTTATGCCCCTAGACAGTTGCAGGTTATCCACCGCTACTACACCACCTCGAACTGGCTGCTAGACCGCCTAAGGATTAAAACCGGATAAAAAAATGTGATCGCGATGTGTGTGTGTATACCCGCCGTTGACCGCCGTCAACCACCGCCTTGGTGGCGTCGGTTTTTGGTGCGCCGCCGCCGAGAAGGAGAGAGGAAAGGGGAGAGCTTTTTAGGGTAATCCTCTTTAACTTGTAATTGACTTAATATGATTAATCAAGGCTAATGAAGTTTATATATAATAAACCTTATTAGGCAAAACCCGTTTAATTAAAGCCCAGCTTTAATTAAACTATTAATCAATTACAGAAAGTATCCTCGACCTTTCTAATTAATTAATAACTATTAATTAATTGGCCCCGTTAATATTTAAACTAAATATTAACATCTCTCATTTAAAAAATAATTGACTATTATTATTTTTCTCTTTCTCGATAATTAATTAAACTAATTAATTATTTCTTTTCCACACAAAAAAGGTTATAATCCAAAAGGTTCTAATTGGGTGTGCAGCGGTGATCCTTTAGTGTCACATAGTATTGGACATGATGATACATGTTATCTATCTCTGCACATAATCTAACAGACTCCCACTTGTGCAAGATAAGTAACACTCCTTGTACATCGTTGGCCTAAGGAGGTCCCTAGCCAGACACTTAGGTTAACCAGACTATGAGATCTCTTACATCTAGAGATATAATCCATAACTTGGATTATCTAGGCTTTTCCTTTTGCATCGCGATATTTCGTAATGTGAGTATTTGACATGGAGCAGGGATCTTATCTAATACTCAGATTTTCTCGACTTGATTTCGACACTCTGCAGTTACGGTTTTCCCGAATGAATAACTATCATTCTAACCGAGCGCGGCCACGCATTTTCAGTAGTCTTAATCGTCGAGGAGCTCAGAAAATATCTCTCCTAAAAAAGAGGTGCAAATCCCATCTTGACTATTTGCAATTTGAGCACATGGCTTCCGCTGCACCTAGACAAGCCCCTTATGATCACTCTGTTACGGCGTGACGTTAGAACATGCTAAAGTACAGAAGTTACCATGCCCCAAACCAAATATCTCAGGTCTAAGGACAACCTATCAGGTTTACTTATGTTAGTGCTCCATGAAGTAAGCCTGATGCGGATCACCCCAATATCTATCCCCTGATAAATATCTATGAATATTTGGTCACAACCTTGTGCTTTTATTCATACCCGAATAAATCATCAAATATCCATAATAGCGTTACCTCCCTAATGTAGCTCCCACTACATTAAGTAGCTACAGGCATTTAGACAATTCATAACTTGACTTGTCAAGGATAGGTTAAACATGCTAAAAATGGACAACTACGAAACATTATGTAAATACCTCCTATTTCAATCCCATGAAATGTAAATACATAATAAAAGGTTTCAAGTTACATCCATAGTAATAATCAAAACCACGAACTAGCTGCTATGTTCCAAGTACTGCATTCCTATAGAACTCGCATGCCTCTCATGCTTAGCCCTAGCTAGCGGCTTTGTCAACGGGTCAGCAACGTTGTCGTCCGTCGGTATCTTTTGCAATCTAATATCATCTCTTCCAATAATCTCTCGGATGAGGTGATATTTCCTGAGTACGTGCCTAGTCCGCTGATGATCTCTAGGCTCTTTAGCTTGCGCTACAGCCCCTGAGTTATCACAGAATATATCGATCGGTCTAGAGATACAGGCAACAACTCTAAGATCCGAGATAAAATTCTTCAGCCAGACAGCTTCCTTTGCCGCATCACTTGCCGCAATATACTCTGCCTTTGTAGTAGAATCTGCTATTGTATCTTACTTCTGACTCTTCCAAGATATGGCTCCCCCGTTTAGGGTAAATACAAATCCTGATTGCGACCTAAAGTCGTCTCAGTCGGTCTGGAAACTAGCATCAGTGTAACCAGTTACACTGAGCTCATCCATCGAACCTCCATATACTAGGAATATGTCTTTCGTCCTTCTTAGATACTTGAGAATATTCTTGACGGCTACCCAATGGGCTTCACCAGGATTTTGCTGATATCTACTCGTGACACTGATAGAATAGGCAACATCGGGTCTAGTACATAGCATGGCATACATAATCGAACCAACTGCCGAGGCATATGGTATCAATTTCATCTTGTCATGATCTTGACTAGACAGAGGACACTGAGCCTTGCTCAAAATCGTGCTAGATTGCATAGGAATGAATCCTTTCTTGGATCCATCCATCTTGAATCTTTTCACAACTTTGTCAAAATAAGTACTTTGACTAAGTCCGATAGGCCGCTTAGATCTATTCCCATAGATCTTTATACCTAGTATATAAGCAGCTTCTCCCAAGTCTTTCATTTGGAAACATTTACCTAACCAGGATTTTACTCCTTGTAATACTGGTATATTGTTTCCTATTAACAGTATGTCGTCTACATACAAGACTAGGAAGGTTACCGCGCTCCCACTGAATTTAGTGTAAACACACGACTCGAACTCACTTTTGGTAAAACCAAACTCTTTGATGCGCTCATTAAAGTGTAAGTTCCAGCTCCTAGATACTTGCTTTAGTCCATAAATGGATTTAAGCAACTTGCATACTTTATTAGGGTTCTTTGGATCCGCAAAACCATCCGGTTGTATCATATATACATCCTCTGTCAGTTTCCCGTTAAGGAAAGCGGTTTTGACATCCATCTGCCATATCTCGTAGTCAAAATATGCTGATATGGCAATTAGAATCCTAATAGTCTTAAGCATTGCCACTGGGGAAAAAGTTTCATCATAGTCAACGCCATGAGTTTGCGTGAAACCTTTTGCCACTAGCCTTGCTTTAAAAGTATGCACCTTTCCATCCATGTCTGTCTTCTTTTTGAAGACCCATTTTCACCCAACAGCTTTACTGTGTTGAGGCAAATCCACTAACTCCCAAACTTGGTTGTCATACATGAATTGCATCTCTGCCTTCATGGCTTCTAGCCATTTCTCATATTCCAAACCTGAGGCAGCGTCTTGGTAGGTAGTAGGTTCTAAGAGATCCCCTTCGTGTTGAGCAACTTGGAATCCCAGATACCTATCTGGCTCAATACGAGGCCTACTAGACCTGCGAAGGTCTTGTGTTTGCACCTCTTCCTCAACCACAGACTCGGGTTGAGGTTCAACAATTCTTTGTTGAACTACAGGTTCAACTATCGGTGGTGGTGTAATTTCCTCCTCTTCAATTTCTTGAAGCTCTATTTCTTTTCTTGGAGTCTCTGAGTTTAGAAACTTTTCCTCTAAGAATACCCCTTTACGAGCAACAAAAACTTTGTTCTCATCTGGGTTGTAGAAATAGTATCCCATGGTTTCCTTGGGATAGCCCACGAAGATACACTTATCTGATTTGGGGTTGAGTTTATCCGTGAATGTTCTCTTAATATACACCTCACATCCCCAAACCTTGAGAAAAGACATTTTGGGCTTTTTCCCCGTCCATATCTCGAACGGTGTCTTTTCAACCGATTTGGTTGGAACCCGGTTCAGCATGAACGCCGCTGTCTCGAGTGCGTGCCCCCAAAACGACAAAGGCAGTGAACTTCGACTCATCATTGATCGTACCATGTCAAGCAGAGTACGATTCCTCCTCTCTGATACACCATTCATCTGAGGTGTATACGGAGGTGTGAGTTGTGAAACAATCCCACATTCCTTCAAATGATCGTCGAATTCCTGACTCAGATACTCGCCACCTCGATCCGACCGAAGCGACTTTATCTTCTTGTCCAGCTGGTTTTGTACCTCATTCTGAAACTGTTTGAACTTGTCAAAACTTTCAGATTTAAGTCTCATGAGGTACACATAACCGAACCTACTGAAGTCATCAGTAAAGGTTATGAAATACCGGTATCCTCCTCTGGCCTCTGGAGTGAAGGGTCCACACACATCTCTGTGTATAATCCCTAATAACTCACTAGCCCTTTCATTCTCACAGTTGAAAGGCTGCTTTGTCATTTTACCAAACAAACAAGATTCCCATATATCATATGACTCCAAGTCAAATGGTTCTAGAATTCCGTCATCTCGGAGTTTCTTAATGCGTTTCTCGTTTATATGTCCTAAACGACAATGCCAGAGATAAGTTTGATTCAAGTTACTCTTGGATCTCTTACTTATATGATAGATGTCATTGTTATCTAGATTTAACGTATATAGACCATTTTCTGGAGTAGCTTTAAAATAGAAAACATCATTTTTGAAACAAGAAATAGATTTTTCATTTAAAACATAAGCAAATCCACAGTCTATAAGCAAATCAAACGAGATAACATTCTTAATTAGTCTTGGAACATAATAACAAGGTTTTAGTTCTAAGACCATGCCCGAGGGCAAACTAAGACAATATGTCCCTACAGCTTCAGCCCCAACCATGGAGCCTTCGCCTACCCGCAGGTCTATATCTCCTTGTCTCAGCTTCTTACTTCTCTTGAATCCCTGCAAATGATTGCATATGTGATGACCACATCCGATATCCAATACCCATGATTCATAAGAAGTAATAAGACAATCTATCATAAAGATACCTGACTCATTGGGCGAACCAATGTCCAGCTGATCTATGTCGAGTGAGTGCTCGCATGAATCCTTGCTACCACAGTCTGGGCAATAAATTTCTCCAAGTTCTTCCAGCCAGTCATCCTCCTGCATAGGGTCCACAACTGGTGACTCTAGCTGCTTTGGGTTCAACTCGTCGCTAATGCACATGAGGATTTCGTGCAACCCTGCGACAGTCATCTCAAAATCACCGAGGACATACATTACTCTTTTCTGGTAGTAGTCCGACAAAGAACCGAACAAGAGCATAACTAGCTCATGTGGTTTTGATTTTGACCCCAAGCTCTGATAGCAATCCAAGAGCCTTCTCATATTAATGAGATGATCGCTAATAGGCTGACTTTCTTTCATCTTGGCTGAAAGGATTTCCCTCATCTGTAGCATACGACATAACCGTTCACTAAACTTGAACTTCTGCTCCAATCCTTGAACAACCTCATAAGACGACTTCTCACGGAGATCATCCGTAAACTCGGATGATGCTGTGAGAATGAGAATCGACATGACGTCAGACTCGTCATCCAGATACTGATAGTAAGTGTCATACTCACTATCCTAGGCATCTACACCTGGTCGTTCTGGAGGCAATGTCTCAATGATGTGAAGCTTTCCCTATGCATCCAAGACATTTTTCAGATGCATCTTCCAAACAGCAAAGTTTGGACCTGAAAGCTTCCACTTGCTAGTGATGAGACTTAGAGACTCTCTTGGTGAATAAAACGGAATAACATATATAATAGACATCTACAGAAAGAGAAAAAGATAAAACCGATTCAGTATTGATTATATCTTCTAATAATTATTACCTTTTAACAAAAAATTATTAGACTAGGATCCATATTTCACATTTCCCGATGCAAGGTTTAGACACTTCCCACCAGGACAATGCTATTTCTGGTAGGTAAGAACTATACCAATCGTATCCTAACTGGACACGACTCCTAGATCCGCGGGACATCGGTTATAGGAACCGTGCATGTTTAGTCCCTCTAGTGCATTTTGGGCCGGGACTCCCGATTATCACCAAAATAGATCGCACCACCTAAGACAGCATGAATTCTGGCCGGGACTCCCGATTATCGCAGAATCTTTCATGCCCCTTCACGCAATGGTTTGAACCCGGATGCCCAAGGTTTAGGCACTTCCGACACCCGAGTACCGTTTAACAGTAAGGGTGTACCATTAGGTGGGTAGCACACTGATCTAAGATTTTTCTAAAAAGTATTTTCCAAGTTTTTAACGTGAAAAACTTTAATGCCAGTTTTCTTTTAAACATCTGTTTCAATAATTAACTATTATTAAAACCCTTGTTTTATTTCATCGTGTTAATCACAACCACGCATATATAATATGTAAAGAAATAAAACAATCACAAACAACTATGTCTTAGCCTTGCCCTTTTCTAATGTCGGTTTCGTGAGCCACACGAAAAACACGACGGTCAAAACCTAAGTGGAAAACAACACAACACACATGGCATGGCATTCTGAAGCTCCCACTGGCTCTAGCATCCAATCCTCCTTCTTGCTCCTTGCTCCTTGCATCTTGGTCCGGATATATATACATTCTATAAAACTATTCTATTTTATTCTAAAAACTAGAAAAAAAATAAAATTACAAGAGATTCAAAAGTACGCAGGCCCGCTAATCTAATACTTTTACAAAATAGAATAGGGGTTGTAAGTGGCACGCAGGCCTCCCCACACCATAGGATAATAAACCAATCACAAACACAACCGCAGGAAATTAAAACAATCCACAAGGTCTAGGGCTCGGCTATGGCATCCGAAACATGTACTAAACTAATACATGAAAGTAAAACAACTGATTTCTAATTATTCATCTTGATGAAAAATACTGATTTTAACAACCTGTTAAAACCCCTATATTGTTTTTCTTTATTTGCAATAAATATATACTTCAAGTTTTATACTTTGATAATAAATCAAAACTCAAAATAATATATAAACCTTAAATTAAAATAATAACTATATTTCAATTTAATATTGACCACAAAATATCTGAACCGCAAGCTGGGCCAAATATTTAAACTGGGTCATTGATTGGAAAACGGACAGGGAAACAAAAACTGGGCCGAGGCCCAAATGGCCTTTAGCGCCGCTAACCGCTAAACCCAAACTGGGCCGCAGGCCTACTGGGCCGTGGTTCTCTGGGCCGAAGCCCACCACGTAGTTAACGCTGCTAACTGGGCCGCTAACCGCGCCGCCATAGCACCGCTATCCGCGCCGCGTACCGTCACAACCACCGCAGACTGCCGCTGCTCGGCTGTCAACCACCATTCTTGGTGGACCGATCGACTTTCGCCGCTGCTGGGCCATAGTCGACCGTCGCTGGCAACCGTCGCCCCGCCTGGGACCGCCGTCGATTATTAACGTCGCTAACTGGGCGCCACCGACCGACTACGGCCACCGCCTGAGGCTGCTGCCGATGAGGGTGGTGGTCTCGGTTTTTGCAAATAACAACAATAAAAAAACAGATTTAATTAATATTTAAATCTAACAATCTATTTATCCAAAAACTATAAATCTAATCCAATAGAAATCATAATCTTGAATTCTATTTACTTGGATGATCAAAAAGCCTTTTTTTTCTGGATAAAACAGAATGATATTTCATGAGAATAAAAAGAAACCTACCTAGTCTCCTACGAGGTTAGAAGTGGCTCTGATACCACTGAAGGGTTTTGTAGGGTATAAAAAAATACAATAACATGCACAGCGGAATAAAACCCCCTCCAGTGATCTCATCTAACTCGTACAGAAACTAAAAGAGGAAAAAGGGTTAGAAAGTTATACCTTTGTTGCAAACCAAAAACTTTCTTTATGCCCCTAGACAGCTGCAGGTTATCCACCGCTACTGCACCACCTCGAACTGGCTGCTAGACCGCCTAAGGATTAAAACCGGATAAAAAAACGTGATCGCGATGTGTGTGTGTATACCCGCCGTCAACCGCCGTCAACCACCGCCTTGGTGGCGTCGGTTTTTGGTGCGCCGCCGCCGAGAAGGAGAGAGGGAAGGGAAGAGCGTTTTAGGGTAATCCTCTTTAACTTGTAATTGACTTAATGTGATTAATCAAGGCTAATGAAGTTTATATATAATAAACCTTATTAAACTATTAATCAATTACAGAAAGTACCCTCGACCTTTCTAATTAATTAATAACTATTAATTAATTGGTCCCGTTAATATTTAAACTAAATATTAACATCTCTCATTTAAATAATAATTGACTATTATTATTTTTCTCTTTCTCGATAATTAATTAAACTAATTAATTATTTCTTTTCCACACAAAAAATGTTATAATCCAAAAGGTTCTAATTGGGTGTGCAGCGGTGTGATCCTTTAGTGTCACATAGTATTGGACACGATGATACATGTTATCTATCTCTGCACATAATCTAACAATAAACCTATCAGAAATGTTTATGGAAGAGCACATAGGTTATTTCTTATTCAAGATGAACTTAGAAATTACAAAGAAGCATCCAAAGAACACGAATGGTTAGAAGCCATGAAGGAAGAAATTGATTCCATTAATAGGAACAATACATGGAAATTAACCACTTTACCAAAGGATCACAAGGCAATTGGTTTAAAGTCGGTGTTCAAGATCAAGAGAGATGTAAATGGAAAGATTTCCAAATACAAGGCACAACTGGTAACGAAAGGATACATTCAACAACATGGAATAGATTTCGATGAAGTATTTGCACCAGTAGCACGTATTGAGACAATACGACTCATGCTAGCCTTAGCAGCACACAATAGATGGGAGTGACACCATCTAGATGTAAAATCAACATTTTACATGGTGAATTAATGGAAGAAGTGTAGGTTATACAACCAGGAGGCTTCATACAAAAGGGACATGAAGACAAAGTGTACAAACTGATAAAAGCTCTAAATGGTTTGAAACAAGCACCAAACGCATGGTATACTAAACTTAACAATACCTTTTAGACACTTGGTTTCAAGAAGTGTGCATTGGAACAAGCAGTCTATACAAGGACCAAGTCATCATCAAAATTACTCATTGGAGTATATGTAGACGACTTGATAGTAACCGGTACACCAAGAGAAGAAATATATATATTCAAAGATCGGATGAAGAAATAGTTTGAAATGAGTGATCTAGGACTTCTTCCTATTACCTTGGGATTGAAGTCACACACAATCGAAATGAGATATCGATTAAGCAAACTGGATATGCAAACAAGATACTCAGAGATACGGGTATGTTAGATTGCAATGAAGCAAAGATACCTATGGAACCGGGTACTAAACTCACAAAGATAGGAGAAGGAAAGTATGTGGACACCACCGAATATAGAAGTCTAATTAGATGTCTACGATATTTACTGCATACAAGACCTGACTTAAGTTACTCAGTAGGGTTACTTAGTCGTTTTATGCAAGAGCCATTGGAACAACACTTGAAGGCTATAAGACAAGTTCTACGATGCATTAAAGGAACAAAAGATTATGGAATAATTTACAAGCACGAAGAAGATAACAAGATCAAGGGTTACAGTGATAGCAGCTATGGAGTCAACACCCAAGAAGAAAAAGACACAACAGGCATTATTTTCTACTTTGGAGACTCACCAATAAGCTGGAATACCCAGAAGCAAGGAACAATTGCATTATCTTCTTGTGAATCGGAGTTTATTGCAGCAACAGCAGTAGCAACACAAACACTATGGCTGAAGAGACTACTCAGCAAGATTACTGACACTCATGAACAAAGAGTCACTATATATGTAGACAACAAGTCAGCAATAGCTTTAATGAAGAACCAGTATTTCATTGTCGAAGCAAACACATAGATACAAAGTATCATTTCATCAGAGAATGTGTTGAACGAGATGATATAGTTGTCGAGCACATTAGTGGAGATCAACAACGTGCAGATATACTTACAAAGCCATTAGCAAGGATACGGTTTGGCATTATGAGACAACTACTGGGAATCAAGGATCTACTACAACATGATCGACATTAAGGGGGAGAATGATGGATTAATCCCAACATGTTCACAAATAATACTTAGGTTATATTAAAACTTATATTAAATGTATTATTATTGTTATTTAAAGGTTGTAACAGCCCCACCATAGTAGCCGGTCAACTGCCGCCGACGGCGTTGATAACCGCCGACCGGCCAGAAACCGTCTTTTCTTTTCTATAAATGTGTATGTACACACGCATGTAAAAGGTTGGATGAACAGATTCATTATATTGAATAATATACGAAACTTTATGTTTCTTTAAATCTGAAACTTTGGTTGATTGTGTTGTTTCTGTAAAGACGATCCAACATTTCTCTTAGCTTATACTCGATTCATAAACAATAATAGCCACTTCTAAATTTAAGTCATAGGTTTCTAGCTAGTCAAGCGATATTGGTAATTGGTATTATTAATTTTATAGATTCAAGTATTTTTTTAAAAATACAGTAAATTCAAAAGTTGTTAAAATATCCATTAGAACATTATTATAGCATATAATTTTGTTGCACTTTTTATCTTAAAACATATGTGTTTAAACATAATTACAAAATATCTCTCTTCTACGTCACTTTTGTAATAGTTGTAGAATTTTTTTTTTACATTCATAGCATCTATATCAATAATTTTTTATAATATTAACCTTGGAGTTGTAAGAACTTTTTGTGATTATTTATAATCACAAGATGTTGAGGTAACAATGACTAAAAGAATAAAGACATTTTAGAAATTAAAAATTATTCACAATGAAATCAATTAGAGGAATCTATAGCGTGCACATTCGGCAGGAAGATCACGGGGAAACCGTTTACGATCATTGCAGTAGTTGTAGATCATATGTTTGTTCTGCACCCACCGAATTCTGTTTCTCCCTGTTGAATCAAGTCCTTGAGAGCTCCATGCCTGGTTTTCATTTGTCGATCTCCTGGACTTTAAATTAGGGCCGACTTTGTTACCATTTGCGTTGAATTTCCTGTTGAAAGCAGTCAATGGTGCTTTCATCCAATTAGTTTTCACACGCCCACCCTGCGTTGCCCAGTCATCCGCATTCTATAGACTAGCGTACACCCTCATTGGTTGGCTTTGGGAAATGGGACACCAACAGCCTCATGAATCATGATTATTGAACACCCTAATTGGTATATTGTCTATCAAGAAACTGCAGCAAAAGTGTATATATATATATATATATATATATATATATATATATGTGTGTGTGTGTGTGTGTGTGTGTGTGTGTGTGTGTGTGTGTGAGTGTGTGTGCGCGCGCGTGTGTGTGCGAGTGCGTGTGTGAGACACGGGATACTTACATGATTCTTTGAGGGTTCCACAGGATGGTATAAGTGTGGAAGGCCGCAGTAGCGTCGAACCATATGATGACAACTGTTGTTCTTTGGTGTAAGTGTGGAACTGTTGTTCTTTATTTCCCTTCCCTTGTGAGTAAACATTAGTGTGGATTATGTAAGGATATCGTGTTGAATTGCCTAGGAACTCAAAGTCTATCTCATCATGTCCAACACCTTATGATGACAACTGATGTGATTAAATGTATTTCTGTTAGAATTGGTAACTTTAATAGAGGTGGAGATCTATTTGAATAAGAATATGGTACGAAATACTCACATAGAATGTGGTGACCGTGCCAGCAGAGTCACCAGGAACAAGTTTAAGTTGCATGTCGAACCTTCTAAAGAGGTACTCGTGCTTGGACTGGAAACTGGATCCAGAGTATTGATCAAGTGATAGTGAGAGATCCTGATCACGATTGAGTATTTTAGCATGTTCGCCTCCAAATGTGATATCAATATCATCATAAAAACTGACTGCAGAAGCTGATATTGCTATACAAAAAAGCGTTACAGCAACTACAGATACTTTAGAGTGTGAATAATTTGATTTGACCATCGTCATTTTCAATTCAGGGCCGGTAGAGGTCGTTGAGAGTTTAAAGAAGAGATTGTGATAGAAGTAGAAAGAAAAAGTTCGATGTTTTTTTTTTTTGAACGGCAATAGACGGAATTTAGGGAAGCTTCGGCATTGCCATCACCCCTCCCCCAAAAAAAACCGCCAAGAGAATTTTATTCATCAATCTAGCAAGGCGCTAGAAAACACCAAGTACAGCAACACGAAAACATTAGAAACAAAAAGATGGACCTAAACACCAATCACTCCAAATGTACCTAAAAGAGCTCTCACCAGATCTATTTTTAAACCAAAAATACGACAATGCTTGAATATTTGCAAATAACGATTCCACCTTTTTACTCGAATTTTTCTGAAAGAGGAGCCCATTACGGCAATCCCACAGATGAATGTGTAAATAACTCCATTAAGAGCTCTCCTAGCATCCCCTTTTAAGTTCAAGGTTGAGGCCCATTGGAGGGGATGAGTGTTCAGCACCATATTATCTAATTTCCACCAGTTGCAAATTGATACCAGGGTGTTTTTCACAGCCCCACATTCAAAAAATATATGGTCCTCCGATTCTTCAGCTATTCTGCAAAAAGGACAGCAATTAGAAATCAAATTAATACCTCTCTTTGCCAAGTTTTTTCTCGAAGGCAGCCTGCGATGGTATGCCCTCCATGCAGTGATATTAACTTTCGATGGGAACATTTTTATCCAGCTAAACGGCTGAAAACGAGGGGCCTCCAAGAAGAAATCATCATAGGCTTTACGCAGCGAAGCGACCGAAAAACCACGTGTAGGATCGATGGCCCAGCACCATCCACCATCCTGGTTTCTTTGGAACCAACTCGCCAGTGGAATATTGACTTTACCGAATGCTTTATAGATTTTTAGAATGCTATTCCACGCCCCAACTGTCAGTCCTTTTGGCACAACTTTATCGAGCCCTCCAGCAGCCCCGTGTATTGCTTGGATCACCATTTTCCAAAGTGTTGAATCTTCCGTGTTGAACCTCCAAATCCACTTTGCTAATAAAGCAAGGTTGAGAGATTGTAGGCTTCCAACCCCTAACCCTCCATTTTTCTTATCAGATAATACGACATCCCACTTTATCCATGAATTTTTTTTTCCATCTTTGTTACCTCCCCAGAAGAAATTTGACCTCAAGCTCCCCAAAAAGTTCGATGTTATGGGTAAAAGGATAGTATTTATAGGTGGTTATGTTGACAATTTGTAGAAGGAAGCATTGTGGTTATTGAGGAAGGAAGTCAACCAGAAAAAGAAAAAAAAACAAAAGAAATATCCATTAATTCACGCGTGCTAACTCATAGAGCAGCTCTTGTTTCTGTCAGACGAGTGCCGAAGATATGATTTTCCATGCACTTTCCAAAACCATTAGTATAATTAGAAACTGTCAGTTTTGGGTAAGTTGTTTCTTTAGTTTCTAATTTTTTTCTAATTAGTGTTTTTCGATTTATGTTTAATTTTGGCATTATATTTATCATTATTTAGTTTGTATTATTATTTTTTTTCTTATCGAATTCTTTTTTTAATTACTCCTTCTTATGGGGCATTTTGTCATAATTAATCATATTCATACCTACTTATTCATACCTAATTATATGAAGTATGGAAATAATGAATCGGATTGGTGATTAGATTCTACTCTTTTTGTCATAGTGTATGCATGATTTTGAACGAGGTTGAAAATCCGTGTTTCGCTACATATATGTATTCTTTATTTATACTTGTCAATGTCAACCAGTGATTACTATAAGAGCGCTTGGAGTGGAGATGATTTTTCACGTGAATATTGAGAATGGCGCCGTGGTCAATGAAATTACCATACCATGGCGGCGTACATAATTCTCTGTGTGGATATAACCCCATGCGCGATCCAAACGTGGTGGTAAATTTAATGGTAATAGGTATTGAGTGGGTCCCAAAATTTGGTGTGGTGGAGAATAACCACTATGGATGTATGTGGTGAAATAAGTGGTGGATGTGAAAAGCTGACGTGGCAGTGTGATGGGTGTGATAGGAGGTAACCATACCCTCCACTCTAAGATAGTAATTCAAGTTCAGTACAATAAATTAACGTTTTTGCGGAGTCTACTTTTTGCGGCCACATATGTCGCCGCTAAATGTTTACTAAATGACAACAATGTGGGCCACAGTCAGTTGAATACTTTGTGTCGCGCTAAAGTTTTTTTGAGGCGACATGTGTCGCCGCTAAAGGGATTACCTTTTATTTCCCCCTTTATTTTCCTACCGAAAACCATGGCGGGATGTTTTCCCACCTAAAAAATTGGGGTGTCGCCGCACAAGCACCTACGTTGCCGCAAAAGGTGTCGCCGCAAAAAGATTTTTCTATTTTCTTTATTCACTTAAAATGATTTTCTATTTTCTTTATTTAATTAAATTAGGTGTCGCCGCAAAAGTCCCTTTGTCTCCGCAAATAGGTTTACGATATATAGGGTTTTCTTTTCATTCTTTCTGCCATTTACGAAGCAAAACAGCAGCCCCTCGCTGTAGCCTCTCCCGATCGTCAACGACTGTCGCTCCCTCTCGCAGTCGAATGCCGCTCCCTCTCGCCGTCGAAACCGCCGCTCCCTCTCGCCGTCGAACTTGCCGCCAAGCTCCTGCCATTCACCTTCTTCTCCGTCGCCGGCTTTTTGTGTCCGAGGTAAACATCCCCATTTAGTGTTTCTAGATCTAGGGTTTTAGTTTTAGAGGCTTATTTTTTGTTATTGTTTTTTTTTGTTACAAGGTATCTCACCTCCTCCTCCCTTCTCTACCGCCCTCTGCCGCCGTGGTGTGCCACCTCTGCCCGCGCCGGAACCTCTTCTCCGTCGATCTCCGATCTCCCTCCTCCTCATTGAGGTATTTTTTTTATTAATTGTATATTAATGTTAATTAGTTTAGGTTATTATTAGTTTGTGTTAGATTATTATTTTTTGTAAGTAATTTAAGTTATTTAATTATTAATTAGTGGTAATAATTGATTAATCTAAGATTATTGTTAATTAGTGTTAGATTAAAATTATTTTTTGATAATAATTTTAGTTATTTAATTGTTAATTAGTGTTAGTGTTAGACTAGTGTTAATTAGTGTTAGCTAGTCAAATTTTTCGTCGCAAAAAACTTTTGGGTACGAAGTATTTGCGGCGTCCTTTTGCGGCGACATGTCGTCGCGAAAGAGTATTAGCGGCGACATTTAGACCTTTAGCGGCGACATATATCGCCGCAAATAGCCTTTTTTTCGTAGTGGTTTTCAAGTTCATGTTTGAATATTTTACATGCCGTGAAGGTTAAATTCTGAAACTTAATTATCCTTTTAATTTGGCAATTACTATAAGATAGTAACGCTCAGGGGTGTCTTTAAGGGAGTGCAGGAGGTGCGGCCGCACAGGACCCACGTTTCAGAAAGGGCCCAAATTTTTATATACATATATTATATATAGTTATGATGTTATAATTTTTCAAATCCTACTTAATAAAATAGAAATCCTAAGAAACTTATTTTAAATAATTATTCTATAAGCCCCAAAAATATAGATATTAGGGATTTGATGACAAAGATCTTAAGTCATGTAGTAGTCGTGTTGAACCTGCATTTAAGTATGATAGACGATTAGACCATAATGCAAATAAACTTTATATGGAGTTGCAGCTGTTTGACACGTTATTACGTGGTAAAAGTATTAAACTTAAGGATGTGTTAAAATATTTTAAACAAATCGATTGCTTTCCTAATGCAATTATTGCATATAAAGTTTGTTGACTATTCTAATAATATTGACATGTGCATAAACAAGTTTTTCAAGACTTAGGCTTTATTTGCATTTTTAAATAAGGTTGTATTTTGAAGAAACGTTTGAGGGCGTGCAGACCTTTCCAATAAGCTTATTTGTTTTTCAAAGAAGCACCTGTGCGTCCGTAGACGTCTAATAAGCTTGTTTGTTTTTCGCAGACGTAAGACCTAATTCTGTCTTATTTTTGCTTATTTTTAGAAGCTAAAAACTATATCTTTTTTTCGTAGACCTTCTCAGACTTAAGACTTTCTAAATCACATATTCTCTTGAAGACATGAAATAAGATATAACACATTCATGTCTTCATAAACAAACAACACCTTAGTTTTTAATAATGTTTACATATGCATAAACAAGTTTTTCAAGCCTTTAGTGCATAAACAAGTTTTGACTTAGTTGTTGTTTAGAATTTTACAAGAAAGACTTAATAGAATGAAAATGATAGCTATAAATAACGATATTTTGAAAGGTATTTGTTATGAATAGTTTATTCAAAACTTTGCCTTCAATAATGCTAAAATAACTTTACGATTTATATAATTATGTAGTATAAAATATATACTACAGTTCTTTTGTTTTAGTTAATAATATGACAAATGTTGTAATTTTACTAAAATTTTGGTGATATATCATATATGTGTGTATAAAAGGGGCCCACTTTTTATATTTGCACAGGGCCTTTGAAATTCACGGGACGTCCGTGGTAATGTTAACCCACTTATGTATTAAAATGATTTCGGTAATGTTATTCAAGTATTACTATAGCTTTAGAGGTAATTTATGAAATTGGTTTCTTTTATCATATAATTCAGATTTGAAAAATTGAGTAAACATCCTGTAAGATTTGATGTACGTATTTGTGTTTTCTTAACTTTATCTGTAAACAAATTAAGTGATGAAGTCAATAGTTTTCTAATTATTAGTTTAAGATATTGGCATGTATATAGGTATGTTAGATTAAATTAGTTTATTTATGTATTTATGAAAATAGTACAGAAGAAGTAAAGTAAAAAAAAATTACGTAAATAATTTTTACTTGGCAAATAATTAAGTTTTTTTTTTCTTGTAGATCTATTTATTATAAAAAATTTAATTTTAAATTTTTTAACATATAGTTTACGGTTCTTATAAGATCATATATTATAGTATTTCAAAAAGAATTAAAAGATATTAAAAACATCAAATTAAAAATAAGTGGACAACAGAAAGGAGAAGGATGCAAAAATTATTGACTAGATTATAAATTACTAGGTTCAAGCCCATGTGAAAATCTTCGATATATAATTTTATATCTTTATGTTTTTAGTAACATAACATTTGTTAATCTCGTATGTTAACATATAGGTTTATAAAATTATTCTTTTGATCAAATAAGCTGAAAAAACAAAAAGTAGTTTATGTATTCAAACAACTTATAATAAGCAATCATAAGCACCATTTTAGATTAAAGCACTTATATATATTAAAAGAAATTATAATAAATCGAATAGAGTAATTCAAAAGGTAGCATCTTCTAAAGTTAATATCAAATTACTTACCACCTAAAAGTGAAAATAATAGGATATATTTATATATCTATATATATATATATATATATATATATATATATATATATATATATAGAGAGAGAGAGAGAGAGAGAGAGAGAGAGAAAGAATTTCATTTGAGAACCATTCTTAGTGCGAGAACCGCGAGAACCAATCTGAGCCGTCCAATTTCCACTACTCCAATGTCATTGCCCACCCATGAATATATATATATATATATATATATATATATATATATATATATATAAATATATATATATATACGTGCAAAGTCTCAAATAGTAGAAGTGGCCACCCTCTTTATAAAATTTGTTAGAGATGGCAGGAAAGATTAATGCAGGATCAATACTCTAACCCGTGAGATAACAGATCTCCTAAATAACTTAAGAGTTAAAGTGTTTATCAACAAAAATTGGGCATCGATTACAGTCATAGACACATAACTGTAAAATGGTTAATCAAATACATAGCTTGATCTCACATTTCACTTATTTCCCATAGTCCAAGACATTGCCAAAACACCTTAAACTCTACGGGGATTGTGAAAGCATACAAATGAATGTGAGTATTTAAATTACAAGTCAACATATATTATACAAACTATGAACCAAATAAATCAAAATTTTAAGAAAAATAAATCCATAGATCAAGTTTCAAATACAATATAGGAGGGTTAAATAATACTTCTACAATTGTGAAAAGGCAAATGAGAAAGAAAGCTTCCAAAGTTTCTTTTGTCCACTCTTTGAAAACCATCCATATTCAAGTAGTGCTCAAAACAACACATATGGGGAAAAAATCATATCTTTATACATATGTATGAGATTTGCCATTGGGTCATTCTAGGTAATTTATTGTACACACCACATAATTTAATTGGTCAAGAAGGGAAAACTTGAGACTACTTAAATTACTCCTATATGTGGCAAATGACCCGTTTAACCCGGAACAATTTTGATAAGTTGTACCCTCAACCAAATGAAGCCCAAAAACCATGAGAGGAAACTATTATGTACTTACAATCATGTCAAAGTCTATTATAACTTTCACGTGTCCGCTTCATTACTTTGTAAAAAAGTCTAAAGTATAAGTAACTTTGGGACTTTTCTTAGGCCAATGTGACGGGGTCCATGCTCGTGAAGAGCCAAGTGATTTTGTCAAATGATCGAGAACATAAAAGAAGGTCAAAGTATATGCCGGAGATTCAAAACGGGTGAAAATAAGTAAAAATAAAATGAGTATGGATGTTTACTAATATGCATCAACCTCATCATTGCAACAATAGTGTTTTGAAAGAAGTTAATTTTCGCCAAATGATCAAACCAATTTAGGTTTAGAAGGGTATGATGCAACCCTGAAATTTGAAATTATATAAAAACCATCTTTTTCTAGTTGACACTTGAACGTTGTTAGTAAGGTTTTTTTAAAGGTGTCGGTTATCTTGTAAACCCTGTTGAGAATAAATTTAAATAAAAAAAAATACTAATAGAAATGATGAAATATGGCACATCATCTCGATTTATATCGAATATTAAAGATTACTTACTTATCTATGAACATCATCTCAAAGCTAGATGAATTTATTTGATTGTCCTTAAAGAAGTTTTTTCACATGAGAATTACTTTTACTTTGATGATACGGTGATCGGATTCACCTTTTATGTTTTTTTGAAACGTGTATCTATCTTGTTTTTCACTATAGCATTGTCATCTTCAAAAATATATATCACCATCGAAAGCAACATAATATAATTGTAAATGTTTTTGAACTTCATTTTACTATTTAGGTATATATTGTAGGATAATAAACATATATCGTTTTTATTTTTAGATATTTACCGATACTAATCACCTTAAAATAAGAAAAGTTTGAAAATTTAAAAAACATATTATCTAAATTTAGTTTCAATTTTGAATAATCATACATGATATGAGAAAAGTAACTGTATTGAAAGTATGAGATTGTTATTGGTAATCATTAAGAGGTTTTTTTTTTTTTGAAAAAATTTGTAAAATAAGAGGTTGTGCTTGGTAAATAAATTCCTACAAAATAAGAATGATGATACAATATTTTATTTTCTTTTAATAAAGTCAAGGGGATATTGATCAACACACATAGGGTATGTTTGGTGAAACTAGCTTGGGCTGGAGTTGAGGCTTATTAATTGATAATCTCAAACCCAAGCCATAAGCTACTTGAAAAAGCTTTTATTTTGAGGGCTTATAGGGGATTATGTTTTTATTAATTCCCTTTACCAAACGAGGCTAGAGAGGTTGGGATTATAAAAACTAGAATCCTAAGCCCCTATAATCCTCTATAAGCTCGTCGCCAAACATACTCATAAGTACTCTTCAGTATACTCATGGTGATTAAAGTATGAGATTACAATTCAATATTGTACTTAAAGACAATCTTGCCCTTAAACTTACCGGATTCAGCATACTCTCCGGAAAATGGTGTTAGGGCAAAAGGTGTAACATCCTAAAATAGGGCATAGTTGTAGGTTGTTGTACTTTGTGCTTATATGTTTGTACATTGATTTTAATCAATGTGTTTTGTTTCTAATGTGTGTGTTATATATAATAAAAAGGTGTTATGTAAAATAATTATGATAATAGATAAAAATGATAAGTTAGTAACCGGTTTTAGATAATGGTTCCAAATATATCCCTGTTAGTTGAAACAGGTTAGTGTGTGTCAAGTTGTAGGTTGAAAAGGGGAACAAAATACCGCGTTTTCATATAATAACCAACCAAGGTCGGTCTAAGTGTTCTTATCCCCTGTGAACACTTCCAACACACACTAAACACACACACAACCATACGTACACACACATACCTCCAAACCTTTGGAACTTTTGAAAGAGAAATCAAGATTCAGATTGTTGCAAGTGAATACAGTAACAAATTCAAGTGTTAATTTGCCGAGCTTCATCATCTTTGTAAGTATTTTCAAGTTGAAACCTAGTTTTGAAAAGATTACACCAATTTGATGGTGTAAAAAGTGTCCTTGTGATCCTCTTTTGTGTTAAATGTGTTCCTAAGTTCCAAATGATGATAAACTAAGTGTGTAAACAATTAAAATTTAGTTTTGGATCGATTATGTGTCAAAAACGCGGATTTGCAGAAGTTGTGCGAAACAGGGACGAAGGTCTGCTGTATCTAAGGTCCTTGCGGCCGCAAGGAATGGTCCTTGCGTCCGTAAGCAGTAAATATGGGCCTTACGGCCGTAAGCAAGGGTACTTGCGACCGTAAGGGTGTGTTTTGTTGGTTTACCGCCTATGGGCGAAGGAAATGAAGTTTACGAGAGCAGGTACATAACTTGCAGTCGTAGCCAACCAAGGAACCATGCTTGTGCGCAAAAGGGATTTCCCTTGCGACCGTAAGAATTGGTTTATTGAAAAAGGACTCTTGCGGTCGCAAGGGATATCCTTGCGGTCATAAGGGGTGTTCTGGAGGGGTCCTTGCGACCGTAAGGAAATTACCTGCGGCCGCAAGCAGGGGTACAGAATGAAAGTTTGTATAACTTTTGTTTAGAACCAAATGTGTTAAGTATGATGTGTTGACAAGCCTGTAAATGATGTGTTAGGCGCTCCCGAAGAACAAGAGGACACCAAACACTACATATGTGTGCTATGATCTTTGAGATGAGTACCAGTTAACCTTAGGCATTACAATAAGAATGTTATACCAAGTCTAAGTTAAGTTATTGTTTATGTGTTGTTAAATTGATATGATATGAATTCATATGCAACCATGTTAGGCTTGAGTAGGCCAATTATGATATGATTTGATATGTGCTGATGTTATGGGCTTGAGTAGGCCACTTTGTTATGATATGGCTTTTGTAGGCCACTTTGTTTTGATGCGGCTTGAGCAGGCCAATACGTGTTCGTGCCGGTACTTTGTTAGCTGTTTGGGGTACGGTGATTTGTCGATCGAGAATCGTGGTTCATGCTAAACCTCATTCCCTCAACTTGATATTATAGGCTCTCAGTTCCCACTGATCCCGTTAGGGGTGAGTTCCCCGTTAACACAATGGTGGACTGCTACCCGCTCACCCACTGGCGCGGTTGATGTATTCGGTTTCCCCAGTATGGATCATTGAGTCGGGCTTATAACCCTGCAAGATATGACTCCTGCTGACTACACCGGAACATCGCTAGCTGTTAGAGTAGACTTGTTTGTTAATCTATGATATGCTTTGCATGCTATAATATTCTTGTTATAATACTTATGTTTAATCGTTACTCACTAGCTATTTATAGCTAACCCTCTCCATGTATCCTTCCTATATGCAAGTAAATAGTTGTCGGTGAGGAAGGGGTGTCTTGCTATGGTTAATACTGCCGGAATTTTTGGGGAACACTTTTGGTTATGCTTTTGTTTACTCTGATACTTGGTTTTAATGGTCGGCAGATATTTGGTTACAACGTTGGATCTTTTGTTAAAACTTATGATACAGTTGATGTAAATATTTAACTAAGTTACTTTCGCTGTGTTTGCTAAACAACTCTATTGGTAAGATAACTGATGTAAACATTATTATTCTACTAATTAAGCTTGTGAAATCCAGCGTGTTACAAAAGGGGTAGTCGATGGTGGTGCGAACAAGTTGAATCGAGCTCAAGCTTACCTCAAGAACTTTATGTTAAGCCCAAGCTCGACTTGATATATAGCTCAAGTGCTCAACAAGGTGTTATACATGAAGCTCGAGCTCGGTTCGTATACGATACAATCCTAGCTCGAGTTCTGCTTGTACAAGATACATTCTTAGCTCGAGCTCACAATGCTTAATATAATATAAAATTTTAAACTCAAAAACCACATTATTCATTATATAAACATATAATACGAAGTTCATTATCATTTTAATAAAAAGTACCTACATAATATAGATTTGTTCACATTTAGTTAACGATCTTTTATGTGTACATATTTATTGTAAATCAGTGGCGAATCACCAGAACTAATGGTAATTCACCCGAGTCAATAATGATTTGTCTGAAATTATGGTGTATTCATTTTAAGACAATAGAAACTCGCTAGAAGCCTCGAAACAGATAATTGTCTTATGTGGTTACCAAGATACAATATTGATACATAAAGTGAAACGTTAATGAAGATAAATGTAAACAATATTTTAGGTATTATATTAACACATAGTAAAAATTTTGTTACACTTTGGTAAATTTTAATCCTACTTAAAACAAAGGGTAAATAACCTTTGTTGTTCAACCGCACTACATAATAATATATACAATATTAGCTAGGTATGTGGTCTTATCTTTATAAACAGTACTTTCATGCACATACTCTTGTGAGGGATTACTTAATTATTACACTCTCCACCTAAAGGTCCTAAACCTTTCATGGGAAGCAACTCAGTAGATCGACTAAGAAACGGTCAAAATTACGTAGAGATGGTTCAAGATCTACTTTAGCTGCTTCAATTAAGGTTTCAGTATCTGCAGAATGTACTAATTTGTGAAAATGCTAGCTAGCGGGTTATAGCATTATATAGGACTATAGGAGGAGTATTAGACTTATGTTAAACTTATGACTCTCAAGTCTATCTAAATGTTAGTTAGCTAAGTTTATCTAAATGTTAGTTAGCTAAGTCTAACATAAGTCTAACAATTACGGAGTCCTTTGACGTTCTTCTTATACAATAGGTATGACCTGAATTAGCGGAACAAATATTTTCTAGCCTAGAATCTAATTTATGAAGTGTTTGACGTGCCGATGGTGATTTAGGTTTTTGAATTAGTGGATGTCAATGCGCCTATGCATCATGGCGTGGCGCATTTAACAAAATTAAATCTTGCATAGCCTGCTCCATGAAGTGCACATGGAGGAGCATGATTATCACTACTAGAAAAGAGAGCATCACCAATAGAATTTCCTACGGAGAAAATTCGGTTGGAAATTTCCAACAAATTTCCAACAATAAATAGCGTTAGCAGATAGCAACAAAATAGCTACGGATTCCCAACAACTTAGCAACAAACAAAAATCCTTGAAAATTTGTTGGAACAACAAGCAAATTTCCAACAAATTTCATATAGATTACCAACAGTACCAATTGTCGTAAGAAATCTGTTGGAAAATTAATCTTATCTTATTATTTAAATTAAATTTTAAAGATATGTTGGAAATCCGTTTGAAATTAAAGTACGTTTCCAACCGATTTCCCACGGAATAATTAGTTTTGTAAATCATAATTAATTTTAAAAATAAGTAATTGCTCCATTTGAAATATGTACGAAGTGTGTGTACTTTTCAACAGATTTGTAACATAAACTTGAAAATAACTAACTTTTTATGAAGGCGATGTTACACTAAAAATATTTCAAAGTATTAAAAAATTCACAAACTTGTGTACGAATATGATCACGCATCTAGGCCTCTTTGATCGGCTGGATACGTGAGTGCTTGATGTAAATGCCTCTACTGATGAAAGTATCTGCAAAACAATTAATACCTAAAGTTAGAGGAAGACAGGAATGGGTCCCCGTATTCCTCTCCGATGCTTAAGTTAGTATATGACTTTTTTAGAGAGAAAGTATGTTATGAAAGAGAGGTGTCTCAGATGATGCTCTATATGATTTGTGATCTTTATTTATAGTAGTAAGAGATCATACTTGAGTCGTTGGATGCCTCTCCAGGTGTCAAGGCTGGGAGAAATGTAATGATTGTATATTTGTCAAGTCTGCTGGAGAAAGGTATGGCAAGATCTCCATCCGTATGAATGGGTATGACGGATGTACCTTGATGTCAAATTTGTCGTACTTATCATTTAACGCAGACAGATATGTAGATCCACATCTCGGGAATATGGAATCAACCTGGTCCAGGAGTCCTCCTCTCCTGCATACGTTTGTTCCTCCACGACATGGGCAAAACCTCTGTCATAGGTTATCGTTGTAAGAGCTGTCTGGTGAGGGGTAGGTGTAGGTTTAGGAGTGCCCTGTTCGGGACCTTACACCATTAAGCCCCCCCCCCCCCCCCAGTCTGATAGTATAACACTGTGTGGTATTGTGTCAGACTCTTGAATATTTCTACACCCTTCGGGAGAGGTCTCCTGTATTGCCCTTCAGGAGAGATCCCCTACTCATCGAGCCATCCTATTTTGTCGGGTAGTAATTAAACTGCCTTGTTTGAGTACTATGCAAGCGCCGTCTCATCAACCGTTCCTGTCAGGTACTCATTCCCCTATTTTCATGATGATGCCTACGGACCGTCTATGTGTATGATTCCGATCATCTTCCTATTTCGAAAAAATCCTTTATAAAAGGAATTAATCCTTCTTTCTGTACACACAAAATCCTCATGGAGGATAACCACAAGACAAGTGTGCAAAGACAGAGGCGATTAAATCCACATATGCAAGAAGTGGTTAAAAAAGAGGTAATTAAACTCTTGGATGCGGGTCTGATTTATCCGATATCTGAAAGCCCTTGGGTTAGCCCTGTCCAAGTAGTTCCTAAGAAAGGAGGTATGACCGTGATCACTAACGATAAAAACGAGTTAATTCCCACTCGCACTGTAACCGGGTGGCGTGTTTGTATCGATTACCGAAAACTGAATGACGCAACTCGTAAAGATCACTTCCCGCTCCCATTCATTGATCAAATGATTGAGAGACTAGCAGGTAACGCCTTCTATTATTTTCTTGATGGTTTTTCCGGGTATTTCCAAATTCCAATCGCTCCGGAGGATCAAGAAAAAACCACATTCACTTGCCCCTATGGTCATTTGCCTACAGGTGAATGCCATTTGGCTTGTGCAATGCCCCGGCTACATTCCAGCGCTGCATGACAACAATATTCCATGATATGATCGAAGAATGTGTCGAAGTCTTTATGGATGACTTCTCTGTTTTCGGAGATACATTTGACACTTGTCTTCTTAATCTAGAAAAGATGTTGTCTAGATGCGAAACAACCAATCACGCTCTTAATTGGGAAAAATGTCACTTTATGGTGCGAGAAGGTATTGTTCTAGGACATAAGATTTCCAAGTCGGGAATTAAGGTTGATCGTGCTAAAATTGATGTCATTTCTAAACTGCCTCCCCCGACGAATGTCAAAGGCATTCGGAGTTTCCTTGGTCATGCCGGTTTTTATCGTCGTTTCATGAAAGACTTCTCAAAGATTTCACGGCCTATGACCCATCTCTTAGAAAAAGATACTCCATTTGTTTTTTCTTCTGAATGCATGAAGCATTCAACACTTTAAAAGAGAAACTTACAAACGCCCCAATTTTGACCAGCTCTGACTGGACTCTTCCATTCGAACTAATGTGCGACGCAAGTGATTTTTCCGTCGGTGCAGTTTTAGGTCAGCGAAAAGAAAGCCGTTTTCATCTGATCTATTATGCAAGCAAAATACTAACAGACACCCAAGAGAACTACACAGTAACAGAAAATGAGTTACTGGCCGTCGTCTTTGCTTTCGATAAATTTTGGTCTTACTTAATTCTTTCTAAAACTGTGGTTTTCACTGACCATTCTGCCTTGCGATTCTTGTTTTCCAAACAAGACGCAAAACCCCGCCTTATTAGATGGATACTCTTGTTACAAGAGTTTGATATCGAAATAAAAGATAAGTGAGGTGCAAAAAATCTTGTCGCCGATCATCTTTCGTGTCTTGATAATCCAAACCTTGAAGTTTTGGATGAATATGCCATTCAGGATACATTTCCTGATGAGTTTCTTTTAGCACTTCATAAATCTGATAATGCCCCATGGTTTGCAGATTTTGCGAATTATTTAGCAGCAGGGGTATTAGAAAAAAATCTCGCGCATCAGCTGAGGAAAAGATTCTTTTCTCAGCTAAAATTCTATTTCTGGGAAGACCCTTATCTATTCGGGATAGGAGTCGACCAAATCATACGACGATGCGTGACTGGTCAAGAAGCAATGGACATCCTAGAGCACTGTCACTCAGGCCCTACTGGAGGCCATCATGGACCTGTTACAACAGCAAAGAAGGTCCTTGATTCTGGTTTCTATTGGCCTACTCTATTTAGGGATGCCCGTGAATTTGTAAAATCCTGTGACCCATGTCAAAAATCTAGAAACATCTCATCACGTAATGAGATGCCCCAAAACCCTATCCAAGTATGTGAAATATTCGATGTTTGGGGGTAGATTTTATGGGTCCTTTTCCAAATTCCCATGGAAACAGGTACATTCTTGTTGCAGTCGATTATTTTTTTAAAATGGGCCGAAGTACAGGCCCTACCAACTAATGATGCACAAATCGTATGTAAGTTTCTAAAGAGGTTATTTTCCCACTTTGGAACTCCGAGAGCATTATTAAGCGATCGGGGTACTCACTTTTGCAATACCCAGCTTGAGAAGGTATTAAAACATTATGGGATAACCCATAGGTTTTCTACTGCATACCATCCACAAACAAGTGGACAAGTTGAGGTCACTAATCGTGTCTAAAGCGGATTCTTGAAAGAACCGTTGGGAATAACCCAAAAGATTGGGCAGAAAAACTAGACGATGCATTGTGGGCATTCAGAACCGCCTACAAAACGCCTATCAGAACCACACCCTATAAATTGGTTTACGGTAAAACATGTCGCCTTCCTGTTGAACTTGAACTTGGAAGAAATCAGGTACCAAGCGTACGATAATTCCTTAATGTACAAGGAAAAGATGAAAATATTCCATGATTCTCGCCTGAAGGAGAAGAAATTCCAGGCTGAAGATCGTGTGCTCTTATACAACTCTCGTCTTCGTCTTTTCCCAGGTAAATTAAAGTCCAGATGGACGGGTCCTTTTACAGTGCATACTGTGTATCCATATGGTGCTGTTGATATCACTAACTCTACAGGAGTTACATGTAAAGTCAATGGCTACCGTCTCAAAAAGTATTTAGGTACCCCGATACAGGATGAACCATCTGAAAACATGAAACTTCACCTCGCTATACCTTAGCGAGTGAGATTGGTCTTTTACCGGCAGACCTAAAAGAACTGGAGATGCTTTCCATGGAATCAATTTCTCTTATATCCTATATTTTTCTACGCACTCACTTACCTTTTGATATTCAGCGTGATATTGTCATGAGACTAGAGAAAAATATAAGGAGAGATCAAAATTATGCCAAATTCCATAGAGGCACTTCACTTTGTGCGGCTAAAAGGTGTGTGAAACATGTAAGGAAGTGTTGGAAATGTGGTGCTCAGATTCATGAGGGCGCTTGTAGGGATTGGCCAACTTATTCTCAGTCAGAGTGTGCTAGTGCTCTTCTGGAAGATCCTGTTAAGCTAAAATCCGAGAGGGTTTTCAGGCCTAATAGTATGCTAGAGCAATGATTGATGAGTTGGTTAGTCTCCGATTAAGCAAACTCGAGCCTAAGACCCACTAGAAATCCCTAAGTCATGCCTAATTTAAAGCCGTATCACTCCTTATGTTTTCTCAATTCTATTCTCATTCAGTCTGGAGAGACAAGAAAACACTCCGCATTTCAACGCGTCAAAATGTTCGCTTACACACCGTACTAATAGTGATACCTGTACATACGTATGTAAATATGTTTCCTTTCAGTTTCCCTCCCACACATTTTCTGTTTCATTTCGTTCCGTTTGCTTTTCCGTATGTGTAGTTGCTTTTTCATAACTTCCGTTCTATCCCAATCTATCATGGAGTATCAAAGAGTGTTTCTTAACATACCATCATGGGTTGTATACATGATTGAGCAAAACGAAACTTAGCTGAAAAATTCAAATTCTAAAAAATTTACCCTATGCGATCGCATGGGTAAGCCATGCGATCGCATGGCAGTCCGGCTATATATACAACCGCATGCAACCATATCTGTCATCGCATACACTCTCTCTCTAATTTCTCTCTCTAAACGACGCTTCCGAGCATTTTACGGCGATTTGAGCATTACTCGATCATCTTCGATCCATTTTCTTCAAACGAGGTATCAAAATGTTCCTTGTAACTCGTAGATCATGATTATGTACTTAGATTCGAGTTTAGGTTGCTTATTTTTGCGTATTCATCGATCAATAAAAATCCTAGGTTTTCTGTTTCTCATAATCGCGATCATGCGATCGCATGATCTACCCTTGCAACCGCATGGGTATTCGATTAGGGTTTTCAATAAAACACTGTTTTGCGATCGCATCCACATAGCCATGCGATCGCATGGAAGCGAAATTAGGGTTTATCCAATAGAACTGCTTTGCGACCGTATGCCCTATACATGCGATCGCATGCATCTGTTTTTCTGCTGTTTTTCGTTTTCACACAAATCTTTTATCAAACCAACTTTCTTTCGAAATCCAGCAACATAGAACAACTCCTTATCGATCGACGAACTATTCTTACCATAGTTAGAACTCCTGACTTGTGTCTATATGTATATTCCAGCTATGGCGCGCAGACGACGTAGATCTCGTGAGCCACCGACTGTTGACCCCCGTACATTACCTAGAGTACCGGCTCCTGTTCCCGAGCCTGGGACAGAGCCCATTGAGCACCCAGAGGATGATGCTTTGCACCCCTATCTTCGTTTTGACCTGGACGAGGATTGTACGAGTCGTGACTATTTGTTAGAGCAGGCGCGCAAGCATGGATATGAGCACCTGAGATACCTGAACTAGAACTCGCTAGACACTGTTGGTCTTGTT
Organism: Pulicaria dysenterica; assembly: GCA_947179395.2. Classification (NCBI taxonomy): domain Eukaryota; kingdom Viridiplantae; phylum Streptophyta; class Magnoliopsida; order Asterales; family Asteraceae; genus Pulicaria; species Pulicaria dysenterica. Next base: position 21,587,475 of record OX359291.1, read on the forward strand.
GATCGAGCTGCTACCATTACCGGGCCTCATTGGAGGCGTTTACTTACCATTGATAGCCAGGTGTGCACTGAGCTTACTATCGAGTTTTTATCCACTTTTCACCTGGTATCACCCCTTACAGACTACGATCGACCAGATGCACTCACATTCAGACTATGTGGAGCGGAGAGACAGTTATCTCTCAGAGAGTTTGCTTCATATATGGGACTATACACAGGAGAGGAGCTGCAGTCCCCTGCTTTCACAGAGGGTATTGTCGATTTTCCGCACGGACTTACATATCTAGATGAATGGTCCGAGATTGGGAATGGGCCATATGGTGCGCCCATTCCTAAGAGCAGTTCTGTTCCGGATCCACTCTTCCGTATCCTTCATCGTGCCACTGCATATTGTTTATCTGCACATACCAACTCTTCTGTGGGCAACATCACCCACCGAGACTTGTTCTATCTTTACTGTTTTGCTCATCAGCAGCCCTGCCAGATCGCCGTATGCCTGGCCCAGCACTTGTTTACTATCAGTAGGCCGCGCGTTACGCAGGCTATTTATGGGGGTGGTTTTATCTATCATCTGGCGAGGGGCATAGGTATAGTTGCTCAGCAGGATCGAGAGGAGCTTACTTTTATTACCCCTGCTACTACCATTGATATGGAGGTTTTTGCTCGGATGAGAGTAGTGGAGTTGGTTCGGAACCGGTATTTTCTGCTTGACCATCTGCGTCAACGATGGATACCACCTGGCCAGAGGATTTTGATTGATGATGATGATGATGATGATGATGAGCCAGAGGTTGAGGCCCGTGATGAAGGCCTTGATGAGGAGCATCTTGCATCACCTGTTCGAAGAGAGATCAGTCCAGAGAGGCAGCCAGCTGTTAGATTCGGCTATGCCCGAGACTAGAGATGGCAAAAAACCCCGTACCCGAAGGGGAACCAGTTCTCCGACCCCAATTTGACCGGGGAATCCCCGAGTTGACCGGGGATGGGGACGGGGATGGGGATTCCCCGAACTTAAAAACGGGGATGGGGGCGGGGATGGGGATACCTCGGTTCCCCGACCCCGACCCCGACCCCGAACCCGAACATATTATATTTATATATATATGTATATATATATACATATATATATACACACCTACACACACACACACATATATATATAAGGGAAGGTTCATGCGAGAACTGTTATTAGTGCGAGAACCGTGAGAACTAATCTTAGCCGTTCCTTGAATATGGAAAGTTTTATGGATGGAGAGAGTGAAGGGATAGAGTGTGGCAGGGTGCATGTGAGGAATTCATGGGTGGGCAATGACATTGAAGGAGAGGAAATTGGACGGCTCAAATTGGTTCTCGCGGTTCTCGCACTAAGAATGGTTCTCGCATGAACTTTTTTCTATATATATATATATATATATATATAGGGGAGGGTTCCATCCAGAACCAAAAAAATGCGAGAACTGCGAGAACTGATCCCTATCTTTTTTAAACTAAAATATCTAACAAACGGAAAGATATTAAATTATTAAAATTATACCAAATTAACGACAAAAATATGCTCTTTAATATATATATATATATATATATATATATATATATATATATATATATATATATATATATATATTTAAAGTAAAATTTCTCATATAAATATCCATTTGTGTCGAATCTAACTTCTACATTAATAGGCATATTAATAAGATTATTTTTTGTTTGAATATACATGATTGTTTCATCCGATTTATCAAACATAGAGAACGAAAAACTAATATGATAAAATTACTAATATAATTTTGTATAATCGTCAATATAAGAATTATAAGCGTCTTTCATGAACATATATGCTAGAAAAATTATCCATTTGATCTATAATGTTATGTGTATTATCCAATGAATAAGTAAATATATAATGTCTTTTATCAAGAATATTGCATATCTAACGAAACTATTAAAATACTTGATTGATTACATTTTGATAACCGATTGGGAAGGTTAAGTTAGATTTGTAATTCTACTTTTGTATGAAAATTCTCATTTATATCTATTTAGAAAAATCTATTTTGTAGACGAAGAAAATCCCCGATTCCCCGCGGGGATTCCCGAAACCCGACGGGATGGGGATGGGGATGCAAGTCAATTCCACGGCGGGGATGGGGGCGGAGATGGGGACTGGGGGTGTGGAACGGGGATGGGGATGGGAAGAGTGATCCCCAACACACCCGACCCCGTTGCTATCCCTACCCGAGACCAGGCACCACGCATCGCTGCGATGGAGAGAAGACTTCAGATGATGGAGGAGATGCAGAGACTGGAGTACGCACATGCTGAGGCTCATAGACAGTATGTTACGAGCATGTTGCGCGACATTTTACCTAGGTTTGAGCAGACCCATGTACCCCCATAACCTCCTCAGCAGTTGAGAGATTACTACACTGGGGCTAGTACTTCATCTACACCACCACCGCCTCCGCCCTAGTAGTAGATAGGGATAGTTAGTTTAGTTGTTTGTTTGTTTTTAGTTTAGTTTTTGTTGTACGGTTTTTGATGTACTGTGCTTTATTTGATCTATCTGTATAACATACAAACATTATGTACATCCTTTGGTTTGATTATATTGCCATATATGAGTTTATTACACTCTCGCTTTTCACTTGTGGTTGAGTTTCTTGTTTTGCAAGTTTCACTCGGATTATACAGTTATATATATCAAAGGAATGCAGATCAAACCAAGTGTGGGGAGAATCCTGAGCCTTCATCTACAAAAAATCGGTTACTAACACCGATTCAGGGAGTTTTCTTATCTTCTCTCTTACACTCATCACGCTACATCACTGTTTAAATACATTGTCTGTACATTGAGGACAATGTACAATTGTAAGTGTGGGGAAGGAGATATACATGTCTGCTATAGTCTTGTTCTCTTGAAAACTCTAAATGCTTTAAAATCTTAGAATTGAATTTTGTCATAAATTTTTCGCAAATTTATATCATTTTTGACATGTTTAGATCCTCTCGCATGATAGATTATAAGCAAGTAACATTATGATGACCTTGTTTTGTATAACTTTCATGAAGTTAGCTTAGCACAAGTACTCGAGTTTTGCCTAAATGTTTGACTTCAATTGCACAAACCACACCTCCACACTATAATTCTTGAGCATTTGAGCCACAACATTTTAATTTCTTATTGGAGTAGCTCATGGAATTATCACATATATATGCAGATTGTGCTTTGATTATAGAACTTGCTCAAACTATGCATTTCGGAACGATGAACTAAACTGTTGCAATTAAATGATAGAGGCATTTAGGATAACCCATTTTAGCCAATACACTTTTATTTTTAGCCAAAAAATTTTTATATATTTACCCCTAGTTCACCACTTTGAGCCTTAGACTTTCATTTCAAAACCCCCAATAATAACACTTGTTTTAATTCTATCTTATTTTTAAGATTTCAGAACCAATTTTACCGTTAATTGCTGTTATACAAGATTTTTCCAGATCTTCAGTTGCTCATGCACTACATTAGCTGGACACGAAATTCAAGTGTTCCTCTTAGATTTGTAACGATTATGTTGCATACTGCTGATTTGATCTCCAAAAAGATAGCTTAGAGAAAAACAAAACGCAAAAAACCGATAAAAAGAAAAAAAATAGAAAAGAAAAAAATATGAGAAGATCGGTTGTTTGATTAGCTGTTCCTTGGCTATTTTTGAAGCTTATCATACATTGAGTAGTAGTTTATTGTCAATTATCCGGGTGTTGGCCAACACTCAGACTATTCTGATTCCACTACAGCTTGATGAACTGTATTCTCACCTAAAATATGTTTAAATTCCTGTCCATACAAATACCTGTCTTGATCCACATAAACTACATGATCTAAAAGATTTTACCAATCCTAAGGATCCATAAGATTAATGGTAGATCCAACACAAAAATACAGCAGCATTAACTTGGTTCCTGGATACTATTTTAGTCACCTTTATATCTTCCCATTCCTACCCTAAAAACCTTAGCCACGTTACAACCCAAATAAAGACCTCTTGATATTTGCATATGTTTATGTTAATTGGTGGAGATTTGATATGTGATCAAGCTTATGCTAATCTTAGTCTCAAATCTAGCATTTTTTACACTTATACACATACCCTGATATACATATTGAGTGCTTGAGTGACCACCTGGTGAGGTATGAATTCAGATATTGGTCTTGATTCAGGTACACGTGCTAAGTTTGCTTTGATTTTGCCATATCTTTCACATGAAAGTTTGTGCTTGTTGCTCTGATTAAATATCTATTATACCTTTAGAACTTTTCATGTTAGAAGTATATACTTTTGCACTAATTTAAGTCATTGGATATTTTAAGTTGCATTAGAGTTTGCTTGAGGACAAGCAAAGTTTAAGTGTGGGGAGATTGATATATCCATATTTATACATATTTTACGCACCAAAAACCCTCGCATTTAATCCTTAATTAAGGTGAAATGTATGAATTATTACCCCAAATGCTTTATTTTCACCATTGCAGGTTAAAAAGACTAAAAGTGAAGATTTCGAGTAAAACGAGTGCAAAACGGAAGAAAAATAAAGAACTGTTGAAAATGACAAGGCCATGCGATCGCATGTACCTACTATGCGATCGCATGGTAGGGGCGAATCTAGCTTTGGCACTTGGCACATTCTGCAGCCTACGAGGTCTTTTCAACCGCCCAAACCAAGTCATGCGATCGCATGGCAGGGTCCATGCGATCGCAAAGCCCCCTGATCCAGGCTTATTTAAGAAGTTCACTTCTCTGCAGAGTGGAAATCCATCAAAAACGAAAAACACAGTTCACACACACTTCTCTCTGTATTTGCACGTACAAAACACACACTAAAAGTGTCTTCACACTTGGGTCTTGTTTTAGTAGTATTTAAACATCCCAAACTCCGTTCCAAAGGTGTAGAAACTAAGTGGAGATTCTGATCACGTATACAACTCGGGATAGCTTGGTATAATCTTATCGTATTCTGTTATCAATATGTATCCAAGTGTTTATCTTGTTGTTTTACTTGTAACCATGTGTAACTAAATTATTTCACTTAGGCCAAGATGATTCTTGGCCAAGTTATGGCAATATAAACCTTTTCTTGATGATTTGATATAAAAGTATGTTTTGATCATTAATATAAATGTGTTTAATCATATTCATGTGATATATTTGTTCATGTTCATATTTTGGTAACCTTTTGTGTGAAAACCTCAAGGTTATATTGCATGCATATTCAAGAATGTTGGTTTAATCTTAAGATCTTGTGTAGTTATCACTAGAAATGGTGTAACAAGCAAGATTGTCATTTGAAAAGCATTTTTTGGAACTTGTCTTTGATCATTTCAGATCTTAACAAGTTGGGCATGTTTATCATATTATGGTTTCTCACATGTTTCACATCTCAAATGAAAGTTTAATTGTGTACGTATATTATTTGATCATTAATACTACAAAAGGATAAAAAGGATAAAAAAGATGATTTTGAACATGTTAAGGTTGAAATGAATTCCATAATGTCGTTGGATGCCTCTCCAGGTGTCAAGGCTGGGAGAAATGTAATGATTGTATATTTGTCATGTCTGCCGGATAAAGGTATGGCAAGATCTCCATCCGTGCGAATGGGTATGACGGATGTACCTTGATGTCAAATCTTCCGTACTTATCATTTAATGCAGACAGATATGCAGATCCACATCTCGGGAATATGGAATCAGCCTATCTCTGGTCCAGGAGTCCTCCTCTCCTAGATACGTTTATTCCTCCAGGACATGGGCAAAACCTCTGTCATAGGTTGTCGTTGTAAGAGCTGTCTAGTGAGGGGTAGGTGTAGGTTCAGGAGTCCCCTGTTCGGGACCTTAAACCATTAGAATGCAACATGATAGGGTTATATTGGGTGGTAATGGACTCTATTAGGTTTAAATCATATTCGACAATAAAGTGTTAACATATTACAAGAGGTATTGTTGGCTATGTTCTATTTTTTAGTATATCATGTTAATACTTTATGCTGCTATAATGAGTATTGTTGGGAGATGGTTAAGGATGGTATAACATAGTTTTTGCAGTTGTTTTGGTTATTATGCTTACTGTGGAGATGAAAGTTATTCTCGTTGTTTCAGATTTTTTTTTAATTACTGTAGTTATAAATGATGTTTCTTTATGGCTTAGTGAAGAGATGGAAGGTCAAAGTCATGAAAGTGCATATGGTTTAAGCTAAGTTAGTTAATAGTTAAATTTTCTAGTTTTGATATTAGTGACAGTATAGTTGGTCATAGTAATACTTGGCTTATGCCTTTATCCCTTTTGTATGTTTTCTTTTCGCGAAGTGGTAGGATTTAGTGTTAAGAGGTTATTGTTAGTTTTGTTCCCTAAACATGTGTTGGGTCACATTTATATGTAACGGGTCATAATGAATTAGTATGTGTCATATTTACTTATAATTGATCATAATGGGTTGGTATAGGTTATATTTACTTGTAACGGGTCATAAATGGTTTATTTGTGTCATATTTATTTGTAGCGGATCATAATGTGTCGGTATGAGTCACATTCACTTGAAGCCAATCATAATTGGTTGATTCGACTCATTTTTTTCTTTTAACGACTCATAATGGGTTGGTACAATCCACATTTACTTGTAATGGGTATAGATACTTGTAGAGAATCATTACGGCTTGGTATAGGTCATTTTTACATGCAACTAATAATAATGATTCGTTATGTGTCATATGTACTTGTAATAGATCATATTGGTTGATATGAGTCATGCTTCGGGTTATAATGGGTCGGTAAGATCTTAATATAGCATATTGAGTTGTGTTGCTAAGTTCTAATTATGTAATATTTTAGATAGAAAGATTCACCAAACAATTAGAGAATCGTGATAAAGCTGTAGAAGAGAGGGAAAGAGCTGCAGATGAGTGTGAACGATTACCTGCCGAAAGGGGAAAAACTATACTTGTTAACATGGAAAGAATCGAGGCAGAGGTCGCGCGCCAAGAATCATTGTGGAAGGAAACAGAAGAGCAAATGAAGGAATTAAACGAAATGATACGCCGACAACGTCGATCACCATCTTCAGACGATTAGTATTTATATTATGCTTGTGATCGATACAAACTTTTGAATTTAGGTATTATGAATAGCTTCTAAGCTAATACTTTTGAAACTTTGATTAGCTTATACATCGTTATACTTTGGTCGTTGATATATTGTTTATTCATTTTAGATATTGTGTACTATTTTAATATTACAGGATTATATAAAAATTTGAAAAACGAAAAAGATCATAAAAACTTTTCAACATGATTCCAACATTTTCCAACGAATAAATAAAGAAATACGAAAAATGTTTCCAATGGATTTTCTACAATTTTCCAACAAAAGAAAACTAGAAAATTTCTAACGGAATCCGTTGGAAAGATATGTTAGAAAACCGTAGCAAAAAATATCGTTAAAATTAATTGAAAATCCGTTGCTAAATTTTTTCAACAGATTTCCAACAAAAACTTTCGAATGTAAAAAGTAGTGTTCTATTTTTTATTGTTTTTTAAAACATTTTACCAATAGATTTCCGACAGAAGAATCCGTTAGAAACGATTGAGATCCGTAGGAAACATTTATAGGAACAATTTCCTATGACGATTTTGCCTACATAATATTTTCGTATGAAATAGCCGTTTTCACGGATTTCCTACAGATTCTTCCGTTGGTGAAGCCCAATTTTTTTGTAGTGTATTAGTGTCGTGCTTATTATTTTCGGTATTTGTTACGTATACCGGCTCAAATTAGATTATTAAGGTTTCTAGTTTTATTATAAATGTAGTACCTAGGGATTTATTATACCTATGTATCTTTTGGTGACATTTGTGAACATTTTCTGGGTCATAGTAAAGAAATCTCTAGTTCTTGCGCATGAACGTAGGTCATTGGTTTACCGAACCATGTAAAATCTTCATGTCATGTTTATCTTATTGTTATTCATATATTCTAGCGTGTTTTTAATAAAATTTCAAGTTCAATATCTAACAAAAGGCTATTTCTGTCCTTCCACTTATAATTTACCTTGATTTGTGATGCTCTTTAATTGGATTATATAGACAAAGATGACTAATATAAATTTGTATAGGCTATTATTCAATCTTAATCCAACAAAAGACACATGACCATTCGGTGGGAAACTAAGAACATGTAATGTTGGTCCAAATATTAAAGATGGACCACATGCAAGCCCAAGCTCTTGACTATTGATTATTGAAGTTGGAGGCAGTGGGAACAAGCCCAAAAGGGGTTTAGACTCTTGAGTCTAATGAGCCTATGAGGTAGAAGTTAGAACATTTAGTAATTCATCCTACTCATCTTTTACCCACCAGTCTCTTGGTCAATATAGTAATATAGAGTCATAGAGACTACAAATCGCGTTAACTCATTGATAAAGAACACATGTCACGTTTGATTGGTAGATTTCTATTAAAGATTTTATATCCCTAAGTGTTAACCTATTATCAGTAAACTACGGAGGTTTGTAAAGATAGTCCGTGAATGTAGTAGTAGGAAGAAAAGATAGGTTCAGTAACTATGAGCATTCGCAGCTCTTTATTTTGTCCAACAACCACCTACATTAATGACCACTATTTTTATTTTACTGTAGTACCACACGCATATCTTAAGTGGTACATTTATCTAACATTAATCAATAATGTGTTATTGAGTTTTAAAGTCCGTAACATGCCTGCCCTTGAATGTTAAGCTACCACATGATTTAGATGTCGTGAACACATCTCTACTTTTCTTAACAAGAAGATTTTCATTAAAATACTCTAGCAAGGTGATAGAGCAAATTTGAGAGTACAAAGAAACTAGAGTAAATTGGTTTTCTAAATTTCTTAATACTGGTTTCCAAACTTTTAAAATTACATTAATGATCCTTGTGTTAAGTAATTTGGTTCAATGTTGATTCTAATACATTTGAAAAGACAAAAATACCCTTACCTTTTTTATTTATTTATTTTTAATTCTAAATCAATTTAATATATATTTAAAACATAAAAATGAATAGTATATTAATATACACACACCCAATCCCTTTCTCTCTCCCTAGTCCTTATGTTCTTGTCTCCCCTCACCACACCTTTATGGTCATCCATAGCCCTCAACCACCACATGTGACCACCGCATCACCATTACCTATGGCCACGTCCGTCGCATCACCACCTCACCTTCGACCACCATCTTTTCCGTCCTCTCTCCATTTACCTTCATGTCTCTTCTCACCCCTTTTTCCGGTCATCCAAGCGACAACATTATTACAGGAATTAAGATCCCCACCACCATCATTGTGGACCCTGCAAGATCACCGCTAGTTGCAAAGTAGGGCTTCATGAAGCCCTTCGGCGAGCCTCTCTCATCATCGCACTCCTCTCTCAAATCTTAGTTTCTCATGTAGTCACTAGTCACCACCATTCATGGAGCTGTTGAGTACGCAAAATTCAAGCAGTCACAAAGCCTATCATCGCCGCCCTACTGCATCACCACCACCTACGACAACCATCGTAAGATCACCACCACCTAGGGAGACCACAACCATCATCATCGCTACCCTATCTGTATTTTATTTTCCTTTTTATGGATCTCTTTTAATCTATACTTCGTGTTAGATTTGTACATTGTGAGTTTAGAATTAGGTGTTCAATTCCTAACGATTCTCTGATCTTGTGGATTTCTTGGGTCCAGATGGTTTTGCAATTTTAGTTTTGATTCTGATTTGGGTTTCGAATTTTAGTTCGAATGGTTTTTTGTTTGGTGGTGGTAGAAGGTAGTTGGTGGTTTTCTGATGGTAATGGTTGGTAGTTTCTTTTTTACATGTATATAAAATTGTAATTCAAGAATATACATCAAGAGGAAGCGTTTTAAACATAACATGATAAATTCTTTTAAACCCATAGGACCTAGTTAATCTCAAAAAACTATACCAACAAGAAACGACAAGAAAGTAATAAAAGTTACGTACCTTAGATACTCAACCTTGATCCACTTGTGATGATGCCAATAAACTCCTTCGAGCCGCATAGCTAACCCAAACAATCAGGAACTTGGATTGTATGTTTACAACTTGAAGAAGGAAAAACCGAAACACACAATGCTAGTTCGATGATCGGCCGTGAAACAAGGAAAGGGAAAGGAGGGAGATTAATTTTAAATTCTTAACCTTATTTTACCGGGGTTTATACCCTTTATATAATTAGATAACCTATTAAATTACGAATAAAATCAAACCCATTAATAATAGGATAACACTCTATCAACTAATTTAGAATTTGAATACCTTTTTTTTAAATTCTAAAATCAATTTATTAATATAGATACAGGGAGTTGTTTAAACGAGAACTGTTTTTCGTACGAGAATCGCGAGAACCATTTGACCAATCATTTAATTTCTTGTCGTTTTTATTTTTTTAAAAGAGTAAATTGTAGTATGGACATATTTACATTACCGCCGCCTTTTTAAAACTAATATATTCATCAAACGAAAAAGTGTTAAATTAAGGAAAATATACCAAATTAACAAGAGAAATATGCTCTTAAATTTGAGAACGATCTTGCAATATTTTTTCGGAAATTAATTCGTGTTTACTGTTTTTTTTCGTACAACTCAAAATGTGCACATGTGTATGATAGGATTTGTGTGCATAAACGTCGAACCCTGATGACGCGCTCAATGTCATAAGACACTCAAGGGTCACACCTGTGAGGGTACGTAATTCAAGAAGTTTATTCACACTTTGGGAGATAGGTATTATGACAGTTAGTCATAAACCAGTATAGAGAGTTATGAATAACCAAATATAATTAATTAACAAGAATATACATACTTATTAGTTAATAAATATATATTGTTAATTATTGGCATTTAGGATTAATATCTTGAATATTATCTTAAAAGGTTATTACTAATCTTTATTATTAAAGAGAAATAATATATATATATATTTTTTCGGCCCAAAGAAAATATATATTATTATGTATTTTTTATTAATGATAATGTATAAATCAAGTTGCCTATTTAAAAAGATAACTAGATAAGTCATCTATAAATATGGGATTTATACCACAAGATTAGGGTTAACATTTAGCAAAAAGGAAATAAAAACTCTCTCCCCCTCCCTCCTTGAAGTCGACGGCCAAAAGGTACCCAAAGGGTATCCTTGTCGATTTTTGGTGCTCAAACATCAAGAAGATCAAGAGCAAAAGTGTGATCCAGATCCTTCTCGCGGATTCTTGGTGTACCTCATTACGGGTGAAATTTCATTGAGCAGTCCGAGGTATAATCTTCTTCCCATTATATGTTCTTGATGGTTATGGTGAAATCGATGGACATGTGTATATACATACACATATCGATTTACAGGTATACATGACAGATTGGTTGCTTATCTAGTTTTAAGTTTAAACTAATCCTGATTGTCATGGTTATGTGTTTTTCGATGATAAGGATATACACACACTAACATGTATCGAAACTAATATGTATCATGTGCACACTTGTGATAAACTAAAGATCTTTGATCCTTTAGGGTTTTAAGGATTATGATTATTATTTTCTTTCCTCTTTATAAATAATAACTAATTATGTTTAAGAATTGTGACCTGTAAAACCTAACAGTGCATATCTACATATATGCTGAAAAAACTAGATGAATACGTGCATATGCACATATGTGTGATATGCACATGTGCACATGTCAAGCTAGACTGAAAAAAAAAAAACAGCAAACACAAAAAAAATTGAAAAAATATAGCAAGACCGGTCTCAAATTAAAGTGCATAATTTTCTCGTTAATTTGGTATAATTTTTGTAATTTAACATCTTTCCATTTGATGTATATATTAATTTAGGAGATTTCCCCAGTTTATAAAGAACTATAGTTACATACAGCTCCTAAATATTGTAAAAATATGGGGGTAATGTAAAAATATTGTTGGTGCATACATGGTCATACATTTAAAAGTGCACTCCTTGTTTTGATGATGATAAAAATATACACATGTGATACTATTGCTTATCAAAATTATTCATATGTTCATATCTATATTCTTAAAGAAAATTAACAAGCCTCAAATTGATGATCAAGTGAAGTACAAACAAGTAAAAGAATTTAACTCAACAAGATATGAAGAAAACAAGTTTTGAAGAAAGCGTAAAGTGTTCACGGTCGATCCCACGGCAAATACCAAGCATGATCTTCCATTGAAATAACACAACACCACTTATAGGAAAAGGAATCTCCCAAAGAAGCAAACTTTCAACATGTTTTATGCATTTGGCTTCTAAACTTCCTATTTGGTGTTTAAATTCAAACATAAGAGGTATGGCACCAACCCAACTTTTCTAAGACTCCTTTTCAGTGCATTTTAATGGTAAAAATGGGTTGTGTGTGGTTTTGGTAAAAGCCCAACGTCTATATTTGAAAGGCTAAAAAATGCTCCAGTACGCTGACGGTTTTAGCCACGGTCGACCGTGGATCGACCGTAAGATGTCTGGACACTTTTTGAGCTTACTTCTTTTTCCTTATTTAAACCAACTCAAACCTCATTCATTACTCAACTCTTGTACAACAAAAACACAGAAAAGATATTTTTATCTTGTGAGCTCATATTCTTTGATAATTCATCTATCATTCAAGATCAAGAATCAAGCAAGAGCAAAGCTTTCAAAGCTTAAACACTACATCATCTTTCTATATATTTTGTAATAGTTTAAGGATCAACTCTAGCCTTTCAAATTAGAGTGAAGTAAGGATCATCTCTAGCCCTTAGAATTAGAGAGAAGTAAGGATCAACTCTAGCCTATAGAATTAGAGTGAAACAAGGTTATCTTTACCTTACTTGCAAGTTTGAAGTGTTAATTCTTGCAAGTGTAAAAGAGAAGTGTAAAAGGTTTATCTCTACCTTCAAAGAGAGAAGCTAGTGGAGCAAACTCTTGGTGGGTGAGGCCAAGGAGTGGATGTAGTGCAAGTTTGTTAACACTTGCATGAACCACTATAAATCTCTTGTCTACTAATTGATGATATCTCTCTACCCTTACTCTCTTTATTTCAAGTATATATATTTGTTGTGTTATAAACTTCAAGAAAAATATTTTTAACACAACTTACAAATTTTATAAGTGTAAAAATTGGTAAACTAAGTTAAAGAACCTATTCACCCCCCTCTAGGTTCCAACAAATATCTAAATTGTCCTTAATTATTAAATCATAAGTTTGATTAGTTTAAGGTTATCCATTAATAACTCTTTAATCTGGAGTCTCCATCTATTTGATCAATGACTACAATTGGTTCTCGCAGTTCTCGTATAAAAACGGTTCTCGTTTGAACTGTCCCGTATATGTGTATATATATATATATATATATATATATATATATATATATATATATATATATATAGATATAGACTAAGGAGTCATAAATTCTCAAGTCCCATAACATGATACTTCCTACCATTGTTACCTGATATACTAGTTTGGTATATCTAAATTAATTGTTCACTTCTGAAAAAAGATTGTTAGTAACGGTTACTTTTCCTAATTAATTAATTACCAATATTATGTATAGGTAGGGCTAAGACTGTTTTCACTTGTAAACACTGTATTAATTGCACTATCTTAAACTATATGTTCTTTTCGTATATGGACAATAATCTTAAGACCTAGGAGAGAGTATATATTATTGTATAAAAATTTGATAGTTAATTACACTAAATATAAGGGTTACTAATGGTTTTATTATTATAGTTTTACTTTGTTTCGGTTTAACCCTTAATGTTTTCTTTTAAATAGTTTAACACGAAAGTTACATTAACCTTTTATTTTAACCCTTTTCCCTGTGGTTAAACTTACCCTAACAATCTTTAATAACTAGGTTACACTCTCCCCAAGCACCTATTAATCGTACCTAAACACTCTTGTTTCAAGATAACCCTCCCCTACCTTCCCTTCTCTATCTCTCTCTGCCCTCGATAGTGAACACCCCTTCGAAGATATACACCACCACTATCACCTACCCTACACCACCATCATCACCAATCCACCTTTACTTTGCATCATCTTTCTTTAGCCCACACCACCACCATCGATCTAAAAATTGCTCATCTTCATATCTAAATCGTGGTATTGGGTGCGATTCTTAGAAGAAGCTAAGTTTGATGGTTTTCAATGAGGGTGTTTTGTGTTCATCTGAATATGGAAATCGAGGTTTGTTGTTTAATTTAATCTAGAAATTCAGGGTTTGGTGCATCTTTAGCGGAATTTATTTGAATACCGTCATCTACTTCAGAAAAATGTGCATCGATCTAAAAGTTGTTCCACCTTTCTCTCTTTGCTCTCTCTTTCCAGATTCATTTGAATACTCGTCTCCTTCTGATGTTTAGGTACATATTAATTTCGCGTTTGACATTTTGAAGATGTTACAAGTTTTAGATCGCCGGTTACGAATTATTTTTCTAGCCATGTTTTCCATATGTGTTCTCTAATTTTATGTTTCACATTTTAAAGATGAACAAGTTTCACATTTTGAAGATGAACAATTAACATTTTGGGACAAATTGGTTTGGTGATACATTTTGGGTACAAATTGATTTCGTGAATGATTGATTGTTCACTAGTTATGTTTGAATATAGAGGAAGAACTAGATTTAAAAAATATATAAATATATAAATAAAATATCCATTTTACATGTTAGGGAGGCTAAAAGTAAGCAGATGGGTAAAATCGTATAAGAAAATAAAACTTGAAGGATTTCAACAAACACCAAACTAAATTTATGGTTAAACTATTATAAGAAAACTTCTAAAGTTAAACTGAAATTAATTCGAATGAAACATTAAAGGAATAAACCATTGTTAACCCTAAATATAATCATGCATAAATATATTAGGCATAACCATAATAAGTAAATGAGTTTTCACCAACATTCAATCCTTTGCTAACACGTTGTAGGACCATTTAAATTAAACCCAGAAACGGACCAATGGACTATACTAATTTATTGCAACCAACAGACCACACCATTATTCTTGAAATGATTTGTAAAGCTTTTTTTGTTGTAGTTTTGTTTGCCGTCGTGAATTTATATTCTAATAAATCTGAAGCCATGCTATAAGGAGCTAGCCTAGCTGACCGAGAAACTGCATATTATTATTTAAGGAGTGAATAATTGATTTAGTTTCTTGATTTGTTAAAAACTACTGATTTAGTTTTTTAAATTAAAAAATTATTAAGATATTCTTTTAAATTGATAATTTATTACAATCTCAGTCTTTTAGTCATTAAAACTAACGACTTTGATATTAAATATTTTAAAATGACTATTTTGCCATTTTATAACATCATTAACTAAGCCTATGTGGCTTTCAAATATTTTCACATTTAGTCTTTTAGTATTTTTAATAATTAAAACATATATAATTATATATTACGCTTTATATATTACGATTTATTAATACACCTTATTAATATATTACGCTTTATTAATACACCTTATTAATATATTACGCTTTATTAATACACCTTGTCTTTTTTCTTCATATAAATAATTATGAAGAGAGTGGCAACTAAAAATAATGGTAATCATTGAAAAATGGTAATACTAAAATTAAGCGTAATATATAATAATGTATTATAACACTAATTTATAAAAAAGTTGATGCACAATAACAGGGTGATGATCCATATTAAAAATATTAAAATAAAATAGTGATAATAATAGTAAAAATAAATAAACTAATTACTATTACATATATACATACACACACATATATATATATATATATATATATATATATATATATATATATATATATATATATATATATATATATATATATAATTATTGAGAAAATCTTATAAAATATATAATATATATATATATATATATATATAGAGAGAGAGAGAGAGATTTATATAGTAAATTATTTAATAAAAAAGTTAAAAGACTAAATGTGAAACTATTTAAAAACCACATAGACTTAGCTTGTAATGTTACAAAAGACAAAATAGTCTTTTTGAAATGTTTAACACTTTGACCGTTAGTTTTAATGGTCCAGGGACTATGGGTGTAAAAAGTTTGGTACAGTAAGGACCATCCAAATACATTTTTAAAGTTAAGGACTAAATAGTAGAAAAATGTAAACCACATGGACCAAATCAGTAATTAACTCTATATTATCTTATATATCAATTGAAAAAAATTAAGGCAAATTATCACGAGAAAATAAAGGGCTTTTTGGTAATTTAGGCAAACCTACCAAAATATGATGAGAATTTGATAATATCATGATATTTTGTTTCTAATCATATTAATGTCATTGGAAGGTGTGGGATGTATGATTTTTATTACCTAATTATCTATTTAACTATATTTATTATGTTTTTGTATAACAAAGAATAAATATTTAAAGATACGTAATTTCTAAAATATAGATCTAATCTCTTAATTATCGATAATTAAATGTAATTATTTAAGAAAATTACATGATGAAAGAATATATAACTTAAGTTCGCTTAATAATTGAAAAAAGAATTCAATAATTTATGTGAAACAACAAACAACATTTCCTTACTATTACATTATTATACTAGACTAAATTAGATGTTCGTGTAATTCATGGGTTAATCTTAATAAAAGTTATAAATATTAAAAATTAATAAAAAGATATTAAATGAAATGTGAAATAAATGAAAGTTTAAAAAAATGATGATAGACAGCGTAACACCCATACCAGTGGTGGAAGTGTTGAAGCAATGTCGAAGGCAGACGTAACGACGGATATGTGATGTTACGATACGAATAACATAATTGTATTTTTATTATAATCATCTATCATTATTCTTGCAATTATGGACAATAAGGTGAAGCTTTTATCTTGAAATGATAAAATTTTGAAAATAGTTAAATATGATATTCTAAAATGTTATAAAGGTCAAAGATGCTATTTGTAAGTTAGGGTGGACAAATATTATATTTTATGTTTCAAGAGGGACATATACGAAACTTTTCTAATAATTTTGATTCAATTTCAAACAAGAAAAGTTAAAATTCGAAAGTTTAAATTTTGATTAAATTGGTGGTCAAGATTAAACAATTAGTTATAGTTTTATTTGTTAAATGGTTAGGATCATATAATAAATTTGATATATGTTAACCTTTTATTTATATTAGATCTTATTTAAAAAACACATTAGATACGTATATAAAGCAAACGTATTATTTTGTTTTCTTCCCGACGCAATGCTCGAGCAAGAAAACTCGTTTTATACCAACTAGTAATACAAACAAAGATATTTAAGATCAGAATTGAAAAAGAAATAGTTTAAAATGTTGAAAAAGAATTATATTTTTAAGACGGAGTGAGTAACAAATATATAAGATAAACATAATTAATATAGATAAATAATAAGTAAATTGTTCGCGTGAAAAGTATTCGATCAAAATTTGTTTAAATGAAAACTCATTTTCTACCCACGTTTATCGATCAATTTTTAATCCAAGAAATTAACAACGTTTTAGCTAGCATAAATCGTGACGGGTCTAAGAATTATTGCTAGTTTGGCAATTTTAAGATAAGGCAATGTGAAGGTATGCATCGTCAGTTAGGAGGGTGAAATCTATTATAGTTATTGATACGAAGAGTCGTGGATGCACTTCACTAAGGTAGGAGGATAGATTGATGACCAATTTCTACGAGTTTTGTCTGTCCAATGACATGATCTCAAATATGTCTACTTAGATAATGAGTATTAGACCATATGCATTGGTGTGCGCTGGTTCATGTGGGTTGGAGACTTGAAGATAGTTGAGAGCTAGCACCATCGCCCCCTTTCTGGTTAAAGAGCCCTTCACCCGTGGCTGGTTTGCGGACTAGCTGCGGGTTCCCTCTTTTTTTCCTTCTCTCTTTCTCTCTCTTACTAAATATATATTTTTTTATTAATATTTGATGTGAGTTAAAGATGGTTGGATGTGGGTTAGAAAAGGTTAGAGTTGGGGGATGATCTGGATGCTGATGTGGCAGTGGAAAACTCCATTATAGTCCATTATGAATATTGATGGTCTTAGGATGGAGGGGTGAATATGATTATCCATGTATAAATAAAGATATGATTATCTATATGTTATCTCTCCCATACTATTGTTGTTGTATGAATATAAATAAGCTACATTTTGATAAGAGTGTATAATATTGTATTCAAGATCATGTGAACCAAACTAATTTTCATTGTCCCATGTCCAACTTAACTGGTGCCTTTCATTAACACATAAAAACCACTAACCGAATCGTTTTAAATAATGTTAGGTGTGGTGTGGTAATATGGTCAAGTCTTAAGTTTTAGGAGCTATAGCAAAGTCGTGACTTATGACAACAATTTTTATATATTTTATAATCACATATGTCCAATTTTTCATTATCAATATATAAATTACACTTGCACAAATAAGAAGCAAAGTAACATATACAAATTATAAAATTACAAATTTATAGAAGTTCAATACACATAATCATAAAATGTATACAAAAAAGATCTAATTTTAAAAAATGATTTTCTGCGTGTCACACCTTAAAAACTCGTCATTTGACGCGTAAAGACGAGCCTTGATAAGCTTTGGTGTGTGCCATGCCTAATACTCATGCATATGACCATTTTTTAACTACAAAACCACGTCTCACGCCTTAATGATGCTATGACATTCCCTTTAGAACGCCGACTAAAACCATTAAGTCATTAACCACCTCATTTAAAAACAAACCTATTGGTTAGAAGTATCAATTAACTAAAATAATCATTTTTGGCTAGGTTTTAGATCAAAACAAACCTATATTCGCCCCTAGTCGTACATTATTTTAATATTCATTGGTTCTGAGTTGATGCTTAGAGTAGTCGGTTCAGATTCAAATAATCCACGACCCAGGATTAGCCCGATAAAATTAAATAATGTACGATGTGTAAATAGAGTTGTACACTTGTACATATATGTTAATATTACTTATTACGTTGTGGGTGGCTGATATGGTTGAAAAAGGTTGTACCCTTGCTATACATGCAAAAGAGTAAGGAAGTATTTGTACAAAGAAAAATTTTAATTCTCACAACTATTTTTTCCATCTTCATCCTCTCACTCATCTTGACAAATCTAATCCATTAATTAATTATCTTTTCATATCTTAATTTTGGCGTTTGTATTGATTTTGTTAAAAAAAATAATATATCCTCCTACCCACCACAAGATAAGATGTGTAATCTACTAATTTTTTTTCCTTACCTTCTGTATTGATTTTGACACTGTATATATTGATCTTATAAATAGGATGATAGGTAATATATACGACATATCACCACTCTTTTGTAAATAGAAATTTTTATAGAAAGATAATATGATGTATAACGTGTGTTGTACAATGTATGCTCATCCGATAATGTAATGACTAGTAAGATGGGAAGCCAACTGCCAACTAGATGAAATTGAATTTATAGATGTACAAGCTGCTTTAATCTTCTTTCCTCTTTCTGCAATCTCTCATCCTGAATCCTTTTAAAAAACTCTGAAAACTTTCCAATAAAGTTATGTTGTTTGTTGATATCATTTAATTTCAATAATAAATAAAATCAGAGTCTCAACATGCAAATGTAACTTGTACAGTATCAGGCCCCCTTAAAAAGAAGTAAATCATCTTAAAACAAGAATAATTTAGAAGAAGACGTTTTTTCAAAAATGATAAAACAACTTCTATCTGGACATATGTTTCAGTAGGTACACGAATGCATCATCAGATGTTAGAGTAGCTCTCCCTAAGTAGATATAGTGTTCATTTCTATTATTCTTCTTAATTTAATAATAATGATAATTGTTAACACCAAGCCATAAACAGAGTCAAGAATAAACATAGGAATATTACACAAACGAGGTCAACACAGAGAAAAGTGGTGAAACTTGAAAGCATTAATGTGAGGCGAAGAATACTAACATGGACGGAAGAAACATGATACCATTATACGAAAAGACGTAATTGTATGATATTTAAAAAAGTTATAAACCCTATATATATGATATCTTAAAATTAAGGTAGATAAACAAGATATATATATATATATATATATATATATATAGAGAGAGAGAGAGAGAGAGAGAGAGTAAGGTTATTGTAAGATGTAAAATCTTATAAGATGTGTAAGAGGCGATCTGGATCGTCCAATTTTTATCAGATCTACAATTTATAGAAAGTTTTTATTTCATAAATTAATTTAATTAAAAAAGGCAGTTAAGGATATTCTTCACTTTTTATATATCTTTATAATTAAGCTGTTGCCATTTTTACATTTACATCATTTACACCAACATAAACTGTTTGAAATTTGATGAAAAGTCTCAATAAATTTAAAAAGTCAGCTTATGAATAATTATATAAGAAAAGTCTCAACAATCAATTTACATTAAGATCAACACTTGCAACAATTACATAAGTTGATGCGTAATTCATCATGTATCCATATCTTACTCCTTTATAAAACATTTACAACTTTCAAAACTCTTGATTTTTAAGTAAATTGAAAATACTAAACTACCCTTAAATCAAAGTAAATGAAAATTGTTAAATGAAGTAACTATTAGATGGATTTAACGAATTTCATATAAACCTAACAAACCTTCCATAATAAGAAAATATTTAAAGCATCAAGTCAATGCCTATTAACTTAATTATTACAAAATATTTTAACAACTAAACATTTCATTATAAATATTCTATCACATAATAAATAGTTGAACTTAATTATTAGAAAATATGTATAAATAGACTCATGAATTTGAATAACCTATAACTTAAATACATAAACATTTATGGAATTTAAATGACTCGATAATTAAAAATGACAAGTTGCTAAGCAAAACTATTCGTCGCCGCCACATTGGCGCGGATACTATGCTAGTATTTTAAAATTGATGAATAAACAACTTGCTACACAATGACTAAAAAAGCCAAATAAAAAACAAGTCTATTGCTTTCTTCTTCCGATTGTCTTGCTGTTATTTCCTTATCCCAAAACCAGAAATAATAAATTGATGAACAAATAAGAAAGGATGAACAAATTTAATATCAACAGCTTCCAAAATACTAAACAAACTGATTCCAGTAACCACCAACTCATTCTCCAAAAATTGATAAATGTATCAACAAACTTATTCCCACTAGAAACTAAAGACTATTACATACCCAAATGATTCACCGGTTATCAGGTAATTCGGTCTTAAAAACCGGAACCGGTTGGTTTTTGATTTTGTATTTTAGATATGGTTGGCTATGAACTATTATTGTTGGTGATATGGCTGGTTATTGAACTATTATTGCTGGTGATATGGTTAATGATTAGTGTTGATGATATAGTTTGTTATTGAACTATTATTGTTGCTTAAATGGTTAATAGTTATTGTTTGAAATCACGAAATCAACGAACTTTTATTTATTGATCATATATTAGTGTTAAAGATGCATGCATGTTCAATTGTGATCTTAAGTATTTTTACTTTTTTAGCTTAACTTGAATCCATTTAGTTGTCAATTTCTACGATTAATATAATCTTATATTAAATCTAACTTACACTTTTGTTATTAGTAAACATTTACAGGTAAAAACAACTAATACAAACATATCATATTTGTCTTTAATAGCAAAAATATTTACCGGTTATCGGTTCTTTCGGTTCCTACGCTTGAAACCTGTTTCATAACAAATTTTCGGTTATTTTCGGTTTTTCCGGTTCTATACCCGAAATAACAGGTTAATAACCGGAACCGGTTCCCTTATATCGGTCCGGTTACCGGTTCTAGCTTTTTACCAATTTTGGTTACAGGTTCTTTCGGTTCCGGTCCGGTTCGGGCCGGTTCCAGAACCGAACACATCCCTAATTACAAGGGTGATGATGACGGTGGTTTTAGGGTTCACACGGAAGCGGCGGCTGTGAGTAAAGCGCCGGCTATGAAGGTCATTTTAGGGGTTTTGCCCAACAAATTGATGACCAAAGGGGTTCACACTCGTAAGCTCGGCGGTCGCCATGAGTAAAAGACGCCGGAATGGTAATAATTTTAGGGGTGAAGCATGAAAATGGTGGATGGTTACATGATTTGCAGGCGTGGAAAGGAAAATGAAGGCTGGTGATGAGGAGAGAGATTGGTTACCATATTTTAAGAAAAATTTAATTAGGAAATAATTATTATAATTAATCAATACCAATTATACCCTTGAGTTGTTAAAGCCACATGTTAACATTTCCTTGCCTCTTACACATCTTACCCAAAAACACATTTTACTGGATCTCATACCTATATATATATATATATATATATATATATATATATATATATATATATATATATATATATATATAGGCCGCGATTCAAACGAGAACCGCTCTTCGTACGAGAACTGCGAGAACCGTTTCTGGCCAATCAACCCATTTGATGTTTTTACGGTAACTGCTTTTGGCGGAGGGGCAATAAGGTCAGCTCACATTTTTTGTCTGCCCCTCACTTTAAAACGTTCGTTCTCATTAATTGAGACCTAATTGCCGTCGACGGCTTTACCCGTCTCCTTCATTCCTTTAACGTTTTATGTCGCCGTCTTCCGTCTACCGCATCGCCGTCGCCGTCGCCGTCTGCCTACATTGTTGTAGCCGTCGCCGTCTTCCTTCTACCTTCTACCGTGTCGCCGTCGCCATCGCCATCTGCCTACATTGCTTTATCTTCTACTTTTGGTTTGTTCTGCGACCTAATTTCTGTTTTATCTTTGTTTTTAAGGTTTAGCTTCACATTGAGAACTGCGAGAACCGTTTCTGGCCAATCAATCCATTTGATGTTTTTACGGTAACTGCTTTTGGCGGAGGGGCAATAAGGTCAGCTCACATTTTTTGTCTGCCCCTCACTTTAAAACGTTCGTTCTCATTAATTGAGACCTAATTGCCGTCGACGACTTTACCCGTCTCCTTCATTCCTTTAACGTTTTTTGTCGCCGTCTTCCGTCTACCGCGTCGCCGTCGCCGTCTGCCTACATTGCTGTAGCCGTCGCCGTCTTCCTTCTACCTTCTACCGTGTCGCCGCCGCCGTCGCCATCTGCCTACATTGCTTTATCTTCTACTTTTGGTTTGTTCTGCGACCTAATTTCTGTTTTATCTTCGTTTTTAAGGTTTAGCTTCACATTGTTTCTAATCTCTGATTCCTTTTTTCATTGGATTTCACATTGTTTCTTAATGTTTTAGTTTTGGATTTCACATTGTTTCTTAATGTTTTAGTTTTGGATTTCATATTGTTTCTAATATTCGATTTAGCACATTTTTTAAATTTTGGATTCCTTTTTTACTTGATGTTTTGATTTCACATTGTTGCTTCTTCTGCTATGTTATGTTTTGGAGTACTGATTACAGTCATTTCCTTCTTTTTATGTTTTTATTTTGTTTTTAAATATTGTCTTTGCTTATTTTTGTGTTATAGAGATGGATTTAAATTCTGGTAATGGTGATTCAAGTTCAAGTTTCTCTGTAAACAATGTGGATTTGAATATGCCTCATGATGATAGTGAATACTTAGTTGAATGATCCAGCAAATGAAGAAGTTGAAGGTATTTTGTTTTTGCTGTGTTTTTTAAATTTTTGCACAAGTGCATTTTTTGTACTTGTGCATTAATATGAAACAGTTTAATGTGTTTGAGTTATTTGATATATTTTTTTGTTCTTTTTTGTAGCTATGGCTCCAGAAACAAGCCATGGATCATCTTTTTCCAGTAATTACATGGCTAATGAATATGGGACTGCTTTGTTTATTCCTGAAGTTCCAGCGGATGAAAAGCCTATTGTCAAAACTGATTTTGTCAACTACGACGCTGTTGTTGCCTATTATTCGGAGTATGGGAAAAAATATGGGTTTGGTGTAAGGAGGTCTACTTTGAAGGTTAACAAAAACTCAATTAACCGGTATGTGCTTTGCAATAGAGCAGGTATACCCAAAAGTAGGGTTGCTATGAATACACTAGATCCTGCTGGAAAGAAAAGGCGATGTTCAAGCTTTAAAGTCACTAATTACAAAGCGCGCATCTGTTTAAAAGGCGCTCCTGGGTTAGAATCGTCTAAATTGGATAAATTCATTGAAGGTCATAACCACATTCTTGATGATGATGATAAGAAGCATATGTCACGTTATAACCGACAGTTGGAAGATGCTGATAAAGACTTTATTCATAAGGTATCTTCATCAAATTTTGGTGCGACGAAAGCCCATAGACTAAATTCTTTATTAAAGTCTGGTCCCGGTAATGTACCTGGTCTGGTTACTGATTACAAAAACTTCAAACGTGATGTGAATATGTATATCGGGGAAAGGGATGCTCAAATGTTTGTGGAGAAGCTTGAATTACGTAAACTACATGTTTCAGATTTTTCCTTTGAATATCAAGTTGTAGACAGTGAGCTTACTTCTATTTTTTGGGCTGATGAAATGTCAAAATATAGTTACAAGGTTTATGGGGATGTGGTTTCATTTGATGCTACATATGACACAAATTTGTAAGTTTTATTACTTTTTTTGTCTCTTTATGTATATGTATATTTATGTAACTGTCAAATATTATTTATAAAGTAATGATTTTTAAAAATTTGCACATGTGCATATGACACAAATATTAGTCTGTTTTCATTTTGTAGAAGTACATTTTTGAATCTGCTTTTACATTTCCTTTTATATTTAACAAGATCTTTTTGGAAATGTGTGTTATAAACGTACAAGATGGTGTTTGTGCCATATACCGGAGTTGACAACCATGGAAAGTGCATTACATTTGGTTGTGGTTTACTAAAGTCAGAGACGATTGAGTCATACGAATGGCTACTTCAGGCCTTTCTAAAGGCATATCAAGGAACTGAAGCTAGTACTTACCGATCAAGATCCGGCTCTTAAACAAGCTATTCCGAAAGTTTTTTGTATTTTCACTCATCGTTTATGCATGTGGCATATTATGAGGAAATTTCCTGTAAAGGTATGTTTATTTTTTTTCAAAAGATGCACTAGTGCATTATATGTTCTTTTAATTATTATAGTTTTTAACATAGTTATTTTCTTTTTTCTTTTTAGGTTTCTGGTGATTTATCACACAATTCGGATTTTAGGATTCGTTTACACAAGATTGTTTGGACCACTTGAGAATCAATGAAAGTCGATTATCAACGAATTTAATTTGGGCAATAATCAATGGTTGACTGATATGCTTAATTGTAGAGAAAGGTGGATTCCAGCGTTTTTTAGAGAAATTCCAATGTGTTGCTTGATGAAGACTACTTAAAGATCTGAGAGTGAGAATTCATTTTTTAGTGTGTATTCTAGCCCTGGGAATACCTTGATTCAATTCTTGGCATGTTTTGAAACTGCCATAGAGAAGCAAAGGCATGAGCAGAGGGTTTTGGACCACTTGACTTTGACAGCATCCCCTAAATGGACTACAGAATTTGAAATTGAGAAGTTTGCATCGACTTTTTATACGAGAACAACTTTCCTTCTTATTCAGAAAGAAATCACAAGGAGTGTTTGGTCATGTGTACAAAAGGTTGTTATAGAAGAAGGGGGTTCTGAAATTTGCATCATCATGCACAAGAATAAAGATGGTATTGTGGTTGCTGAATTCAAGTTAAGTTAATTTTTTTATTTTTTGTTTTTTGCTAAATGCACTTGTGCATATCAACCATATTATATATAGGAAGATACTGTTTTTTAAGTAATGCACTTGTTCAATAAAATTAACTGTTTTACATTTTTTTATAAATTGTTTTGCACTTGTGCATATCAATCTTATTTTTTAATTCAACTATTTTTCACATTTTCATGTCACTTTTAGAGATTCAGTTGGTACTACATTATGCGATTGTAATCATTTCACGCGTTATGGTTATCCATGTCGCCATATGTTCTACGTATGGAATTCTCACAATTTTAAGAAGATTCCTACAGAGTACTTGCTGAAAAGATGATCTGTTAACATTGTGCCTCCAGAACTGTATTCTACTCATAACAAATATGATGCTAACAACGTTGAGTTTGAAAAACTCTATAATGATGCCTTTTCAATGCTTCATTCCTGTATTTCTATGTTGAGGAGCGACAATGGTAGGTTTTCTTTATTTGTTGACAAGTTAAAGGAAATGAAGAAAGAGTTAGAGTATGAGATTCCTGCTGTTTCACTACCTTCAAGTAAGAAATCTATTATAAGGAGATTACTTGGGGTTGAGGAACCAAAGGAAGTGTTGATCAAAGTCACACAAGGTATGCGTAATAAAGGAAGTGGAACAAAAAAGAGATTAGTTGGGCCAAGTGGGAAAGTAAAGGAAAAAGCGAAGAAAAAGCCAATGAAACAAGTAAAGGAAAGAAACTATAGGATGTGTTGAAAATGCCATAAAATGGTAAACGATCATGATACTAGAAATTGTGAAAAAAAACAAAAGGAAGCTCAAGAAGCGAAAGCGAAAGAAGCGAGAACCAAAGAAACTGATGAATTTGAAAGTGATGAATTTTAAGAGGAAGAAGATGATATCAACAAAGATTTCATGATTTCCAATGATTCTAGTGGTGATGATGCTGGTGATGATAGTGGTGATGAGGAAAATGATATTCATTTATATTTTTTCTATATGAAATTGATTAAACAAGTTATCTAACTGTTGAAAAGTTTTAGTTTTCAAGCAATAGTTATAATAGATATTTACACATAATTTTTTACTTAGAAAAGTTACTTGACATCTAATGTTTTGTTTTTATATTTTTGCAAATAAGTTTGACTTTATCATTCTGATGCTAACATTCTGTTTTGCACATGTGCAAACACTTTGCACAAGTGCAAAAACCTTGCTTTTTTACCTTTTATGATGTTACTAGTTTGCATTTGTGCAAACTATTTAGTTTATCTTTTCTTGTTATACACAACTTTTTGTACAAGTGCAAAAACCAAGCTTTTAATATTTTTTTTATGTTACCTATTTTGCAAAAAGTTTAATGTATGTTTCTGATTGTACACACAATTTTTGCACAAGTGCAATAACATTGCTTTGTAGATTTCTGATTACCAATTTGCACTTGTGCAAAAAGTTTAAATTATGTTTCTGATTGTACACACCATTTTTTGCACAAGTGCAAACTATTTTAGTTTACATTTCTGATGCTAAAATTTTTCTTTGTACAGGTGCAAACAATTTGCACAGGTGCAAACACTTTGCACAAGTGCAACAACCTTGCTTTTTTACCATTTCCGATGTTACCACTTTGCACTTGTGCGAACAGTTCCTTTTCTGATTGTACACAACTTTTTCACAAGTGGAAACAGTTTGCACCAGTGCAATAACCTTGCTTTTTACATTTTTTTTCTGATTTTACCATTTTTGCACTTGTGCAAAAAGTTTAAATTATGTTTTCTGATTGTACACACCATTTTTGCACAAGTGCAACAACTTTGCTTTTTACCTTTTCTGATGTTACCAATTTGCACTTGTGCAAACAATTCCCTTTCTGATTGTATACAACCTTTGCACAAGTGCAACAACGTTGCTTTTTACCTTTTATGATGTTACCAATTTGTACTTGTGCAAACAGTTTAGTTTACCTTTTCAGATTGTACACAACCTTTGCACAAGTGCAAACACTTTGCACAACCTTGTTTTTTTACCTTTTATTATGTTACCAATTTGCACTTGTGCAAACTGTTTAATTCACCTTTTCTTATTTGTACACAAATTTTGCACAACCCATAGTAAATATACAACTTTTAGTACTGGAAATATACGACTTTTAATTCTGGATATATTTAAATTTTAGTGCTGGAAATATACCTTTT
This sequence comes from Pulicaria dysenterica, assembly GCA_947179395.2. NCBI lineage: Eukaryota > Viridiplantae > Streptophyta > Magnoliopsida > Asterales > Asteraceae > Pulicaria > Pulicaria dysenterica. Next base: position 21,615,418 of record OX359291.1, read on the forward strand.
GCACATATTTTGGAAATAAACATCAGCAAGAAGTATTGGAATATAAACATCCAAAAGTATTTTTGAAAATAAACATCAGCAAGAAGTATTGTATCTTAAATCACCTAAAACTATTTCATCAAGAACTAACAACTGGGATTTTTCCCTTAACATTTGCCTTTGCCTTCGCTTTTTCTTCCTTTCTTTTCTCTTTTGCTAACTGTTAGAACTGTATTATTGTAATAGAATAGGAGTTCAACAATAGTTGAGGGTGCTTATTGTAAATATACCTTATAGGTATATAAGCCTTGTGCTACACAAGGAAATGTAAGGATTGCACACAACTCTTGAAATAAACTATGTGTGTTTTAAGGTGAAATGAGATTCTCTCTCAACCTATCATAGTTACATATTGCAATCCTTCAATCTACCGCTTGTTTATCACTAACACTAACTTTTTCTGTTTCTCCCTTTCTTCTCTTCCCGCTTCCCACTGCAATGCTTCGATTTGTACCTTTTCTTTACGCATGTTGACATCACTAAATACAATCTTAGAAGCATACATGTACCTTAAGCGATTCAACAACGTTTTCTGATGCTTTCCTTTTCCATTTAGACCACAGTCGTACAACTTATCACCACCACCCATGTTTGAACAAGTGCAAAACCCTGTATGCTTTTTAACATTCATATCCGTTTTGCACAAGTGCAAAAACCTTTTTGCCAACTTTTTCCGATGCTAAAATATTATAGAGCAGTCAATTTATTTGATACAGTTAAATATAATAATGATTGAGTGTTTTTTATATGGTTAAAAACAGTGTTCAAAATAGAACTATTTGTACATGTGAAAATCTATGCTTAAGGACTTACAATTCCCAGTGGATAATCGTTATATGTCATCATTGTATGTTCCTCGTAAGCTATATTGTCAAGGAGCTCGATGGTTTCATGTCTGTAGTCAAAGACGATGATGTAGATATGGTTTTCTTGAAAACGAGTCATCAAAACCTGTAATTTTTTATAGATTTGTTATAAATTTATTAAATTATTGTGTACAACTATATATACGATATGATAATTCTATTATTTACCATGTCGTAGGATCTCAAGTCCATATTCTCTTCACGTCCCGACAAGGCATTTAATAAATTCTTTTTCAAATCATCCATGTCATCCTTGTTGAATTCAACCTTCTTAAACATTTCTTCCGGCTGCAAAATATTTTTATATATTATGATATTACATTTATTTTATAAGAAAATAGAAAGTGAGCAAAATAGAAGTATTTTTACTTACCACCATCCATGTGGTACAAAACAGCCTGCGAGGTGAACCAGGACATCTGAACCATTCGTTATAATTCATAACAGATATAAAATTGTCAACAATGCCCGAGTTCACCCATTGACCAGGTTTAAGGTTTGGAAATGATCGATCAAACCAAACACTTCGTATCCAGTCTCCAAAACAAAGTAACTGCATAATATATAAGAAATGTAAGAAATTTAGGAAATGTATAATTTGTTTATTTTTGTGCACTTGTGCATTTGTTTTAAGATATGGAAGACTTGCCTTTGGTCTTCTCCAACGTCATTTTCAAATAGATAATTGGCCATTCTAATCTCCTCTGCAGTTGGCTTTTTAGACACGTCCACCACCCTTGACATGTATGGGGACTTTAATGAGCTTGATGCTGTTGTTTTCCTTTTTTCAAAAGAATTAGGTCTGGGCTCGAGTAGTTGATTGGTACGGCTTCAATCGGTTCAGTATTAGTTTGTTCTTCTTCTGGGGTCAATCCAAGGCTGAAGGACGGCCCGCTTGGAAGTTTTTGCAACACAATTGTTGATAATTGTAGTGCAGTTGTGTTGCTGCCAGTCCTTGCTTGGATTTCTTCTTCTACCACCAAAAGTTCTTTTAAAGTTTGACTATCTAACCAATATTCGTTTTCTAGTGATATTTCTAGTCATTTTTTTGTAGATTGATTTGAAATTTATTAAAAACAACAAGTATAAAAGAGAAGAGGATATGTCTTTTTTATTTTTACATTTTATGATTTTCAACCATTTTTTTTGCACAATTGCAAAACAGGTGCACTTGTGCAAAAAATTGCATTTTAACTTTCTGAACATCCATTTTTTACACTAGTGCAAAAACAATTGCATAAGTGCAAAAATCAAGCATTTACCCTTCAGATGTTACCCCATTTTATACAAGTGCAAAAATTATACTTTTTGTTTAAAACAAAATGTATAACAGTTTATATATTGGAATTAAAATATATATTGTCATGTACCTTCGTTCAATGTAGTTCCAACGGTGGGTGTTCCTTCCGGATTTGGCACATCTTTAAGTACAATCTGATTTGCCTCTGGAAAAAAGAAAAAAACATAAAATATTTAAGTACAATGTTTTTTTATGTGCAAAACAAGTATATTATAATTTTTGTACCTTCATTTTTGAGAACATTCTCCTTCACAACAACTTCTTTCCCTTTTGACATGATGATTTCTTCTGTAATCATAAAAGAAAGTTCAGTTCTATATGAGGTTATGATAGTTTTTTATATAAAGTATTACATATTATCATTAGTTTTTTAACATGTACCTTGAATCGTACTCACGCTAAGAAGATTTAACTTGTCAATACTAGAAACTATATCAGAAACTACATCATCAAGGTTTTTCTTTTGTGTTGCTTTGTCAAGCTTTTGTTGTTCAACAGCAATATTTTCAATCATGTTTCCACTTTCTTTCCCAGAACTCTCCCCAGCATTATGATGTTTCATCTTGTGATTTCTTTCTAGAAAACTTTTTTTCTAACTGCCCAAGTCCAAATCTTCCCTCTTCTTTTTCAATTTCCTCCCTCCTTCGCATTGTTTATAAAGTCCAACCAAGGATAGCCGGTCTTGTTCTTTTCACATCAAATTTTGTGCACTTTGTGTAATCGAGATACACAAGCTGTGAAGAAAATGAATTTTTTGAATGTTAATTATAAATTCAGTCTCAAGAGTCAATTTTAGATATGTAAATTGCATTTTTTTTAAAACTAATAACCGTAAGGAAGACAAGCGGGCCTAGGTAGTAAATTTTTGGGTCGTTCCTCTTCCAGCCAGATTTGCTTTTTTTCAATAGATCAATTACAAAGCCACACCAGTTTTTGGTCTTACAATCAGTGTCCTTAGTGATGTGCTGTAAGAAATCCAGTTTGCAAATCTCTGACTTTTGTATCCCGTCCATGGCAGAAACGAACAGAGTAATAAAATCAAGCTTGAATCTCCATTCTGTTTCTCTCTTCTCGGAAGGAGTCATGTTCACTGGATATTCAGATCTCCAATCGCATGTTTCTTTATCAATGGAATTTTGCTTTGGAAGTTTGTAAAGATCCTTTTTCCTCTCTGGTAGTCCAAGCATCTCAAAGACCAGTTGTTTTGTAATCTTGATCTTTCTGTTGTTTGCTAGATTTAAACTCATATTCTCCTCATCAAAATTATCGACGACATAGTGGCCAATCATTGCAGTAACACCTTCTAGCCTTATCGACAATAGCTTGCCAAACCCCATCTCTTCAACAACCGGTTCACATCTTCTTCTTAATTTTTCTTTCTTCCTCTCTTCTTTGTTTCAATCTCAGAAACTAACTTGTATAAAGAAGGGAAAATAGTTATTATAATACTTTTGCAAAACTAACATGTGTAAATAATGTGTTATAGGTGCACTTGTGCAAAACTTTTTCTAATTTAATGCACAAGTGCAATTTGTTAATATGTTTTAAACATAGCAATGAGATGAAGAGGTGTTTTTTGTTTTTATAGTAGTGCACTTGTGCAAAACATTTAATTTTGTGCACCAAATGAACAGTTGCAAATTTTAAATTTTTTAAAAAGAAAAGCAGAAAATGTAGTGTTTATAGTTTTATAAGTTTGCACTTATGCACAACAAATGCACAAGTGCAATTTTTGTGCATTATGTTAACAGAATAGCAGATGATGCATTTTGTTTATTTGTTTTATAGTCAGTGTTTTGTTCTAGATGCAATTGTGCACAAACTTGCACATGTGTTGGTTTTATGGAAATTATTTATTTACCTTTGGATTTTTTTTCAGCTTCCTTCCTTGCTTTTAGTTTTTGTTTCTTCTCTTCAACAGGAACTATTTCCAAACCTTTTTCTTTTCTAGCAACACCTTTACCTATTACAAATAAATGAATGATGATTATTTTTTTTCATTAGTGTATTAAAAAAGTTCATAAACAGTTTGTTTTTCACAGGTGCATGTGATTAACACATGCACATGTGCAAATTTTAGCTATGAACTTTTGTTCAAATTGTATGCATTACCTTTTTTCTTTGCTAGTGTATACTTTATGTAAAGAACATTAAATGAAAATTTTAAACTTTAACTAATAGATACCTTCACTTGAACTTTCGTTCTCCTCCGATGAGCTTGATTCACTAGGTTTCTGGACTGTAAACAATTTGAAATGTTTTTGAATTTTTGGATTGCTTAAAAATATTAACAGATATAAACAGAAATGGAATATTGTGTTACCTTTTTTCTTCTGGTTTTCCTTCGTTGTTGTTGAAGGTCCTTCTCTATTGTGAATTACTTTTTTCTTTACTGTGTTTCATTCGAGAAAACCTTTTAGTGGGACCTTTTATCTTTGCAAGTTCAGCCTTTGTCATTAGTACTTCTTTTTCTGAGCTACTCTGAGAAGAAGTAGATTGTCTTATCAAAGGAGAAGAGCTTTAAGTTGATTGAAGCAGAGAAATAAACTCACATATGTAGATATAACAAAGCAGACTAAAAAAAGTTAACTATTTTGTGATGACAATCCTATTATATGTTGAGCTTTCTGTATATGCACAAGTGCAAAAAAAGGACATATTACTATTTTGTATGTTTATTTGTATACCTTGTTCTTCTTCAATATCAATTGGATCTTGTTCAGTGTTTGAAAACTTGTCCAGTTTTTGATTTCTTGCACTTCTTCTTCTACCTATATTAGATAATAAGACTTTTTATAGGTTTCTATTTTTTAATATGTATTTGGGACAACATTAAATGTTTATAACACTAAAACTGTTTACAAGTAGATTAATATTGTCTTATATACAAAAATCAAGAGTCTAATGTTTGCACAAGTGTACATGTTCAAAACTAACTGTTTGCACAAGTGCATATTATTTTTGTAACTGTAATATTTGTTAACAACAATACAGATGTACACACATTTGTGAACTTTTTTATAAATAACAAAGAGCTAAATGTGTTTGCACAAGAGCATTTTTTTGATAATTAACAAAGAGCTTAATGTGCTTGCACAAGTACATATGTTTATAAACAAACAGCTAAATGTGTTTGCACCTGTGCAACAATGTTAATAACCAGAGGAAGCTATTCATATATGAGCATATACAAAAACAAATAATCTAATGTTTTGACAGGTATGTATACAAAATCAGTTAAGTGTATATGCTTATTTGTGCATATACAAATATCAAAAATTATCAAACATGATACTATATATGCACAAGTGCAAATAAACAACATTAGTTTTTGTTTATGTAATTCCAACGAATATATATGAAATAATATGAAATAAACAATTAATTACAGTTAAATGTGAATATAATAAACACTTCATTACAGTTACCTGATTCTATTTCGTTTTTTGTTCAAAATTGAAGATCTGGAAAATAACAACAAACATTAAGTCCAGTCAACAAAAACGTACAAAAACAGTGTATTATATATGTACGTGCAAATACAAAACATTTAATCCATTTTTATTTTGGTTTAAACTCGAAGATCAGGAAAACAACAACAATCATGGAGAAACATTAGATTATTGTTTTTGTAGTTAAAGATCTGTAAAACAGCAACAAAACATTGATTGAAATGATACTTCTAACTCAAATCCATACTCGGAAGTAATGTTAGGGTTTTTTTCAGTTTTTGAACGGTTTTTTTCAAAATTTTATACATATCATAATGTTTTCGTTGTTTTATTTCACTAATCTTAAGTTGTTTTTTAGTTTTTTATTTTGATTGAAAGTTTTTTTTAGGGTTTTTTGAAGTGTTTTTCAAAAAATTTCGAGTGAGATAGGAGACGAACTTACTTAGTTTTTGTTTTTTGATGTTTGATGTAGTTGATTCGAGCAGCTAATGGCGTATGTTGTTTGAAGGTTTTTTGAGGAGACGTTAATGGCGACGAGCGTGATGAAGACGGAGAAGAGCAGAGAGAGAAAGTTAATGAGAGGTTTTTTGAAATTGTGGAGATACAGTGCGTATCTCTGGCGAAGAAAACCGCCGTTTTTAGTGGGCCACGCAGTAAATGAAATGTCAATTATACCCCTCATTTAATTAGGTGTGGTTTATGTTTCCATCGCAGGTTTGCTAGAGGTTTGCGTTATTTACAATCCTGCCACCGTTATTTTCAGCCGTTGATGAGTTTGATCAAGGGTCCAAAATGGTTCTCGCAGTTCTTGTAACACCATAAAACACAAGCCATTTTTTTTAAAATCACATCGGAAGTATTTTAATAGAAAATAGTAAGGATAACAACATCCACAAACTTAAAACCAATATTTTCCGACAACACAATATATCGTTTCGTGTTACAAAAGGATTCACAAAGATGGCTCGTCTTTTCTAAAACATAATATCAGAGCGACGGTCAAACTTTCCTTGTATAAACAAACACCTACCGAAGCTCACAAAAACCTGCAACAGAGAGTTAGGGTGGGGAATTAGCACAAAGCTAAGTGAATGGAATTCAAGCCACAAACAACAATAGCATAATCACAACAAATATCACAGAAACAAGACCAACAAGGACTACTCAAGAGCGGGGCACCACGTATCATCAGAGGCACAGCGGTTCTGCAGAACCTGCAACCCATATGCCGGCAAAAGCATAGGTTTACCGATGACCGTCTGCTAACTGGCGTAGTTAAACCCCCTCTGCTGCAACAAATGTAACAGGGGGTCAACAACTGCATAACCAGAAGCAACCCAGTCCAGCCCATCACAAACCGGCTAACCTCCCTCAAAGACAGCATGCACACAGTAATCTTCACCGCGCACATATCTTGTACTCGATTGCAATCAATAAAAAACCAATCAAACAATCACAATTTCCAATCACCGCACAATCATAGTGCCAATCATCATACAATCACAGTTTCAATCTCCGTACCATCATCATACCAATCTCCGAACAATCATATCAGATTAAACAATCTATCGCATGATTAAATAATATGAATCCAGATAATCATCATAATCATAACTAATACGACCAGTGAGTTAAAGTCCCCTCACCTCAATCTCAGACTTTGTTCCACTCAATTGTCTAAGAACCGAGCCTTTGTCGTTCTTGAGAACACGATAACACACAAATTAGTTTTTCCGTTCATAAATATTTTCTCAATTATATTTATATCAATAATCATCATCATCGCGTTATAAATACTTATAACCGTTAAACATCTCATGGAAACAAACAAATTATAATAACACAATTAAGTACGTATTCGGTGTCAAACTCATGTACATACTCATGTAAAATTATCATCGATCAAATAGATAAATATATTAAAACACCCAATCGATTAACATACATAAATAAATTAAATAGCCTTCATCGATCTCGTGAATATAATCAAATTCATGGTCTTCAATCTCAAACATATATACTAACACACAAGATCTATCCAACACTTATTAAAAAAACAAGGTCTATAGCATTCTATAGAAAACAAGGCTTATAGCATTCTATAGAAAACAAGGCTTATAGCATCCAACACTTACACTATAAAAGAATCAAGGTCTATAGCATGGACTATAGAAAACAAGGCTTATAGCATTCTATAGAAAATAAGGCTTATAGCATCCAACACTTACACTATAAAAGAATCAAGGTCTATAGCATGGACTACAGAAAACAAGGCTTATAGCATTCTATAGAAAAGAAGGCTTATAGCATGGATCTATAGCATACTAACACTTAGTCATATTTCCAATCCAAGATTCAAGTACATTTCTATAAGCCTTAGCCCCTCTTTTTATTAAATACTCAAATGTATTCAATCAAAGTAACCAAGCATGTCAAGAAAGTCAAGATTGATAATTCTTATCTCATAAAATCATCATTATTTTTAATATTTAAATTCTTATAATCATTTCATCTTCATCCTCTTCTACGATTTGATTAAACACACATACATACACCACCATTTTAGACTTCTTGATTTCCATAGCTTCTTTAAATCATCATAATAATTCAAGAACATCAAGAAGTTACATATAACATGTTAATTTGTTTCAAGAACAAACTCTAACACTTTAAGATCATAAAAACATGATTCTCATATAACTACTTTTCAAGATTATTTGAAAATCACTAACATGATAGTTTCTACAAAATTTTAGCATGGTAATCTTTCTAATACATATTATTAGTAACCATAAATCAACTTCTACCTTGAATCTATTAATCAAGAGCAAGGATGTGGAATCAAGTAGCAAGTTGGAAGTTTTCTCTCAAGTTTCACCTTAACTTTCACACAAATAAAACATAAAACTAAGGCATGTAATAATATATATATATACATCCTTATTTTCGGCTACCTCCACATATACATACGTATCAGTATTTAAAACGCTACGTTCGAATATACGGTTTGTCATTTAACCGACTAGTACTAGTAAATTTCTAATAAAATTATATTCGGAATCCTAATTTAAAAACGAATCTAACGATACCATATAAGCATGCTTTAAAATAAACACGTATCAATAGTTTAGAAACTCATTAAACGACTAGGCCCGAAATTGGGATGTTACAGTTCTCGTACGAACGACGGTTCTCGTTTGAACCGTCCCATATATATATATATATATATATATATATATATATATATATATATATAGTGTTCAAACGTGAACTGTATTTCGTACGAGAACAACAAGCTTCAATCTTAGTCGTTGATTTGATAAGTGTAATTCATGGATGTAGAGCGTAGGGGGATAAGTATGACAGGATGCATGTGAAAAATTTATGGGTGGGTTATGACATTAAAAGAGGGGGAATTTGACGGCTTAGACATGTTCTCGCAGTTCTCGTACGAAAAACAATTCTTGTTTGAACGTTTGCCTATATATAAAGAAAATCATTGGTGGACAAGTTTTCGTAAATAAAAATCTAATTAATCGATTAAATCTCTTATTTCCTTAATTTTAACTTCCACAATTAGAATGATCTATTTGTAAGAGTATATGGAACAGATTATGAGGGAACTATATGTTAGAAATATTAAAGTGAGGGGTGTAATATGTAAATACACCAAAGTTGGGAAATACTATAAAAGACATTTCCCAACTCATTATCAATTAAGCTTTGCATATTTCTAAACTCTTGTGTGTGTTTTCTCTCTTAGCTCTCGGCTCTCTTTCTCTCTACCGTTTACACATACAAACACACACATTAACTCTCAAGCATTGCTTCATCCGTATAATACGGGAACAACAATTGGTATCAGAGCCAAACTTGTTTTTGGCTCTTGATTGTTCGAAAGAAGACAACCAAATCTCGAAGATTTCAAGCTTTCAAGTAGAAGAAGCTCACGGGTTTACAAAGGTTCAAGAACTTCATCTTTCTTCAAGAAAAACTCAAGCTCAAACGATTCTTAAAGGTAGAACTCAGTAAAGGTACAAACTACATCTTCTTTAGTTTTGTTTTGAGTTGTTTCGAGTGTCTTACAAGGTGTTCTAAACATTCTCTTTGAGGAAAAACACAAACCGTGGGTGTCTTTATATACATTAAGGAAAAAGGGTCATTCAATACTCACTTTTTCACTATTAAATTTTCTGGGTATTAAGGCATTTATGGTGTTCTTGGTCTGAAAGTACAACTTGAAGAAGAAGAAATCATATTTTATAATTTATTTAATTATAAATTCTTGATAGTTTAATTGTTGTACAAGGAAAATCAAGTACTTGTCATACCAATAAAGTACAAGTGGGTAGACACTATACAGGGTATGGCTATCTGATTTGAAAAGGACACCTCAGACTCTATCAGCCGCATTTCTAATCGCACGCGATTGAGTGGTGCGGCTTATAGAACTGATTCTATGAGAAGGTTTGTTGAAGCAATTGCACGCGATTCATAATTGAAACTTAATCCTTTAATCGCATGCGATTGAAGAAAGAGTAGTTTGATTCGCATGCGATTAGGTTACCTGTTCTTTTAGGAATCGCATTTGATTGTCAGAACTAACCGTTTAAATTCCAAGTGTTTGAAGCTACAGGTTTGAATCGCATTCGATTGGTTACCTATTCAATCAAAACTAAGCTAATTACTCATTTTCTTTAAAGGATCACTCATTCGCACACGATTGGACCAATCGCATTCGATTAGAAAACAGTGATTCCTTATATTTGGACAAGTGATTGACTCTTTGGACTTGAATTAAAGAACTCTAAGACATTTGGACTTAATCAAACAATCTAATTCATAATTGAACTTAATTTAAATCAAATTTAATTCAAAGGTGAATTACATTACCACAAGTCTAGTTAGTTCAAAGTTGAATTTAATCCTTTTAAGATCTAATTCAAAATTGAAATTCCAAAGACTTAGTTCTTTAATCAAACTCTCAAGTCATTTCTAAAAACAAGCTTTCGAACAATCAAACCATCTTACAAGTAAACGATCATTTCTCTCAAACATCACTAATCATGTCAAGTACAAATGAGATGATGTCCATTGGTACAGAAAGCGGGAAGGTATCTTCTAACTCTAACTATAATATGGGTTTTAAACATGAACACATACAAACCATATTAATCCGAATGAAAGAGTTAGAAAATCAGGTAATAGTGTTAACCACTAGAAATCAAGTTCTAGAAGATTTTTCACACAACAAGGGTATAGAGGCACAAACAATAATTAAGCAGTTAGATAACGACTTAATTAGCCTTAAGATCCAATTAGCTGCTAAAGAATCTGAATTCTTAAAGTTAACTAATAGCACGAATACCACCATATTAGATCTTAAAGCAGAATGTGCATGTGCTGAAAAGGATTCTGAAATTCTTAAAAATGAACTTAGGGATGACCTAAGTACTCTTTACTCCAGAATCAATGAACTTGAGTATCTTCTGTCCAAACGTGATCAAAGTGAAAAGACCATCTCTCAATACAAAGAAAAGGAACGTTCTTTCTCCAAATGGAAGTTCGATGGGCTGGGCTTCAAATTGAGCAAGATTACATCCAAACAATTATATAATGCTGATCTATTTGGCTTAGGTCTTACCCAACGGATGGTTTTTATTGGTCAAGAAGAGGAACGTATTGAAGAAGATGTCAAACGAACCCTTAATCTCAGAACTACAATTCCATTTGACTACTCTGATCTCAATGACTCTTACCTCACCTGTCTCACGTCATCATCTGATACAGATATTTCATCTTCTGTCTATTCTGATGAAGAACTCTACTCTCCTGTTTCACCAAAGCCCACTTTTGAATACATTCCCCACAAGGAATTACAGCAAAGGTTCCAAACCTTACAGGAGTTTTGCTTCACTCATCTAGTTCAAGATGACCTTACCAAAGCCTTCCAATCAGAAACCACATCTGAACCCTCTCCACTAGTTCAAGAAAACGCCATCCTCCACAAGCTTCTCCAAACAGTATTCAATCTTGATGGCAAGATCATTGACGACTTGTGCAAAGAAAATTTTGAATTGCTTGAATGAATCCAAGAGGTCGAAACTGCACTAGAACAACCCACTCCATTTACCTTCTCACCACAGGGAACCATATTAGATGAACGAATTGAAGGTTCCAAACATGTGTCTACATCTTCTCAAGATGTCAAAACTGAGATAAAATCTGTTAAAAAGTTATCCATGGTAAATTTAAAACTTAAACAGATTTTCAAACCAAAACAGACATCCACTTCCACTTCTAATCACATTTCTCGTAAGAACATTGACATTCCTGAATCCTCCAAAGCAGCTGCTAGTCGACCACGACTCAATTCTAACGTTTTACATTCTGCTACAGATGTGAAGAAGATCGGGAGTGTGGAGCGTAAAATAAACATAAACTGGAAGAGAGTAATTCCTAGATCCACTAGGAAATGTTCAAATTCGAAACTTGTCTGTGAAAATATTTTGATGTTTGATTCTGTCTGTAATCATTCCTGTTCGCAAGACAAAATTGCTTCTACCATGTTTTGTATGAGTGATGGTTGTACTCATGGACACTGTGAATTTAAATGCTGTTATGATCAATTGCGAAAATCTTTAGACATTAAGCCATGTGCTGATTGGACTGATTTTTATGCTAATCAAGTCTGTGTCCCGTTTTTAAACTCAAAAGGACACATCATTCATCAGTGGATCACCACTCGTCAATCACATGCACTTAAACGCTTAAACAAATCCAACAGATTGCTCACGATCAAGGAACTGGAAGTCTACAGACGGCAGGACTATGAAGCATTTAAAAGGGCTTGGATTGCACAGGAAAAACACTTGCATTCTCAAAATTGTTCTCGCAATTCCCTTTCCAAAATCTTCAAATCTTCTAAACCCAAGCCCTCATCCATTCAACGAGTAGCAAAACCTACTAATCGCAGTGCTCCAGTTCAGCGAAAGCAAGTTGATGTACCGAGGCCACAGAGGATTCTTAAGAATTCCTCGCATCCATGGATTCGCAAACATAACGCTTCCGCAACTCTACCGAATCCAAAACCTCCAATTCCATCAACTGTCAAACCAACAGTGGTAAAGAAACTTTCTTCTCAGCCAATTTCTTCCAAATCTATTCCTTCACGACAACAGATTAAACCCACATGGGTACTCAAGAATAGATCAATAGAAGTTTCACCACCACAAGCAGACAACATCACTACTCAATCACTTCTAGGGACTAACAATCAAGGACCCATTCAGCTATGGGGACCTAAACGTGATTTATTCTCTTTTTGCAGGTGCCTCACTTGTGGTACCTTGACTCCGGCTGTACCAAACATATGACCGGCAACAAAAGTCTTCTCAAGAATTATGTTCCTAAGTACTCCGGGAATGTACGTTTTGGGAACGACAATGTTGCACCAATAATGGGGTACGGAGACATTGAGAAGAAGCACATCAAGATAAAAAAGGTCTCAGTATCCATTCGGGACTCTCAGTCTGCCATCGCCATCTCCTGCAATCCGATATCTACTGCATCAATCGAGTGGGAGTTTGTTCCTGGTTTTACACATGTTGCAAATGTGTAGGGGGAGAATTTTGAAACACATTGGGCACATGTGTAGGGGGAGAAGTTTACTACAACTGACACACTCCAAATTAAGGACTTGGTCTAAACTTAAAAACTTTAAAAAACAAAGCCTAAGTCTAGGGGGAGTGTGTCAAACAAACATTCAAATCAAACATATCTGAAAAACTAAAGTTTCAAATCTCAAAATTCAGAGCACAACACGTGTCTTTTTTCACTGACATAAGTTACCCATCAGTTACCAAACGTCCTTCACACGATTCAAAATTCGAAAATTCTACTAAGTGTTCTCTCGTTTTGTTGGTTACTTGATTTCGAAAAACATTCCGTTACTCTGCCAAAATTTGCAATTTTAGTGTCAAAATACTCCTAATCTCAAAGGTAACAACTTGAACGGTTAACTTTTTGAAGATTTTGAGTTAAAAAGGGTAATTTTTGGCCTAGAACACCCATATGCGAATGAGGTTTTCAACACTTTGAACGGATGTTTGGTACACGAAACAAACTTGTTTGATGAAACAAAGTATACGATGGGTATTTTGAACACTTGGGGAACACTTTGATGTAAAAATATTTCAAAAATCTCGAAAAATGTTCTTCGTGTTCTTGGGGGGTATAAACATACACTAACAATTTGGTTTTTGGCCTAAAAAGAGGTGTTAGGGTGATTTTTGGACTATGCTCCAGTACTACAAAGTTGTTCAGCACTATCTAATTGACACTCTCAAAGTTTCAAAACAACTTTTTTATACTAAAAATCATCCTGTACACAGTGAGGGTTCAACACTTAGGGTGTTAGAACATTGGTCAACATGGGTCAAACTTTTGTCATGCATATCTCTTTATCCTAAACTTGACTGTTTTATTAATCTGTACAGATAGAATGGCTCAAGCTGTACGTGACCCAGAGGAGATCATGCCCCAAGCAGAATTCCTTAACACCAAATCTCATGAAAACAACCATTTTGTTGACTTAAGAAAACTGAGAAACCTTACCTACCCAATTGTCACTGAAATTCTCAAAATACACCCACTCAATCATCTGCTGACCTATAACCCAGCCAAAACAGGCACACATGTACCTGAACTATACGTTCAACAATTTTGGAAAACATGTGATGTGCGGATCAATGACAGGGGTTATGAAGTAATCCATGCTGAGGTCGACCAATTTCAAGTCAATATATCTCTTAGTCGCCTTAGAACAATTTTTGCCCTACCCAGAGCAGACATCAGACCTCCTACAACAGACTTTGAGGAAATCCCAGACGAGGATGCATGTCTTGCAGCTATAATGGAGATGGGGTATGATGGTGAGCTCACACGTAAAGGTCAATTCAAACGCAACAGTTTGCATCCAAAGTATAATACATTCATGACGGTTCTTCAAAGATGTCTCACTCCAAAGCATTCAGACTACGAATTCCCAACGGAGTATCAACTTAAAATCTTTGTAGCAGCCGCAACTCATATACATGTGGATTATGCATTTCTTCTCTTCCAGGACATCAAAGCTACTATGCTCAGGAAGAACTCACAAAAGCAGAAGGATGCAAACATGCTGCCTTACCACCGCTTTCTACCAATGATCATCCAGCATGTGATGAATCAAAATGCTGAAATTCCTCGACGGACAGGTTTACCTTCTATTACGCCAAAACTTTTCTTGCATATAAAACCTGCGGTTCCTGCTAATACACCAATTCCAAGACCCTTCCCTGTATCTCTCTTAGATCTTTGTGAGCAGAATGATATTGTTAAGAGTTATAGGGAGAGTGTAGGAATACCTCCTATGGTTGTGCCAGAGCCGGCCATACCTACCCAAGGAGGAGTAGCACCAAGTGAGGATATAGCGAATAGGCCTCAGCAATCTACGGGAGATGCTGAGGGGGAAGAGGAGAGAGAAAATTCTGAGAGGGGTGGAGAAGAAGGTGAAGGTGTTGAGAATAGAGAGGGAGGGGATGCATATGATCCCGCTACCATTCAAGCCATTATACAAACTCTTTCTCAACCAACCCGTAACCAAGCCGTTCTGGAAGAGCTGTGACTCATTTTCACCGAGTCTTCCAGTCCTGAATCTTCATCCGATGAGTCTGCATCTCATCCAGGAGGTGCCCCTGCCTTTGAAACTGTTATATCTCCCATGGGCACCCCTGAGCTCCCCATTGACCAACCAGCTGAAAGTACCCCCTCTTTCATGAAACTTACTGATCCACATACTACCTCTCCCGACCAGACTCACCCCGTTCAAACTACTCAGGTCATTCCACAACCTGGTGGTCTGGTCATTCCTTTGACTTCAACTGCCCAAGCAACCACCATTCCTATCATTCGTAGGGCCATAGTTGCCCCAGAGCATGACATTACACTCACTTCTCCAACTCTTAGCCTATCCGTTGAAACTAGTTCTGTCACCCCTGACTCTCTCATTCAACCTGATCAATATGCGGGGTATGGTGCTGGTAGTAGTGATGATGAAGGTAGTTTTGTTGTTAGGAGTATGAGTGATAGAGAGGAGGTGAGAAAAGAAAAAGTGAGTGCTAAGGGTTCCCCAAACCCAGAAAGCCAGGAAACCACATCTACTAGGAGGCCTAACACTGCTGAGCCTCATATTGAAGAAGTCGCGGTGATCCCACCCATGCAAGTTTCTGCCCCACCAAGCCACTACGGTGACTCTCAACAGACTCCGTCTTTATTGCACAGGGTTATAGCACATACACTGGGTCAACCCCAATTGGGCGTTGGACCTATTGAACAAAGAGGACCGTCTCCCTCGTCCTCGACTCCTTTTCGTGCACAATTTGATATGCCGCAGATCTCCGCTTATCTTGAACAACACAAAGTCACCATTGATGCACTGAGCTTGTTGGCTCAACAAGTCTCCTCAACTTCCATAGGTGGTACCTCTCAAGGTGCCATTCGAGGATTGGAAGGAAATCCTGCTGGAGCCTACATCCATGCTGCTCCAGTAGGTGGCTCTGCCTCTGTGGCAGGTACCTCAACCGGTAATCTGAGTGATTCCGGGTTTGTTACATGTGCAGATCTTCAACTTGCTATTCAACAAGCCGTGTCCCCAATCCGCCAACAACTGCAGGAGACAAATTCAAAGTTGGATCGGATCGAAGAGGCTTCCAAGGCCCAAGCTGAGCAGCTCACTCGTATTGAAAATCTTCTTGCAGCTCGTACTCCAGCAACAGCGCCTCAACCTCAAGCTGATGTCACTTCTCTCTCAGTGGATGATCTGAAAAGCATACTTTATGCGAAAATTCTTGAACAGAGACCAGACACTGCTTATGATCAAGACCTTTTGACTACTCTGCGGGCTGAACGAAATCCACAGGGAATCTCCTTGGATGACTTTACAGAATTTCATGAGGATGTCAATAGGAAAATAGATGGGGTGACAAGAGGTTTTTACACCTCCCTTCAAAAAGTAACTGACCGGCTGAAGGTACTTGAACAAACCTGTCAGGCCCAGGCTCAGGGGTTAAAGAGGAGGCGGGATGATCAGGATCCTGATGATCGTCCCGAGGGGGAGAAAAGAAGAAGATACATAACTGCCCCCTAAGCTGCAACTGTACCTGTACCATCCTTCAGCAAATATCTACCTACGGGTACTAGTTCTGCTGGAAGTCAGCCTCAGCAACAACAACAAGCAACTGAACAGATGGCCGATGAAGTTTATGAAAAACAGCAAAAAGAAAATGCTGACAAACAAATTGTACTTTATGTACCTCAGCAACAATCTGAACCGAGGCCAAGTGATCTTGAAGAAGGTGAAATACCTTTCGAGCGGTCCCATGTCGAGATGTTTGAATGGTCTAGTGACTCAGAGGAACAAGTGGAAGATTTATATGAGTTTATTCATACATTACCTGCAAGGCATGTGGGGGAAGGTAGTTCTGCTCTGCCAGAGGAGGAAGCTGAGGATCCTGAGTTGGAAGGACTATTCAAGGGTATTGATGAATATGTCGAGGTTGCTACACGTCCAGCTTCACCTAGAGTTGTTGACAAATTCTATAATATCCCCAGTGAAAGGGAGCTTGCACTTAAAAGAAAAGAAAGGGAAGCAATTTCTAGAAGGGAAGCTAGGAGAAAGCCTAAACAAAAGAAACCAATCTTCGACGTGTCCAGGGTTCTCAGTGGGATTAATGTTGAAGTTCATGAAACTTTCCCTCCTCCTCCTGGTCGGTTTCAAGAATCAGCTGCCGATGTACTTGAAAGAAACAAACAGAGAGAGGCAGCTGAGAAAACAAGACAAGAATCTGAATGGCCCTTGACAAGGAGCTTCATTGTGCCACCTGCTCCTCTAGTGTATCGTGGAGATCCAGGACTTGATGCAGGCAACATGTTCACAAGAAGTGCTGCCCAACAACCTATATGGAAACCTTATTTTGTCAATGCTGCTAATCTTGAAGAAAGAATTCCAGATATATTCAGCAATGAGCTAATACAGGTTATTTCCCCTGAGTTGCGGAACATGGACGATAAACAGAGAAGAAGATATGAACACATCCTCTCTCAGTCCATGACTAAACCCGAAGAGATCAAATCAGAGTATCCAATAGTTGAACTTATCAATATCTACACTCAGACAACCTTCAGAATAAAATATGCCATCTTTCATTTCAGAAGAGCAAACAACCTGTCATTCTTCCTCAACGAAGCAGACTTAAGGTTTGTAAGTATTGAAGACATCAGCTTCATCTTTGACACCCTCTCTCAGAAAAGAGGAAAGTGGCCAGAAGAAGAGTTCGGAAGGGTTGCTCTAATGAAATACATGAGAAATCTAATGGAATACTTTGAGGAACACGATCTGCAACTCGGAGCGGAAAACAACTATCTGAAAGTCAACCTCTTAAAGCCTAACCAGAGCCATCCAGATCTAGAAAAGCTTGAAGAATTGACAGTTATCTATGATGGGCATCCAAACTTCAAAGGTGATCGAGGAGTCGTCTCAAAGAATACAAAAGGCGAAAAGATCTTCATCAGACTTGATGAACTCATGGCGTATTCAGACGGCACCTTGAAAATTCTTCATCATAAGATACATCAGAAAGTTTGGGAAAACCGGGCAGCCTATACTGATGAAGAACATGCTGAAACCTATCGTGCTATAGAAAGGATGAGAACTACTCTGTCGAGCAGAAGGCAAATACGCAAGTGGCAAGTGGCATTCGGCATTCGCAACAAATCGGCATACGAATAGATTAATGTATTTATTTGTTGTGAATGATTACACACCTCACCTAGGGGGAGATTGTTAGAAATATTAAAGTGAGGGGTGTAATATGTAAATACACCAAAGTTGGGAAATACTATAAAAGGCATTTCCCAACTCATTATCAATTAAGCTTTGCATATTTCTAAACTCTTGTGTGTGTTTTCTCTCTTAGCTCTCGGCTCTCTTTCTCTCTACCGTTTACACATACAAACACACACATTAACTCTCAAGCATTGCTTCATCCGTATAATACGGGAACAACACTATATTTAAATACATAGAGGGCGTTGTATAAATTATATATCTATACTACTATATAAACCATTTAACACTCTCTCTCCTCTTTAATTTTAAGACTTCTTAAAATTCAATCAAAACAACATTTTGACCTTCTATTCTATTTAAACTAATCTCATCTACTCAATATTTAACCATTTCGCATTTTCTTAATTTACTTTAATCATTTATTCATTTAATATATATGCTCACACAAACACAATTATCTACCTATATCAACACAATTTCAAAATACTACTAACTTATCTCTCCTTATTTCATTAATATAAATAGTTTTACTTATTTTAATGTATATTAGAATTTATTTTTAAAATTAATAAAATAGTTGATGCAAATAAAAAAAATATGAAAAAAAAATGGACATGTTGCCGAGAAAACTTTTTTTTGACATTTGCAAATAACATGTCATTACTCATTCAAGAAAGTGACATATTGCTAAACAAAAACTATTCGCCGTCGCAGCATTGCGCGAGTACGATGCTAGTTTATATTTAATTGTATATGTTTATAGTTTATTTATAACTTTTATTGTATAATTATTGTTATAAATATAATTAGATATTTATAATTGTTTTATTTTTATCTACGATGTAAATTTTACCATAATCTGGAAAAAATTAAAAAAACCCATTCTTAAAATTTTCTTATTAGTAAAAAGGTATATTTCATAACCATTTAAAAAGTGGGTTACTATCTATGATTTTGAATAAATCGTAAACATATTTATTTTTAGTTTTCATGTTATAAATCACTAAATCACTAATCATTTTCTATGATGTATTTTTTATTAAGAGTTCATGAGAATATATATATCTACAATAAATTAGTGAATTATAGTATCTTTTATGTGATAGTTTATGTTTATGAATCCCTACATCGATCGTCTTTTTCGTTGACAAAATCACACAACATTAACCTCTCAATATCTTTTTGATATCAATGATTTTATAATAAAATTTAGATTAATAAACACACTATTTGTACCTGATAAACTGACTAGATATTTGTATGTCTAAAGAAGAAGGTAATTAGTATAACATTTGAATTTTGAGACAATGTTAATGTGAGATAATGAGGTAATTTATGTATATGTTATGATTTATAATTTGATGGTTAAATTGTATTTTAAAATAATTCTTAAGAATTTGAAAGTAATTATCATTAAAGATTTATATTTAGATGTTTTACTTTCATTTTAATATACCATGTATTTTTATAATTATATTTTGATCAAATAATTATGATCAACTATGTATCATATGTACGTCTACAAATAAAGAAGTTGAACTCGTAAATAATTACATGATATCAATATACATCGATCTTTTTGATTGAAATTTTTTTAAGAGAATCATTTTGTTCCAACAAAAGAACATGTGAAACACATAGATGATTACATGATTTGAGTATCAAACACTATAAAGGCATCATATTTCAGTTACAATAGTATATGTTAAGGGTGGATTTTTATATCATTTTTAAGAATCATTGTACATAGTGAATATACTTAATTCCCTAAAGGTGTCATCGTTGTGACAATGATAGTAACCTAATAAATAGAACAATGAATGTGGTGTACAAATAAGTATTATTGTACTTATGAAAGTCAATCTTAGTTCAATTTTCAAACATTCGATAAATATGTTGGTTTATTAGTTATTTTTCTATGAATAAATTATGTTTGTTTAAATTTTCTTATATACTTTATTTAACACTTTCTTACACGTTAAATATTTTAGGTTTTTAAAACTTTCTTCGTGTGTACACGGGTGATTCTACTAATTTTTTTTAGTAATTTTGATTTTAATTAAAGTTAAAATTGAATCTAATTTTGAATAAAGAAAAATCAAAATTGAATTATTATTTTTACCAAAATAAATTATTCGAATTTGAGAATCAAAACTTTTATTTAAATCAATATAGTCTTATAAATAATAGTCTTTTATCAATGTTAGAACTTGAAGATTATAAAAATAATTTTCTAAGATATTTTCATTTACTTGTGAAAGTGTTTATCATGAGTCTAGAACCTTATCCAAGTCGAATATAGATTATTACCAATCTCATACATATATGTTTTCCAACCAAACCCGCCGGGTTAATTTAATAAAATATAGAGTTAGTTATTGCGAATATAGAGAATAAGAGAAAGGGAATATTTTATTCTTATTTATTAGCTAATCATATAAATTTATAAGGTGTACAATAGATATGTATTAAAAAAATAAATCTTTAATATATGGTAACACCTATATCTAACAATCTTTATGATGATCTAATCATTATTAGGGGATATGGATATCTATCCGTGGTTATTCATAACACTCCCCCTTCGATATCTATTAAAGGTATACCTTGCTAAAACCTTATTAGGTAAAACCCAATGGGGAAAAACCTAGTGAAGAAAAAGAGTGAATAAATACTTAAATATGATTTGGGGTGTTGGATCATTAAAAATGTTGTTAGGAAAACCGAGTGGGAAAAAACCATGATGAAGAGAAAAAGAGTGTAACGCGTATTATTCCCCTTGATGATTACATCACTTGAGCTTTTTAAGTTGAAGCAACCCAGTGACCTATTATCTTCTCAAATGCTAAGGTCAGAAATTCCTTGGTAGATAAATCAACTATGTCTTTGCTTTATATTTGAATGAACTTATTGTCTATATCATATTACATTTTTTGGTGAGAACATATACTTTTCTTGGTTCATGGATTATTAAGATCTCCAGAATATTAGTGAAGCGGTTGTAATCATTTGTTTGAAGAATGCCTTTATTAACTTGTGGTGTCACCAATTATGAAGTTACATCTAGTTTGCCACCAACAGGGATCTAACATGTATCTTGTATTTACAAAACTAACAAACTTGTTTTGATGGGTTAGTAAAATATAAATTTGTGTTCTTTATACCTTAAAGGTACATGAACTATATCTCGCTAATAAATTCAATAAAATATAACATATAATGTCATCAATAACTAGCGAGAAATCTTAATGACCCGAGTGACTTTTAATATAATACTTCTAGACCAATAATATTTTTTCCACTTCATAGAAGTCGAAAAGGGTCATTTTCAATACCAAATGATCTTGTAACTATCTGAGTGCTTAGTGATGTGATTTATCCATATAAAATCTTAAACAACTTTTATATATTTATTTGTGGTGAACAAAGATTTTATTCTTAAAGTGTTCAATTTGTAACTCAAGACAAACTTTTTTTCAAAATCTTTAATTTCAAATAGTTTTTTAATTATTCAATTGCCTTTGAGTATCACCATATATTTCAATCATCAATATGCACTAAAATCATAATATATTCCAATCCGGATCTCTTTACATAAATACATTGACAAATATAATCATTTTTATAACATTCTTTCAATAAATATTTAATTAGGTACATATACCATACATCTTCATATTGTTTTAGCTCATATAACAACTGTAATTCAACCAACAATATTATCGAGAACTTTTCTTATATGCTTCAAGCATTTTAGATAGTAACGTATATTATTAAACAATTTATACCTTTTAAGGCATCTCATTATCAATTAATTGAGCTCTATCTATACTAGACGCAAATCAAGTAGTTTTCTTATTGTCAGACTATAAGATATAATGTGTAGTTACCTCCACCACACAATAATATATTAATTCAGGTATATGAGAAACCTTGTGCTACCAATTATGCTTTGTATTATGTAATATTAATACTCATTGCCATTCAAAAAAATATACTAATACTCATTTTTCTTTCGCATAAAGACTGATTTGCTACACCTTAAAATGTATACACTTCATGTTGCAAACATATGGGACTTCGACTTTTTATTAATTACTCGCGTTTTTCTACTTTGGCCAATCATCCTTATCTATGCACTTCTGGGCAGGTTTATTTTCAAGATCCTCATAATCAATCATAAGATTTAGCGATATATTGCATACATAAGAATTATCGATGTCGAATTTATTTCGATTCAATTTTTTTCTAGACATGATATAATTTATTGAGATCTTGTCATTTTCAGGTACATAAGGTTCTTCTGGAATCTTTATGTCTAGTATCTCTTTAGGAGATCACTTGGGATCTATATATCCTCGATTGACCATGTTAATTATTTTCTGAACTTCCGGTTTGTATTCTTTAGAGTAAGGATCAATAATTCATTTCAAATCAAATCAGTTCAATTATAGTTGCTTATCCACGGAATATTAGGATGTTTGATTCAAAACAATCAAATCAAGTCATTGCACAAACCTGTTGATGTATTTAAATATGTATGATGGGGATTCATACTCCATGCAATATTTCCGAACATTTTTTTGAAGTCTCATTTGTGTATATTGTGGTGGAGTAAACAGAACTCCATATTGTAAATATTTGGTTCTCAACCAAAAAAGAATTTATGATGGAGAGGTATAACGTATTGGCTTGATGTGATATACTATCTAATGTAAAATAAAATGACCACAAATAGAAACTAAAAGGTTTGCTCTTTATGGTTATTGGCTTTGCAATCAAATGAATGTGTTTAGCACGCTTTAACAAAAGCAATTATATATGAAGATAAAACATATAGTGTTTAACACATATTCTAATAGTCACTAAACATATGAGAAGTAATTTATCAAATAAATCGAGTACTCCCTCCGTGCCAATTTAATTGTCCAGTTTTGACTTTTTAAGTCTTTCTTTTTCAACTTTGACCTTAAGTATTCTTGTTTATGTTATATAGTACTTGATGTAAAATATATGAATGGATTGTGTTTTAAATATTTATTCATTTGGTATAATTTTTATTAAGTAATGTATAACACAAATAAATATATTTAAAGTCAAAGTTGAAAAAGAAAGACTTAAAAAGTCAAAACTGGACAATTAAATTGGGACTGAGGTAGTATTATAAAACAATGGGTTCACAACCATATTACTTAAGCCACTAATCTCGCAAACATCATTTTAAAACCATATAGACAATGCATCATTTTAAAACTCTAAATGGTCCATAAGATGGACATATAAGCCTTCATATATCTCATTGCACATTTTCAGAAAACTAGGTAATTGTTCTTGCTTTATATATAGTGATAGATTATAAATTAACTTCCATATGAGCAAACAAATTAACTTCCACATTTTCACATCATCATTGACTCGGGATTTTATCCGGTTATGCTAAATTGAAAATCAACAAAATGATCCTTGTTGTGGTTTTGTGGTTTTCTTGGATTTGATCCTTGTTGGGGAGGTAACCATTTCAACTCAAGAATCAGATTATCTTATCGAAAAACATAAGATTTGATGTTAACAAAATTGTCATTTGTGATAGAATAGAAATGTACTAACATCTGTTGTTAACATATGACTTGTATTTTTTTTACTTTTCATTATAGATTAGTAATTAGCTGAACATATTGAATAAGTGAGCTAAACGTTAAGCTTATCGTTCAAGGTGCTCACCTAACCGGGTACTTAAGATCATATTTGATCAACTAAGCAGAGTTTGTCGCCTAGATGAGCAATCACTTGCCTTAGTTGAGCATGAATATCCTAACAATCCATTGCTCAGATGTGTTATCTTGTCTCATCAATAAAGTACTTAGTTACTTTCTATGTTTCTTTGTAATTTATCTAAGTCAAATGTTGAACATGTGGTGTTCAATTACATCCTTAGATCTTCTATTTGTAAAAATATTTGCACTTTTTTCTTTGCGATGTAGAGCATAAAAGGATAGAAGTTTAATTAGTAAAAAAGGTTAAAGTTACAAAAGAAAGAAGCTTTCAAAGATCTTGTTCAAGTACAAAAGTATGATCAACAACAAACTTGTTTAAGAAAGTCAAGATACTGAAGATTTTATGTATGATAAAAGTTTTAAGCATCAAAGGGAAGGTGCGTTATTCAATGAAAAAAGGTATTAGACGTATATTTAAATATCTTTTGAGTAGGGGTACTTTTCGTAAAGTAATATTATTTTGTTGGAACCCGATAAATAATATTTACTTTGATTTCCACTAACTATATCAATTAAATATTATACTTTCACTATCTCCTTACTACCAACCGTTGCTCCATCCATCCTTCTATAAATATACATGTCTTGCTTCCTTGTTGAAGTACAAAAAAAAAAAAAAAGACTTGAACGAATCTGAATTGCAACTTCACAAAAGCAAATTTAGTGTTAGCATTTTAGAAGTCTTAAACACATTTATATGTTGAACACCTGTAGACATTAGTTGTCTTTAGAATTAGCTAGTGTATGTGTTAGGCTAAAACTTCTTGTCATCTTTTATAGTATTAGAAAATTTCGTATCCAAACACTTGTATTTCTTTATCCATTTCAATAAGAATTATATTAAAACTAATTGTGTGTGTAATAAGTTTTAAAATCTAAAGTATACATCCAACCCTCTTCTATAAACATAATTGTTGTTTGAGTACCTTATTTTAACAATTCTTAACTTTTTATTTTTATGATTTTAGTCCTAAAATGCATAAACATGTTGCGAATTTGGTCTCTTATCAAATCAAAAAGACTATTATGCCCTTACCCTATTTATTATTTAATTTCTAATTTTTATTTTATTTCAAATTGTTTTAAAAATAAAAAAAGTAAAACAACTGTCTCTCTCTACTCCTCTCACCTCACCACTATCTTCTTCATCTTCAATCTATCACCCTCTCTCTTTCTCTCTCTCTCTCTCTCTCTTATCTACTTCTCTCTCCCCAAAAATCTGACCACCTCGTCCTCCACCTCCGGTCATCGCCTATCATCACCGCTTTTTCCGAAAGACAGAAGATCGATAGACAAACATTTAAGTTCTCTTAACTTGCTTAGAAACAAAAAAAATCATGGATAATTATAGATAAATTGCAAATGTGCTCCTTTTCAATGCAATAGTTAATTAATAAGCTTAGACATAATTGTTAGACCGCTCATAATGGAATTCAATGACCTTGTCATGAAGAGCTCGTCTTAAGCGTAATATGTCATCGTCGACTACGTCGTGATTGTCATAGTCTCGTCGCTCCGCCGTTTGTCATCGCCACAACGAGCTTGATAGTCATTTTTTATTCGTTTTTAACAACATACAATAATTTTTCCATATTATATATATATATATATATATATATATAGGAGGGTTCATGCGAGAACCGTTGTTAGTGCGAGAACCGCGAGAACCAATCTCGGCCGTTCCTTGGATATGGGAAGTATCATGGATGGAAATCGTGGAGGGATAGAGTGTGACAGGGTGCATGTGAGGAATTCATGGGTGGGCAATGATATTAAAGGAGGGGGAATTGGACGGCTTAGATTGGTTCTCGCGGTTCTCGCGCTTACAACGGTTCTCGCATGAACTTTTGTCTATATATATATATATATATATATTATATCAATTCCATATTTTCTCACTTTCATTTTCTAACAAGTTTTAAACTGTCCTCTCTAATTTATAAAACTCTCCTTTCCTCTAAATTATTTCCTTATGGCTATTCGTTCTTGCTATATCTCC
Source organism: Pulicaria dysenterica (assembly GCA_947179395.2). Taxonomy (NCBI): domain Eukaryota; kingdom Viridiplantae; phylum Streptophyta; class Magnoliopsida; order Asterales; family Asteraceae; genus Pulicaria; species Pulicaria dysenterica. Next base: position 21,641,737 of record OX359291.1, read on the forward strand.
ATAAACATTTGCTATGAAACCGAAGTTCACCCGTTCTCTCATTACTGTGGTGGATAGATTTACCGGTTTAAGACGTTCCTGGATAAATAGTCCCAGAAGTTTACGACATTGTGCCCCGTTCGACATCACATACTCATTTTCCTCGCTAGTAGGCTTGGCGGTGTCAATGTCTACTTTTCTTACATAAATATTGATGATTGGGAGTTGAAGAATCACTAACTCCAGCTCATCTCGTCATACGTGAGCGACACCCGGTCTTTTTCTTATTAGTTTTAGTATATTTATTTAAGTTTAATTAGTATTTTAGGTTTTGTATTTGTAATGATTTAAGTTTGTATTTTTATCTGTGTTTTTTATTGAGTTTGATTTTAAAGTTTGTATTTTTATTAATATATAATTTATATTTCACTTTTTTAATACTAGTTATAATTTATAATTTATTTATGAAAATATTAAAAATAAAATTGAAAATAAATGATTATCAAAAGATTAGTCATGCATATAATAACTAGTTAAAAAAAACTTCTAAAAATTAGCTAAAATAAGATATACCCCTCTTTTACAAGGACCCCTAACACCGTTTATTTGTGAAATACACTCACTCAAACAAAAAATGAACTCATAAGAAAATTAATTAATTATAACGTTTTAATTCCTCAAAGACAATACTCAACAAGATCTTTAGTTAATGTACAAAAATATAATTTAGAAATAATAAAAAATTAAAAAAACAAAAATACCCCATGACTGTCATAAATTATGTGATCAGTCTCAACACCTATTCCACCTCTATATAACCAAGTACAAACACTCCTCCATCTTCACATCCTAGACACTCCTTTTCTTCCAAAGCTAAAGTAATTAAAACACCAAATGGCTTCTACCAAGTTTCTCATCATATGTCTCTTTGTTGTTCTTACTATCACCAGCAACCTTGACACCGCTGCAGGCCGTCGCCTTTTGAACATCCCGGGACTCCCGAGCACCGGAGGCTTTAGTTTCCCCATGCCGTCATTCCAAACTCCCGGCGTGATGCCATTCCCTCCAGTTACCGGAACAGGTTCTACCGGACTGCCTTTCACTATGCCAACCACCCCCTCAATTCCATCTTTCACCGGAATGTTTACTCCTCCGGTAGCCGGAACCATTAATCCCTGAAGTAGACCACCGTCAGTCAAGCCTCCCTTAATTTGTTATTTGCTGCCTGCCCTTTTACTAGTTCCAGTGTCATCGTTTCCTAGCTACTGTAATTAAGTAGTCCAGGTTCATGCATGCATGCTAGAACATGGAATACTATTTTATCATATCCCCCCATGAAAGGGATCATGTGTGTTAATGTAGTTCATTGTGGAGATTTCAATGTAGTTTTTTTCTTCATTTGGTTTTGTGTTCCTGCTTTGTAACCTTTAAATTTGTCCCAGTTAAGTACTTTGTTATCATTTAAGATTAGCTAGTTATTATGTTTGCAAATCTATGTTTCTGGCCTTTATTAATTTGGATGTATTTCCAGTCGTGTTGCCTTTTATGACCTTTATTTTCTTCTTAATTTACGATCGTTTGTCCTATTTTCTTAAAGAAAATGATTAGTGTGGCTACACATCAACGTGACATTGAGATTAAGACATGTGGTAAAATATATTAATTTAAGGTGAACTTGTTTGACTGTAAATTGGATTATATTTTTATTTTATAACAACAAACTTATTTAATATATCAAGATTTATACTATTTTTAAAACTTATAAGTTTTTTTTAATGAAATGCTTTAGCCTTCACAGTAATAATAAAATAAAATAAGTTCACAATATGTTCCTTTACTCTGTTGTATTAATCTTTTGAATTTAATTAGTCTAAAATTATTAATTTGCCACTCATAAGATAAAATAGAAACCATTAAGTAGAACTATAAAATCAATTAAGTACTTATAAACAATATTAATAATCAATTAATATTTCACAGTAATAAAGACATGAAGAAATTAAGTTAATACAAATCCAATTACAATCTATCTTGGTCATCGTGTAAGTAATTAACATTCTCTTTACTATTTAAGATTACAAGTATACAAGTAATAAATAATGATGAAGAGATAACTTATATAGTCTCTAAATAATAATAATTTGAGATATACACTTTCACACCAGCAGATCTTACCATCGACACCAACATAATCTACAAACCAATACACTTGCTAAACTTTTACGACCACAGAAACCCCCTTTTAGAAAACAGACATATTATCAAGCAAAAATTATTCGTCACTGTCACATCGCACGAGTACCATGCTAGTGTCTTATTCAAGTTCAACATAACATAAAATACCAAAAAAAAAAAGTAAAATTCAAACATCAAACAACAATTCTCTTAGGTTCAAAACCAAATCAAATTAAAGATTTTAAGACATTAAAAAGTGAGTTAGGGATTTAGGAAAAAAGTTTTTTTTTTTAAATTTAAAACAAGGTCAAAACGGATCAACAAAAACTCAGTCGACGGGTTCAACTAATAACCCGGACATGTCACTTTGGGTCATAAATCACCAAAACCCGCTCTACATAGATCCTCTCTAGTTACCGGGTCCCGGGTCAGTCGACCGGATTGACCGGGGTCTTAAAACATGTGACACTACGTAATTGAATTAACTTTGCAGTTGGGAATTTAAGAAATGAAGAATGGTACAATTAGGCGAAATGGCGAAATGGCATTGCTGAGCTAAGTCAAATAGTACCATATTATAAGCACTTTAAATGGAGTCACATCTATCTTTGTAGTTGGCAATTTATTGGTGTCATTTAATCAGTTTTGTGCAGCTAGCTGGGAATTGTAAATTTCTTATTTTATTTACCTTACTTTTCATAATATATACTAAGAATTTTGAAATAATCAATAATACATACATACATACATACATACATACATACATACATACATAGGCTAGGTATAAATGGTACGTCATACGTACGTACTGCAAATATACTGTATGAAATGGTATTGCTAATCGAATGGTACAATATGCCAATTTTGATCCTTAGAATTTATATCATGACTTTACATGATAAGTGGCTTATATATATATGAGAAAACAAAATTAAAATCCTCTCAAGAAATTATGATTTGGAACTTTTTAAGAACAAACCTAAAGATCTTTAATAGCATAAGATAATACAGATAGATGCAACATAGACAGATAAGGACTATTCATAGAATTCCATAATAAAACACATGTGCAACTAAATAACATTTAACAAGGGTAACTTATATTTAATAAGGGTAACTTATATATATTGGATTTAAAAAACAAAATGGTTGAGGGTAGTTAAGTTATTTCTTCTTGAAAAAAGTCAAAGCAAAGGATGTATGATGTGAATGTAATATATATTGGGTTGAGATGATAATAAAGTTCTTAATACAAAAACAACATTAAGAGAAATAGATTTCTAATTCAAATTATTTTACTATAATGATTCCTCGTATGCAAAATGTTCAATCAAAGTTAATACATCTTCAAAGGAAAAGGGAAAAGAAAACTTAATTGGGTGTTCGGGTATTACCCGAATTTTATATAACCAAACCGCATCCCAACCGATTTTATCGCGGGTAAACTGAATATCCGAATTTATCTATCCATAACCCGTAATAATTGACACGATTAACCGAAACCCGATTAAATTAACAGATCGGTTTACTCAAGTAACTGTTATTTTCGACGCCTCTAGTTCGAAGTGTACCATGCTATTCTGCTGTTTTTCTTTTCATTCACACGGATAGTTTATAGTCTTAGAGTTTTTTATTATTATGAATTATGATATTTAGGAGTTATTACACAAAATATAAAAAAGCTACTGTCTATTACTCCTAATAAATGTTATATATTATAATTTTATATGTTTTTTTCCTTTCATAACTGTAATGTAAAATTTCTGATGTACATGTAAATTTATATTAGCAAGCTAATACAAAAAAAAATATCTTTTGTTAATAACTATTAATATAACACATATTAAATAGATTCTTAGATACCATTTTTATAACTAAACTTTTTATAATAAATAATGTCTAAAAATGTCAACTCAATGCAAATTAATTTTCACTTTCGATATCATATTAAATACAAATTAAAATTAAATAAAAAGGATTTCTATAAAAAAAATAGTTTGAATATTCTATCATATAACACATACTTTAGTCTAAGTATTATAAAATAATAGAGTTCATAAACTTGATAACATGTAACTTTAATTTATAGAAATTTTTGGATTTTTAAACGACTCGTGTAATAAAAAGAGGTTAATTTAATTATATATTTAATATTCTTTTTGTTGGTTACTTTATTGTATTTAAATTTTCATCTTATAATTAATTAAAGAACTATAAAGAAAAGAAAAATAAAAGAAATGGAAAATGAGAAAGAAAACATATATATTACGAATGAAAATTATTCAATGTCACAATAATGGGTGAAAACCTACGTTACCGAAAGTGAACATGTTATCGAGTATGAATTATTTCTAGTTATTGCATTACGCAGGTACTATACTAGTTTATATCTAAATATAGATAAAAATAAATTGATTATACATATATATTTATATTTACACCACATATTATATACTAGAATATAGAGTAAATTACAAATTTGGTCTCTGTGGTTTGCTTGAAATAACAGCTTTGATCCCTAGATCTGAAATAATCCCATGTTCAACAAACTATTCTTGAAATGTTCGGTAATAAGTTTGCTTGTTTAATAAAGTAGATAAACATAAAAAAATTATTTAAACAAATGAATATGAATAATGGTGTTGTTCGTTTGTTTACGTGTATGTGTATGTGTGTGTGTGTGTGTGTATATATATATATATATTGGATCAACAAATACCCCCTCTTAAACAAAAATTCTAAAGTCCTAATCTCAGCCATTAGATTCATCAAATCAATAGTCAAGATCTATAATGGCATAATGGTAATTAAATAACAATTATAAGATTTAATTCTAGAAAGAAGGGTATTATGGTCAAAGCCCCTTTCTTTTAATTTTTTTACCCCTTAAATCTTTAAATTAACATAACTATTTCAATTTTTTGAATTTGAGCAAAAAAATTATATCAATCTACTCATTTTTTAATTCTCTTTCAAAAGAGACCACTCTTCCTATATTTTTGGAAAAAAATTCGACGAAAATGACTAAAATGATGAAATTTATCATTTTCGGGACCTGCTGTTATGATGAAATTTATCATTTTCAGGACCTGCTGTTACGTGATATATAAGGGGCACGAAAATGATGAAAATGACGAATTTTATAATTTTCAGCTGCCTGCTGTTACGTGATATATAAGGGCACGGAAATGATGAAAATGACGAAATTTATAATTTTCGTCGCCTGTTGTTACGTGACATACAAGGGGCACGAAAATGATGAAAATGACGAATTTTATCATTTTCGGGACCTGCTGTCACGTGATATATAAGAGGCAACCGAAAATAATAAATTTCGTCATTTTCATCATTTTCGTGCCCCTTGTATGTCACGTAACAACAGGTGACAAAAATAATAAATTTCGTCTTTTTCATCATTTTCGGGACCAGCTGTTTACATGATATATAAGAGGACAGGTAAATAATGAAAATGACGAACTTTATCATTTTCGTCATTTTCGCAAAAAAAAATGAGTAGATTGGTATAATTTTTTTGCTCAAATTCAAAAAATTGAAATATTTATGGTAATTTAAAAATTGAAAGGTAAAAAAATAAAAAATAAAATAAAAAAGGAAGTGAATTTTTGATATGGTGGAAGAATGACTTCAGGGGTTGTGACTTTCTAATTTTCCTATTTTGTCCTTTTAAATGAGTGGGTGAGATTAAGCCCTTGAGGTCTTTGTTTAAGAGAGAGTCTTTGTTGAACCTAACCATATATATATATATATATATATATATATATATATATATATATATATATGCAAAAGTTCAAACGAGAACTGTTTTTCGTACGAGAACTGCGAGAACCAATCTTGGCCGTTCCTTGGATATGGGAACTTCATGGATCGAGAGCGTGAAGGGGATCAAGTGTGGCAGGGTGCATGTGAGGAATTCATGGGTGGGCAATGACATTAAAGGAGGGGGAATTGGAAGGTTCAGATTGGTTCTGGCAGGTCTCGTACGAAAAACAGTTCTCGCATGAACTTTTGTCTATATATATATATATATATATATATATATATATATATATATATATATATATATATATATATAGACAAAAGTTCATGCGAGAACCGTTGTTAGCGCGAGAACCGCGAGAACCAAATCTAAGCCGTCTAATTCTCCCTCCTTCAATGTCATTGCCCACCCATGGATTCCTCACATGCACCCTGTCACACCCTATACCTCCACGCTCTCCATCCATGATACTTCTCATATCCAAGGAACGGCTGAGATTGGTTCTCGCGGTTCTCGCACTAACAACGGTTCTCGCATGAACACTCCCCTATCTATATATATATATATATATATATATATATATATATATATATATATATATATATATATATATATATATATATATATATATATATATATATATATATATATATAGGAGAGATCTAGAGAGAACACCTCTTAATTGGAGAATGGTGAGAACACTTATCCACCAATCAACAAAAAGGACAAAGTAGTAATTTTAAACAATTTCGCTCTCTTCTAGTAAACTTTCCCCAAATAACATTTTTTGCCTCATTGATTTTGTAATCTATATATCTTTAACATATATATTTATTAAATTAAAAGAATTATACCATTTAATCCATGTTTAAATCCTCTTTAATATGATATCAATTTTAATATATTTCACTACAAGCAATTTAGATGCAATCACAATCATTTTGATGCAATCAACCGAAAAAGTCTATGTTATAAAAAGACATAGAAGGAGAACACGTTGATGCAAAACATAGATAACTTGAAAATCAAAACAGATGCAACACATAAATAATTTATATGTCCACAAATGCAAATAAATATATAGATGCAATACACACTAAACATGTACTTTTGCGTACATAAAAATTTGTACAGAGACTACAATAGTGAGATGCAAACATCTAAATGCGACAAATATTCTTGTTTTCATCTTCATCATACCTAGATGCGGGTGTAGTGTCCAAATGTATAAACACAACAATCTATATATAAATCGGAATTTTGGCTACAATATTAAGTTATTAACAAAACACGACACAAATAAAATAAAAATAGGCAAGTTAATAGAAAATAAAAAACAATTGGAAATTGATCCACGTGCAACGCTCCTATATCATTCATTTTTTAAATCAAACATTTTTTGTTATTATTATCTTATACATTAAAATGTAAAACAATTGTTACCTTTTTTTTAAAACATGAATGATAAATGAGTATAGAAGAGGGATAAATATGAGAGAAATTTATTTCTCCTTACTAAAATGCCCTTCTAACCCTATAAATTAATTTAAGAAAATGACATATTAGGAAATTAATAAGAGTCATTGATTGGGAGATCCAGGGGCTACTAATTGTTCTTACGGTTCTCTAAATAAGAAGTGTTCTCATTTGATCATACCTATATATATATATATATAGGCAAAAGTTCAAACGAGAACTGTTTTTCGTACGAGAACTGCGAGAACCAATCTGAGCCGTCAAATTCCCTCTCCTTTAATGTCATTGCCCACCCACGAATTCCTCACATGCACCCTGACACACTTGATCTCCTCCACACTCTCCATCCATGAACTTCCCATATTCAAGGAATGACTGAGATTGGTTCTCGCAGTTCTCGTACGAAAAACAGTTCTCGTTTGAACCCTCTATATATATATATATATATATATATATATATATATATATATATATATATATATATATATATATATATATATATATGGTCCATATGGTTGACACAAAATTACTGGTTTGGTCCTTTATAATAAAAAAATTACGCCAGTAGTTCTTGTGGTTGACATTTTGTTACTAAAACGGTCCTTTTGACTAACAGAAGTTAAAAACATAAGTTTGTTGTCTTTTAGTGTGAGGGTATTTTTGTCATTTCCACCTCATACCCATTTCCAAACACCTTCTTCTTCTTCCTCCTCCTCTCTCTCTCTCCCTCTCTCTCTCTCTCTTTGCACTTGGAAGTTAAACTATGCATCTAGTTTTCGTACAATTATTCGACCTGATAAAAGGATAATGGATTGATTAACTGAATACAAAAGAAATTGAAGATTAAGATTAGTTAATTACTTGAGATCCATCCCAAAGCTGCCCCAATAAACGCTGCTAAATCCACCTTCCCCTAGTTTGTTATTATAATTAAAATTGTTTGTAGCAGATTGCAATTCCTTCGATGAGAATATCCTCCATGTTGACTGTTGCTTCTTGTTCTGTTTCCTGTAAAAGGTAGTAAAACAATTATGTACTTATATGCAATCATATACCTAATTTTCAATATTAAATCAGTATCAATGAGTAGAAATGAGGAAAATCTATAACAAGCATATCAATAATTATGTGCTATGCTTAACTGCATTAATGTTATACGCTAAAGTCAAAACCATCCGCCCTAAAACCATCATGTCAATTCGTAAAAGTCAAAACCAATTTTTACTGGTGCGTTGTTGCCGGACGGTGTATTGATTCAATCTGGCGGTAATAATGACGGCGAACGCGTTGTGACGATTGTGTTCGAACGTTTAATCCTTGTGACGATTGTGATTGGATCGAAAACAGAAACGGATTGGTTTCGCCGAGATGGTATGCTTCCAACCAGTTATTGCCGGACGTGAAAGTCATCGTTGTCAGAGGTAGACACCAGTTTACGTACGAATTCATTCCCAAAAGCATCACAAATTCTGCTCAAGATTTCAAAGAATACCCGCTTCCGTTGTATCTTTCCAAAAGCATCACATACTGTAGTAGGCAATTTAGTGTGTTTAGAGTTTACCTTCTTCCTTTTCCCTCTAGGAATCTTGACTATGCAATTAGCCTTTCATGGTTAAAGGAGTTAATTGTCCAAATAGTTTTTAAACTTAGTTAAAACTGTTATTTTGGTTCTTTAAGTTTAAAAGTGGTACAGATGGTCCTTAATGAACCAATTCATAGCCATTTTAGTCCTTTCTAAAGTTGACTAACAGTCAACTCTGTTAATTCAGGGTAGTTTGGTCCGTTTACATATATTCTAACCTTTTATTAATTAAAATAAGAAAAAATTAAATATTATCTTTTTCAAATTAAAAAATAAAAAATATATATAACCCACAATCACTCTCTCTCTCCTTCCTCTCTCTCTCTTTCTCCCTCTACACACTCTCCCTCCTCTCTCCTCTCCCTGACGGTAGATAAGCACCGCCCCACCGCCGTATGTTTCCTTTCCACCGCCGTGTGTTTGCTCGGTAACCAATGATCGATACATACATGGACACCACCATCTCCTTCATCTCCGCCGCATGTTTTCTCTCTACCACCATGTGTTTCCTCTGTCCACCACCACCTCCTTCATCTCCGCCATCGCCTCCGTCTTCAAGAACAGATCTGAAAATAGATCCTCAAAAAGATGCCCTAAATCGAAATCCTAAGAACAGATCCGTCGAACGGTAACTGATGAGCGATACATACAGATCTTCGAACGGTAACCCTAAGAACCACCACCTCCTACATATCTGCCACCGCCGTATGTTTTCTTTTTTTCTCTATCTCTCTCATTGTTACCAACAAAACCCTAATCGTACGAATGAAGGTGTCGGTTGCATATCGTGGTTGAACGATTGTGTGTGTGTTCGAAGATTGTGTGTCTATGTGTGTGTGTGTGTTTGAAACATCTGAAAACCCTAACAGAGGTGGCGGCGAGAGTTGCAGATTGTGTGTGTGTGTGTGTGTTTCTTTACATCTAATTATGTGTGTGTTGCTTTACATCTAATTGTGTGTGTGTTACTTTACATCTGATTATGTGTGGGTGTGTGGGGTGTGTTTGTTTGAATGTGTGTGTGTGTGTCTGTTTGAAGATGATGAAAGTTAAAAAAACGGTGGAGGTTGGACGGAGATGGCGGAGGTTGGCCGGAGGTGGCGGAGGTTGGCTGGAGATGGTTGAAGGTGTGTGGTGGTTGTGTTACTCTGGACTTTGTGGGATGGAGAGAGAGATATATATGAGATGTGAATGAGAGATATAATATTATAATCTAATATATATACTTAATAATTAATAAATAACAGATTAAATTAATAAAAGATAAAAATAAAAGAATAAAATAAAACATAAGGGTAAAACGGTCATTTTACCCTGAATTAATAGAGTTGACGGTTAGTCAATGTTAGAAAGGACTAAAATGGAAATGAATTGGTTCATTAAGGACCATCTGTACCACTTTTAAACTTAAAGGACCAAAATGACAGCTTTTGCTAAGTTTAAAGATAATTTGGACAATTAACTCATGTTAAAGCCATGATAAACTTTTTGTATAGACTAGCTTTCTAAAATCAGACATTGATTTACTCCCGATGGTAGTGGTTGGTGAAGTAAGCAATGGCGAATACGGTGAGAAGAAAAAAAAGATAGATATACACAAACCCAAAGAAACTTGGAGAGAGTCAACCATGAAAGCAAACTGAGATAGAGTGGAGAGAATGAGGAGGAGGAGGAAGAAGAAGGTGTTTGGGAATGGGTATAAGGGTGGAATTAACAAAAATACCCTCACACTAAAAGACAACAAACTTATGTTTTTAACTTCTGTTAGTCAAAAGGACCATTTTAGTAACAAAATGTCAACCACAGAGACTGCTGGCGTAATTTTTTATTATAAAGGACCAAACCAGTAATTTTGTGTAAACCACAGGGATCATTTCAGTAATTTACTATATATATATATATATATATATATATATATATATATATATATATATATATATATATATATATATATATATATATATATATATATATATATATATATATATATAATGTGTATATGCATACTATATTTGTTTATGTTTAACAATAGATGATTTTACTTATACATTTATGCATTTTTTCGTTGACGTTCATTTGTATTTAAGGGACAGACATATAAGAAAACAAATAAAGCAATTTATAAACAAACAAACACGAATACAAAAAAAATTGTTTATCCGCTTATGTGCGTTTATTTGTTCAACAAAAATTAAAAGAACGAACACGACCAAGTATCTTAAAACAATCCACCAATTTTATAATTTACTCTACTAATAATAACCTTATATATAAAAATCTTGACACAATTCACGTATAAGAATTCACCATAACTAAACAATGTAACATTCACAAATATACACGTCTTAAAAATATCTTAACTATTACGAACACAATTGAATCATTTGACACAAAGCTACAAACAAATGACATGATTTGTTTGAGTCTATTCGTTTTTTAAATCCGAACAAACATAAAAACACAAACGAATAAACGAACAAACTTTTGTGCTCGTATTCGTTCATTTAGAAAATTGGTTTTCTTATTTTCGTTTGTTTAAATACAAAACATATATAAATAAAGTAATGAACAAATGAGACAATAGTTCATGTCCATTTGTTTAAATAATCGAACAAAAAATTATATGCATGCTTTTTCATTTATTAAATAAACATACATAAGAACAACTTGTGACATTGGGTTCATTTAGAGCTTTATATTAGATGAAAGACAAAATCAAATCCATGTTGCAAACATGGTATTAACTCATGATATATTTAATTAAGCTTAGTTGAGTTGTCTTAATAATATTTAATTAAATATAAATAGTAATAAACGATTAATTAAATAAGTAAATATGATTAAAATAATAAAATCATGCAGGAAAATTGAAAATAGTTACAAACTTGAAGGACTAAAAAAGAATGTTAAAATGGTCATTTACAAATATTTAACACTTAACTAACAGAGTAGAAACCAAAAGTTAAATGAATTCAGGTTAGAAGAGACTGAACCCGCAACTTTGTAGATCCTTGAATCAAAACTGTTATTTCAAACAAACCACATTCACCAAATTTGTAATTTAGTTTATAAGGAAAAATTATGTGAAATAAAAACCTGAATTGATTTAAATCTAAACATTCTATATGTTTACTTTTTTTTATTGCGTTCTACTTAAAATATCTATGGTTGGATAATAGTTTCTCCATCTTATTTATGCTAAAATTCCCGTAGCAACGCGCCGCACGTGAAACCATATGAGAAAGATTTGTTGCGTCTGATACGAATTCAATGGGCCAAGGCCCATAACCTATGGCTTTAAAGCCCTAATAGTAATACTAGGGTTATCTTTACACTTCCTGACTGACTTAACTACTTAAGTATACATCTCTTATTGGCTGTGAAAGGCAGAAAAACGAAAGGGCATAAATCAATTATTCGTAAAGTGAAACTAGTATACTAACCATACGGTATTCGGATAGATTTTAAAAAGTTTTATATGTAATAATTTAAAAAACCTTTTTTTTCTTGCTAATTAGGCAATGCTTAGTTCATCCTTATTAAACTTGAAACTGTTTTTATATCTTTAGTGGCTCTACTAGTTTATTGACCCGCGAGATCACGAGTATTACAGAAGTAAGCCTAAAAAAATATAAAGTTATATACGGAATATTTTTAATTACAAAACAAATAATATTGTAAATAATTTGAAGATAAGTAAATTCTTACAAAGAATATAAAGTACATGCATACGAAATAAAACTAAAATTTTTGAACAACTTTATATACAACTTGTGAAACATTGTCGTTGTCAAAAATTAAAACTTTTAATCCCTTCAGTTAGTGACGCACAGATTTCAAAACTAAAGTTGACATACATTAAATAATATAAAAAGATGTACGAAGTCTACATATAAAAAGAATATGTTGTCATATCTTAGAATATGTGAACATCCTGTCTATAAACACGGAGAATGATTTGAGTCACTAAACCCTAAACCCTAAAAGAAAGAAAATATACATGCGGATTTATATACACAAGCATTAAATGACTAAACGTGAAACCCAACATAATCAATAGAGAATCGTTTGATAGTTTAATGAATCAATTTAGTTTATAAAAAGGTTCGTCTATATGCTTAAATATGTTACTAATGACCACATGTCTTATCTTTTGGACGGTATCCATTGCAATTCCACTTCTAAAGCCAAATTTTCGTACACTTTGCAAACAAAAGAAAAATAATAATAACTCACGTGTTAAATATTAAAAACCTCAAGAATGGTTTCCTGTTTCGTGTATAAAAAATTAACACTTCTAGTTTAGTGTTATTTTTGGCTAACTATATACACTAAAAATGGTTTCAGGACCATAAAAAAGCTATATTTAAATCTCTAAATTAGATGTTTAAATATATAACATATCATCTTTTAATGATACATTTTATTTATAAACCATTTTTTCATAAAATGTTTCATACATCTTTTTAATAAGATTGAAAATATTTTAAAATCAATAACTAAACACTTTGAATAGAATATTCGAGTTGACCACTCAGCTCATCACCATAATTAAAAAAAACACTCAGCTAAACAAAAAATTACCTACCCACTGATAACAAAAAGTTACGAATATACTAATTCTAAAAAAGTGTCATATTGTGATAAAATTTATATCAAAACGTAGATAAAAATAAGACGGTCGTAAATATATGATTATTTTTTCTCTAAACAAAATATATCACAAGCTATTATACATAATTTATAAACAACTTGTAATTAATTACATTAATATACAATTTTTATAAAACCACCTAACATTTTCTTTAAAGCCCTCCACATATTTTATTAAAGCCTTTCACAATTTTCATCTAGCACCCTCCAATTGAATCAAAATTGAAATCGATTTTAGCCCATCTTTCTAAAATTGTTTTGTAAAATTGAAGGATTTTGAAATTGGAGGTTTTGATTGGTTAATAAATTTGATTTTATAGTTATTTTTGGAAAATTTGCATATCTTTTATATATAGATATAGATAGATAGTTTTAATGCAATAACAATATGGTATTGCTAAATATGTTTGTATTTAATTTTCTGATAGTAAGAATTAAAAAATATAATATTACAAATATAATATAAAAACATTATAAAAGAGTGTTCATCATTAAAAATAAAAACAAAAGGTGACAAATTATGAATATATGCTTTTAATATAAATATAGAGAAATGTTTAATATAGTCCGTAATTAATGCATAGTCCTGAGAGATTAAGATGTGATGCTTTTACAATCAATGATCCAGATTGAATTTTAAATTTTTGGACGGATTGATATTATCGTAATTAAGATGTGATGCTTTTACAATCATATGTGATTGTATAATGAATCACATTTATTGATTATTAAAATTTCATAACTATGTTTTTTATAGACTTTATTGAACACTGCTTTATAAATATAACTCAAACATTAATCAATTACAAATATACCTCATTCTCATATGTTAACTCGTCTTCCAGTATCATCAAGTTACCAATTGGTTTCAATATTGATTTCCCTCGTCTAACGGTCTAAGCATCTCTTTCCTCAGGTATTGCATAAAATTATTAATAAAAATTGAAGTTAAAAAAATTATTAGTAGAAATTAATGCAATATTGCAAATATGATGGTAATGTATAAAACTTAATAAAGCCGTATAAATTTTCCCAATATCATCCAATTGCAAGACTATTTTCATCATTTTTCAAACTAATTAGAGTGCATTAGTATAATAAAATTTATTTATAAAAATCATAATCTTTGGAGCAGTTAGTCCTCAAATAATTTTCTAGGCTAGATTGGAAGTATAATAATCTTCCCTCAATAAGAAAAATAATACAACTTACTAATTTTTTAATTGATATTTATGTCTAAAACTTGTTTATATATATATATAGACAAAAGTTCATGTGAGAACCGTTGTTAGCGCGAGAACCGCGAGAACCAATCTAAGCCGTCCAATTCCCCCTCCTTTAATGTCATTGCCCACCCATGAATTCCTCACATGCACCCTGCCACACTCTATCCCTCCACGCTCTCCATCCATGAAACTTCCCATATCCTAGGAACGGCCGAGATTGGTTCTCGCGGTTCTCGCACTAACAACGGTTCTCGCATGAACCCTCCCCTATATATATATATATATATATATATATATATATATATATATATATATATATAGTAATGTTCCATATAGAACCTCCCTTAAACATAGATACTAAAGAACTACCTTAGGTGATGACACGTGACATATTGATTGGGGGCAAAACTAGAAAATTAAAAAAAAAAATACCCCTCCCTTCCAGCAACTTTTTTGAAAAAAAAACCCCTCTCAATCTTTAAATGATCATAACTCATTCGTTTTTAAGAATTTTAGCAATAAAAGCATATCGTTACATTCAGTTTTTCGTCCTCTTTCGAACAAGACTAGGCTTGATATATTTCTGAAACTTTTTTGTTTTTCGAAAATACAAAGTTTGCATTTTGAGCTAGGTTTCTGACTAAAATTCAAAATGCAAAAAATCGAAAAATACAAAATATGAACATCCAGGTCATGGAGATGCTTCCAAAATGCAAAATATGAATATGCAAAATGCAAACCCGAAATGATTCAATGAAAATGCAGCCCAAAATGCAAACAAAATTTGCATTTTAGAAAAATATGGGAAGAGTGATATTGATTGAAAAATGATTAAAAAAACTAAAAGATTGGTATAATTTTTTGTTTAAATTCACAAAATTTAAAAAGTTATGACAATTTATAGTTTTGGGAGTATTTTTTTTAAACGTGGTTTGTTAGGGGGATTTTTCATGTTTGCCCTTTTACATGTTAACTAATACATGATAATTAAAATTATGTCATTTTAAATCTCATCCATTGATTTTGATGATCTAATGGTCTAGATTGGTTCTTTAGGTTTGTTCTATATTGATCCTATATATATATATATATATATATATATATATATATATATATATATATATATATATATATATATATATATATATATATATATATATATATATATATATATATATATATATGGGAAAGGTTCAAATAAGAATGATAAATTGAATGAGAATGGAAGACTCAATCTCAGCCGTAGAACACCTTACATATGTTATGAACACCCAGAATTTCAATACAAATTTAAACTTTGTAAATTCCATTTTGAAGCATGATTTATATACAGTCTTTTAACTAAATCGGAAGCATCCAAAATTTGTAGTAAATTAAACTTCTCTAGAATATCTTAACTAATTTGCATAGCATGTTAAACCACATGGTCATCCTTGGTACTATCAACCCCTCCATTTTTTGCACCAATTCTACAACCACCCGTGTATCTAGGTCCCCACTTGCCGAAGTCATATGAACCAATACACGTCACCCGATGGTGAAGAACTAACATGGTACAAAGTACTTAATCTCAATCATGGGCCCGGACCATAAGTCATACCACAAGGGTCACATAAAGCACATGCCATAAAGGTCAAATAACCCAAGCACGTATTAACTCAACAAGTGAGTCTCTTTTTATTCGTAACTATTAAGTATGGAAGCTCAAATCTTACACAATATGTGTAAACACAAATCATCAATCTCATGATCACAAGAGTCGATACAAAATTATAATATGCTCCTATATGGAGTATCTTGTCACTAGCAATTTTCATGTATAAACTTATCAAGAACATAGGCCTCTCCTAAGTGGAGCATTGGCCATATTTTGATATCCATAGATAATGTACATCATAACAACATTCACAAGATTTCACATCCTTTTAATCCTATAGATTTCATGATTCAAATGTCCGAACATAAACAAGCACAATCATGATGACTTATAAACTTTTATAAAAACTAAGTATCCGCAGGGTGTACTCACTTAAGGGTGTGATGAGGTTCACAATCCAAAACCAACTACTCTTGAGCAAAATTTAACAATGACAAGCTCCTAAAAAGATCAAACTTAAGCTTGTCAATACTTAACCGCAAGCTCAAACCGAGTGACATAATTAATCTCAATACTAGATGAATTATGAGGCCTTAAACACAACTTCATAGAAGCTACTCATGAATGACAAAACATCTCAAAAGAGTTGTAGGTCAATTACTTTAAAAACCTTGTTTTACAGTTCACAAAATATCATACCAAAATTAACACAAATTATGTATTTCGACATTTAGACCTTACTGTTGGAATTTGCTTCTGTGATCAAACGATGGATTAAATTAGACATTTCCAGCTTTCGATATACCATACGCCAAAATCTGATAAATGGTTGATTTTAAAAGAATTTTATAAAACTTCTCGGTAAGTGTTGAAATATCATGAACAACAACACATTTTCGAGTTTTCTTGACCAAAACTTGCAATTTTCTCATCTAATTCGACTCCAATGATTATCAAACTCAAAACTAAGTTTATAAAACATGTTTTGGTTGTTTACAACATACCAAAACAGATTATAACATATCCATACCCAAGTATTAACTAATCAAACCATAATTTTACAATTTTGACCCATTTAACTCAAAATCACAAAGCACAACATTAGGTCTCAAATTTCATCATCAAACCCTGAATTAAACTCATGAAATTTGTAATCTATGATCCTTTATAGTTAATATCACCATTATTCATGAAACATTACATGCAACTCAAAATTAAGACTTTAATCCAACTTTCTCTCTCTAAAAGTTAACATATGAACAAAGACTAGATTCTAACCTTGAGTTTTGATGATAAACACTTGTTTGAAGCTAGATATCTTGTAGATAATTGTTACTCCTCACGTGTAAGCCCATATCCTTGATTAATTCCTTGAGATGGTACTTTCTCTTTCTAGTTTCTCTCACACCAAGAACACACACTTGGTGTGTGAAACTCCAAATCTGAATTTATAAAATCTTCCATATCTTGTTTTTAATAAAGAATCTACACTTAATCTTGCTTAATCAAGCTTAAACATGACTTAAGCACACTTTCTCTCTCTAATATAGTGTTTCTCTCCACATTCTCTCTCTCTATCTAGTCCTCACACACACACACACACACACCCACACACCCACCCTATATCTCCAGCTAACAAACTTAAAGTGTGTTTTTAGGTGAAACTTGAACTAATATATAAGAGCTTATATGTATGGGTATTAATACCCCTTATCTATTTAACGTACCTATAAAAGAAGCTTTTATATATGTCACCTTTTCTCTTATCATCACTATTTTAACTTAATTGATCATCTCTTATTACTTTATATCTCAATAGAAAAATCTAATAATCTTTTGAGCACTTTCATAAATATAACAATTTAAAATTCGGGATATTACATGTTATGTCTCCACTCTTGCAAGTTTTAAGAGATTGGAAAACCGAAAAAATGGCCAATGTACCATAACTACAAAGACCCATACATAACAAAAACATTTTACAGCAATAAGTATAACATTCAGGCTCTAATGGATCTAGGAATTTAACTTGTATAAGCATAAATATTTAACTTGCAATCAACAATAAGAATCAATGAACAAAAACTAAAAAGCTAGTCGAACAAACAGGCAACAACGAACAAGCTTTGAATTCAAACTTACATGCCTATAATCCGAATTGATCAACAAGAGAATAACAAGTATATTCGATGTTTGATTGATGAGATAACTTGCTAGGATGGTGGAACTACTGCTACAACTACAACGTCAAAGGACAGCGGAACTAGGGTTGCGTCAAAGGTCTCAAAGGGTGCATCAATGAGGAAATGTGGCAGCAACAACACTATAAGATTACCCAGAACTAATGCAACATCATGTGTTTTGTATTAAGAGACTATTCAATATTGTTGTATCTATGATTCAAAAATGTGACAAGGTTTTGAATAACGGAAAAAAAACGAGCATATGGTGGTCTGGATTGAAACCCACAATAGAACCCAAATAGTTAATATCGGTTTTAGAGTTATTAACATTTATATATAATAGTTTAGGCTTCAGTTTTAACAGGTTCATGTCTTTAATACTTTGGTTTGTAGATCGAACGTACCTATCCCGACCCGATAAGCTTACTTACTTTATTTAAATCGATTTTTGGTATAAATTTATTGTTATAGGAATGAAGGAAGATAAACAAAAAAGTAAAACTTGAAATTTGTTTTGGTTTCTACAGCTGAGGGACCAATGGGTTTCCATGGTTGAGGTCCCCTCATATTATGATCAAACATGACACAACATGTTCTCTCACAAACATTAAAGTGGAGCCTAGAAAGGGACACATTCTTGACTTAGAATAAGAAACTCACCCTCATGTTATGAGAGATCATGATAGGTCACGTTTGATCATAATCTGAGAAAATCTTAATTTTGAGCTTAGATAATAGACTAATGGAGCTAGTCATTTATATTTAGTTGACTTCAATTAAATAATTATTAATAACTTAATACAATACAATAATGGTTATGCCGTACAAATATTTGGTGTGTTGGTTTCTGATTATTGATGGATCGTATATACGAACACAAGAACATAATCAAAGATTATCCTTTTTACATTTGATTTGTACACATAATTATAGTCACCAATTGACGGTTACGGGTGACAGCTGTCGGCGGTTATTAGATAGGTCAGTGATTACATGGTGGTTATTGGGTGTTTGGCGGCTGGTGTGGTGATGGTATTAAACCACCATATCTTATTACATAAAATACGTTAAAGAGACACATAAAGCAACTCATGCAGCTCATGGTATCACATCTGAAGCACACTGTATGTATAAAACTAAACGATATGAAAAACACAATCTTAGAGTGATACATAGCAAGTGTCTTCAACATTGTAATAGAATGTAATTATGCGAGTCTCCTTTTCTGCTAGTTAGTTAGTCCTTTCTTTCAGTTAGTTGCCTTCTCAATTTTGTATATATATGAAATTGGTTTTCTTTTTGATGTAATGAAATAATAAGAATCATTACTCATATTCTTCTATTCTCAAGTTCTTTACATGGTATCAGAGCTTCTCTGATCACACTGATCAGCAGCGCTCTACGATCCAACATTTTTTCAAATATCAAATTCAAATCAATCGATTGCAATGCCTGCTCTTGAATCACCAATTAGAGAGGACATAAGTTTTATCAATCATCCACTGTTCTTCCAACAAAATGACCATCCTTGATTGATTCTAACATCGAAGAAGTTAACAGGATCGGAGAACTACAGATCATGGAAGAGATCAATGACAATTGCATCGAATGCTAAGAACAAGCTAAAGATCATTAATGGCGATTATGCTGAACCAGAATCTGGATCCAATCTCAGATCTCACTGGGAGAGGGAAAACGACATGTTAATTTCATGGATATTGAATACAATATTAGATCAGATTGGAAACAATATAAGTTTTGTTAATTTTGCACAAAATCTATGGGATGAGTTGCATGAGCACTACTCACAACTCGGCGGTCACAGGATTTATCAAGTGGCTAATGAAATCTCACAACTACGACAAGGAAATGGAAGTATTGAAGCTTATTACCACAAACTGAAAGGTCTATAGGATGAATTAGATGCACTGGAAGCACCTTACGCATGCATCTGCAAGTGTACATGTGAAAATGGAAAACTCAACGATCCCCTTACATAACAAATACATTCCCCTCTCACACTAATCAAACTACAAAGGCAAATCAGTCAATATGGTCATTGGTGAGGAAGATACTCCCATTACTGTAAATGAGACAGAACACGGTTGACCACAAGTCACAACAGACAATGATCCATTTATACACTTAAGGATGGACCAGTTGCAAAACCAACTCGATAGTTTTGATGATGCTACAAACCAAGGAATCCAGTGACAATAATCCATCTCAAATGGCAGGTATATACTCACTTATTGCCTCATCTATTTGTAACTCAAAAGAAACTTGGATAATAGATAGTGGTGCTACTGAGCATATCTGCAATTCTCTTTCCTTCATGCATCACACTAGAAAATGTAAACCACCAATCTTTGTGAAACTCCCTAATGGTCACATTATCGAAGTTCACATCATAGGATCTGCTCACATCATACCTAACCTTACTCTCCATGATGTTCTTCATGTCCCTTCCTTCACATACAATCTTATATCCACACGTAAGGTCCTTCAAGTGTAACACCCTCTTTGCCGGCCTAGGTTAATTAAGGTAATTAAGTTAATTAATCTTGGGAGTTATATTATCTTGGGTATTACTTGCCATTATGGGATATTTATTAATTGGTTGTATTATTTGTTTTATTGTTTTTATTATTTTTAGTTAGAAAATGATAATTAAAATAAAATAATGGGGTATGGTGGAGTATATGAGTAAGCAACCCAAGCCCATACCTCTTTACTTGTGAAGTTGAACTAAGAGTGTGTGTGGGTGTGTTCTTGTTGCTCTCGGCCGAATAAGAAAGAAAGAAAGAAGAAGCATTCATCAATTAATCTTCTAGTCTTGCATGCAATTAGGTTTCTGATTTCATATCACTATCAAGGTTAGATTACTGATTTATAGTTGTTATATGTTATATGCATTCGGGTTTGATATATATATATATATATATATATATATATATATATATATATATATATATATGAATACCGATTGTTTTGATGATTTTATGATCATAGGATGAATGTATGTTAGATTGTGATGATAGAATATGTTCATTATATGTTTAGAATGATTTCTGGAAACATATATAACTTGTATGCATGAAATCAGTAAGATTGAAGTTAGAAATAGATTTATGCATGAAGTTATGATTCTGTCGGATTTGTGGTTGAATGACTCGGAATCCGATAGAAGTATCGGAATCCGATAGAAGTTACTCGGATTTGGCCCTAACTCTTTTTGTACCTTTACCGGATTGTGACTTTTTACCGGATTTCATGTTTATCGGATTTGGCCCTAACTCTTTTATCGGAATCTTGGATTATCGGATTTAAACATTTAATCGGATTGTGCCCTTATCGGATTGTGATTTTATCGGAATTGGACTCTTACTCAGAATCCGCCTTTGCTCGGATTTGAAATGATCGGATTTGGTATAATCAGATTTGGACATTATCGGATTTGATGATTTAAAGATAAACATGATTTGTATATCTGTTTGGGGTTTATGTATGTTGAATATATATATAAATGTATATATATGAGAACATGAATAAATATGATATTTATTATTGAATCAGTATTATGAATTGAATACTGACTTGGGTTACTTCAATCTCAGGATCGGAGAAGACTCAGTGAATTTAGTCAACTGAGTGAGATTCTACAGTGCAGACTGTGGTGAGTGGATTGATATCTTCGGATATGCAGGATATGATAGTCTGATAGTTATTGTGTTATGAATAACTGTATATGTGTTTGGATGAGAGATCAGCTTTAGCTGGGCGGCTGGGCTTTTGCTTAGGGATTTACCGTATCAGATCTTGAGTTGCATTTGTTGCATTCAAGGGTGCTGGTATTGTTATCCAAGTAGCAGGGCTATCGGTAAACCTTGGTTTTGGTGGCCGACCTTGGTTAAGGGTGATTGCAACTGTGAACCTTGGTTTTGGTGGCCGATCTTGGTTTTGGGTTGTTGCATCACCGCCGGTTCTCTTTGACTTGTTGAGCTATATGTGTTATGAAAGATTGTTCTGTATGTGCTTAGATGTGGTTCCCTCACTTAGCTTTGTGCTAATTCCCCTCCAGTTTGTTTTGCAGCTACTCCTGAGTGAGTTTGTGAATACAGAAGGCTGGGAATATGGACAGACCACTACTCTGATGTCCAAGAATTTTGTTAAAGCCTGTTTTGTAATTAACACCGTAGTGGCGATTTTGTAACTATAAACCAGTGAAAGTTTGTATTTAACTTTGGGTTTTAAATGTAATTTTATGTAATTAGCTTCCGCACGCGTATTAAAGTTATTTTAAAAGTACGGTGTTACATCAAGCAACCCACTGTTCCATTACATTCACTCATAATAAATGTCTTTTCCAGGACCATGATGGCAAGATATCACAAAGAGACTATTCTAGTGGTCTTTACACTTTAAATACTTCAACAAATCATCATCAACACAAATTTCTTGCAAGTTGCACCACCAAACTGTGGCATGCAAGACTTAGACACCCTTTTACCAAAGTTCTTCATCAAGTCAAAACCATACTACCTTTTACTTCTAGCAGTTCTGAATTTCGATGTAATGTGTGTCCATTAGCTAAAAATTAAAAACTACCTTTCAATTTGAGTCAGTCATATGCCAAAGACTTCTATGAACTTGTACATGTTGATGTATGGGGTCCATATCGATACTCAACAGTTAATAAATGCAAGTACTTTCTTACTATAGTTGATGACCATTTAAGAGCTACTTGGACTTACTTATTACCTAACAAATTTCAAGTCCCTTCCACTCTGAAGAATTTTTACACTTTTGTTCAAACTCAGTTCCATAAATCAATTAAAATAATCAAATCTGACAATGGGATAAAATTTCTTAATTAATCACTAACTGAATTCTTTCAACATCATGGAATAATTCACCAGAGGTCTTGTCCATACACCCCACAGCAGAATGCTAGGGTTGGACGCAAACACATACACCTCCTTGGAGTTGCAAGATCTCTGCACTTTCAAGCACAATTTCCAAAACACTTATGGGGTTACTATATTCTTACAGCCACTTACCTCATAAACAGATTACCAACACCCATAGTAAATCACAAAGTCCTTATGAAGTTCTGTATCAAAAACCTCCTCAATTGGAACATCTTAGAGTAATAGGTTGTAGGGCTTATGCTTATTCCTCACCTACGGACAAGTTTCAACCCAAAGCTATCCCTATGATCCTAGTTGGCTATGCACAAACTCAAAAAGGTTATCAACTTTATGATGTGACAACACAAAAGGTCATAACCACTAGGCATGTTACCTTTGATGAGACAAACTTTCCTTTTACCCACTCACTTTCTGAGACACAAAGATCCATCAGATAATGCCTTACACTATACCTACACTTCCAATTCGTATATGCCATATGATCAATCATCTATTACTGTTCCACACCCCTCAGTTCCATACCTCAAACCAATACCCCTCAACCTGAATCCAACCCATCCATTCCTAATAACCAACAACCAATTCCTCAACCTGCAAGGAGGTCTACACTGTCAAAAATCCACCATCCAAATTTAAGGATTATCACTATCCATCTTCTGTTTACCACATCACCAAACATCATCTCAACCATTATCTCTCTTACACTAATCTTTCTCACACTGCCCTCAAATTAATAAATTTCGTGGATAAAACAGTTGAACCACAAACCTATATTCAAGCTTCTAAAAATACAAATTGGATTGAAGCAATGAGAAAGGAAATACATGCACTTGAGAATAACAACACTTGGATTCTAACCTCCTTACCTGCAGGCAAACAACCAATTGGTTGTAAGTGGGTATATCGTATCAAATATCATGCAGATGGCTCAATTGAAAGGTACAAGGCCAGACTTGTAGCAAAAGGGCTTTTATCAGAAAAAAGGACTTGACTATAAAGAGACATTTGCCCTAGTTGCCAAAATGACCACAGTCAGAGTCCTTCTCACAATTTGAATTACAAAAGGATGGTTCATTGAGCAACTTGATTTTAATAATGCCAATCTGCATGTGGATCTTTATGAAGATGTATACATGTCAATTCCTCAAGGTTACTCAAAACCCACTTCTCCTAATACAGTTTGCAAGCTTCAAAAGTCACTTTATGGTCTAAATCAGGCTAATCGACAATGGTTTGAAAAGTTAACTTCTTTCCTTTTGTCTATTGGGTTTGGACAAAGTTACATGGATACCTCATTATTCACCTTCCAACAATCAGGATGCTTCACTGCATTACTCATTTATGTCGACAATATCATCATCTCTAGTGATAACATTTCACACATAAAGCATGTTAAAACACAGTTGCATGATAACTTCAGTATCAAGGATCTGGGCTTTCTCAATTACTATCTAGGCTTTGAGATTCTTCGAAATACTACTAGTCTAACGATGTCTCAACGAAAATATGCATTGGACTTACTCAAGGAAGCTGATTTACTTCACATCAAACCAGCTCCCACACCTCTTGACCCAACATCAAACTTAATCATTCTGAAGGTGACAGACCTTGAAGACCCATCATAATATCGAACACTTATGGGAAAACTGATATATTTGACCCTCACCAGACCAGATATTGCATTTGCTGCACAGACACTCATTCAATTTGTACAAGATCCTAGAACCCCCATCTAAAAGCCCTCATGCGTGTTCTAAGATACATTAAACTATGTCCCGGTCAAGGATTATTCTTTCCAGCCTCCAATAATCTCATTCTCAGTGCCTACTGTGATAGTGATTGGGCAAGCTGTCCCAATTCACGCAAATCTATCACTAGATACACCATTTTTCTGGGTCATAGTCTTATCTCATAGCAATCTAAGAAACAAACAGTGGAGTCCAGGTCATCCACTGAAGCTGAGTACCTGGCACTTGCAGATACAACATGTGAGATCACCTGGATTAGAAGTCTTTTACATGATTTCAACATCCACTTGTTTGATTACACTCATATTTTCTGTGATAATGCTTCTGCTATAGCACTTGCTTCCAATCCAGTTCAACATGCAAGGACTAAGCATATTGAAATTGATTGCCATTTTGTACGGGACAAAATCAAATCAGGCATCATTCGTCCATCATTCATTCCCTCAAAAAGTCAAACAGCAGATGTTTTAACAAAAGGTCTCCATAAGTACATGCATTACACTTGTCTGAGCAAGTTAGGCATATGTAATCCTTACATATGCCTACTTGTTTGGAGGGGGGGGGGGGGGGGGGGGGGAGTTAAAGCAACTCATGAAGCTCAAGGTATCACATCTGAAGCACACTGTATGTATACAACTAAACCGTATAGAATACACAATCTCAGAGTGATACATAGCAAGTGTCTTCAGCATTGTAGCAGAATGTATTTATGCTAGTCTCCTTTTCTGTTAGTTAGTCTTTTCCTTCAGTTAGTTGCCTTCTCATCTCTGTATATATATGTAATTGGTTTTCTCTTTAATGTAATGAAATAATAAGAATCATTACTCAAATTCTTCTATTCTCAAGTTCTTTACATACGTATTTAAATAAAAGTTTTTCTGATACTAATATCTTAAATGTCAAGATTAACTCAACAATTATAACAACTATCGGTTTTTTGAGATACATAAATCATTAGTTATTAGGGAAAATAAGTTCAAAAGGCTTTAATTAACAGCCTTTAAAAAACTTAATTAAGTTGTCATAAATGAGTACTAAACCGTATAGTGTAAAATTTTAACTTCAAGAACACAAGTTTAATGAGATGTAATGATAATACCAAAACCAAAGTCTAAAATTCAATAAAATAGAAAAATGAAATTAATATATGAAACAACAAGTGGAGTACCAACGAAAGCACCCTGTGAAAACTTCGATTCCTACAAAGCAAAAGTTTGGTCCGATCGATCGAGTTCAGTTCCAAGTGTTTGTATGCATGCAGACTTCTCATAAGTCTCTGAAATAATTTTATCTGTGTTCATGAAATTGAATTTCTCCACCTTCTGGGTGTCTTTCTGGCCTGTGCTACATTACTCTGACTTCCATTATCATTATTCTCCATGGTATTCATCTTGGTTATCTTGCTCAGTTTCTTCCATCCACTACTCCATGCCGATTGATGTTTCGGCTTTGCAACCTTATCAAACTGCCTTTGCAAGTTCTCCATGTCGTGTTGTAGTTCCAAATACTTTGTCTTCACAGTCTCTAACTCAAACTTAAGTGTGTTGATGTCCTTTTTAGCAGCAGCCCATCCTTCTTGAAACGACTGTGGGGTTCCTTCTAGCAGTGTTTTCCTGTTCTGGACCATCGGTTGGTAGTGCGAGTCACCGGTTTCTTTAACCGAACTGCTGGCAATGGCGTTGCTGATTTTCACCTGCTCTGAGAACAGAACCTGCACCACCACTCTTAATGGAAGCCTTTCGTTTTGTGCAGCATGCATGCATGCGTCCATTGACAGCTTCTGGCAATCCATCACTCTGCATAGTCTTTTACGTTCGTGTTCTGAGAGAGTCGGGTGAGCCTGTTACACAAACGCCATCATTCAGTAATATAATACTATTTTTCTGAGTAATTGTTTTTCCACTAATTACAACCCCAGTCTCTAAACTATTATTAGACTATCGGCATCTATAATGGAGTTTAATGGAGTTACCCACTGACACATCAGTATCATCATCTCTCACTTTCAACCCACACCAACCCACACCTATTATTTAATTATAAGATGAGGCAAAAAAAAAAAACTTGATTACCAGCAACTACAACGAGAACCAGCTTGGGTTAGAACCAGAGCCATCTAGTGGAGGTGTTTTTGGTGTTTGGGGCTAGAAGGAGAACCAGCCAGCGCTGGCTCTCCCACAATGCGGATGGTCTTAGCAGAATCCGTAGTGTTTATATTTGTCACACCCATCGTTCCCGAGACAAACGTCCATCATTTTTATCCGTTAAATGAGGCATGTGAGGGCATAGATGTCATTTGCTACCTCACTTACACATGTGGGGCTCATGTTCGACTCACGAACGATTGGTGTGAAAAAATGTAAATACTAAAGACTTTGTCCGTAATAGATGAAGTTTAGAGACTAATGTTGCAATCAGTGTTAAACCAGAAGGACTAAATATGTAGTTTACTCTATTCTATAGGATAATTGCAAGAAAAGGCAACATATTACTAACTTTTTACCATGCATGTACTTTTTACTCTATAATTCAACATATGCACTTTATTACCAAGCAAAATTGTTGCATTAAATAGTAAAAAGGACCACAAATGGTTTAATGTGAAGTATGTTGACTTAAGTGTCTAGCGTTTGCTTATTTAAACCATTTAATGTACGATACTTGTATGTTGGCTAGTATTACTTACTAAATTATACAATTTGTGTTGATTTTGTTGCTATTTTTCCTTAATACTTTAAACTTGAATACTTTTAACAAGGTGTAGAGGTTCAATACTACCTTAAGATACGAATCAATAGCTCGATACAGGCCATCGTCACAGCTCCTAGCTGATTCGGGCAAAGCCTCGGCAAGGACCTGAAACTTGGTCAAAGAAAGGTTTTTATCCCTCGAGACCTCGGTGAGGTAGCTGTCAACGAGTCTCGCGACTCTCATTTTCGCATTTGAGTTATTACCACGTTCATACGCATGCTTCTCAGACATCGATTGACGACCAGGGCTTTCGGTTTCCATCTGTTCTTGAATCAGGAAATGCTCAAGTAGCCGTTGAACAAGATCAACATCGTACATAGTTTCAGATTTATTGTAACACGGGATCAAAAGATCAGCCAATGTCGCCTGTTCGAATTGCATCCCAACTCGTTTCTCGAGTTCTGTAACCAAAGCTGGAGCGACTTTCAACAAGTTCGCCATTCTTAACAACCGAAGAAGGAAACTGCATGAAACACTGTCTTTTTGTGGTGGGATTATGCTAATAAGGCTTTCGATTATCATTCTTTGATCTCGGATTTGAGATGTGGAAGATGGGTCGTCTCTGTTACCGGCGACGATCATGTGTAACCCACCTTTCCAGTTGGTGGAAACCGCCATCCCCGCCACCACACCTCCGCCGCTACTTCCTTCTTCCATTAACCCACCACTCCCCTCTTTGATCAACCCTGGAAGTGATTTTGTCGCGTAGTGCATTATTGCAGCTCCCACAAGCTCATATCGCATTCCTTTAACTTTAATGGCTGTAATCACACGAACAAAATGATCGATTCGAAGGATCGAAACATCTTCGTACCACCAATCAGGTGGAACAGGGCTTCGACTGGGGCTTGAATCTTTCATCTCGTTCCAACTCGGGCTTGAAACCTTTAGCGGTTTTCCGGTGTACTGCCACCGGATACCTTTTGGGTTCGCGCAGGCTTTCCAAGCAATTGATTCACTGCATCTCCGAACAATTTGGAGATTCTCAGCCCAAGGAGACAACTTTTCGCAACTTTTGAGTACAAGAATCGAATCTCTCCAAGATGACAAGACAACATAACTTAGAAAAGCTTCGGTTTTAAAAATAAGATTTCCTTCTTCTAAATCCTCAGTCATTTCTAGGTATTCCGCCGCACATCGGAGGCCGGAGATGTTGGTGGCGGTCAGATCAACGGCGATTCCGTAACAGAATTTTGCTGCGAGTTCGAAAGCCTCTGACCCACCGGGGATTTCATCCATGGATACCTTGCTTAAATCTATCTCTCTTGAATCATATATGATTCTGTTCATCTTCCCACTTCTTGAAAGTAGGGGATACTTTAAAATATGAATCACAACAACAAAAAACAGTTAAAGACAGTGAATTTTAAAGGATGATTCAAACACAAACTGTTTGATTCAGATGGGAATTATTATTACCTTATGCAAATGAAAACTGACATCACCAATTTGAACTAAGAAATCACTTGGAATATCAGTTGCAACAAACCTATTTTCAGCAAGAAAGTTCATTAATTTTATCATTGTTTTAAAGATTAAGTTCAATTTAACGGTCTGTTTTGTATAAAACGTACCAAGATTTGCCTCTTTGTTCAAAGCGATCAGTCTGGACGCCATGTTTGTTTGAAGAAATAACTCCATTGTCATAGTCTCTTCCAGCAACTGATTCAGACTCTGAATCCCACATGATGATGATGATGAAAGAATTGATAAACCCTAAAGAAATCTTGGAAATGGATCTGCTCGGGAAGATGATGACGGTGGTGGGAGAGCAGAGAGATTGTGATTGTGAAGAATGATTAAAAGGAAAGAGATATCACATGGGTTTTGGTTGGATTTATGCAAGAATGTGGGTTTAATATGCAGTTTCAAGAAGACTAATACAGGCTGTGTGGTAATGGGCATAAACATGTTAAGTGTTTTTGGATGGAAAAAGAAAGATTTTTTGTCAGATTTGGAGGCTTTTATGTTTCAAGTATATGCTAGCATAGTTTCAATCATCTAACATAGTTATGGGTTAATATTGTTGCATATTATCGTTAAATATAACATGAGAGATAGACTTGCCGATAAATTTATTTTTGACTTATAATAAAGGATACAATATTATATTTGTAAGAGAACATGATTGGTTATATTTGATAACTTCGTAAGAGAATCTTAATCCTATAATTATATATTTTTTAATAATTAATTAATGTATAATCAGTTTACATGTATATTTCATGTCATCGATGAAAATTATGCCTTGGTGTTAAATTCTTTTTATTTTTGTTTTTGTGGAAAATTTATATTTCTTGAGAGTATTATTGATAAGTTAAATTTTTATATAAAGGCTACTGATTTATAGAGGGTTTATCATCATCTTAAAGTGGATATGATAATAAAAATAATAAGAGTACGTGTGTCCACTGAGTGGTACATTACTAAATTCAGTCCTTAGCACCGTATAATCATTTGAAGGATTAGGCACGTGCCCTTCTTTAAACGCTAATATCCCTAATAATACAAAGATAAAGTGCTAAAAATTCTCATTAAATTAGATAACAAAATTTAATGAAACTAGAGTTTGTCATCAAATGTTCTAATAATAATTAGAGATATTCGTATGATACGCGAGCTAGTTTAAAAATAATAAATATAAAAAATTGATAAAACAATAGTAAATAGTTATAAGGTATGAAAGACAATGTAAATTTAAAAAGATGAATAATAAGAATTTAAAATAAAATACGTTTAAATACAAAAGAAATGTTTATATACTACACGGTTTTGAAATCAATACGTACGGTTTTGAAATCAATTAAATAACGAGATGCTAGGCTAAAAACTAACTAACAGATCAAATTGTTTTAATACTTTCATAGCTTAGATATTTGTCATCTCAAAATCGAAAAAAGAACCTTTAATGAATAAAACATATGCCGATAGAAATAAGAAAACAAAGATGAATTGAATCAAAAAAGAATCTTTATTTAAGAGATGCAATCTTTATGAGCAAACATGATTCAAATGAGAAATAGATATATATACTAATAGTTTATCGATATTTAATAATCGAATTACTAAACAATATTTATTCAGAAGATAGAATTCGTACCATAATCTATATGCGTTGAGATAATTTAACCATTTTAACAAATCTTGTGTTCTATACATTTATCAAAATTATCCAGTGTGTGATCCTAATATCCATGCAAGAAATAAAGCACAACCACACATATATGAAAGTTCAGTGACATGCCGAAAAATATGCGTTTCTCCCGTGAGCCAAATGGAGAAAACAAGGTCATCTAAGAAATTCAATATTCAAATAACCCAATCATGTGTGCTCCCACTGAATCCGGCTAGGGTGTTCATATTCGGATATCCGGATTTTCGGATAGTGCATTTCGTTATCCGATATCCGTATCCGAAATTTCGGATACGGATATCGGATAATCCGAAATATCCAAAATTTCAACAAGTAAGTTTCATGATAAAACAACAAAAATCGCAGCATACATACCCAATATATCCATAAATTCATACGACAAAACAAGAATTATAAACAGCCAACAGAAAAATCATATAACAAAAATCACAGAATTATAAACACTCAACACAAATTTATACAACAAATTGACAAAACAACTAACAAGACTATTTGATTGTAAAGTTAAAACAGTCAAAATCATATATGAAGAAATGAAGAATGCTAATGGAGTAATGGGGAATATATCAACAGCAAACTTAATCACAAAAGCTAATCAAGAGGGTATTCTAAAGTTTAAACTTACTATAAAGAAGATGAGATAATATGCAAATCACCAAAATTTTAAGTTTGAAGTTGCTCGTCGTCTAAGTGTTGGTCGACGTCGGCTTATGCCGTCGCTCGTCGTCTGCTCTTCGCTCGTTGTCTGTGTCTCGTCGTCTGCCCGTGCTCATCGTCTACTCCTCGCTCTGCGTCTCGCTCGGCCGTCGTCTGCTTCGCTGGTCGGTGCTCGGTGTATCCGGTAACCGGCGTCGATGATAGGGTCGATGAAATAAGAAGCGACTATCAGAGGGTGGCGTGAATTTTGATCTGGGAACTTAGCGGCTAGGGCTTCCTTTTCTTCTTTATTTGTATATTATTATTAATAATATTTTAATTAAAAAACATTAATCGGATATTTCGGCTATCCGAATATCCGAAAATTTAGGGAAACACTATCCGAATCCGAAATTTGGAGATATCCGAATTTCGGGTATCCGAAATTTCGGATATCCGAATTTTTGAATAATTTCGGATCGGATATTCGAATTTTGGATTGGATACGGATATTTTTGAACACCCCTAAATCCGGCATCTCCAATAGCATTCCGGAGTTCATTTCACCAAGATATCCATCACCGTTGTGATTCCCGATGGTGGATAACAATAAAAAATGATCTTCTATACTATTTACAAATATATAGAAGAGGAAATGACGCGTAGACCGCAAACCTATGCTACTTGTACAAGTACAAACGAAAAAGAAACGGCATGCACGACATACCAAATAATATAAAATTACAGCAATATGGCATATAGGTTACCAAAAATCAAAACATCATCCACCACAACACATAAGTGTAAAGGACATAAAATGTTACCAAACAAACAAACACAACCAAGAGCAAACACTTGGTGTGCCAAACAAAACAATGTCAAAATATATATATTCTAGTCAAGATTGTCAAAATACTAAAAGCAAAAAGACAATCATTGTACAAATGAATTAGTGATCCTAATACAAAGTTTAAAATCATATATTCATATACACGCACATAAGTATATGTTTCTAATGCACTTCATGTCAAGCCATATAAAACATATGAATATGAAAACTAAAACATAGTGGGAATCCAAACCAGATCCAAGATTGGTCAAAAACCAAAAATAATCAAGAAAAAACATTTTTCCTTGAAAAATTAAAACTGAATTTTGGAACGGTACCTGGCACGGGCGTGCCATGCAAGAGGCATGACCATGCCTACTAGTACGCCGAACAACATAACCGTGAATCCATATAAGACAGCTCTTCGTCGATACGGCCCTTGTTCCCACAAGCACGGCCGTACCCCAGCAGGACCATCACCGGAACGACCAGTGCCTACAATGTCATGGCCGTGTCTAGTGAGGCAGAACCATAAAACTCCAAATTTTTTTGTTTTTCAGACCCAATGTCATGGCCGTGCCCTTGTTAGTATATGACTTTAACTTCAATGTTGGGTATTGGTGGAATCAACAAGGCAACGAAGGTAGAAACAATTTTTCATAAATTGTGCCAACAAATATGTCACACCTAATCGATCAAACGCTAATTACAAACAATGCAACAACAAAATAACAAGGTAAGAGATTTACCCCTCAATTAAACACTTCTCCTTGTTGGTGATAGATGAAGGATGCAAAGAAAACCCCTCTAGTGAAGTTGACACCAAGCTCCAAGATTCTCAAGTGCTAGTCAGCTTAGATATCACCAAGAAAATGCAGCAACTTGAAGCACTAAAACTAAGTTGTCTAAGTGTGTTTTGAGAGAGAATTTGAGCCAAGAGTTTTCAAATGTCTAACAACCTTTTGTTCTAAGATTTTGGAACACTTTTATAAGCCTCACAAATCATACAAAATGATTTTCATAAACGTAGAGTCAATGGCAATAACAACACTCTTAAAACTAGCATTAAAAAGCCATTAAAAGAGGCTGTTACAGCGTGAGGTGCGACTTTGCCAGCCCGAACATGCACAACCTAAGTCATGCCAGACTTGGGCCCATACCCTATCACATGGTATAGTCATACCACGAAGAGGCACGACTATGCCCAACCCCCCAAAACCAATTTTTGGTGTTTAAATTACTCTCATTCGTTGGTATTCCTCGAATCAATTTTTCGCGTGTGACCCAATAGTCCTATGCCACATCTGCATTGATACCAACTTGTGTGTGTCGGCGGGCATAATCCAATAATTTCATCTCTTCCATCGTCGTTTTGTTCTTCTGGAATAAACAAACAGGGTTAAACAATAAATATTGTTAATTCTATCAAAATAAAATGATGAAGATAAAACTCGATATGAACAACATTCCATTTCTAACGAATCAAAAAAGATTCAAGTTATTGCTATAATTTTTTAAATTCCCAAATTGATAGGTAATATCCATTATTTGGAGAGTTTGATTGTATATATATATACACACACACTAAATTAGGTAGTTATCTAATTAAGTATATAAGGATATTAATCTTAACAAAAAGCTCAAGATTTTAAAAAAACTCTCTCCCTCCTCTCTTTTTGTCTTCGGCCAGACCCACACCAAAAGAAGGTTTTACTTTTTTCCATTCGAGACATAAACACATACAACAATTTGGGGTTTTGCAATACTGGCTAGAAGTTGCTTGTGAGATTTCATCATGGGTGGCCTTTCTTCAACTTTCAAGGAAATCATATTGAACTTTCTTGTAGTTAAAGCTTTGAGATATTACTAAATCTTTAATGGGATTTTAAATATTTAATCTTGATTTGTTTGAAATGCTTCCGCCTTTTATTTTAATAAAGTAATGATTTATATAGTTAAACAAAAGATTACTTTGTTAAAACTCACGTGTTCATGTTTATGAATGTGAGGTCGTTGTAACGGTTAAACCCAATAGTAGTATCAGGGCCAGGTTCGTTTTATCTCAACAGCTTGTTTTGTTCTAGATGTAAAGTTTAGCTTTTTATTCTTCTTTATTCTCATTTTTGTTCAAAAATCACAAGAAAGGGAAAAACAAGTTTATGTTTTCTTTCTAGATTAAAGTTCCAATCAGGGTTTTTTAAATAATTTGTTTAAATGGATTAAAAATTGGAACCTTTGGTTTAAAATATTGTATATTGTAACGCCCCGTTTTTTAAATGATTCATTATTGAAGTTCGAGCCTAGTCAAACTGATTAAACATTCGAGTGGGTCCCAAAACATTTGACCAGAATTCGAGTTGAGTTTTTCGAGATTTTTTTTTTGTTTTTGATATTTGAGCTCCGACAAGGTTGAACTTGTCATTCAAGTTCAATATTGTGTTACAGAGATATTCAAGCGCCTTTGTTAAACACATTCGAATTCAAGGAATTTCAAGTTAAGACATATTCGAGTTGAGACACAATTATCATCCATATTATTGAGTCTTATTCGAGTTCGAATTTTTGTGTGTGTTGGTGCATAATTGTGAATCCCTAGTTCTTATCAATCAAATACATACATGTTTACTTGAAATGTTAATTCAAATGTGTTTTGATTAATTGTTTGCATGTGTATATATTCTTAGTGATTATTTGTGATGATCTTAAGCTTACAAGTACTTAATCATGTGTTGATGTGTGTTTGGAAGTTTAAGTTTAGGTGACAGATCACCACGTGCGAAGTCAAGCTCACTACGTGCATAGTGGAGCTCAGTGCGCACGTAGTGAAGAAGGTCGGTTAAAGTTAAATTAATTATCATTAAAACAACCAATACGTGCATACTGGACTCGCTACGTGCGAAGTGCGTTGCATCACGTGCGTAGTTAAATTAATTACACTATAAATACTGATTAACTTCATATGTTCGCGGCAAATCGAGCAATCAACAAAAATCGCTAGAAATCAACTGGGAGCCTTACGTAATCGACCTTATACAACCTTAAGCCTACTAAATCGCGAACTTAGTGTTCATTACGAATCCAATCGCAGCCTTAAGCATCTCTGTGTGAGTTCTTAGGAGTTGTTCTTGCTTCTACTCTGTGTGTTTCTCTGTGTGATACTGTGTGCCGGACACCTAAGCAGATCTTAGAATCCTTAGGAGGTTTAGGAAATAGATATTCCGCACTATTTCTCATCCTAGATCAGTCCTAGCGTAAGGGTGTTTTAGTTTAGTTTAGAACCCCGTCCCCCACGGTCCTACAAAGTGGT
This sequence comes from Pulicaria dysenterica, assembly GCA_947179395.2. NCBI lineage: Eukaryota > Viridiplantae > Streptophyta > Magnoliopsida > Asterales > Asteraceae > Pulicaria > Pulicaria dysenterica. The sequence continues at coordinate 21,677,739 of OX359291.1, forward strand.
ATCAGAGCCTTGTGCTTTGATTGATCACTTTTCCTTTAGGATTTCGTGATCTAGGTGTCGATTAGGCCTGTGTGTTTATCCTTTTCGTCGTTTTTAACCGGTTAGTAGGTCAAAAATAGATCGTTTTGCGTTAAAAAGGTCGTGTTTTTACGTTAACTGTTTGAGTTTTACCCGCGCGAAGTGAGTCTTTAACCCGTGCGTAGTGCCCGTAGTACGTGCGTAGTGTGTCGTAGATCATCTAGAATCTTCGTCAAGCTGTGTGTTCATTCCGTGCGTAGTAGGTCCTCAACGCGTGCGTGGTGTGTCCAGTTCGTGCGAGTTGAGTCTGTGTGGTTTACTTTGTCTTTAAAAAAAATTATTTTGTTGCTTCGTGCGTACCATCTACACTCCGTGCGTCCTAGGTTCTCAATCCGTGCGTGGTAGAGTTCCAGTTCGTACGTAGGAGCATCTGTGTGTCCTCGTGTCAGTCCGTACGTAGTGCTTCGTGTTCGTGCGTAGTAGCTCCCACTACGTGCGTATTGTGTCCTGTCCGTGCGTAGTACTGTGTGCTTCGTGAGTTGTACTGTGTGCTTCGTGCGTTGTGCTGTGTGTTCGTGCGTAGTGCATTCCCACTCCGTGCGTATTGAATCTGTGTAGTCTATCAAATCCTAATTTCAGTCTGTGTGTTCTCAGCTCTTGATTACTGAAATGGCATCAAAACAGACAACAGTTTTAAACAACTTATTATTAGACAGTGAAATGGGGAGTGCCAATAAAGTACCTAAACTGTTAACCATGGAAGACTATCCTATGTGGAAGCCCAGGTTCGAAATATTCCTCGATGGCCTTGACTGTAGACTTCGGAGAGCAATAAGCACCGATTATATGGTTCCCAAGGGGGAGGGAAATATTGAAACCCCCTATGATGGAATGACTGTTGAACAGAAGAGCTGTCATGATGCAGAGAAGAAGGCCTATGCTCAACTAATCCAGGCCATTCCAAATGAGATCTTCCATCAATTCAGAAGATATAAAACTTCCCACAGCCTGTGGAGAGCACTAGAGAAGAGAAATGAGGGAAATGCCGCCCTCAAGGAATTGAAAGCAAGTCAATTGAGAAAGGAATTAGATCATTTCATGGCTACTAGAGATGAAAAACTTCCTTCTCTCATTACAAGATATAATCATCTTCTTAGTGAACTGGACAGTCTGTGTGTTACTGTTCCAGAGAAGCAGCAGGTGGAAATTTTGGCAAAAGCCTTGCCCAAGAGCTGGCGGCCATTTATTATGATATTGAAGAACAGTGGTGGTTTTGACGGGATGGATCTAAATGATTTCATCACCAAGTTGAAAGAGCAAGAGCAGGAGGAACAAAATTTGGATTCCATGTCCGGTTATCAACAAAATCCTTCTCTCTCCTACTCTGGAACACCTGTATCGTCATCCACTTCTTCAAATGCCCCCTTACAATCTGCCTATGTGAGTAATGTAAATGATTCTGGCAGATCTACACCTGAAGCCTCATCTTCTGGGCCATCCTATACTGTGTCTACTTCTGGATTCAATGTCGAGCATTTCAAGTATGGGAGCGCAGATGAAGTAAAAGCACATATGAGCATGCTAAGTGCGCTAGTCTCCTCTTATGATGATCTACTGAAGGGGAAGATTGGTAATGCTCATCTGACACAAGAGGACTATGACCAGATCGATGATGATGAGATGGAAAGACAAGATATCCTCTGGTCATATGCTAACTTAGTCAGGAGGGCGAGAGCATATGAGAAAAGAACAGAAAAGCAAATATCAACTACAAAGGATACCAAACTTGGTTTTGATAAGTCTGCGGTAACATGCTATAATTGCGGTGAAAAAGGTCATTTTGCGAGAGAATGTGATAAGCCGAAGAGTGTGGGACCGAAGTATCCTTTCAAAACCAGTCCTGGCAGTAGATCATTTTCCTCTTCAACCATAAAGTCTGAATCAACTCCAAAACCGGCTAAGGCAATGGCAGTTGTTCAAAAGGACGAGGGAATTGACTGGTCAGTACAATTTGGGAATGATGGTGCTGATATTAATGTGGCAAATGTTCATGTGTTGAACGAAGATTCTCAATCCGAGACAGAAAGTTACTCAAGTGAGGAAGAATCAATTGCCAGCATTGATGATGAACCAGCCTCGGTTCCAGCTGCAGAAAAGACACCAGTGAAAGTTCGTGCCAATGAGTCAAACCAAAAGGTGTGCAGTTGTGGTCAATCATCCGAGGAAAAGGTATGTACTTTTGGCTTACCTTGTGGTTCTTGTAATGATTATGTAAAACAGATAGTGTTCCTAAAGTCTAAAATTTCAGAGCTCACATCTAAGTTAGATAAAAACCTGTTGATAAAAGAAAGAGAAAAACTGTTGAAAGAAAAGAATGAAAGTTTAGGCAAACAGGTGCATGAACTAGGTGTGGCTCTGTTAAATAAACAGGATGCTATAGTGTTTTACATAAATGAGATTGATAAGTTGAAACGAGACCTTGCTACTTCAAAGGTCGATTATGAGACTCTGAGTCAAAAACTCAAAAGTTATTCCACGTCTTCTTACTTATTTGAGTACATAATCGATCAGAGAGGTCAAGGTACTGATTCAGAAAAGAACAAGAAGTTATACTCTAAATGTCCACCACCAGTGTTAAATCAACTGGTGAATGATGATGTTCACTCTGAATCTGACCCACTACTCACAAAGGTTGATGAATCTTCTGCATCAACCCCAAAAGAGGATTTAAAGTTACACGAGAATGTGGGTGGGCCTCAGAAGAATGAGGTTCAGCAAAAAGAAATTAAAAAGGCTGAACCAGGAATGAGAGAACTGTTGGCAAGTTCTAATGTCAAAGATCCGTTGATGCATCGTATTCACGATGTCCTTCGGAAATTTGAAAAGGAGGGTGTAAAGTCTCCTGATACCCGTCCATACCAAGAGGTCAAAATCTTACCCAAACATCAAGGGTTAGGGTATCGATCTCAAAGGATGTCGAAAGGTTCTGTAAAGCAATATCCAGACAGGATTTGCTATGTGTGTAGGAGACCTGGTCACCTCAGTTACGAGTGTGATCAGCAGCCACATCAGCGCTGTAACAGGAAAGTTGAGACTTATCAAAAGAATAAAACGTTTACTAAAAACAATCAAAACTCAATTCTTCTAGTTCAGCATCAAAGGACAAACGGGGATACCATAAGAAAATCTAAAAATCCCGAAGTTGTTAGCAAAAGAAAATCTTCGCTCAATCAGACTTCTAAGTGGACTAACAAACTGTGTGTTCAAATGCCTAAAGATTCGAGTGACAGGTTCAGCAATGCTGCTGAGAAGACTGGAACTTGGATGAAACTTCCAGTGATTGGAGAAGACGGGAAACCCATGACTATTCGGGCTTGGGTTCCTAATGCTTTCTAATTCTTTCTTCTATGTGAAGGGTGTCAACCGCTATAATCAAGTGTGAGGTATTTGTGACTGTGTGTCTATTTTCTGTGTGATTAAATTGTTCTTTTGTCTTTGTGTTCATTTCCTGTGTGCTTCTGCGTTTCTATTTTCTTAGTTTTTAGATTGTTTAGTATTTTAGGGGGAGATAGTTCAGAAAACTTATAAAATTCAAAAAAAAAAAATCAGAAAATTAGAAAATACAAAAAAATCAGAAAACATAGAAAATACAAAAAAATCAGAAAACTTAAAAAAAAAATCAGAAAATATAAAAATGAGAGGTTGATCCAACTCAAATGGAAAATGATGGTACACTGACGTTCTATACAAAGTATGTCTAGTAAAATTAGGACTGAAGGCATGCATACATTTTTGAGAAAACTGTCTGAAAATCTAGTTGAATCAGATAAGAAACAGATAGTGTGTAAGACATATAAGGAAAGTCTAGACTGATAAATGGTTATGCATGTGAAAATCAATCATAGATTTAAGCTATCGAGACATTCCAAGTCTATAAGTCAATAACAGTTGAGAATGACTTAGTTTGATGCACACACCTGTTACCATGCCTAATGTGTTAAATGACATTGAGCTATATGTAAAAGAGGGTGAAAAATTGACCCCAATTTTGAGAATGTCAAAAGATATAGATACATTGATCTATCATGATAAACTGTCAAAGAGCATAAAATGCATTGACAAAAGCTCAGCAAGAAAAATGTCTAGAGATGTGAAAAATCGACCTCCATGTCAAAGAGCATAAAATGCGTTGACAAATTAACATATCACATAAGCATGGTGGTTTTGGTAATTAAGTTGTGCAACCTACTGAGTGAATCAAAATACTGTGAGATTTTGAAAGAGATAGTCTTAATCATGTATCCAGTCTAGACAATCTGAAAATGTTGAAACAAAATCTGTTATTATCTGAAGAAAGATAGGTTGACAGACAGAGTTTAAGAGAATATGTTTATGCCCAAAGTTCTGAAATGAATGATTACTGAGTATAGACGAGCTAGTACTGACTCCATACTGGAATCTTCTCACAAAAAGATTTAATTTTCAGGAATTTACTTCTTTTGCAAATTTATTCTGAGTTAATTTCATTTAAGTTATTTTCATTTCTGTCTTTTATTTTTAAGTCTTTAAATAGTTGAATTTAGATTCCCAAAAATAAGTTGTTAATAGTTTGCATTTTTATCTCGTTTCTGTTTAGAAAAATACAAAAAGAGTTCTAGTATATTCTATTTTCTCTTAGTGTGATTTGTTCTGTTTACATTTCCTTCATCTCACGTGCGTAGTTAAATTAATTACACTATAAATACTGATTAACTTCATATGTTCGCGGCAAATCGAGCAATCAACAGAAATCGCTAGAAATCAACCGGGAGCCTTACGTAATCGACCTTATACAACCTTAAGCCTACTAAATCGCGAACTTAGTGTTCATTACGAATCCAATCGCAGCCTTAAGCATCTCTGTGTGAGTTCTTAGGAGTTGTTCTTGCTTCTACTCTGTGTGTTTCTCTGTGTGATACTGTGTGCCGGACACCTAAGCAGATCTTAGAATCCTTAGGAGGTTTGGGAAATAGATATTCCGCACTATTTCTCATCCTAGATCAGTCCTAGCGTAAGGGTGTTTTAGTTTAGTTTAGAACCCCGTCCCCCACGGTCCTACAGTGTGTGATTTCATTAACATTCTAGCGCATAAATTCGATTCTTTGACATTCAAGTTCAATATATTTTTTCTGTGTATAAAGAGAGATTCGAGCGACTTGAAACACTTGTTTATAGTTGAGTTCAAGTGTCTTAACACGTATTTGTCGAATTCGAGTTCGAATTTTATTATCTCAAAGAGATATTCGAGTGAACTTGTATTCAAATTTGAATTTTGTATATTCAAGTGATATTCAATTTTGAGAAAATTATATATTCGAGTTTAAGAAATTTGATATTCGAGTTGAAATTCTTTCAAGCACAATTGTCCAACGTGTCTGACAAAATTTAAATTTCTAAACAAAAATGTCAAAGTTTTGAAATTGAAGTTTGGAAGAAAGATACAGGGACAGAAACCGAGAAGAAAAGAGGAAATACCCTACAAGAAGAAAAAGTAAAACTGAAGGAATATTTGTCTTATGTGTAAAAACTTAAGATATTCAGAAAATGTTAAAAAATTCTGATAAGATGATAAATGATTTTTGCAAGGAAAAGGCTGTTATACTAAACAAGGTCAAGAAACTTGAACAACGGCTACTTGATTCTTCTCAACAATCCATTCACAGCTCAGTACTTGAAATGAAAAAATCTAAGCTTTAGAAGACACTGGGCATTGAGAAAAAGAAATTTGAAGAAGAGAAGATGAAAATGGAAAAGAAGACTAAGTCCTTTGCTGAAATCATTAATGCTCAGTTTATTGCTGAAAAAGTTGCTGAATCTAAAAACACTTCCGCAGACAATATTAATTTTTATTTAGTTTCTCATTGTAGTAATCAGTCTTCTAATTCCTACTTCTTTGTTGCAGGTACTCAAGATTCAGATGAGACCTTCATTATTGATAAACCGAAGTTCCGCACACTGCAGTAAAAATCTTTCATTAACAGAATAAACAAAAGCTTAAGATTAAACAGAACTTTTATCATTTAAATAGTTCTGATTCTTGTTTCTCTGTTGTTACAGATGATTTGTCACCAAAACATAAGTAACAGACATGGATTTCAAAGAAGAATTTTGTCAACAAATCATCTTGTGCAAAAACGATGAATACAACCTGGACTCCAAAGAATTAAGCTCCCGACACATCTCTAAGAACATCTGAGTTCAGAGAAAAGAGTGTTATTAATAATGAATTCTCGTATAATATTATTTCAAATAAAGGTATTCCTAGTTTAAAAAGTTGTTCTAAAAAGAAAAATGTTTCTACTCAACAAAACAGCAAAAACATATCATTCTCAAAGCCAAAAGTTAAAACTGATTTTGTGCTATAATCAGACATGAAATATCCTTTTGTGATATATTCAGTCAAGCACTTGATCAGATTATCAAAAGAAAAGATTTGCGAAAATTCAAAACAAAAATATGAATTTGTTGTTAAAAATGAAATTTCTCAACAGAATTCAGGACCATTTAATGACAAGGTCTACAAACCTATCATTGAAAATTCAAAGATTTGGTTGTCAAAGACTTCAAAAACTAACAATTCAAGACCCAAAAATACTTAATTATCAAAATTTTGTAAATCTTTTTGCAGTTAGTTGAAGATGTATAATATTGAGGAGCACACTGAAGATCACCCAAACAGCGGTGAAGATCTTTGTGTTCAATATGTCAAAAAGAAAGTATATCTCATATTTGTATCTCAAAATAATGCTCCGTGCATTACACACTATCGTTTATTGATATTGTTTGTGCGCTAATGTTTTGTATTTGATAGGGGGAGCAATATTTTTTTTCTTTCTCTATCTAATTGTTGCATAAAACTTCTTTTTCTACTACATCAATTTAGGGGGAGTTTTTACTGTTTTATCTTATAAAATCAAAAACACAAAAACATTCAAATATACAAAAATACAAATATATTTTGTTTTTCAATCTTTCTTTTTGCAAGAAGGTATACAATCATTGTTAAAATCATATACCTTACTTGTTTCTTGTTGATTGTTTGCAAGATCTTTTGTAGTTCCATCTCCCATAACATTATGTTTTTCCTTCCAAATAAACCATTCATTCTAGTGTCATTGTCATATTTGTTGCAAATGGTCAATATGACGCTATGAATGAGGGAGTAGGGGAATTTTATACTCCTATGGTCAATTCAGAACTGGAATGACCTGCTTCAAGAGCTCACCGTACACTAGAAAAGAGAAAATAAGGGTTACTTACTAGGTCATATAGGTGAGTAGAATCAGTTATCACGTGATACTGATTGGTATGCAAAGATAAAATTAATTAAGAGGGTTGGAAATGCAAATGAAGAAGGAAGTGCTTATGATCAACAAAATTTAATCTTTGCAAGTCAAATCTTGATGTCACTATTATAATTTATGATTGTTCAGATTCTTTTATTGATCAAATCATTCTTGACAATCTTTTTCAACAAATTCTTTCTTGAATATTCTTCTTGTTGAAAATCATCATGATGGTTCTGATCATTGTACCATGTGTCCTTGTGTATCATTATTATGATACACATAGGTAAAATAACTTTGGAGAGAGAATTTGAAGGAAAGTTCAAAAATAAAAAGAGAGTTGTGTGTGAGATAGGATCAAAAGAAAAACAAGTTCCTTACCAAATCATATAAATCTGGGTAGCTACATATGTTACCGATTCTCATTCGTTCAGATGCGGTATTGAAGAAGACGTCATTTACTTGATGATGCAATATACTAACCCCGCCAAACTACTTAATTATTTCTTAAAAGATGATTATTTTAATTTCACACAGAGAATTAGCATATTTTGTTGACATCTCATTTGGATATTGTTAATATTAAGATGAGGATAACTTGCTCCGGTCCCGACATCTTTTATGCATTATTAGAGTCTAGAGCTTATTTTCAAAATATCTAATTTCATATGACACATTGTGGGAAAATCACAAGTATCAAGTCTGTGAAATTGATACCGGAACATCTTGGAGTGATATCTTATGTCATATTCACAAAAATTGGTGGAAATCCTACAAGAATTATTAATATGCTAGTTCTGAACGTAGGTCACACAGTTTTAAATTGTTGTGCTAACGAGAATCTAAGTGGTCTCAGATTTATCCCTTCATGCTCACATTATTCTGGTGACACCTCTCATATGGAATTATGTTCAACTGCACTTCCTAAAGAGAAATTAATCATGCATGATGCTCATTCCAATCGATGATCTTAAAGATTCCAAGTAGTGTTCTATCGCTATAATTGAATAAAAATAAATGCAAACCGAGTTCGATTTTTCTCACGTAAACAAAGTGTAGACTTGGTAAACCAAAGATCTGCTTGGAAAGATATTCATTGTATGTCATTATTTTGATGATTTTTCCCATATAAATGTTTATTTAGATCATGCTTAGATTAATACTCTTGAAGGGAAGAAAATTAGTTAGTTGAAATGATATTGATCAAGTAACATAAGGTTCAAGTATTGAGGGGGAGTTAAAGAAACTTGACTGACTCAAGGTGAAGTCGAAGGAATTCAGACTTTGATTTCGGAGATTTTAAGAAAACCTGACTTTGATTTCAGAGATTAAGTCAAGGTTATGCCTGTAGGATAGGGAGGAGAGTACCAATGAATACTATGAGGAGTAACATGCACAACCGAGTGTATCTATGGACAAAGATTGCGCTCCCGTATACTATGCACATGCCTCTTACCTCTCATTTCTCACTACCATGGTTCTTTAGAGGTTAATCTGTTTAATGTTCAAAAGAATGTGATTAATCTCTCCACAAAGGAACAGTGAATCACTGGTCAATTATCACGATCAAGATGCAAATTAAATAGTTATCAAACTTGTCTGGCCAATGCATTCATAATTGTTAGCTTTTGTGCATTACCAGCAAGCTAGTAAGACATATCTTGATTTGCTTATTTCATTACACTAGAAGAAGCTTTATTAATAAATTTAATACATGAGGAAGCTGCTAAGCTAGATTTATCAGTCCTACCTATTTCTGATAGTACTATTCCCTGGTTATCAACAAGAATGCAAAAAGAAAGACTGTCAGAGATTCACAAATGCTGAAAACCACTAGATGTTAAACTGCTCATACAACCTAAGTTTGAAAAGCTTGAGGTTACTGGTGCAAGATTTAAAGAAAAAGAATCTTGATATTTGCTTATGAATTTCAAGTTCTCGCCAAGATTCTAAGTGAGAAGACATTTTGAAGACATCAAGACAAAGATTGAAGATTCAGAAAGAAATCTTTCAAGTTTTATTCCCAAAGATACAATAGCATGCAGATAGAAAAAGAATATCTGCATAATTCAAAGGAAAGATTGTTAACGATTTCATGAAAGCTAAAAAGTCGCAACAACTTCTATTCCAATACAAAGGGAAAGATTCTTAGGATTAAATATTGTATAGGAATAGAAGTTAACATTGTGAGTGAGATTTGTATTAATTACAAATTACAGGGACCGAATATATAAATATACTCTATGAGTATCTATAGCATATTACTTCATTGTGTTTGTAACTTTGTTACATTTGCCACTTTAAATTCAACGAGATCTATTACTTCATCTCTATTTTTCTCTCTTGATCTCAATATTGCAAATCACATCTTTTTATTATATACTTGATTCTTGGGCAATACATGTACTTAGATATTCTTTCCTTTTATCCATCTCATATGTTTATGCTAAGATAATATTATATTTCTATGTGAATTACATTCTATTTCGTTAAGTACAACTTAACCAATACTATGATAAGTAAACATATTTTTTTTATACTTTTCATCTATATCTCCTATTTTGTAATAATATCATTCATACACTTCTTGATATATTATTGTTACATAGTCATATACTCATCATGATGACTATTTAGGTATATGTCCTCATACATTAACTGGTTCATATTTCTATACCCACATAATACACATAGTCAATCTTCTCACAATATTTAAGTAAAGACACTTTATATTTGATCTCCACTTAAATTTAATCATAACATATAATTTTACTATCTTACATATACAAATGTCAGTTTTGGACACTCACCTAAGATCCAGTAGTTCAATATATTATTAGCTCAAAACTTTACAGAGATTTGTAATATCCTTTAATAATATATTATTCATTTGTTAGTATTCAGTGATATCAAAATTGTGAGTGTGCAAGAAGCACCACCAAATCTTTAATTTTAACACTTTCTCTCACTAAATTTCTCTTTTCTTATAAAAAACACACACCAAGTGTGTGTTCCAAAACTGATGATGATGAAGAATAACCTCCAAATATTGATTATTAACTTGATGTGAGCTTGATCATGTATTTGATTAATTTTATGTTAAACATACGTTTTCTCTCTAAAACTCTCTCTCACACCAATAACACATTGTAAGTGTGTGTCCAGAACTTGAAGATGGTAATAATAAGCTATAATACTTGATTATTGGCTTGAAATAGCTTTCAGTATGCTTAATCTTGCCTTAATTGTGTCTTAATCACTTTCTCTCTATACTTTCTCTCTCATTCACACACACACACGGTACAACACATTGTACATGTGCTTAATAAGGTAAATTTTGTTTTTATAGTAAGAGAGTTTATGTGGGTATAAATATCCTTCTTCCATTGACGTTTAGCTATTTAAAGTAAATTTATAATTTAATATTATTCTTTTCCTAACCATATAGTTTGACCTATATGGTCCACATTTATTACTTAAATTTCGTTAATATTCTTTTTATATATAAAATATTCTTCGTGGATTTTGAAGTGATATATATATATATATATATATATATATATATATATATATATATATATATATATATATATATATATATAGGGTAAGGATACACATAGAACCACTCTTATACATAGAACCTAAAGAACCACCTTAGGTGGTGACACGTGGCAAGAAGGAATAAGGGCAAAAGTGGAAAATTAAGTCAAAAACTTGACTCACGCGCTCCCCAGCTTCAAACTCCAGACAAACAAATTTTTAAAAAAAAAACTCACTCAAACATTTAAATTATCATAACTTCTTTGTTTTTAAGAGTTTAAGCAAACAAATTAGATCATTAGATTTAGTTTTTCGTCCTCTTTCAAACAAGACTAGGCTTGATATATTTCTGAAACTTTTTTTATTTTTGAATATGCAAATGTTTCAAATTTTGCATGTTCATCTGGGTTTCATTTTCAAAAAGCCAAAATGCAAAAAACGAAAATGCAAAATAGTTTGAAAGAAATAATTTTGAATATACAACTACGAAAATGCAAGATCGTCTGGCGAAAAATGCAGGTGACTTAGAAAAAGAAAAAAAAAGAACTAGTGAAGTAAAGAGATCCAAAATGCAAAATACCCATATGAAAATGATAACCAAAATGCTACTCAAATGAAGATGATAACAAAAATCCAACCAAAATGAAGATGATAACTAAAATAAAACCCATATGAAAATGATAAGAACTAGAAATGCAAAAAACCAAAATGTTTCAAAGAACTGGAAATGCATATCCAACCCACATTCAAAAACCAAAATGCAAATAACAAAAATGCATCAAACTAAAATGCACAACCTTGATACAATCCACTAAAAAAATACCAACATACTAAAAATGCAAAAAACAGGATAAAAACCCAGAAATCAAAACTTTTTTTCTGATTTAAGAAACAACTTCTTCATAGCATATGCATTTTTAAAGTTACATACATGATATGCATTTTTAAAACATCAAAACCTAAAACATGATATGTATTTTTAAGAAGTTACATGTTGAAAATGCAAGAAATAATATCAAAAACTCACAAATCAAAAAACCTTCTTTGAAAATGCAAGTAACAACATCAAAACCCATATATCGAAATGCAGATTCAGACTAAAACAAAGTGTTGTAATTCAAACATCTCTGCATCTTCATAATTGAAAACTAAAAATGCAAGTGTCAAATCTGAACATGCAAATACGAAAATGCAGATCAAAATACCAACAAGAATAAACAAAATGGAGCACTGTGTAACTTAAAATGCAAACAAGAAACATAAATACAATTGATAAATGGAAATGCAATACAATTTATATACAAAAGGAACTCAAGCATCAGTTGCATTTTTACATCAAAAAACATATTTGCATTTTCAAAATTAAACATAAACCCAGCATATCAAAAACGAAAATACGGATCTAAGTACCATTTAGAATAAACAAAGTGCAGATCAGTGTTACTCAAAATGCAAACAACAAACATAAACACTATTTAAATAGAAATGCAATACAATTTATATACAAAAGGAACTTAATGGATAAATAAAAACTCAATACAATTTATATACAAAGAACTCAACAGCAGTTGCATTTTTACATCAGCAAAATATTTGCATTTTTAAAATTAAACATAAAACCAGCATATCAAGAATGAAAATGCAGAAACCAAACATATCAAGAACGAAAATGCAGATCAAAGTACCAACTAGAATAAATAAAATGCAAAACTGTGTAACTCAAAATACAAACAAGAAACACAAACACTATTGATAAATAGAAATGCAATACAATTTATTTACAAAAGGAACTCAACTGATAAATAGAAATGCAATACAATATATATGCAAAGGAACTCAAGCAGCAGTTAAAATTAAACATAAACCTAGCATATCAAGAATGAAAATGCTGAAACCCAGCATATCAAGAACGAAAATGCAGAAACCACAATCGAGATGAAGAACTCAAAATGCAATCTAGACGAAGAAGATAACCAAAATGCAACCCAGATAACATGATTAGCCAAAAATGCAACCATTTACCCCCCAAAATAATAAACATTAAGTCATTAACATGTGTCCCAAATAACCTAACAAGAACTAACCGAAAATGATATATTATTCTTATTCTTATCAAATGAATATATAGTTGAGTTAAAAATGAAAATGCAAAGAAGAACTAACTGTAAATGCTGTAAATGAAACCCAGATGAAAATGCATCTCACGATTTTAAATTTGCATTTTCACAAATCCCACTTTTTTTCGTGATCTAACTACACATCCTTGTTAGCCATGCGGTTTCTTTTCAGATCTAAACCTACTGTAGGAGATCTTTAGCGATTTAAATCTGCTTATCTGATATAGTAGCAAAGTTGATTATGAAGCTCTGCTTGAGAAATTCACCGACATCAACGAACAAGTGGGTTTTTGACAACAAAGAGGAGATTCACCGACTTCTGATAAGGAACAAGAAAATCAACCTTTTTTTGTGTAAATCAATCAAAATCCAGAACACATATTCTAGTTTCGATCCATTTACGGTTAATATAAACTCTCTAGTGTCATCGAGGGTATGGATGAGGGGGTAAATCGCCGGCCACTACATATCGGAAAAAAGAAACGCCGCTGCATACGAGGTTGTGGACGAAAACGTCGACGGAGGAACTTGATCTGGAGGTGGAACGACAATTGGACATCTACGACTTCAGATTGGTAAACATGAAGCAAGATTGAGAACTAAGAAATGATGACTAGCAGAGAGAGAAAAACAAGAAAAGAGAAATAGCAGAGAAAGAAGAACAAGAAAAGAGAGATGATTTGTTTTTTAGATTGGTAAACGTGGAGCAGAGGATTGATTGTGTTATACCTAAATTGCCCTCCCTTCTTTATTTTTTACCTGATGATTTGTTTTTCAAATATTTAATTATGGAAATAATAGTAGCCATTTGATCCTTAATCTATCTTTAATCCAAAGGCTTAGATTAATTCTTTAGGTTCTATGTATAAGACATGGTTCTATGTTGATCCATTCACTATATATATATATATATATATATATATATATATATATATATATATATATATATACACACACACATATATGTGTGTGTGTGCGTGCGTGTGTGTGTGTATTTCTATATATTTGTATTTCTTCTTTTTTTTTTACTCAGAAACCGAGTAGGGACTTAGTTGGTAATGTGTTAGGCGAGAGCGCTACGACCCAAATGAGGGTCTCTGTAACAACTTAAACGCCATAGCACGATATTGTCAGTTTTGCCTCACCGGCTCACGATTTTGTTTCTAGTATGGAACACCTGTTCCACCTAAAAGGCATCATGCTAAGAGAGGACGGATGTTACAAATCCCCCCCCCCCCCCCTTTGAACATAAAGTCCTCGTTGTGCAAATCAGTCAGGGCCCTGGCTCTGATACTATTTGTAACGACCCAAACCCCGTAGCACAATATTGTCCGTTTGCCCTATTGCTCCCAGTTTTGTTTGTGGTATGGAACACTTGTTCCACTCAAAACGACTCATGTTAGGAGAGGTATCCACATCTTTATAAGAAATGTTTCGTTCCCTTCTCAACCATATGTAGGACGGATGTGACAGCCTTGACCCAAGTTATGGAACTTTCGAGACAGCCATCGGCCCAAGTCTAACTGAGGGTTGTGAAGGGCTACAGACCAAGTCACGTGTTGGCGGATAGTTGTGGTCCAATTCAAGAAGATCACACGCAAAATTGGGCCTCGGCCCAAGCTCTTTAGGTCCTTATCATCAAAATGATAATACCGACTTGCACAAGTGGGAGTCTGTTAGATATATGTGCACAGTCAGCAACACATTCAAGCAATATCCAATGTTATAAGAAATTCAATGGCGAATCTTAAGAATGCCCGTAATGAGGCAGTAATGCCACTCACAGGGAGATTCAATTTATAATAGTTATTTATAAATTAGCAAGTAAGTTGGGTTTGAACTTACGCTCATGAGAGAAATTATATTATTAACTAAAGTTTTTCTTAATATGGAATATATAACTATTAGTCAAAAAATATACACGTAATAAATTAAAGTTGCTTGAAAAAAGTTTAAATCATTTTTGTTTTTCAACTTAATTATTTTAAAACCATGATATATATAAATATATATTTTAGCCGAATTTTTGGTTAATATAAGTTATTTTCGGCCTTATTAATTAATTAAATGAGAATTTTTGAAATTCCTTAATTGATAAGTAATATCCATTATTTGGAGAGTTTGATTTTATCCTAAATTTGATAGTTTTTTAATTAAGTATATAAACAGTATTCTAAAAGGTACGTAATAACGTGAGGTATGGCTCCATTGTTAATAAATAGCTCTAGGTGTAAGTTTTAGACATAACACACACCAAGGCTTGTCTTTACGCGCTAAAAGATGAGTTTTCTATGACGTAGCGTGCACAAAATTATTTTTTTAAGTTATTTTTTTGTTTGTGATTCGCGTTCATCTATATTGAACTTCTATACATTTGTATTGTTTTAATTTATATATGTTATTTTCCTACTCATTTGTGCAACTTTGTGTAATTTGTATATAAATAATTATTAATTACATATATATAATTATAAAATATATATACAAAATTGTCTCCTTAAGTCATTCATTAAAAAATATCATGGTTTCTTCATGGCTCCAAATTAAAACTTGAAGCTTGACTTCACCACCACGTCATGTGCATGTCATACGTTATTAGAACCTTGTATATAAGGATCTTAATCATCACAAAATGAGGTTAAGTTTTTAGGAAACTCTCTCTTCTTCCTCTCCTCTTCGGTCAAACCCACCAAAAGCAGGTTTCGGTTTTTGCCATTCGACACATACACACATACAACAATCAATGTATGTTTTTGTTCGAGGTTTTGCAATACCGGCTATAAGGTGTTTGTAAGGTTTCATCACGGGTGAACTTTCTCAAGTTTCCAAGGTAATTATATTGAACTTTCTTGTGGTATTGTTTATTTTAGTTAAAGCTTTGAGATTTTACTAGATCATTAATTTGATTTTACAGATTAAATCTAGATTTGTTTAAAATTCTTTTGCATTATATATGTTTTAATGAGTTGTGTTCAATATAGTCCATATAAAAAGCATAGTCCTAAATTTAATATTTAATCACATGTGATTTAATATAAAATCACATGTGATTCAGTTTACAATCACATGTGATGGTAAAATCATTACATGTTAATTACGAAAATGTCACTTCGCCCAAATTTTTAAAATTCAATCTGGACCATTGATGAAGCTGATCCAAGGGCTAAGATTAGTCCCTTGGACTATGCAATAAGTATGGACTATATTAAACATTTCTCATGTTTTAATAAAGTTTAAATTTTTATAGTTAAACAAAACATTACTTTGTTAAAAATTACGTGTACTAGTTTCTGAATACGACGTTGTTTTGACTGTTAGAATCCAACAAAAATAACATTGATGAACTCATACGAATAAAAAATCTAGATTTTGGGCTCTTGGATTTTCTTTGTTATATATATGGGAATCGATATCAAGAACGGTTGTTAGAATAAAAACCAAGTAACCCATTCATTCAGGTTCATTCTTAAGATCAATACCCGACTTTTACCTAGTGTCCATTCTTAAGACCAATACCCAACTTTTACCTTACTACAACAAATATTTGATTGCTTTACGTCTTATTCTACAAAAGTGTGTATAATTGGTGAAGTGTTTTACGTTCATAAAAGTGTATAATTAAGATGACTATTTTTAAGTGTGATGACGGTAACATTGTTTGCACTTATAAGCATTAAAAGAAAATTTGCACTTATATGCACGTAAAAACTAAGTTTGTATACTCTTAAAAGTATAGAGATAAATTGTCCAGACGAATATTACTTCATTTGTTCAACCTAAAAGTGTTTATTAGATGGCACATTTAAAAAAGCTATATATAGAAATATCCTAGCAGTTTATGAGCATAAAAATGAACGTAATATAAGTATAAATTCAAGATAATAAGATATAACGTATGATATATCTTATAAACTTCTATTAATGATCATTTTCTTTATTTTTGTGTCTAAACTTGGATTAATTTGACAATTTGGTTGACTATCTTTGTCAATAGAATATAAGCAAGGGCAAATTGCCGAAAAAGGTAACGTAATTATCCATTTTTTTCAATCAAGGTAACGTAAATTTTTTTTGCCTAAAAAGGATTAAAAATTCAATTTCTAACAAAAAAGGGATCCGGTAACCGGATCAATAGGTTACCGGTTAAAACTCGTTGACGTGGCACCGAAATTTCTGATGTGGCATTTTCTAATAAATATCCACACTCTCTCTCCCTTGTATCTCTCAAAATGGCACCACCACCACTCCAGATTCCGACCACCGCCACCACTAAACGGCACCACCACCACCACCACCACCGCTCAACAGCACCACCACCACCTCTCTTTCTCTCTTCTCTTTATCTCCTCTCTTTCTCTCTTCTCTTTCTCTTTGAAGCTCTCTCTATCTACCCCTCTCTCTCTAAAATCGGTTCCACCGCCACTATTCCACATAGCCACCATCACCACTCCACAGAGCCACCATCACCACCTTCGCTTCAAGATCGCTTCAAGATCTAGGTTTCACTACCGTCGCTTCAAGATTTGTTCAGATCTGTTCAAGATCTGTTCGTGATATGTGTTCGTATGTTCAGATCTGTTCAAGATATGTTTGATTCATGGCAGATCTGTGAAACCACCACCGTAAAACCCCCAAAAGATCTGGGTTAGAGTCTCGATTTAGGGTTTTCACTTGAATCTGTGGTGTGTGTGTGTGTGTGTTTGTTGGCAGTGGTTGTTCATGACGGCGGCGGTTAATGGCGGCGGCGGTTCTCAGATCTTTCTCTCTCTGTTCTTCAGTTGTGTTCGTGTGTGAGAATATTTTTTCTCTCTCTGTTCTTCAGTTGTGTTCGATTTAGGGTTTTCACCTTGAATGTGTTTCAGATTTGGAGTTGAACACCAAGATTCAGATCTATTTATGTTTTTTGAGTTAGGGTTTTCATATTCGATTTAGGGTTTTCTTGTTTGGGTTTGATTTTTAGATCTGTTTATGTATGTTCTTCAAGTTAGGGTCCACTGTGATGGTGGTTCACGGCGGCGGTGGTGGTGGTTCATGACGGCGGTGGTGAACCTTCATATCTTCTTCAAGAACATGAATATATTAAACACAAACATTAAAAAAAAACTTATTAAACACAAACATAAAAATCCTTTTTAAAAATTAATTAAAAAAAGTTAAAGACATTAAATAAATACATATTAAAAATTGTATCCATTAGACTAACACGTGTATTGCCCATGTCAGCATAGACTAACACGTGTATTGTCCATGTCAGCATAGGGCATGAAATGACATTGACTGGGCTGTCACGTGTGTTACCACATCATCGGTTACCTGCTGACTGGACAGTCAGCAGATCTAGGAAGTCATTTTACCCTTTTTTGTCAAAAATTGAATTTTTAATCCTTTTTAGGCAAAAAAAAATTTACGTTACCTTGATTGAAAAAAATAGATAATTACGTTACCTTTTTCGGCAATTTGCCCTATAAGCAAATATATTTATAGTTGTGTTTTGTCAATTTGGAATAAATTAATTAATGTGTTGTGATAAAATTAAATAGAAAAGAAACCCCACCTCCATGTATGGTCCAATGCACATTTACTTTTCAGGACTGTTTATGGGTCCCATATTAATTATCAAGCTTGTCAAAATTTGGGTATATGTATACGAATCAATTATGGTGTGGAAGTTACATATTTACATTGTAAAATTGAATATATATTTTATAAACTTGTAATATTGTTTTAATGATATTTTACTTTTTATGGATTAATCAATTTTATAGATAATCATCTTCCTTGTGATTTTTATAAAATTTTATGTGGAAGAAAGAATGTTCAAAGCTGATATATGAAATTTGTGAGATTAACATTTACATTATTGTACCCAACTTATTTTGTTAATATATTTTATTTTGTTATTTGATGTAAACAACTTTATTTATGTACTTAAAAATACAACCAACTCTTACATTTGGATTATTATACGCAAATTATTTGTTTTCACATACATCCGATTTTCCGCTTTATTTATTTACTTTTTTTTTAATTTTCAATGGTTTTAAAAATTATATATGAAGATGATGATGCTTGATCGTTTCATGTTCATACAACTACTATTGTATAAACTCCGACATCTAACATCTTGTTTATATTAAGTTACTTACATGCTTATGGCCATAGCCAGATCTTAATATGAGGATAGTCACACTTGTAAAACTACGAGGGGGTCGAAGGTACTTTAGAGCAGAAACAAGATTCCAGTTACCAGAATAAAGTTGATCGACTATGAAGTAGTCACCCGGTAACAAGTTAACAATGAGGTGATATTTTAAAAAGGTTATTTACGTCAGGCTAATCTTACGTTTAGGATCCTTTGAATCCGAACCAAGCTCTCCTTGAGGACATATTCATCATGAAACACTAAAATCTTAATTTTTTTTATTTTATAAGATTTTTAGGATTGTGATTGATGCTTATATAATATTAATATCCAAAAAACTTGATTAATTTAAAATAGTTGGTCCACTAAAGAGTTGCATTATTTCAATTCAAAGCCTTTAACGTTTCGAATCGATGTTTAATTATGATAGGTGACATAAATAAAATAAAATTTTATTATTCGCTTAAATATAATATCAATTTGATATTAATTTAAAAACAGTCTATTTATAGATAAATATATAACTATCTATATTTTATCTTTTTTATAAAATTATATTTTGCTCAACGTAAATAGTGATATTATTATTTTTTTAACTTGAAACATGAAGGCATTATGATTAGTCCTCTTTACGTATAAAGTCATATGATCCAAAATGTATAATTAAATTATATAATCAATAAGGCTGGACGTTATGGGGAAGCCGAAGGCTTCGGGCTCGATCGAGTAAGGCCAGGAACACCATAACTCGATTTCGAGTATGGCCATCGAGTAAGGCAATCGGGTGTGTGGACTCGATGTGGAAGACGAAGGAAACCCCCCCCCCCCCCCTCCAACGGCTATATTACCGTTATTTTTTTTTAATTTAATTATTTACTCTATAAATAACCCTCATTTCACCATTTTCAAATCACACAAATTCTCTTCTATACTTCTACTTTTTCTTTCATATACATCACTTTTTATATATTTTTCATCCACAAAAAATATGGATCTACCAAACGAGGAAATAAGCAACAGTTTTCAGTTTTACGCGAGAAATAATATGATGCTGCAACAGGTTTTTAAAACCGTTTCGGATCTCATTTTTGAAGATGACGAGGAAACATCGAGTGTACAAACTAGAAGGCCGCAGAAAGATAGAAATCGTCTAGCCGGACACGAGATGCTCATTCGCGACTATTTCGGGGAGACCCCGGTATACGATGATGATATGTTTAGACGACGTTTCCGGATGAGCAAAGGTTTATTCGAGCGTTTAATTCATGATCTCCAACAAAAGTATGAATTTTTCACGTGGAAATGGGATCGGAGAGGCCGGAAAGGGTTTTCACCGCAACAAAAGTGCACTTCTGCTAGGTAGACAATTTCTTTGACGAGTACTTGCGGATGTCGGATAAGACCTCACGGGATTGCATAGACAATTTCTGCAAAGGTATTATTCATCTCTATAAAAGAAAATATTTACGCAAGCCTACTTATGATGATGTTCAGAGTTTGTACGCCGCACATGAAGTGAAACACGGCTTTCCGGGCATGCTAGGTAGCATAGATTGTACTCATTGGGCTTGGGCTAATTGCCCTGTAGCATGGAGAGGCCAATTTATGAGAGGTGATCATGAGCATCCGACAGTTATGTTAGAAGCGGTGGCATCTCATGATTTATGGATTTGGCATTCATTTTTCGGAGCTTCCGGTTCTAATAATGACATCAATGTTCTCAATCAATCGCCTATATTCAACGACGTGTATGACGACAAAGCACCGGATTGTACATTTGAAGTGAATGGAGCGACTTACAAGAACGGATATTATCTTGCCGATGCTATATATCCGGAGTGGGCAACTTTCGTCAAATCATTTACGTGCCCACACGACAACAAAAGGAAAAAGTTCAAGTCTGCACAAGAATCGGCGAGGAAAGACGTTGAGCGTGCTTTTGGTGTGCTTAAACAACGTTGGCACATTCTACACCACCCGGCACGAGCATTGACGATGGAAAAATTGAGGAATATCATGTACGCTTGCATAATATTACACAATATGATTATCGAAGACGAAGGCAATGCGATTTGCAGTTTCGATGAGAACGACCTTGTAGCGGATGATATAGAAGTAACTATCACCGAGGAACAACGCGTAGCAAATGTTCGAGAAGTAAAAAACCGGGAGACTCATAACAACCTACGGTCAGATTTGGTGGAACACATTTGGCGTATTCATCTCCCAAACAACGGAGACGAGTAGTTTTTAATTTTTAAAATTATGTATTTTTTAAAGTTTAAATTATGTAATTTTATTTTTTAGTATTGTTTGAATTTTAAATTAATTAAATTAATGAATTATATTATTTATATAATTGGTTATTTGTTAAAATAAAAAAAAAGATTACAAAAATTGAAAAAAGATTGAGTAAGAGAAGGTAAGGTATAACTTGAATTGAGTAAAGGAGAAAGGTAAGGGAGGGAGAATGATGTGACGCTGATATGACTGCAGGTAAACCTTACCTGCAGGTTACCCATAACATATAGCCTAATAGATACTGTAGTTTGGATTGTGTGGTTCACAATCACATGACACAAACGTGCGGCTGCTACCTTACACATGACATAAATTTCCACGTAGGCCTATTTTCTATCTTATTATTTTATAAGTAGCTAATATTCTAACCCAAATATAATATAACCTGTTATATTATTTTTTCATTTTTTTTCTTTCTTATTCACAACCCAAGTTTATTTCTTACTCAAAATCCAATTACCATTCATTACGAATCAACCCAAACAATTATAATATTTTCTTTATTCTTACCCTCTCTACAAAACAAAACAAAAAAGAAAGAAAGAAAGTTCCGGATCAGTCGGGTGTAAGAAGCTAAAGAGAGAAATGAATGGAACCCGAAGCATGCGTAGTGGGTAACCCAAAGTACCCTAGGCCTCCCGAATGCATTTGGGACACTAGCTATAGGTGGCTTTAAAAAACAAAAGAGATATAATCTAACGGTATCAGATGTTTTTTCTACAATATTAAATGTTCTTGTCATATACTAAATAGTAAAGTAGATTTATAAATATGTTTAATGCGTGTCTTTTTACCGTTCAAAACAAAAACCTAATTTTAAAGGGGCCACTTGTGTCGTTTATCATTGTGTTTATGTACGAACTTCAAGTTGGCCCAAATTCTTGAGACCCATTCACGAGTAATCAGAAACCTCTGAATTGAGTACAAATGTGCAAGTACAATGGTCGTTTCTCAAACACTCCCAAACTTCTCCACCATCATTTCATATTAGACAAGATGCTTCTTATGATGAATTTTGTGAGTTGTATCGTATTCTAATTCTAAATTTATAATATAAGTGTTAAAAATTTATATGTATTTCTATTAAATATTTTTATTTTGTTATTCTACTCATTAGATGATAACATACGAAATACTTTAATTCTCTTTCTTCATATCTTTTTTTTAATTTTTAAAAATCATCTTAATCTTATGAGTAGAATAATGAGTAGGAACACAAAGTATAAGGATAATGACAACTCTTAGTGTTAATCAAATTAGTTAAAACAATAAAGTTTGTGGATGCTACTAAATAGTATACTAGATAGCAAAATGACTAACTATATGTATTTTACATAACTTGCTATAACAACAAAAGAAAACAATCACCTTATTCAATCTCGTCTGAGCGTCTTATGTAAAAAATAAAATTTAGACAGCAATATATTTCTAAACGATAATAAAGAGATTATTTGCTTAAAGGCCTCCACTTTGAGGTATGTCGTTTAAAGAGTTGTTTTATGAAAATAAAAAATAAGGTATGCTTGGTATAAGGCGATAAGCTTATAATATAAATAAAATATTATATGAATAATGTTTATTAGACAATCATGTTTATTGATTTAGATTTAAAATTTTTTATCAAATCACAACTATTTATTTAAATAAAAATTATAATATCATTTTCACTTTTTTGTCAAAATAAAAACTGAATTTTAATTTCAAATTAAGAGATTATTAAAATTTAAAATTTAGTTCTAATATAAAAAGTCGTGTTCAATAAAGTCCATATAAAAACATAGTTTAGAAATTTTAATATTCAATCACATATGATTTAGTATGCAATCACATGTCATTGTAAAAGCACCACATGTTAATTACGAAAATGTCACTCCGCCCAAAATTTTAAAACTCAATCTGGACCATTGATGGTGATATCGCGATATTTAGATAATTATTTTACGCAATATTCGGTGTTTTTAATCGAAAATTATGCGATATGTCAAAATACTAATTTAAATCTTAAATATATTTCTTTCAGGGTAAAAATAAAAAATATGAAGTTAATATGAGCTAAAACGGAGAAAAATCGAGAAAAAAAAGTCAAAAATTGGTCAAAAACGGTCGGACGCGTCGTGTCCATGTACCGATCGCGACACGTCGCATCCGATTAGCATCATCCGTTTTTTGAATTTCGAACAACCGAAGAAAGGGGGATAAAGCAGTTCGTCGCGGCACAACCGTATCCCGTCGCGGCGCGATCCCGACTGGAACACCATCTATATATATTTTTCAAATCCATTCAGGAAATCAACTCTCAATCTGAATTTTCCCCATCTTCTACCTCTGAAATCACCCTCAAATAATCCCAGAGAGCTTGAAGCATAATCTTGGATCATTGGAGCTTAAAAGTGAAGATCAAGGATTACATCATTCGGCTTTTTACGGTTTATTCATTATATTCATCATGTTCTTGTTATTTCTTGAATTCCAGATGTTTATTATGAATATTATTAGCTAAGTTTCTATTTTCCTCCCTAGAGGAGATGAATATCATGGTTTTGATGCTTAATTCATGTTTGTTCTTAGTTTAGCCTAATCTATGTTTATCCATGCTTATGAATCTGTTTTGATTGCTTAGAATCTGATTTTTATGTTTTGAGAGGCCACTTGAATCATAAAGTTTGAATCTTGATTGTCTAGGACCAATAGATGATTAAGGAATAGTGATTGACCAAATCCTATCTTTTGAGCAATTAAAGCTAGAGTCTTTTGCATGTGATGTCCATATAATGAACTTTATATGTTAGTTTAATGTTTTGTTGACCATACAAGCATTAAGATTAGGGCTTAACTTGTTAATCGAATTAATTGGCTAATTATCCCTTTTAATCGCGCTTTTGAGCATAAAGGTTATTAATGGGTGTAATTAGACGGTTATAACCGGACCAAGGTTTTAACTATTATAGAAATCGATGCATTAATGTTTAAGTATCTTTAGTTCTTATTACCATGAATCTAATTGCCATGAGATAAGTGTAATCAAATCTAGGGAGGGAAAGCTAGCTTTATATTATCTGATTTTCAAGTTCCTTGCTCATTCGCTCTCTGGTTTCTTTGGTTGTTTTAGGTGCTTTCTAGGGTTGTTGGTAGTGTTAGTTGGTTGATTACTCACTTATCCATAATTCCCCCTTTACTTTATCGTAGTTTAATATTTCAATTAATATAATTTTATCAAATCATACACGTTCCCCTTGAGTTCGACACCCGTACGTATTTTCTATACTACTATACGACTAGGTCCTCTTGCCTATTTGTGTTGTAGTCGTACTAAATAATAACGGATTTTATAAATAAAAAACTGGTACGCTTTACGCACATCAAGTTTTTGGCGCCGTTGCCGGGGAACGGTTTCATTTGATTTAATTATTTTAATTTTTATATTAAATGATCCTTCCTGCGAGTTTCGGCTCAAAGGAAGTTATTTTAGTTCTTTTTAGTTGTTTTCCCTTTCCGTTTCAACTTTGTGGGTGTGTTGACTAGAAACCCTCACGAGACTACAACTTGTAACACCCTCTTTGCCGGCCTAGATTAATTAAAGTAATTAAGTTAATTAATCTTGGGAGCTATAGTTAATTATGAGTTTACTTGCTATTGTATGTTATTTAATAGTTGTTTGTTTAATTGGTTGTATTATTTGTTTTATTTTATTATTTTAGTTAGAAAATGATAAATTAAAATAAATAATGATGAGTGTTGTTTGTACGTAAGAACGCACAGGTACATATTGTACAGCAGATCGGAGTGAAGGAGGATTGGATGTTTAGTCTCCCGTTGCGGTGGTTAACCCCGAGCTAGGAAACGGTGTCCATGACGGGGGTGACATGAGGATCTCGTGGTTTCTGGACCCATGGTCATTAGGACGAGATGAAGAGCATGGTGATGCTTATATGAACTCCATGGTCCTTTGTAAGAGGATAGAGGAAGTATGTGTGTATGGAGAGATCTCCATATGTGGGTGTTGACAGGAAAAGGAGAGAGAGAGCCCCTAAACCTTGGTTTCCTCCCCTTTATATAGGGAGGTGTCTAGGGTAAAATGGGGCCAAGCCCATTGGGTATACCATATGTTTGGACTTATCCAAGGCCCAAACATAGGGTACACGAACAAGTCCCCCCAGTTTGGTGCGACTGTACAATACATGTCGTGGCAAACTACTTCAATCAAGTGGGTCAAACCAGAGATCCTTTATGACATCCAATCCAATTTGAGACATATCAACAGGTGTTGGAGTATGCCTTGCTGTGATTTGTGCATGCACACATATTGGGTGCTAGTGCTAGTTCAATGTTAGTGTTGCCCTGATAATTTGATCAGGATGGTATCTGACAGATTTCACATTTACGCTATTGTTGAGTGTTCGGATGATGGCTATGCTTGTAGCCCATAACGAGTAGTAGCCAATGACTATAGTTATGCCATTTGGGAAGCGCATGGCTCCACTTTACCAGGCTGTGTGGTTGTGATGTATGTATGTATGTATGTATGTATGTAATGGGCAATGCCCTAGTTTATATGAAATGAATAAGGGAAGTCCCCCATTGTTTTTGTCTTGTGTACAAGTTATTGAAACTTTTTATTGATGACATGTTGGGCAATGCCCAAGTTTATAGTCCAGAGCTAGTGATGGTCGATGACCATACATGCGCCTTCAGGGAAGTCCATGACTCCGCCTTACTAGACTTTCCAGAGCTAGTGATGGCCAATGACCATACCTGCGCCTTCGGGGGAGCCAATGACTCCGCCCTACAGGACTGTAGTACATGTGATGTATGATGACACGCAAGGGTGTAATATATGTAGCATGATATATGTAATAAGAACCTGATTACAGATGTTAGAGCTTTGATCACAGCCAGGCGTAAGAGCCTTGTTTTTGTAGACGTAAGAGCCTTGTTTTTGTAGACGTAAGAGCCGTGCGGGCGTATGAGCCGTGCGGGCGTATGAGTCGTGCGGGCGTATGATCCGTGCGGGCGTATGAGCCGTGCAGGCGTATGAGTCGTGCCGTATAAGCCGTGCAGGCGTATGAGCCGTGCAGCCGTATGAGCCGTGCAGGCGTATGAGCCGTGCAGGCGTATGATCCGTGTGCAGGCGTATGAGCCGTGTCGTATGAGCCATGCAGGCGTATGATCCGTGTGTAGGCGTATGAGCCTTGTCTTGCAGGCTTAAGAGCCTTTTCTTGTAGGCATATGAGCCTTGTCTTGCAGGCTTAAGAGCCTTTTCTTGGAGGCGTATGAGCCTTGTCTTGCATGAGGGTGTACCTGCACTAATGCATAGAAATGTAATTACTAGGGACGGACGTCATACCGTCTCGTAGTTCCAATCTCCAGTTCATTGTTAGCGAACTACTAGTAGTAGTAATAAACTTAGAAGTTTGTATCTCAAATAACAATAAACTTATAGTAAATCATGTTAGATACATAATTATGCTCATGTAACAATGAATATCCAGGCTTTAAGAAGCCGTTTATACGTGATGACTGTAGAACCATTAAGGACATAGAGTAATTGCTAGGGCTTCGGTTAGTTTCCTGATACTAGGGTAACGTCGATACATGTACCCCGTATCGCCTTATACTTATGAATTAAATCATTAGATTATAGTTGTCAACCCGTGTAGGTTTGGTTTGTGTTCGCAGCTTTATATAAGCTACAGCAGGTGGGGCAGTTGTAGTGGCACATGATGGTGATTCCCATAGTATATATTCCCCCAGTTTAATGCTAGTGACTAGTTAGTAGCGTTAAACTACCATAAAGACATGAGTGCGTAACTGGGTATGCTATGCAGTGCATTATGACAGGCAAGTGTATACAACAGCGACGTATTGCATATGAGTCGGGCGTACTTATAAATAACAACTGCCAAGGAATCTTAGTGTACATGCCTATTATGCGTATTGGTAATATTGCATGTTTATAGCCAAAATATGGCATTAACCCCGTATGCCATGGTGGCAAATAAATGATAAGTCTGGCACTCGAGTTAATCTATAAAGGCCCAAAAAGGGTGTGTATGTATGTCTTAGCTATGTAAAGTCATGTAAAGGCAATCATCTCAATCTGTGAAAGTGTTGCACACTTCAGGTAATGTTTTGTAACTAATGAGGATTGTTTGCCTTTGCGGACGTTAATGTACGTCATCAAGTCCCCCAGTCTAGTTTGTCATGACTAGTCATGGTAGGCTAGACTCAGCCATGGAATGCAGGCTATTTCGTCGTTTGTTGTTGTTCAATTGTCTTCTATTAGGTGTTATTTGACAGCCTGTAAGGGCGCATGCCGTGTGCGCATGGTCTGCCATTTAGCATGGATATCGGGATGGCAACGGGGTCGGGGGTGTCGGGGATTGCTCTTCCCATCCCCATCCCCGTTCCCCACCTCCAGTCCCCATCCCCGCCCCCATCCCCGTCGGGGAATTGACTTGCATCCCCATCCCCATCCCCGTAGGGTTTCGGGGATCCCCGCGGGAAATCGGGGATTTACTCCATCTACAAAGTCGATTTTTTTAAATAAATGTACATCAGAATTTTCATACAAAACTAGAATTACAAATCTAACTTAACCCTCCCAACAGGTTATCAAAATGTAATCAATCAAGTATTTTAATAGTTTCGTTAGATATGCAATGTTCTTGATAAAAGACATCATATATTTACTTATTCGTTCTATAATACACATAATAATATAGATCAAATAGATAATTTCTCTAACATATATATTCATGAAAGATGCTTATAATACTTTCATTGACGATTTTACAAAAAACTATATTAGTAATTTCATCATATTAGTTTTCTTTTCTCTATGTTTTATAAATCGTATTCCAATAAAAAACAATCTTATTAATATGCATATGAAAGTAAAAAAAATATTAGATTTGACACAAATGCATATTTATATAAGAAAATTTACTTTAAATATTATATATATATATATATATATATATATATATATGTATATATATATATATAATAAGATCGGGTTCGGGGTCGGGGTCGGGGAATTGAGGTATTCCCATCCCCGCCCCCATCCCCGTTTCTAAGTTCGGGGAATCCCCGTCCCCATCCCCATCCCCGGTCAACTCGGGGATTCCCCGGTCAAATCGGGGTCGGAGAACGGGTTCCCCATCGGGTACGGGGTTTTTTGCCATCCCTATGGATATGGTTATTAGGTGTACGTGTTTTGTACGGGTTCATAATCACCAAATAGGTTGTTAGAGATGGCTAAGTATCGTATGTTTGAGTAACGACCATATGATAATTAATGTGTAACCTGACCATGAAGGAGTAAGTTCTATAGGTAGCAAACATGTGAGTTTCATACTGTATCACTGGCTTGTATATCATATGTCCCACGTGAATTTCTCCTATGGTAGGGTAAGGCGTGTGCCATACTTAAGTATTGTACATTGTATGAGGGTTTATAAAGTTTTCCTTTTTTGGAAAGTTTCCATTTTGGGCAGTTTTTTCAAGATTTTTGAAAATTGAAATTGATGGCACAAAACTGAAATTAACAATACTATAGGTTGTTAGAGATGGCTAAGTATTGTATGTTTGAGTAACGGCCATATGATAATTAATGTGTAACCTGACCATGAAGGAGTAAGTTCTATAGGTAGCAAACATGTGAGTTTCATACTGTATCACTGGCTTGTATATCATATGTCCCACGTGAATTTCTCCTATGGTAGGGTAAGGCGTGTGCCATACTTAAGTATTGTACATTGTATGAGGGTTTATAAAGTTTTCCTTTTTTGGAAAGTTTCCATTTTGGGCAGTTTTTTCAAGATTTTTGAAAATTGAAATTGATGGCACAAAACTGAAATTAACAATACTATACATGAAGTAAACTCAAAGAATCCCCCAAAATACATGATTTGTATCAAGAACGATGAGCAAATGATGCTTAAAAAATGGACAAATTGGGGGAAAAGTGAAATTGAGCCCTTAAATGGTCGAATTTGGGCCTGAAGACCAGGCTAGTGAACTCCCGTTTACAAGTTAAGGGGTTCGTCTCGTCGAGAGCTTTCCGTCGACTGGTTATGGGCCTCGTAACTCCTGAAGGATCACAAGTTATGGCTTTTACAAGTTCAGCACTTAAGTTACGCAAAACTAAGGAACAATTTGAGCGTGCAGGGGAAGGCAGGTCACTCCAGGTGACTGTAGGCCAAGACAGGACAGGGCAGGTCACTGCAGGGCTAAGGCAGGTCACTCCAGGTGACTGCAGGTCAGGGTACGTGACTGCAGGTCATGGCAGGTCACTGCAAGTTACTTCAGGCCAAGGCAGATCAGGGTAAGTGACAGCAGGCAGGGGCAGGTCACTACAGGTTACTCCAGGGCAGGGCATGGCAGGTCACTGCAGGCTAAGGCAGGTGACTGCATGTTAGGGCAGGTAACTGCAGGGTACTCCAGGGCAAGGCAGGTCACTTCAGGTGACTGCAGGCCAGGTCAGGTCTGGGCAGGTCACTGCTAGACTGAGGCAGGCTACTCCAAGTGACTGCAAGCCAGGGCAGGTCTGGGCAGGTCGCTGAAGAACTAAGGCAGGTCACTCCAGGTGACTGCGGGCCAGGTCAAGTCTGGGCAGGTCGCTCATGGACTAAGGCAGGTCACTCTAGGTGACTGCAGGCCAGGTCGCTCATGGACTAAGGCAGGTCAGCACGGGTGACATCAGGCCTATTACTAATGTTGTTAGTATTTGTACATATATCGGCCTGGTTCAGGCTTGGTTTCCGGGTGTAGGGGCTGTCAAGGAGAAGGCCTTCTGAAAAAGCTAAAGTAGCTGATAAAGCTGACAAAGCTAAAAACGTAGGTTGTGTGGAGCCCTCTCATTGGTCTAGTACATTTTTGCTTTATTAAAGCTGTCATGTCTTGTCATGTACTAGAGTTGACATGTCTTGCTTTAATAAAGCTGTCATGTCATTTCTTGTACTATTGAGTTGTCATATCCCACCTTTTCTTGTACTATTGTCCCCTTTTCTTTTATTATTTATTTAAAACATCAGAATAAATATTTTTGAGGCCTGTAATGATGAATCTAGAGGCTTGGAATGGCCATTTTGAGGCCTGGAGTGGCGAATATATCCACTTTTAGAGGCCTGGAATCATGAATTATTTAATATAGAGGCCTGGAATTACGATTAGCATGCTCATTGTTTCTGGATATGTGTTTATTCATATTCAAGCTATACTTTATTGCTTGGCATATGTAAAAGGAAACATATATCATGATCCATGCTCACATATCAGTAAATAAACATGAACCTTCATGAGGGGTGAACAACAAAACATCATGGTTTGTAGAAGACAAACCTCATTTATGATTGTTCATCCAAACATTAAGTTCATAAATAAAATTGGAAGGCCTGACCTTAAATTTTGATAAAGGAAACATGAACCTTTGGGCAAGAAACCAAGAACACGAACTCATGGAGTTCTTCTCGTGAATTTTTGTCCAGGTCCCACGGATGGCGCCATTTGTTTGTACGTAAGAACGCACAGGTACATATTGTACAGCAGATCGGAGTGAAGGAGGATTGGATGTTTAGTCTCCCGTTGCGGTGGTTAACCCCGAGCTAGGAAACGGTGTCCATGGCGGGGGTGACATGAGGATCTCGTGGTTTCTGGACCCATGGTCATTAGGACGAGATGAAGAGCATGGTGATGCTTATATGAACTCCATGGTCCTTTGTAAGAGGATAGAGGAAGTATGTGTGTATGGAGAGATCTCCATATGTGGGTGTTGACAGGAAAAGGAGAGAGAGAGCCCCTAAACCTTGGTTTCCTCCCCTTTATATAGGGAGGTGTCTAGGGTAAAATGGGGCCAAGCCCATTGGGTATACCATATGTTTGGGCTTACCCAAGGCCCAAACATAGGGTACACCAACAAGTGTCCTTTTGGCCTAGTCTTCCACGCCACTTAGTCACCAACTTCACCACCCATACCTTATTTGCTTGTAAAGTTGAACTAAGAGTGTGTGTGTGTGTGTGTTTTTGTTGCTCTCGGCAGAAGAAGAAGAAGAAAGAAAGAAAGAAAAGAAAAATCGAGCTTCTACCTTGTTTGCATTTTAGTTGCTTAATTGATATCATCATAAGGTTAGATTACTGAAATGTAATTGTTGATTGTTCTTTAATTTCGGTTTTTGTATGTATCTATGAATTCCGATTGAAGCATATATGATGATTTGATGATCATAGGACGTATGCATGTTAGATTTTATGATCAATATGTGTTAGTTATATGTTTAGAATGATTTCTGGAAACTTGTATAACTTGAATACATGAATTCAGTTTAGAAAATGAAGTTAGAATTGATTATGTGTTGAGTTATGAAGGACTCGGAATTCAGAAGTATGAATTAGTCGGATTCCGCCTCTTGCTCGGATTCCGACAAGAATTGCTCAGATATGATATTAATTCGTGTAAAGTACTCGGATTCCGCCTTCTACTCGGATTGTGACCATTGACCGGATTGTCTGTTTACTCGGATTCCGCCTATTTACTCGGAATTGTATCCTTACTCGGAATCCGACTAAAACTCGAATGCCTTAATACTTTACTCGGAATCCTATTCTCTCGAAATTGGACTTTTACTCGGATTATGCCTTTACTCGGATTTGAATTATGATTCAATCGGATTTGGTCATTTACTCGGAATCCGACTATAATCGGATTTGGATTTAATCGGATTTGAAGATTTGAAGATAAACATGAATTGTATATCTGTTTGGGGTTTATGTATGTTGAGTATATGTATAAATGTATATATATGAAAACATGATTAAATATGATATTTATTATTGGATCAGTATTATGAATTGAATACTGACTTGGGTTACTTCAATCTCAGGAACTGAGAAGACTCGGTGAATTTAGTCATCTGAGTGTGCCAAAGTTTTGAAGACTTTGGTGAGTGGATTTATATCTTCGGATATACAGGATATGATATCCTATTTGGAATGTTCTTGTTTGGATTGTATATACATGTTAATTTGGAGACCAGTTTAGTCTGGGCCTTTGCTTGGCGGTGTAACTTATCAGATCTTGGGGTACATTTATTGTACTCAAGAAGACTTGTATTGTTATCACTGTTAGCTGGGCTATCGGTAAACCTTGGTTTTGGCCGACCATGGTTGTAGGTGCTTGCAACACCGCCGGTTCTCCTGGGATTCATGAGCTATTTGGTTTTGGCATATTTGCCTTGTGTATGTTTAGATATTTGTTCCCTCACTTAGTTTTGTGCTAATTCCCCACTAGATTGTTTTGCAGATCCTCTGAGGTGATCTTGATGCTTGGGCTGGGAATATGGACAGACCAAACTCTGATGTCAAAGTTTTTTATTAGAGCCTGTTTTGGATTAACACTGTAGAAGTTTTGTACATCAAACAAGTTAAATATTTTAGTATCTATTATGTAATTAAAATAACTATATGTAATTAGCTTCCGCGTGCAGTAAAGTATATGTTTAAAAAGTACAGTGTTACACAACTCGTCCACTCGGGCTACCGAGGGATTTAAAGGCTTGTTGCATACGCTAAATGCAACCGTGATTCCTACGAAAGTGAGTTAGGTTTGTTTGTTTCTTTTTGTGTGCTTAGTTGTAGTCGTTTGGTTCTTTGACTTGATCTATCTTAACCTTTGCTCCGAGTGTTTTTCTTGCAGGTGGTTATGGAGTACGCGCTTATGCTGGCATCTTGCTCAGCCTTATCTATTTTTGCTCCTCGTGTTGAGGGAGTTTTCTCTAATCTTTTTCTACCCTTGTTTTTATTTTGTCTTTACGTACAATGGGGACATTGTACAATTTAAGTGTGGGGTAGGGGGTTAGAAAAAGATTCCCAGCTTGAACTTAATTTGTCCTTGATTAAATCATAATGGTATTTGGGCTATAATTTTCAAATTTTTAACATCATTCGAGTAAGTGTTAAGTTTTGGTTGAAGGTGTCAAATGTTTGATTTGTGAACAAGTTCAGAGATTATACTTGGTATTTATGCATGATATTTAGTGGCTTTTCACCGTTCCAGAGAAAGTTCCATTTATGGTAACCAACTTTTAATTTTTGAATTTAAATAAATGGTTAAGCCCTTTCTGAATCTAAGCTCGACAAAAATAGGCTAAGTGTGAATTTCCTCTTTTATTCATCATATGCTTTTATATTAAAAAAATAATAAATTGAGAAAAAAATCAAAAAAGTAGAATAAAGCCAAAAGGGCTAATCTATAAGTCAAACAAGTGGCCTTTGGAACTCGAACAATTAACTCTGAGGGGTGTTCTACACCTAATCACCTAAAGCCAACTGGTTTGGGATCGGTTGGGTTGAAATTTCGCTACATGGGTTCCATCGAAAGTCATAGGCTTATATGGAATAATAAGAGCTTAAAAAAATCAAAAGCATATGTTAAATAACATTGAGAAATCTGCGATAAGTCTTGAGGTTGGGGGGGTTCTTAAGGGGTGAATTAACCGAAAAAAATTCTTTAATTAAAGATTGGTTATTGATAAAAAGAGAATGCATTTGGGATGGTGAGAAGTTAAGAGAGGACCACAACACGGGTATATCCATAAATCTGAGTGTAATCGATGACTTGTTTCTAATCAAACGTGTTGACATTTTTCAGCGGTATTTAGTATTTATAAGAATGATATTATTTATTTAAATACCTTAGCCTGGATAAAATTGTGATTTGCTTGAGGACAAGCAAAGTTCAAGTGTAGGGTATTTGATATCGCGATTTTTATATATATATTTAATGCGATATTTAATTATTTTTGGATAAAAATCATGAGAATATGTTAAATATATGTTTAATATCATTATATATTCTTTTTCAGGTTCAAATTCGGATATTTGAGGATATATATGGATAAAAAAAAGGCTAAAATTCGAAGATAAGCATCAAAGTTTGAAATTTCCGAAATTCTGTCACTAAATGGTCGCTAGCGTCGCTAAAATCCACCACTTAGCGTCGCTAAAGGTGACTTAGCGTCGCTAAAGGACCCTTTGACAGCTTTATAAATTGATTTGATCTCCATTCGGTTGGACAGCTTTTATTCCGAATTTTCACCATCTTCAACCTCTGGAAACTCCATAAAAACACCATGAAGCATATGGGAGCATAGCTTGGAGCATTGGGGCTTGGATTGAAGATAAAATCGAAGATCAAGTCCCAGAACATTCTGCTTTTACGGTTTTATTCATTCTAGTTCTTCATGTTTCTTTGTTTGAATAATTTCCAGAGCTTTAGCATGTTTGTTCTAGGCTAGACTTCTGATTTTCCTCCCTCGAGGAGATGAACTTTAATTATGGTTGATTTAATTCATGGTTTTGATGCTTAATTAATGTTTGTTCTTAGTTTAGCCTAATCTATGTTTATCCATGCTTATGAATCTGTTTTGATTGCTTAGAATCTGATTTTATGTTTTGAGAGGCCACTTGAATCATAAAGTTTGAATATTGATTGTCTAGGACCAATAGATGATTAAGGAATAGTGATTGACCAAATCCTATCTTTTGAGCAATTAAAGCTAGAGTCTTTTGCATGTGATGTCCATATAATGAACTTTATATGTTAGTTTAATGTTTTGTTGACCATACAAGCATTAAGATTAGGGCTTAACTTGTTAATCGAATTAATTGGCTAATTATCCCTTTTAATCGCGCTTTTGAGCATAAAGGTTATTAATGGGTGTAATTAGACGGTTATAACCGGACCAAGGTTTTAACTATTATAGAAATCGATGCATTAATGTTTAAGTATCTTTAGTTCTTATTACCATGAATCTAATTGCCATGAGATAAGTGTAATCAAATCTAGGGAGGGAAAGCTAGCTTTATATTATCTGATTTTCAAGTTCCTTGCTCATTCGCTCTCTGGTTTCTTTGTTTGTTTTAGGTGCTTTCTAGGGTTGTTGGTAGTGTTAGTTGGTTGATTGCTCACTTATCCATAATTCCCCCTTTACTTTATCGTTAGTTTAATATTTCAATTAATATAATTTTATCAAATCATACCCGTTCCCCTTGAGTTCGACACCCGTACGTATTTTCTATACTACTATACGACTAGGTCCTCTTGCCTATTTGTGTTGTAGTCGTACTAAATAATAACGGATTTTATAAATAAAAAACTGGTACGCTTTACGCATATCATTGGCTAATTATACTTTTTAATCGTGCTTTTGACCATAACGGTTATTAATTAGTGTAATTAGACGGTTAGAATCGGATCAAGGTTTTAACCACTTTAGAAATCGATTTATTGATATTTAGTATCCATTGCACTTAATTTCATTAATTTAATTAACTTGAAAAGGGTGAAATCGAATATAGGGAGGGAAAGTCTTCATTGTATAGATTTAATCCACCGAGTTTATTGCTTTCTTGCTTATTTGCATTGCTTTAGGTATTTTCTAGGTTGTTAGTCGTTAAAGTTGATTGAAAGTGATAATTCACATAAATTCCCCCCTTTTATTGCTTTATTTATTTTATTGTTTTTTAGTAGTTTAATTTAGTTTAATATTTAAATTAGTATAATTTTATCAAATTATACTCGTTCCCCAAGTGTTCGACATCCATACTTATTTTATATACTATAATACTATTAGGTTATTTTGCCTATTGTGTCATAGTCGTACGTAAAATAAAACGGATTTTATAAATTAAAAACTAGTACGTTTTACGCACATCAATGAGGTTGATCCAAAGGCTAAGATTAGTCACTTAGAACTATGAATAAAAATATTGACTATATTGAAAATTTCTCCTAATATAAAATATTTTGTAAGATAAAAAAAATATTACTTTCTAATATAAGATAAGGTAGGAAATTTAATTTTACGAGATAAGATAGAAGGTAATAAAATATTACTTAAATTCAAAAAAATAACAAATTTAAGTTTCATAAATATAATAAATCATAAGTTTTGCTTCATGAGGTTGTCATTGATAACAAACCAAGTTATACATTATATAAATATTTTGTATCTTTGTTCTTTCTTTACTTTCCTATTTCATACAAACAATATATCCTTAAACATAAATTTTGTTTTTGTATACATTCTAGGGTGATATACTGATATTCATCTATTTTTTAAGAGAAATGGAGCATTAGAGTTAATAATAGGTATAACGTTATCATTGTATGTGTACTATTATTATATACTTACAAGTTTCTCCACACTTTTGTTATCTATTATATTAATTTATTAATTATTATTACTGAGTTATTTTCGGAGAGGTGATATTTACTCATACTATTTTCTCTTACTTACAATATTAAGATAAGTTTCAAAATCAATAGATGAGGTAAGAAAAAAGAATTAGTGGATTTCACATGCTATCTTGTAGCAAATAAAAAGATAAAGTAGGAAGGAATAATAG
This sequence comes from Pulicaria dysenterica, assembly GCA_947179395.2. Lineage (NCBI taxonomy): Eukaryota > Viridiplantae > Streptophyta > Magnoliopsida > Asterales > Asteraceae > Pulicaria > Pulicaria dysenterica. The sequence goes on from OX359291.1 coordinate 21,714,587, forward strand.
ATGAATATATCATTTTTCTTACTTGTTTACTTCAACATTTTTATTAATCTTGTTTTATTTATAAGGACCGACCAAAAAAAAGTAACAAAGTAATTAAGAAACGCATCTTATAAAATATAATTTAAAAAAGATAAAATAAAAACAATGTCAGAAGTGGGATTTGAACCCACGCCCTCTCACGAAGACCAGAACTTGAGTCTGGCGCCTTAGACCACTCGGCCATCCTGACACTTGTGACACATATGTGAATTTTAATTATATATAACAAGTCAAACCAAGTACAATAATAATGCATAAATAAGTAGAAGCAAACGCTTTATTGTTATCCTATGTTCCAAACGCTATACATTTTGAAAATACGACCACATGCAGTTATAATTACTACAGTTTCATGGTGACAAAACTACCTCAGGGTCACGCTTCACCTTCTTCATATATCGAATCTCTCCATAGAAGTAGGAAACAAATCCCCAAAGAGATAGAGCTAACGAAAGTCCTTTCTCGACTTGAAACCGCTCGTGGAAGAACAAAACGGCTAAAGATTCCGTCACAGGTAGCAGGGTAGCGATTATAATACCAGACAGCAACGAGGAAGCACAAAAGATGACTCCAATCGCTCCCAAGAAGAAGAACTGCCAAAGGAGGGCACTCGCTGATAGAACCACATAATATGTCACTTCCCCGAGCTCAAACGTGCTTGCTTCCCGAGAAAACGCCTAAAGAAGATGGTGAGCGAGTGGTTGGATGTGCGTTTCAAAAGCGATTAGTTGATATATTCTGTAATCAGTATATGTATAGTCCTGAATGACTAATTTCAGCCTTTAGATCAATGAAATCAATGATCTAGATTGCATTTTAAAATTTTGGGAGGAGTGACATTTTTGTAATTATATGTGATGCTTTTACAAATAACATGTCCTGTGATTGAATATTAAAATTTCAGGACTGTTTTTTATATGGACTATATTGAACACAACTCAGTAGAATGTACCTGGAAGTCATGATTGATTAGCATTCCAACAGTACAAAAGGCAGTGGCAAAGAACGATATAACAATCTGCATCTCCATAACCAAAGAATAAGTAATCGGCTGTTTAGCTTTCTTGAAAGTCAACTCGATTGATGGAAGAATAAACCCATACAAAGCTGAAGCTCCTAATGTCATGAAAAACCCTTCATAATACTTCATCTTTGATTCATGATCAGGTCTATCAGTGCTGGAATGAAGTGCAAGAACCACAGCACCAATAGATAGCAAAAAAACCGCGTTAATTGTGAAAGCAGAAAACTTCTGTTTGACTAAAAGAAACGCGAATCCAGCAGTAAACGCTAACTGGGTTGCTATGATCAGTGCAGATGTGGAAACGGGCAAACGGGAAACTCCATAAGCAGCAAAGTAATCATCCAAACCAGTCAAAACTCCAAGAACAGCACAAGGAATGAACAGAGATGGTTTTAAGGAAAAAAGCTTAGCTTCTTGTCTTCCATTTCTCTTTTTGTACAGAAAAGAAAGGATTACTGGGATAACTAGAAATGGCCAGCCAGCTGTTTGTAGCCAGCTTGATATCCAAACTCTTTTACCGCCTTTTACAAAGTAAAGGCGTTGAACAAGCGGGCCGCCACAGTTGCCTATGCCTAGCATTATGCAGTTCAAAGCTAGCAGTGCCTTCTTCATGGTTTTGCTCATTTTGTTATCATTTTCCTCGTGTTGGTTGCTTGTAACTCGCGTGTCCATCTTCTCAGATCTTGCAAATGAATACTTATAAATAATTAAAAGACTACACAAGAACATATATGCAGTTATGCATATATGTATACTTGATGAAGACAATGTTTAATGAGTATATTTGTTCATCAAGATCTCACCTTTCTTGACAAATCATTCATCAATGGAGTTCTCCCGCCCCATGCCACCCTGCTCGGCCACAATTAGGGGTGTACGTTCGGATGGATCGGTTTGATCCGATCCGATTGAGTAAATCCAATTGGATTTCGGTTTTGAAAAGTGTGATCCGATCCATCCAAATAATATTAAGATCCGAACCAAACCATCCAAATTACAATCCGGTTGGATCGGTTTTTACAATTCGGTTTTCATTGTACCACAAATACATGTTTAAAGAGTCGAGATATTAAAAAAACTAGATTCGATACATATACTATTAAGATTAAAATATAGTTGTCCAAGTTATAATAACTAGTAGGAGTAGTGACTTTATAAATATATAATTAAAAATAATAAGTTGTAAATAAACATAGACATAACACGTATGGATCACTTTGTTCCACTAGTGTTATATGTATATATATGTATATATATACATATATATATATATAAATATATATTCGGTTTGTTTGGTTTATTCGGTTTAAATTATAGTATCCAGAACCAAACCGGAATCCATAGTAACTATTCGGTTTTGATCCAATCCGATCCAAAAATCCGAAATATCCGAACCAAATAGTCCAATCCAATATTTTCGGTTCGGTAATTCGGTTTTATCCGATCAGTGAACACCCCTAGCCACAATACCCGCCACTACAGGGCCATATGTTCTAGCCAAAACCGGAAAACGGCTTCAGGGATTTTTGGGATTTCTTGTTAAAACTGATTATTTGTGTTTCGATACAACAAGAAGCTGTTTTGACGGTGTTTACTATAGCTCATCCAAACGGCTTCTTTAACTTTTTGTAGGTGAAAGATGATGAATATTAATAGTCCTTCAAAAGGGTAAATTTTTATCATTTGTTTTAATTTTCAATTTTAGGAGGTTTTCTCAATTATATTTCCCAATCAGCTTGCTAGAATGTCTCAATTTCAGACAGCAAATGGCACAGAAATCAGCTATGAAGTTGAAATGGCAATTAGCTTTGACTTTCTAAGTCAAATTTCACCAATTAAGCATAGATGATGATTACACAATTTAACACTTACAGAAAGAATCTCTACAAGAGATATAAGCAAGAAAACCAGTTTACCTGTTTTGAGTGCAGAATGAAATCAACTTCCCCAGAAATTCTTAGAATCCCATGTTGAATTTGGAGAAAGAGAGATGAATTTAGGGCAAGAGTGGAAGGGGAAATTAGGAAATGTGGATGGAAGAAGAGAGGAGATTTGAGGGCAGATAAATATAGCAAATAAAGTGTGATGTTATGTATGTACAGAATGGGAGTTGGGAAGAACATACACATGGAACCTTTAGACACAAACTGACATAATAATCATGCTTCCCGCCAATAATCGGTTGACACCTTTGGATTCTTTCTTCTTAATACTTCAATTTTGAAATTATTCTGGTAACATTATTATATTTCTTTGTTTTCCTAAAAAGAAAAATACTTAGTAACTATTTCATGTATTGTGTTTATTTTCTTTATAGCCAATGAGTATCTAGTTTTCTTAATTTCTATTGTGGATTCATATTCTGTAATGAACAAAATATTAGACAAGGTTTAGGCTTATAAGTATGTTGTTTAAAACAATAATTTTAATATATTTTTAGATAAATATTAAGCTTTTGTATTACTCAATATTTGAATCTTAAATACTTAACTATTATACACCTTATAGATTATTATCTAATACATAATTTACTTCATTTCTTTGTATTTTATTTCTCTTGTTTAATTCACAACATTTTTTTTAAAGAAGTTTTCCCGGTTAGGGCTCCTCCCGGGGCGTCGAGCCTTTTTGACTCAGATGTACGCGGTCTAACCGGTTTTATCCGTGGCCGTTTCCGAAGCATCCCCGTGGCCATCCTAATTGAAACCTAGTGGGACTTGAACCCCTGACCTCCCCTATGGGGAGCAAGTGCCTTACCCACTAGGCCATTAGGAGATGGTTATTTAATTCACAACATGTATATAATAATTCTTCTTATTTTATGTTATACAAGTTGTTCAAAACAATCTTCAAATATTTATAAATGCATATTATAAATTTTTCGGGTTCATACGTTGTAGTTATATATACTTTTTTAATATTCAAAATTAAAAATATATAATGTAGTATAGCTTATTGTTAGAAATTAATTTTTATCACTTGAATTATATAAGGGTTAAAGTCATTAAAGACAAACGTGTTTTTTCCCATGTGGTGATATGACACATTAACTTTTTATTTACACATGGTCATTTAACTTACAAAAAACGTGTCGATATGCCCATTTCGCGACCTGCAACTTGTTCACCCAGTTTCAGCCTGTTTTTTGCATTTTTTTTTGTTGATTCTTGATCGTTTTGCGTGATTTTTTTGTAGAATCTTATAAATTATTATTATACCTTTCAAATAACACCAAATTGATGAATTTTCGTCAAGCATTGATGGAGAATTTCGAGCTCAAAGTCTCGAACTTTTTGTGGCTTTTGGTTCGAAAACAGAATAGAAAAAAAGAGTCGTTTTTTGCTCGATTTTTTATCATTTTACATAATTCTTCATATAGATTATCATAGATAATCTTTTTACCTTTCAAAGGACACCAAATTCATGAAAAATCATCAAGTGTAGGCCAATAAATTGCTAATAACGAACCTATTCAACACCCTTGCGGTATTTTGATGATTTGTCACATTTTAAACTCGTTTTATTCGTTTTTTTAATAATTCATAGATAAATCGATTATCTTTCTATGGAGTCAGTAATAATTGTTTTTCGTTACGTATACATGGAGAATTTGGCCTTCAAAGTTGCGATTTTGAAGTGCAAAATTTTGGGGGAAAAGATGAACTGCTATTGGAGGTCAAAATCAATAAAATGGTATAATAACACGTTTTTTACAAGTTAAATAACCAAATGTGTAGAAAAAAATTTAATATACCATATCGGTACATGGGGAAAACACGTTTGTCTTCAGTGATATATTTTTTATAGGAAATGTTTTATTACTAACATAAATAATTCATATATAAACATTTGATAGACTCCATATAATTTAATGAATGATATCTATTTTGTTTAATAGGAGAAGTAAATTATTTTAAAATTTAGAAATTTAAAGGTGAATATATTAGATAGAGAAATTATAATATACTTTAGATAAATATTTTTATTACGTTATATGTGACATAAAGTTAAAGATATTCACTATTGGAAGATGTAATTATTGTGGGAACTATAAAAAATTTATTATCTTTAAAAAGTAATAAATAATTGAGATATAGTATTCTTGTATATAATGATGATGTAAACCACTACAAATTAAAATATTGAAATATGTCTTAAATTATTTTAGTAATTTTTTAACAGGCAATCACGCATCTATTTAATTTTACACCGTATGTTTACTATCAGGACTTAAACTCATATCGTAACTTTAAAATTTAAAAAATACTTTTTTTCCCAAACTTCAATACCACTATACAAGAACCTTCAATAAAACATTTTAGTAATTGATTAATTCAAAACACTCATTTGTATCTTCATTGTTTGTCTAACAATTTTAATTTTATATGTAACTCATGAAGTTTTTTAATACAAATTTAAACGTTGCGGAAGCATTCATTCGTCAAACATTGAGTAGGTAAAACGATAAAGTAGGAACAAAAAGTTGTAGGATATTTCATAATGTAAAAATGAAAAATCAATATCATTACCCAGTCAATAGACTCTATGACCCCCTCTAAATATTACGTATTGATAGAAGTGTTTGACTCTTGAAGATTGAAACACACACACATCTCTATCTATTTATCTATCTATTTATCTCTCTCTCTCTCTCTCTCTCTCTCTCTCTCTCTCTCTCTCTCTCTTACTTGTCTAAAATTTTTTGGTGTCCATTTTATAATTTTAGAGTGGTCCTTTTAAATTTTATAGTTAATTACAAAAATGATTTATGTGGTTGTTATGAAATTTCATTTTTAGTTATTTAACTTTAAAAATTACAAAAATTGTCACTGTGGTTGTCAATTTATTTCACTTTCGGTCCTTTAGACTAACTGGACGTTAAATATTACCGTTAATGTAAGGGTATTTTGATCAATTTTGTATTAGCCTTGTTCCTAAACACAAACCCTCTATAAATAAATAACCCTCGCATGCATTGTACTTTAAACAAACACGCCTCTCTCTCTCTCTCTCTCTCTCTCTCTCTCTCTCTCTCTCTCTTTCTCTCTCTCTATCCTTCTCCACACCACCACCACGATCCCTTTTTCTTTTTAAGACAACCGGCCACCACCACCTAGCCACCACACCACCACCACCCATTCTTTTATGCTTAAGGCTGACCACCCTTCAAGACTACCGGCCCCCACCCATTCTTCTCTTTGAAGACCGCTGGCCACCACCACCTTCTCTCTGCTAAATTGTTGTCGCCGGTACCACCAAGATCTTCTACACCGCACACTCTATCTAGATCCATGGTTGCCACTTCTCGTCTTCGTGTGGATGACAAAGCTTTTGGTCTAATCAGGGCTTCTAATGACCAAGATTAAAGTGTAAGGATCTAAACAAAAACCCTAAATATGGGTCAGTAGCTATGGAGATTGAGATGAAGATGGTTAAACGTCTGTTGTATGTTTGGGAATATAACAAGGTTAGGGTTTTTCGATGAAGGTGGTTGTCGGTGGTGAAGAGGGAGAGTGTGTAATTATGTATTTCCCAAGTGATTCAGGTATCAATCTAATCTTCAATTGCAATGTAGAACTATGAACATGTAGAGAGAAAACTCTAATTACACCTTAAACACACATAGTTAATTACACCGAAAATATAATCTTCTATTCTATACAATTAATAAACCTAACAATCTCCCCCCTTTGTATAGAAATAGAAGATATTATGTCTTTTCAGCATCTTGTGAATTCTTTAACAATCTCCCCCTTTAAATCATGCAGATATTCTTTTTCAGTCTGCATACTCTTGAAGCTTTGGGGATAAGACTAGAACGATTACTTTTTGAATCTTCAGTCTTTTTACTTGATGTCTTCAGAATGTCTTCTCATCTTGAAATATAGACTCTTCAATTTTTGAGAATAGTCTTCACTTTATGAACTTGATGAGAACTTGAATTTTGAAAGCACACAGTAACATCCTTTTTAATATGATTTTCAGATTCGCACCAGTAACATAAGGTTATGCAACCTTTGGTTGTATGAATGGTTTAGCTTTAGGTGGTTTTCAGCAATCGTGATCTTGAGCATTTAAACACTATGAATTAGGAAGAATATTTGTTCTCTCCCCCTTAAATGTAGCTCAAGATCTGGTTTATTTCATCAGAACTTCTTGATTTTCAGTTAAGCACTTTTACTGTTCTGAACTTGAATTCTTTTCTTCTGTTGTTCTTTACATTGCTCCCCCTTGACTTGACATGTATGATCTTTTATTTTAGTTCTCTTTCTCTCCCCCTCAACACATGAATTTCTTCTCTTGATTGATGAGCTCAAAATCAACTGAATGAGAATGAAAATTTTCTCCCCCTCATGATGATCAGGATTCTTCATGAGCATCATGTACATGAATTATGTATTCGGCTTGATTTTTGCCTGAATGTATTGAACACTTTAGTAGAATTATAGTGTCACCACAATGATATGGCAATGAAAGTATCAGAGACAGTCTTTAGGGCACCGTCTCAAAGTTCCCATGGAAAACACCGAGGTCACATAGATTCTCGTTAACACAACAGTTAGAAACTGTGTGACCTACTTTCAGCATTGGCGTGGTATTAGCACTGGTAAGATTTCCATCTAATCATCGTGAATATCATAAAAGATATCACTCCAACATGTTCCGGTAGTTACGAAAACTAGATATGCATTAAAACTCCAACATGTGTCCTAAGAAATGAAATATATATTCAAATAAGCTCTAGACTCGATAAGTGCAAGAAAGAAGTCGGGGACCGGAGTAGCTGTCCTCCTAGTTTCAATATCAACAATCTCCAAGTGAGATGTCAATAGAAATGTGCTAAATCTCCATGTGAAGTTGAACCAATTATCTTTTAAGAGACAATTGAGTAGCTGGGTGGGGTTAGTGCATTGCATCACTGGGTCCATGATGTCTATTTCAATACCAAATCTCAAAGAATGAGATCCAGTAGCACATGTGGCTACCCAGATGTATACTGTTTGATAAGGACACTTGTTATCACTTTCGTAACTAAGATGAGAAATCATGTGATTTACAACAAGAATGATATACCAAGAAATTCAAAGTGTTGAGAAAGATTGTCAAGGATGATTTGAACAATCAGAGAATATGAACAATTAGGGAATTTGACAAATGATGTCACAAAATGATATAACAATAAGCTCAAGATTAGTTCTGATCATAAGCACCCCATCTCCTGTTCCACCCCTCTCTATTTAATTTTACCTCTGCACACCAATCAATATCCCGTGATAATTGATTATGCTCACCTAGATGTCCTAGTAAGTAACCCTTACTATTGCTTTCTAGAATATGGTGAGCTCCTGGGGCAGGTCCTTCCGGTTCTGGATTGACCATAGGAGTATAAATGCCTACACTCCCTCACTCATGGGGCGTTGTGATCACTGAAAAAATATCACATGAATGAACGGTTCCAGCAATGATTTGAAACAATTAGCATAGAAGGAAGGAATGATTTGAGATGGAAACGCGGAAATGAAAGGAGATCTTACGAAAGATCAACAAGAAGTTGAATCAAGAAAGGTATCAGAATATAGCAAAGAATGAATACCTTCTTGAAGAGACAACAGTAAATGAAAAGCAGCAAATCTTTTTGTATTTTGAAATTTTATAATGTTTTTGGCTTTTCAATATTTGAATGTTTTTGGCTTTTTCAAAAAGAAATAAAACAGTAAAAACAAACTCCCCTAGATTGATGCATGAAAATCGTTTGACATCAATTAGGTGAAGATAAATTTTTGCCCCCCCTACAAAGAACAATCCATTAGAAAGCAATTTATATCATGAAATGATAAAACTGCACAAAATAAGCTTCTCAGACATTAGACTCGGGCGAATGCTGAACAAAATGAATTTGAATTAAAATGCAGGGAGACTTCGTCATCTTTGAAAGATAATGAGATTTAAACCACTTTAGCACACTGGACACAATCATCTTCACTGAATGATCTTCATTGTGCTCCAACAATGTCTCTCTTTGTTTACCTGCAAAACGGATCAACAAAAATTGGTACCCATTCTCGTGTGGGTTCAGATTTGTTAGTAGCAAGTTTTGGCATCCATTTTTGTGTATTTGTTACAATAACAAGTTTATGGACCTTTCGATTCATTGGTCCTGAATGCCACTGAGCAATTCCATTCTTAACAACAAACTCTTGTTTAATGTGTGACGTCTTACAAATCTTCTCTTTTGACAGGCGGATTAGGTGTTTGGCTGAGTAAACCACGAATGGATACATAACGTCTGTTTTGAGCACAAACTCCCCTATTGAACTTGGTTTTGAGAAAGATCGGCGTCTGTTGTTGTTATGAGAGATAGGATTTGGCTTAGCAGCTCTATTCTCTTTCTTTGGAATCCTCGTAGTTGGGATTGAATTTGACGAGAAATCATCATTTATATCCTTCTTGACTGTGGATTCTAATGCACTTGGTGCAGCTTCAGAAGGTTTCTTCTTTTCAATCCAGGATGATTTCGTCGGCTTTGAAATTGCTGAATTACATATTGATGACAACTTTGCAAATGTTGCACCTATATTTTGCTTTGAAATCCGTGTTTGTTTTGGTTTCGGCAAAGTATCATCTGTAATCACAGAATAAGCAGAATTAGAATTACTTGATGCACAAGTATTTTGTTTAGAATTAAAAGCAGCTTGTTTGAATTTAGTGTTTTCTTTAGGAGAGTGAGTCGTTGCGGCTGTAGGTGATTTCACTTGGTAAGAAGATCCGACAGATACTATAATCTTAGGATGCTTCGTAGCAGTTGATGTGTTGGTGAAATCTTTATCTGAAAGCTCAGAACCTGCAACAGAGAAATAAGAATCATATTGGCTACTACAATGTGAAATTGAATCAAAATTAATATTGTCAGCGGAAGTCTTGATTGATTCAGCAAGTTTTGCAGCACTAAGCTCAGCATTAAGAATTTTAGCCATTAACTCTTTCTTCTCTTTCTCAAACAGTACTCTCTCAGTGTCCAGAGTTGTTTGCAGTTCAAAAATCTTTCTCTCCAAGATTGAACGAGGAACATACGATTGAATTGACACATGCAGCTTTTCCTCAAGTCCTTTTACTTTTTCTTTCAACGCAGCTTTCTCAGCGCACAATTTGTCTATGATCTTTGTATCATTATTCAACATAGAAGACAAATTCTCATTTAGCTCGGCATTGGCTTGTGTCAATTCGTTAACCGTATGCATAGCAGTCTCAATATCTGCTTGCTTTACAAATCTGTTCAGCAAGTTGAAATTGCACAGACACTGTGGACACGTGATCTATTAATTTTGCATTGGCTATGGACAGATCATCTGCTCTCTGCCTCTCAGAATGTAATTGTTCAGAATTCTGTGCTACCTCTTTGAGTTGCACAGTTAAATCAGAATTTTCCTGTGTAAGCTCTTTGAGTTTTTCAGTCTCTCTGCTCCTCATCACTTACCATTCCGCAATGGTTGCTTTGGAAAAATATACCAGTGAATTATCCATTGTGATACCTATATTTTGGATCTTTCTCTGAATGGATTCTTTTAAACTTGGAAAATTTCCTAACTCTTTGAAATTCCGATTGATGAATTCCGAATGGCCCAAATAAATTTCGAATGAATGAAATCCGATTGAATGAATTCCGATTGAATGAAATCCGATTGAATGAATTCCGATTGAATTTTCAAATTCTGAGTGACTTAAATTCCAGTTAAACTAGAATTCCGGTCAACAACCAATTCCGGTCAAGAACCTCAATTCCGATAACAATTCCGATTGAATTGTTAATTCCGAGTAAAGTCACAAATTCCAGTCAAAAACTAATTCCGGTCAAGCTCACAAATTGACAATTCCGATCAAAATGTGTACGGAAAACAAAGTTTCCGATCAAAAAGTAATCGGAATAAGATAATTCCTATCAAATTCAATATGGAATACGGTGATTCCGATCAAGATTTACTTGGAATGAGTCAACTTCAACAAAATTTTTACTCGGAATGTATGAATTCCTATCAAATTCTACTCGGAATGAGTGAATTCCGACTGATTCATGCCAATTCCGACCCCTTCAAATTTTGTATTATATACAAATTAAGGGAGCTAAAATGTAAATATACTCATTGGGTTGAATCTAATCCAAAATGTAATATTCACCCAAAATGTAATCTTCTATTCTATACAATTAATAAACCTAACAAATTATATGAATTGAGTTTGCTTACAACAATTAGATCCAACCAATGTATGTTTGCCTACTTATCTTGGAGTACTGGAGAAGAATATATATGAACTGAGTTAGATGTATGATTAAGAAGCTCGGTGGTCGTGATTAGCATTTAGCAAGGACGGCGACTGGTGAGCTTCGGTGGTCCGTCTACCAATGAGATCGAGTCAACTGTGTTCAAAATCAACTAACGCTTCAGTTTCTTCTTGTCTCAGACGTGTATATGGTTTTGTGTCGCAGATTTGATGGTAATGTAATTGATTTTGACAAATTAAAAGTGTCTTCTTAATTTAGGGTTTTTAAGTTGGAGAATAACACTTGAATATGGTTTCGTTACTGTTTTTTCTTATTTGATTTTTTGATAATGTTCAATTAATAACTAATGAATAACTTAAAAAGAAAGTTTCAGATTTATTTTGTACAGATTTGATGATTATGCGTTTATGTAATTAATTTTGACAGATTATAAGTGTGTTCTTGATTTAGGTTTCTAATTTGAGGAAGAACACTTAAATATGGTTTGGTTATTGTTTTTTCTTTTTTCTTTTTTCTTTTTTGATAATGTTCAATTAATAACTAATGAATAAATTAAAAAGAAAACTGTAAATCATGTTTGGTAACAAGGATAAAGTAAGAAAAGACCAAATGCTTTTTGACTAACGGTCAAAGTTAATACCAGTTAGCTTAAAGGACCAAAAGTGAAACAAATTAACAACCACAGTGACTATTTTCGTAATTTTTAAAGTTAAATGACTAAAAGAGAAATTTCATGACAACCACAAGTTAGTATCGCGAGTAAATATACCTCAACAGTACTAAAGCGGATACGCCCCTGATTGTTAGTATCGTGAGTAAATATACCTCATCACAACTAAAGCATATAAAGTATCAATACCTCAGCACTCAATATCTTAACTCTCACGCCAGAGGTTAGTCGCGCGATCTATCCCTCACGACAAGGCTAATGATAATCTGTTTTACAGGAACAACCAGTTCCAGACGAGCAAGACGTTCACCTCAGGCTTCAAGATCCACTTAAACAACACATGCTAAGCTGCTAGATCCAAATGCGTATACTTTCTTTTCTCAGTTCCATCTTTTATAGCTATAGTTGTAGTTTATTTTGGTACTCGGTATAATTTATGAATCCAAGTCATGGGCTTAAAACTTGGTCATTTTTTTTATTTTGTCTTCTACCATTCCGTCAACTGAACATGAAGGCGATAATACTAGTTATTAGTGTTCGAAATGGATTAGAAAATGCCTAAATAAATTATAGCAAGACAATCAAGAACCATGAACACAAAATTTCAAGTGGTCAACTTGATCGAGGTGGTTAAGCTACATACAATACTAAACTAGAGAAATTTCTTAATTTGAAACAAAGTATAAAGGAGTCTTAATTAAAAGAGTAACTTTAGACTATTCTCAAAGTTATATACCATAGAACATCACAGCTTGATGTTGATTTGATCTTGATCCAACTTTGATTAGGTCAACTTATGCTCGTAAAGCTTAACACCAAGCTTGTCGATTCATTAATGGCGATTAATAGCTTGTGGCAACATTGATTCAACAACTTAACAAACAAGTGAAATAGAAGATAACTATAACCAAACATTAGACAATGTTTAACAAGATAGAATAGTACTCTTCATTATCAATAATTGGTAGGTGAGAATGTGAGATGGTAAAGGTGAGTTAAAGATATGTAAACGAAAGCTTGCCCATCACAAGATAAAATGTGAACATCAAATATTTAGTTAGAAAAATAATGATCAACTGGAATTTAGTTAGAAAAATAATGATCAATTGGGATGACTAGAGAAAATGACAAGAAAATGACAACTAATAATCACCCTCCAACATGCTTTGCTTTCACCAACTTCTCTATTTTAACTTTTCATCTTCTTACTTTGTTTTCATTAAGCAATAAATAATAAAACTAATAATTCAACCGTCTTTAAAGCACCTGCAATGGATACTCGTGATGAAAGGAAACTATATAACAAGAGGAAGCTTGCTCGACGTCCCTGTTACCACTGTCTCGTTACATGCTCGTGTTTGGCCGGTTGTGTGGGTAATGAGCGATGCAGCTTGTTATGTTTTTTTTCTTATTTAAGATTTGACATAAATAATTATATGTGGGTCTAGTAATAATAGTGATAAGTGTTATCATCGTAACTGGTTAATGATAATGATATAATAGTTAGTGATAACAACAATAATTGCTTACTTATTCATCTTTAAGAAAAGCAAACAAAATCCTACTCGTACAAAATAGATCGAAAATGCGACACCTAACCGACAAATATCTTCTGATACAACAAGCAACTTCCTATACAAACACTAAAAATCCAAAATTGTACACAAAAATCAAGAAAATCAACATTAAAGTGATCAACAGGAATCCAGTTCTAAGAATAATCATCAACTAGAATCACCAGGGAAAATGGCAACTAATAATCACCCCTCAACATGCTTTCCGTTCGTTAAATTCTTTGTCTCCATCGTTTCATGTACTTGATTCTTTTCTATAAACCATCGAAGCCTAAAGCTTCGAATATAATCACCCGATCATACAAAATCAATCTGGCGGAACCATGAAACTGAAGTTCGATTATCCATCACTAGCAAGAAAGCTTTATAATATTAAGAGCATCGATATATCATTCTATTAAATCTTTCTGCTTTCAAGAAACATCTCAGAATTGAAAATGAGATAACTTATTATTAAGGGAAAAATTACTTTAAAATAATTTTTGGTTCACCAAATAAGCTGCAGGATTTCCAAGAAAAAAAAGGCCTGAAATTTGCATGAATTAGGGATTTTTTTTCATGAGTTTGTTGCCTAAAAAGCACAAATTTCCCACTGCAAGAATCATCACCTACTGAAACCCCAATCTTCCAATTCAAGAACTATACATTATTGATGAGAAATTTATGATTTTGATTACAACCCATGTATCTTTGGAGACGTGGTGTTTCGATGTTCTTCATCTGTATCCCCAATTCTCAATCCAGAACTTCCACTAGCTTCCCCTCGATCGACATCCCTCGTAGTTGAAATCCCCAAAAGGGTATCCCTCGCCAAGCCCAAATCATCGCTGCTCTGTTCCGGCGACGGCGTATCAACCGAGTTACCGGTGATTCCGGCACGACATAAAGGGCAATTTGTATGTGACCTGAGCCATGTATCGATACACGATATATGAAAGGCATGTTTGCAATTGGGTAATAATCTAAGGGTATCATCTTCTTCAAATTCGCTTAAGCAAACAGAGCAACAAGTTCCCTCGACAACACCGTCGGATTTACTGAAATTGACGACGGTTATAGCGTTTATCACCGACGGTTGAAGACCGGTGGTCCTGATGTACCAGATGGGGTGATCAAGATCATCGTTTTGATCATGGGTTTGTTGATATTCCGGGAAAGGCGGCGGCGTCGGGCGGCGGCATCTGGATCTGTACCAAACAATGTAGAATTTGTAAAAAGTGTAGACGAAGGCGGCGACGATGAAGACGATAGAGATCTTTAGAGGAAGTGAGAAAGATGAGTGGTGGTGATAAGTCGGAGTTGATGGTGATGGTGAGTCAGGGGAGGTGGTCGGCGGTGATGGTGACGGTGACGGTGACGATGATGGTGGAGCTGATGATTCAATGATACGACAAATGGAAGGGCAGATGACGGAACATATGCGGATGCAAACGCCGGTAGGGTTTAATTGCGGATCACATTGGATTATGCAAATCTGAAGTCCCGCCGTGCCGTTGGTTGAATCTTGCAGTAGTTTCCGCTGCCGATTAGATGCCGCCATGACGGAAGAGGAGGAGGAGGAGGTGGCATAGAGTAATATAAAGTCAGCGTGAGCGTGTACATGTAGATGGAGATGTTCTTTGGTTTTCTTGATTTTACACGAGAATCTCCGCTGTTGATTTGATCATGGGTGTTTGCCGTTTGGCATAGGATATTAATGGAAGATTTATTTTTTAATTAAGCTTATATTTGTTGTTTATTGATTTTGGTTAGAAATAAGAAAATATCTAGAGTTTATAAAAAATAAGTCTATTGATCTATATCTATATATAGAGAGGGGTTCAAAAATATATAGAGGATTGTTCATATGAAAACTGGATTTAGTGTGAGTATCGTAAGAACTAATCTTAATCTTTGATTTGATAAATGGAATTCATGGATGTAGAGCGTGGGGAGATCAAGTGTGGCAGGGAGCACGTGATGAGTTCATGGGTGAGTGATGTCATTGAAGGAGGGAAAATTAGAAGGCTTAAATTGGTTCACGCGGTTCTCGCAATAAAATGTTACCGCGAGAACAAATCAGGTTGTGTTTGTGTTAAATGCTTCATATCGTGTACTTGGCGATCATTTTCATGTTAACCCATTTTAAACCCTATTTCGTTTCAGGTCTCGTTCCGTTCATGTTACTTAATTCGTGTTCCGGTTGTGTTTTCTTGTTGGCTCATTTTTTCGGAGAAAACATTTGAGTTGTGCTTTTGGGAAAAAAATCTTACTTTCGGTCGGGCTTTGTATCAACATATATTCTAAAAAAAATTATGTAAAACTTTCTTCTATTAATTTTACTAAACTTTTATCAATCAATTTAATTAAAATTTACGTATTCAACTATTCATTATTTACATCTTTATTTGAAAGTCGGTTTTTAGTTATCATTTGATCATCTAAATTACCAAAAATGAAAATTTTGAAATGCGGCCAATTGTTATTGTAAATCGTAGCGGTCAATTTTTAAATGCCGCCAATATTCAAGAAAATCATTTTACTTTTAATTGTTAATAGTTTTGAGTTAAATGATTTTTTGTTATTAATGGTTATTGATGTACGTATAGCATACTGGTTTTAAATTCCTAAAATCCGAGTTATTTAGTATAATTACAACACAAATAGTCAAAAGAACCTAATCATATCGTAGTATAGAAAATAAATACGAATGTCAAACACAAGGAGAACGAGTATGATTTTGATATAACTATACTAATTAAATATTAAACTAAATTAACTACTAAAAAACAATAAAAAGCAAATAAAAGGGGGGAATATGATAGAATCAACCTAAGGCAATAAAGTTCCAAACTTTAACACTAGAAATTCAAGAAACAATAATTAAAAGACTAGAAAAGCAATAAAACAAGTAACTTTGGATTTAAAACCACCAATACGTGAAATATCTCTACTTAGACTTTATAATCCTATTTTCAATTTAGTTGATTTCAAAGAAAGTGCAATGGATAACATGCAATCATATACCGATTCCTAAACTGGCAAGATCTCATTATCATACTCACTAGCCTTATA
Organism: Pulicaria dysenterica; assembly: GCA_947179395.2. Taxonomy (NCBI): domain Eukaryota; kingdom Viridiplantae; phylum Streptophyta; class Magnoliopsida; order Asterales; family Asteraceae; genus Pulicaria; species Pulicaria dysenterica. The sequence goes on from OX359291.1 coordinate 21,731,227, forward strand.
GATATAGAAACATTAACCAAATTGTCATGGCATTAACTATTCCTATAAGTAGTCAATTTGATTCGTGTTATGAAAGACTTAATCTATTGATTTGTATTGGTCACAAAATCAATCAATTAACATTGAATGGTCATTACATGCAATTGCTAACACATTAAAGTTTAATATTTTATAATCTAACCCTAAAATTTGGTCCATCACTAGTCATGAATCCTAATAGTCATAGCAGCTCATGATTCAAGCAAACATAGATAGAATGGTCATCTAACCTATGAAAACTTTGTAATAGATTATAAAGTCAGAAACTTTAACATACAAGAATCTTTGAAAAAGCTAAACATAACAAATGCATAAAACCATGTCATCCAAATCCATGAATTCAAACTAAAAATCCAAGATTCATCATGTTTAAGCAGAGATTACAGACAATTAGCCTATAATTATCAGATTACAACAAAAGAAACACATAGGAGGAGAGCTAAACATTATTGAATGAGCAAACCCTTGTAGATCTATGAAGAAATCTTCACTTTCTTGTGTAAAACCTCCAAGATCCAAGCTCCAAGCCTTCTATAACTCTCAATTATGTCTCTGGAACTCCCTATGGACAAATGAAGTTGGGTAAATCCTCCAAACACGGATAAGAATGATCAAATTTACAGATAATGTTTTCTGCGCAAGCGCGTCATGTTTGTTACAAAAACAAGTCGCGTTCCGCATAATTCTCGTGTAATCCTATTTTTTAAAATTTGAAATCCCGTCCTTATCTTGAGAACGCGTCGCATTTTGGCTTTTTCACAACTTGACCATCAAATTGAGATTGTAGCTCTCTGAATCTAGTTTTTATGACTTTTTAAATCACCTAATCCGAGTTCGTATGAGTGAGATATGATCAAAACAGTGAAAGTGTGTCGGAGTGGACCGCTTTTTCTCATTTTCTTCAATTTCACTCGTTTAAGCTTCAAATGACTTCAATTCTTGCCTTTCTAACCTGAACATGAAAAATAAAGGTAAAAAGTACATTTTCAAACTATATCGCATAATTTTCGGTTAAATACCCTCGCATATCGCATAAAATACATAGTTAATAAATGCAACATCAAAATATCTCACACTTGAACTTTGCTTGTGAAAGGTTTTTTAGGGTATAAAAACATATTATCATACATGCACAGCGGAAATCAATACCCCCTCCTGTGATCTCATCTAACTCATACAGGAACTAAAAAGAGAAGAGGGTTAGAAAGTTATACCTTTAGGGATTAAAACTTTTCTTTGACCTCTAGACAGCTGCAGGCTATCCACCGCTACTGCACCGCCTCGAACTGGCTGCTAGACCGCCTAAGGATTAAACCTCGGATCAAACCGTGACCCGTGTGTGTGTGAGTCCTTGCGCCGCCGTCGACCACCGCCACCTGCGGCTTGCCTTGCACAGCCGTCGACCTCTCGAAGAGAGAGAGAGAGAGAGAGAGAGAGAGATCGGCCGAGAAGGGTAGAGAGAGAGAGTGTGTTACGGTTTTTCTCTTAAGGCTTGTAATTGACTTATGTTATGATTAATGAGGCTTAATGAGGTTTATATATAATAAACCCTTATTAGGCCCAAGCCCGTTTAATTAAAGCCCAGCTTTAATTAAACTATTAATCAATTACACAAATTACCCCTTGACCTTTCTAGTTAATTAATAACTATTAATTAACTGGTCCTGTTAATATTTAAACTAAACATTAACATCTCTCTTTTAATAATAATTTACTATTATTATTTTTCTCTTTCTCAATAATTAATTAAACTAATTAATTATTCTTTTCCACACAAATAGTTATAATCCAAAAGGTTCTAATTGGGTGTGCAGCGGTGTGATCCTTTAGTGTCACATAGTATTGGACACGATGATACATGTTATCTACCTCTGCACATAATCTAACAGACTCCCACTTGTGCAAGATAAGTAACACTCCTTGTACATCGTTGGCCTAAGGAGGTCCCTAGCCAGACACTTAGGTTAACCAGACTATGAGATCTCTTACATCTAGAGATATAATCCACAACTTGGATTATCTAGGCTTTTCCATTTGCATCGCGATATTTCGTAATGTGAGTATTTGACATGGAGCAGGGATCTCATCTAATACTCAGATTTTCTCGACTCTGATTTCGACACTCTGCAGTTACGGTTTCCCGAATGAATAACTATCATTCTAACCGAGCGCGGCCACGCATTTTCAGTAGTCTTAATCGTCGAGGAGCTCAGAAAATATCTCTCCTAAAAAGGAGGTGCAAATTCCATCTTGACTATTTGCAATTTGAGAACATGGCTTCCGCTGCACCTAGACAAGCCCCTTTTGATCACCCTGTTACGGCGTGACGTTAGAACATGCTAAAGTACAGAAGTTACCACGTCCCAAACCAAATATCTCAGGTCTAAGGACAACCTATCAAGTTTACTTATGTTAATGCTCCATGAAGTAAACTCGATGCGGATCACCCCAATATTTATCCCCTGATAAATATCTATGAATATTTGGTCACAACCTTGTGCTTTTATTCATACCCGAATAAATCATCAAATATTCATAATAGCGTTACCTCCCTAATGTAGCTCCCACTACATTAAGTAGCTACGGGCATTTAGACAATTCATAACTTGACTTGTCAAGGATGGGTTAAACATGCTAAAAATGGACAACTACGAAACATTATGTAAATACCTCCTATTTCAATCCCATGAAATGTAAATACATAATAAAAGGTTTCAAGTTACATCCATAGTAATAATCAAAAAACACGAACTAGCTGCTATGTTCCAAGTACTGCATTCCTATAGAACTCGCATGCCTCTCATGCTTAGCCCTAGCTAACGGCTTCGTCAACGGGTCAGCAACGTTGTCGTCCGTCGGTATCTTTTGCAATCTAATATCATCTCTTCCAATGATCTCTCGGATGAGGTGATATTTCCTGAGTACGTGCCTTGTCCGCTGATGATCTCTAGGCTCTTTAGCTTGCGCTACAGCCCCTGAGTTGTCACAGAATATATCGATCGGTCTAGAGATACTGGCAACAACTCTAAGATCCGAGATAAAATTCTTCAGCCAGACAGCTTCCTTTGCCGCATCACTTGCCGCAATATACTCTGCCTCTGTAGTAGAATCTGCTATTGTATCTTGCTTCTGACTCTTCCAAGATATGGCTCCTCCGTTTAGGGTAAAGACAAATCCTGACTGCGACCTGAAGTCGTCTCTGTCGGTCTGGAAACTAGCATCAGTGTAACCAGTTACACTGAGCTCATCCATCGAACCTCCATATACTAGGAATATGTCTTTCGTCCTTCTCAGATACTTGAGAATATTCTTGACGGCCACCCAATGAGCTTCACCAGGATTTTGCTGATATCAACTCGTGACACTGATAGAATAGGCAACATCGGGTCTAGTACATAGCATGACATACATAATCGAACCAACTGCAGAGGCATATGGTATCAATTTCATCTTGTCCTGATCTTGACTAGACACAGGACACTGAGCCTTGCTCAAAATCGCGCCAGATTGCATAGGAATAAATCCTTTCTTGGATCCATCCATCTTGAATCTTTTCATGATTTTGTCAATATAAGTACTTTGACTAAGTCCGATAAGCCGCTTAGATCTATTCCTATAGATCTTTATACCCAGTATATAAGCAGCTTCTCCCAAGTCTTTCATCTGGAAACATTTACCTAACCAGGATTTTACTCCTTGTAATACTGGTATATTGTTTCCTATTAACTGTATGTCGTCTACATACAAGACTAGGAAGGTTACCTCGCTCCCACTGAATTTGGTGTAAACACACGACTCGAACTCACTTTTGGTAAAACCAAACTCTTTGATGCGCTCATCAAAGTGTAAGTTCCAGCTCCTAGATGCTTGCTTTAGTCCATAAATGGATTTAAGCAACTTGCATACTTTATTAGGGTTCTTTGGATCTGCAAAATCATCCGGTTGAATCATATATACATCCTCTGTCAGTTTCCCATTAAGGAAAGCGGTTTTGACATCCATCTGCCATATCGCATAGTCAAGATATGCTGATATGGCCATTAGAATCCTAATAGTCTTAAGCATGGCCACTGGGGAAAAAGTTTCATCATAGTCAACGCCATGAGTTTGCGTGAAACCTTTTGCCACTAGCCTTGCTTTAAAAGTATGTACCTTTCCATCCATGTCTATCTTCTTTTTGAAGACCCATTTGCACCTAACAACTTTACTGTGTTGAGGCAAATCCACTAACTCCCAAACTTGGTTGTCATACATGGATTGCATCTCTGTCTTCATGGCTTCTAGCCATTTCTCAAATTCCAAACCTGAGGCAGCGTCTTGGTAGGTAGTGGGTTCTAACAGATCCCCTTCGTCTTGAGCAACTAGGAATCCCATATACCTATCTGGCTCAATACGAGGCCTACTAGACCTGCGAAGGTCTTGTGTTTGCACCTCTTCCTCAACCACAGACTCGGGTTGAGGTTCAACAATTCTCTGTTGAACTACAGGTTCAACTATCGGTGGTGGTGTAATCTCCTCCTCTTCAATTTCTTGAAGCTCTATTTCTTTTCTTGGAGTCTCTGAGTTTAGAAACTTCTCCTCCAAGAATACCCCTTTACGAGCAACAAAAACTTTGTTCTCATCTGGGTTGTAGAAATAGTATCCCATGGTTTCTTTGGGATAGCCCACGAAGATACACTTATCTGATTTGGGATTGAGTTTATCCGTGAATGTTCTCTTAACATACACCTCACATCCCCAAACCTTGAGAAAAGACATTTTGGGCTTTTTCCCCGTCCATATCTCGAACGGTGTCTTTTCAACCGATTTGGTTGGAACCCGGTTCAGCATGAACGCTGCTGTCTCGAGTGCGTGTCCCCAAAACGACAATGGTAGTGAACTTCGACTCATCATTGATCGTACCATGTCAAGCAGTGTACGATTCCTCCTTTCTGATACACCATTCATCTGAGGTGTATACGGAGGTGTGAGTTGTGAAACAATCCCACATTCCTTCAAATGATCGTCGAATTCCTGACTCAGATATTCGCCACCTCGATCCGACCGAAGCGACTTTATCTTCTTGTCCAGCTGATTTTGTACCTCATTCTGAAACTGTTTGAACTTGTCAAAACATTCAGATTTAAGTCTCATGAGGTAGACATAACCGAACCTACTGAAATCGTCATTAAAGGTTATGAAATACCGGTATCCTCCTCTAGCCTCCGGAGTAAAGGGTCCGCACACATCTGTGTGTATAATCCCTAATAACTCGTTGGCCCTTTCATTCTCACTGTTGAAAGGTTGCTTTGTCATTTTACCAGACAAACAAGATTCGCAAACATCATATGACTCCAAGTCAAATGGTTATAGAATTCCGTCATCTCGGAGTTTCTCTATGCGTTTCTCGTTTATATGTCCTAAACGACAATGCCAGAGGTAAGTTTGATTCAAGTTACTCTTGGATCTCTTACTTATATGATAGATTTCATTGTTATCTAGATTTAGCGTATATAGACCATTTTCTGGAGTAGCTTTAAAATAGAAAACATCGTTTTTGAAACAAGAAATAGACTTTTCATTTAAAACATAAGTAAATCCACGGTCTATAAGTAAATCAAACGAGATAACATTTTTAATAAGTCTTGGAACATAATAACAAGGTTCTAGTTCTAAGACCATGCCCGAGGGCAAACTAAGACAATATGTCCCTACAGCTTCAGCACCAACCATGGAGCTTTCGCCTACCCGCAGGTCCATATCTCCTTGTCTCAGTTTCTTACTTCTCTTGAATCCCTGCAAATGATTGCATATGTGATGACCACATCCGGTATCCAATACCCATGATTCATAAGAAGTAATAAGACAATCTATCATAAAGATACCTGTATCATTGGGCGAACCAATGTCCAGCTGATCTATGTCGAGTGAGTGCTCGCAAGAATCCTTGCTACCACAGTCTGGGAAACAAATTTCTTCAAGTTCTTCCAGCCAGTCATCCTCCTGCATAGGGTCCACAACTGGTGACTCTAGCTGCTTCGGGTTCAACTCGTCGCTATGAGGATTTCGTGCAACCCTGCGACAGTCATCTCAAAATCACCGAGCACATACATTACTCTTTTCTGGTAATAGTCCGACAAGGAACCGAACAAGAGCATAACTAGCTCATGTGGTTTTGATTTTGACCCCAAACTCTCATAGCAATCCAAGAGCCTTCTCATATTAATGAGATGATCGCTAATAGGCTGACTTTCTTTCATCTTGGCTGAAAGAATTTCCCTCATCAGTAGCATACGACATATCCGTTCACTAAACTTGAACTTTTGCTCAAATCCTTGAACAACCTCATAAGACGACTTCTCACGGAGATCATCCGTAAACTCGGATGATGCTGTGAGAATGAGAATCGACATAACATCAGACTCATCATCCAGATACTGATAGTAAGTGTCATACTCACTATCCTGGGCATCTACTCTTGGTCGCTCTGCAGGCAATGTCTCAATAATGTGAAGCTTCCCCTGTGCATCCAAAAAAGTTTTCAGATGCAACTTCCAAACAGCAAAGTTTGGACCTGAAAGCTTCCACTTACCGGTAATGAGACTTAGAGACTCTCTTGGTGAATAAAACGGAATAACAGATATAATAGACATCTACAGAAAAAGGAAAAGATAAAACCGATTCAGTATTGATTATATCATCTAATAATTATTATCTTTTAACAAAAATTATTAGACTAGGATCCATATTTCACATTTCCCGATGCAAGGTTTGGGCACTTCCCACCAGGAAAATGCTATTTCTCAACATGTGTATTGCGTATTCCACGCGATATTCCGGTGCAGTAACACAAAACTCAAAAATCTCCTCCAACTCTCGAAGCCATCGAGTAGCAACAGAAGGGTCGTCACTACCGCTAAAACTAGGAGGTTTACAGAAAACAAATTCTTGGAAAGCGTTATACTTATCATCTCTACTTTTAATCGAATGAGACAACATCTCTTTGGTCAGTCGCAGCTCTATTTCCAACCGTCGAACATAAGCCTCCCGCTCTTCCTCACGTTTCAAGTCTTCAGTATAGTGGCGAAAAACTTCGTCTCCCACTTCAAGACAAAGGCGACCCATTCTATCTCCCGCGAGCACAATATCTTGTTCAGTTCTATTTTGCTGCCCCGACATTTTAGTCTATTACTGGTAAAGAAAGAGTTATGTGAAGCGCGACTCACTTTTGAACTATTCACACTACAAGTTAGTTCACACACACAGTAATCATATAACACTCACACTCAATCCCAATCATCCCGCAAGGAACACTTAACGATGGTCGGGCCCGAGTTTGAGATCGAATACTTTTACAAGTGCCCGAATCCCTCAAACTTAGGCTCTGATACCTAATTGTAACACCGGGTTTCACGAGCTTAAAATCAGTAATAACTTAAAACTTTTTAAGTATACTTATCAAGACGTGCAGCGGAAACTAAACACTGATTATAAAATATAAAGTGTTATTATCCAACTAGGCGATTATAAACATGAAAAGCCAAGTAATAGAACAAACCGGTATTACCGTACTACTAACCGACCATCGGATCACAAGATATAAAGTATAACAAGGTAGTGTTCCCGGAAAGAAACTATAAGTACCAATAAGGACCCGCCTCACCAGGGTGCCTAAATCTTAACCTGTAAAAGGGTAAAACATGAACCGGTTAGCTACACAGGAAAAGCACATAAGGCTATCCTATCACATCGTGGAGTGCCAACATATCAGAGGGAGTCATATCTCGCGGGGTTGCAAATCCCGCTCAACGAATCCAACTGAGAAATCAGCAACACCAATCCATGTTGGTGGGGAAGCAAAGAGCAACCCCCTGAGCACGTTGCGTAGCCACCTGGGCTCAAATTAGGCCTTAGTTACAAACCAAGACCCCACTGTTTGTCAAGGAACGGCGGTCCTGCAGAACCTACGACCCAGCGTGCACCACTGAGTCATCGTTGATCCCGAATAACCAGCCATCTATGCCCTCAAGGGATCCAGCCGCAATATAGCCAGCTGACCTCAACCGAGTTGGAAACTATAAGTAGTTTCCCGAGTGTCCGGACATAAGTATATACACAATAAGTGATCCAATCAGGATCCAATAACATGTGCGCATATAGTCACAGCAAATATTGTTCATACTAGTGAATAGAACATGCGAGTATAACTTACTCATAACATACACTTACCACATGATTCACGTTACATACTTTTAGTCACTGACAATATAACACTGTAGCATGGCATATCACGTTATAACATACCTTACGCACGCACATGTGGGAGCACCAATTACACATTAAAAACACACAAGGGTTAGCACTACTTACTGAGCCTCATGGGAAACCGGTACTCACCTTAAGCGCACAAGAAGCCGACCCAACGATCAACCGTTTCTGTTTCCTCACGAACACCTAGTACAACACATACATGACTGGTCATCACTTACACATAGCACCCTTAAGTTAAACATAAGTTAAACAAACTACTATTCCTGGACCATTGCTTGCGGTCGCAAGTAACGGACTTGCGGTCGCAAGGTTCCCCTAACCACATCCCTTACAGTCGCAAGGTTATCCCTTACGGCCGCAAGAGACCCTTATCAATATCTAATGCTTCCGATCGCAAGGGACACCCCTTTCATCGCAAACATGTTTCTAGGGTGGCTTACAATCGTAAGTTATGTACCCACGGTCGCAAACCTTATTTCCTTCGCCCATAGGCGGTAACACCACCAAAACAGACCCATGCGATCGCATAGACCTACCATGCTATCGCAAACATTTACGCGACGCGTCATCATAACTTTCCGCGGCGCGGAATTCACAAACACCCCCTTACGGTCGCAAGAACCCTGCCTTGCGATCACAAGGGATCTACAACCCAATGCTATCGCATGCAGTCTCCATGCGATCGCATGACCTCACGATACAGAACCCTTCGTCCCTGTTTCACGACAGCAGCTGTAAATCACCGTTTTAACACTTTACTCGACTCAAAACTCGATTCTAATTGTTCATATACATTACTAAACATCATTTGGAACTCACAAACACTTTAAACATCAAAACCCATTACAAATACACATATTACACCATTAATTTGGTGTATTTTCTCCAAGAACACAAACACAAGATCTTTGATGGAAATCACTTACAACAATGAAGAAGGACAGCAGATTGACAACTAAACAGCTACTGGAATCACTTGCAACAGATTGCTTCTTGATTTCTTACTCAAATTCCCAAAGGCTTGAGTGTATGTGTGTATACGTGAGCTATTGTGTGTTTGTGTGTGTTTTGTGCAAAGTCAGGGGATAAAGACCCCAAAGAACCGCCTTTGGTTCTTATGATTAACCAACGGGTATTTTACCCCCCTTTTCAACTTACAACTTAACACACGCCATCCCGTTTAACCTAATGGGGATATCTACAGAACCATTACACGAAACCGTTTAACATTTTATTACTTTTACTTATTAACTCTTACTTTCTTATAACACCTCATAAATCCACTTTGACTAACTAAATCACAAAACACTATTTGGATACTTATTTAAAATCAAGGTACAACCCCATGAGCAAGAAGTACAACTAGGTACTACTAGGCCCATTTTGAGGATGTTACAAATCTACCCTCCTTAAAGAGGATTCCGTCCTCGGAATCCAACCTCGATCATACACTTGGTCAAATGCTATCACAATTATCCTACATTAGACAACAACCACAATTATTACAAAAGCTACAAACACCAAAACTATATTTATTCCAACTAAACACAACATTTCTGTACACACAATACACACATTACACTTACACGCGTTTCACTTAACTCACATGACACTTTCTACAATCGTTTGAGGACCTACATAAAACTTCCAACTAGTTAGGACACTCCGAAGAGTCGTGCCCGTACTGGCTACACTTGTAACATAATTTACCCAAACACTCTTTGGCATAATGTCCTGGGAGTCCACATTTATAACAGACTTTCGTTTTATACCTGCATTTCCCAGCGTGATTCTTACCGCAAACTTCACATGCCACTCTAACTCTAGATCCACCAGTTTCCGTCTGTGTTTTTGCACTCTTAGTTTCCTCGTGAACTTCTTCTTCTTTCGACCTTTGAAATTCTTCTTGAACCGCACTTTTTACTTCTCTTCTCATTTCCGTTATAACTGACGGCATATTTCTGCGAAACCATTTATCCAACTGGTAAGACATCACCTCTCGGAGGTGTCGCGTAGGTATGGCTCCACGTCTATTTCCATATACAGAGATATGATCTTGAAGTTCGCCTATAGCAGTCAGATCCAAAGTTTCCTCATGTGTTTCCTCATTCTCAGCTTGCTGATTTATGTTTCTATTCATATCTCTGCAACAAAAGAACTCTTAATTAGTACAAATACAACTTCACTTTACACATACTTTCTTAACAAACCCTTTAAGTTTCACTCATTAGTATTCTAACTATATCTTCACACCATTTATTTGGATTTATTGATTACTTCCTTAGCTTATCTTTTACACTTTAAACAAGAAACTAATACGAATACCATTCTCTTATTATATTTCACGGACTAGAATGAATATCTAATCTAAATTCATCAACATCAATAATAACTCCAAAAACATAATTAACAACTATTACTGCTTGGTATTAACAAACCTTACTTTAAACGAGTCAGTACACACAGAACAGACACTTACAACCTCTTACAAAACCACTAATTTACAACATTACGAACACAAAATACCGACTCTTAAACTTACTAATACAGTTACAACAAAACTACTAAAGAAAACACTTATAACTATCCTTCCTTTCCTGCTGGCTTTCTATGTCATCACTGAGGACGCCTTTCAGTTGTCACCGGGAGCATTTTCATTCTTTGATCAGAAGAAGATTCGTCTACTCTCAAGCCTCTTCTTGCATTACAATCCATAATTTTATGCCCCGGCTTAAGACATCTAAAACACACTCTTTCTTTAAACTCGCATTCATCTCCCATATGTCCCATACGTCCACATCCCATACATCTGGTAGTAACTTCTGTACATTCTCCGGTGTGATAAGTGCGGTATTTACAACACCAAGGACCATTAGACCTCGGCCTTTTTGAGGAATCAGATTTCTTTACCGCAGAGGATTGTCCTTCTAAGGAAACAAACAGCGGTAATTTTCTCTTCTTACTCTTATTCGCTTGATCACTTTCATAGCGAAGACATTCTTCTTCTATCTGCAGTGCTATCAGAAATGCTTGTTTCAAGCTTGTAGCGGTTTTAACGCAAACACGATGTCCGATCGGCAAGATGCTTGCAAATTTCTGTATCTTAGAGTTTTCATCAGGTAGCAACCTTGGGAGAAACTCTATTTTATCTTTAAAAGCCTTGATCAAGTCTCTCATGGACTGATTTCCTTTTTGGAGCATGTTAAGTTCTTGCTCTACGTACTCTTCATTGAAATTAGTACAATACTTGATTATCAACTTTTCTCGAAATTGTTCCCAAGTCCATGTATCTAGCACTTTCTTACCGACCGAAGCTTCCACAGCGTTCCACCATGAAGCAGCACCATCTTTCAACATGTGTATTGCGTATTCCACGCGATATTCCGGTGTAGTAACACAAAACTCAAAAATCTCCTCCAACTCTCGAAGCCATCGAGTAGCAACAGAAGGGTCGTCACTACCGCTAAAACTAGGAGGTTTACAGAAAACAAATTCTTGGAAAGCGTTATACTTATCATCTCTACTTTTAATCGAATGAGACAACATCTCTTTGGTCAGTCGCAGCTCTATTTCCAACCGTCGAACATAAGCCTCCCGCTCTTGCTCACGTTTCAAGTCTTCAGTATAGTGGCGAAAAACTTCGTCTCCCACTTCAAGACGAAGGCGAGCCATTCTAGCTCCCGCGAGCACAATATCTTGTTCAGTTCTACTTTGCTGCCCCGACATTTTAGTCTATTACTGGGAAAGAAAGAGTTATGTGAGGCGCGACTCACTTTCGAACTATTCACACTACAAGTTAGTTCACACACACAGTAATCATATAACACTCACACTCAATCCCAATCATCCCGCAAGGAACACTTAACGATGGTCGGGCCCGAGTTTGAGATCGAATACTTTTACAAGTGCCCGATTCCCTCAAACTTAGGCTCTGATACCTAATTGTAACACCGGGTTTCACGAGCTTAAAATCAGTAATAACTTAAAACTTTTTAAGTATACTTATCAAGATGTGCAACGGAAACTAAACACTGATTATAAAATATAAAGTGTTATTATCCAACTTGGCGATTATAAACATGAAAAGCCAAGTAATAGAACAAACCGGTATTACCGTACTACAAACCGACCATCGGATCACAAGATATAAAGTATAACAAGGTAGTGTTCCCGGAAAGCAACTATAAGTACCAATAAGGACCCGCCTCACCAGGCTGCCTAAATCTTTACCTGTAAAAGGGTAAAACATGAACCGGTTAGCTACACTAGCTAGTGAGCACAGATTACACATAAGTATCAATAAGCATGCTATCACAACACAGGAAAAGCACATAAGGCTATCCTATCACATCGTGGAGTGCCAACATATCAGAGGGAGTCATATCTCGCGGGGTTGCAAATCCCGCTCAACGAATCCAACTGAGAAATCAGCAACACCAATCCATGCTGGTGGGGAAACAAAGAGCAACCCCCTGAGAACGTTGCGGAGCCACCTGGGCTCAAATTAGGCCTTAGTTACAAACCAAGACCCCACTGTTTGTCAAGGAACGGCGGTCCTGCAGAACCTACGACCCAGCGTGCACCACTGAGTCACCTGGGCTCATCTATGCCCTCAAGGGATCCAGCCGCAATATAGCCAGCTGACCTCAACCGAGTTGGAAACTATAAGTAGTTTCCCGAGTGTCCGGACATAAGTACATACACAATAAGTGATCCAATCAGGATCCATTAACATGCGCGCATATAGTCACAACAAATATTGTTCATACTAGTGAACAGAACATGCGAGTATAACTTACTCATAACATACACTTACCACATGATTCACGTTACATACTTTTAGTCACTGACATTATAACACTGTAGCATGGCATATCACATTATAACATACCTTACGCACGCACATGTGGGAGCACCAATTACACATTAAAAACACACAGGGGTTAGCACTACTTACTGAGCCTCATGGGAAACCGGTACTCACCTTAAGCTCACAAGAAGCCGACACAACGATCAACCGTTTCTGTTTCCTCACGAACACCTAGTACAACACATACATGACTGGTTATCACTTACACATAGCACCCTTAAGTTAAACATAAGTTAAACAAACTACTATTCCTGGACCATTGCTTGCGGTCGCAAGTAACGGACTTGCGGTCGCAAGGTTCCCCTAACCACATCCCTTACAGTCGCAAGGTTATCCCTTGCGGCCGCAAGAGACCCTTATCAATATCTAATGCTTCCGATCGCAAGGGACACCCCTTTCATCGCAAACATGTTTCTAGGGTGGCTTACAATCGTAAGTTATGTACCCACGGTCGCAAACCTTATTTCCTTCGCCCATAGGCGGTAACACCACCAAAACAGACCCATGCGATCGCATAGACCTACCATGCTATCGCAAACATTTACGCGACGCGTCATCATAACTTTCCGCGGCGCGGAATTCACAAACACCCCCTTACGGTCGCAAGAACCCTGCCTTGCGATCGCAAGGGATCTACAACCCAATGCTATCGCATGCAGTCTCCATGCGATCGCATGACCTCATGATACAGAACCCTTCGTCCCTGTTTCACGACAGCAGCTGTAAATCACCGTTTTAACACTTTACTCGACTCAAAACTCGATTCTAATTGTTCATATACATTACTAGACATCATTTGGAACTCACAAACACTTTAAACATCAAAACCCATTTCAAATACACATATTACACCATTAATTTGGTGTATTTTCTCCAAGAACACAAACACAAGATCTTTGATGGAAATCACTTACAACAATGAAGAAGGACAGCAGATTGACAACTAAACAGCTACTGGAATCACTTGCAACAGATTGCTTCTTGATTTCTTACTCAAATTCCCAAGGCTTGAGTGTATGTGTGTATACGTGAGCTATTGTGTGTTTGTGTGTGTTTTGTGCAAAGTCAGGGGATAAAGACCCCAAAGAACCGCCTTTGGTTCTTATGATTAACCAACGGGTATTTTACTCCCCTTTTCAACTTACAACTTAACACACGCCATCCCGTTTCACCTAACGGGGATATCTACGGAACCATTACACGAAACCGTTTAACATTTTATTACTTTTACTTATTAACTCTTACTTTCTTATAACACCTCATAAATCCACTTTGACTAACTAAATCACAAAACACTATTTGGATACTTATTTAAAATCAAGGTACAACCCCATGAGCAAGAAGTACAACTAGGTACTACTAGGCCCATTTTGAGGATATTACACTCAAGACTTATTATAGATTTTCCAATTTTATTTGACATATGCCTCTTATTATATATTTTTTCATATAAGTCCATGACTTTCGATGGAACCCATGTAACGAACATTCAACTCAGCCGATCCCAAACCAGTTGGCTTTAGGTGATCAGGTGTAAAACACCTCCTCAGAGTTTACTCGTTCGAGTTCTAACGACCATTTATTTGACTTATATTTCTTTTCTTTTTTTCTATTTTTCTTTGCAAGCATATAATTAGTAAAAGAGAAAATTCATACTCAGTCTATTTTTGTCAAGCTTAGACTCAAAAAGGATTTAACCAATTTATTTTTTTCATAATTAAAAAATTAAAACTTGGTTACCATAAATCAAGGTTTCTAAGGAATGGTGGAAAACCACTAAATAATATGCATAAATGGTAAGTATAACCTCTGAACTTGTTTACATATAAAAAATCTGACACTTTCAACTATTAACCCTTACTCAAAAGATATTAAAATTTTAAAAATTATAGCCCAAAAAGTGATAATTTTAATCAAGGACAAAGAAAATTCAAATGGGGAATTTTTTTTCTGACCCCTATCCCACACTTAGATTGTATAATGCCCTCATTGTACATAAAGACAAAGTAAAATAAAAATAAAGGTAGAAAAATATTAGAAAAACTCCCTTCGGGTATTAACACGACTATCAGAGCAGATATATATAAGCTAATTCAATGACAGCATAAGCGCGTACTCTTTATATCAAGCAAACAACCCCTGAAATGAAAACACTTCATCAGAAGATATATACATCAAAGTATAATGTCCGGATATATCAAAATAAAATAGATCAAGGCGAAAGAATCAATCAACCATTAAAAATAAAAACACACAAACGAAAAGAAAAAACCTAACTCACTTTCGTAGGAATCAAGGTTGCATTTAGCGTATGTAACAAGCCTTTAAACCCCTCGGTAGCCCAAGTGGACGAGTTGTAGCCCTTTGAATCACGGTTGCATTTAGCGTCGTGACAATTTTGTTTGTCACGCCGCAACCTTGTCTTATTACTACTTTAAAAAATGATATTTTAGCCCTTTGAGTCTAGTTTCCGTAGCCACTTGAATCACCTCAATCCAAGCTTCTTCAATTTCTTTAGTTTTTGATCAAAACTTCTCGTCATTCGTCTTTTTAACCTGAAATCCAACAACTTGAGTAATTAAGTATCTTTTGAATTATTTACAAACAATATATGCTAAAAATAAACACAATGCCGCATTATATATATATATATATATATATATATATATATATATATATATATATATATATATATATATATATATATATATATATATATATAGAATTAGGTTCAAGTAAAAAAAATATTAAGATACTTAATGTAAGGAGGAATTAAGGCCTGACACGTGGCAAATATGTAAAAAGGGTAAAATAGGAATCAATTTTATTCTTCCCACGTCGTTCTTTTATCTCATCTACACGTTCTCTACTTCCCTCCCTATAAACAAATACGTACATCTCAGCTTTGCAAACCCTAGATGTGCCGCTAGAAACTAAAAAAGGCGCCGTACACCAGCCGAGAACACCACTTGCGCCCTGCCGTGAAGCCACCGTCGTCGTGCCTTTCTCTACCGACGCCGACAATACTTTTCGTATGTTACGTTGCCGGCTGCCATCACTGTAATCTCCGCCGCCTCTCCTCTAACGGTGTTAATGAGTCTGATGATGATTATGATGTTACTCAGGTTAGTGTCCCTAAAACTTCGAATTTTGAGGGTTTACTTTCCGTTTTTGCCCTTTTATCTGTTGCTGCACACAACCGCCGCAAGAGGTTCGTGCGATGGCCATGGCTGGAATTGGTGGTGATGGTAGCCATGGTAGGAGTCGATGCACAACCATTCTGAAGGGTTTTCGATGCATAGTGCTCGATCGATTTGAGTATAAAGCACCGACGGTTTTACTTCGTCGATGCACAATCGTTATATGGTTCAATGCACAACCGTTCTCAGGCAATCGTTTTACTTCACTAGATCTGAAGGGTTGTCGATGCAAAACCATTCTTCCTTCTCCGGTAATTTCTACATTCTCCGTCACATATCTGAAGTGTTCTCGATGCACCGTCCATGAGCACAAATTGTTCGCTGTTCGCCGTTCATCTGTTTGTCTATGCCGAATTGCCGACGCATAATATTTGGTTGTTTCAGATTGGATTTTCACAGATTTTTATGTATCTATTTTTATATCTGTTATTTTTATTATTACTGATTCTACAGTTTTTATTCAATTTGTACATCATAGTTAAATTTATTGGATAGTTTAAATTCAGGCTTGTACATTGATATATTATTAAAAGATAATTTTGTGCATCTTAGTTGAATCTGGGTGTACTTATGGAGTGATTGTCGTGCATCTTTTTTTTATGTCGTGCACAAATCACAGTTCTATAAAATTGGCGACCAGAAATAGTAATTAGGAGAGAGAAAATTAAAATAAGAAACTAGAAACTAGGAGAGAGAAATTTAAAATTGGTCAATTATACCCTTATCTCTTTTTTTATAAATAATAAAAACAGAAAAAAGCCATAATTTTAGAAATAAAAGTTGAAAAAATGATTGGCTGAGATTTCTCCTTACATTTAGTACCTTAATATTTTTTTTACTTGATCCCTACCCTATATATATGCAAAAATTCGAGAACTGTTTTTCCGTACGAGAAATGCGAGAACCAATCCGAGCTGTTCAATTCTCCATCCTTCAATATCATTGCCCACCCATGAATTCCTCACATGGACCCTGCCACACTTGATCCTCTCACGCTTTACATCCATGAATTCCACTTATCAAATCAACGGCTAAGATTGGTTCTTCCAGTTCTCGTACGAAAAACAGTTCTTGTTTGAACCCTCCCATATATATATATATATATATATATATATATATATATATATATAGGCAAAAGATCAAACGAGAACTGTTTTTCGTACGAGAACTGCGAGAACCAATCTGAGCCGTCCAATTCCCCTCCTTTAATGTCATTGCCTACCCATGAATTACTCACATGCACCCTGCCACACTTGATCCCCTCCACGCTCTCCATCCATGAACTTTCCATATCCAAGGAACGGCTGAGATTGTTCTCGCAGTTCTCGTATGAAAAACAATTCTCGTTTGAACGCTCCCCTATATATATATATATATATATATATATATATATATATATATATATATATATATATATATGTATATATATATATGTATATAAGTCGATATTAAAATACTCCATACTTGAATTTGTTTGTCCTCAAGCAAACTATATATCAATTATCTAGACCATTAAAACTTCAAAACTCAACATTCTTCTTTCAACAATCATAATCAAGTGTCATTTACCATGGTTGTAGGAATAACTAAAAACAAGAACACCAACTATACTTTGAATCACGCATATATTTGTGTTTTGGTCCTTCTTAACTTCTCAACCCTCAAATACTTTCTTTCTTCATATATATACCGACAATTTAATTTTCGAATTATTTATATTTCCAAAACACAATTAATTTACCTTTGAGAAATCCCTCGATTCAAGGCTTCATGAAGATTTTTCAATTTTGCTCGACATATTCTATTAATAATTTTGCTATTTTGGGTCCCTGACTTTCGATTGGAAGCCATGTAATGAATATTCAACTCAACCGATTTCAAACCAGTTGGCTTTAAGTGATTATGTATAAAACACCCCTCAAAGTTTACTAATTCAGGTTTCAAAGGCCACTGATGACTTTTTTTTTCAACTCTTTCTTCTTTTCCATAAGGTTATTCATTAAGCATGAAGAAGTAGAAGGCATGTATATGAGTCCAGACATCATCACCAAAAACTCAATATGCACAAAGTGGGTTTTGAAAGTAGTTTTATGAATGCCTTGGGGGTCCATTTTACTTGGTAATAGCTGAATTTGAGATCAAGTTTTGAAAAGTATTGTATTCCACACAGCTCCTCAAATAGTTCTTCAACTAGCGAAATAGGACCCCCTTTACATACTTTTTCACCATTGAACCCTTTCCAGAGAAGTAAACCATTGTATGCCTATAAAATCACAGCCTCCCAAAGACATAAGGAATAATCAGCCATGAATGTAATTCCTTTGATTCTCCATGCAAATTGCTCCACCTTCACATCACATAGGACTTCTTTTCCTTCACCTACACTTGCAGGTTCCCGTTTTTCGATTTGCTGCCTCATTCGACAGCTACAACCGAGTTCATAAAATTGTGTGCTCCTTGCAATATCTTGAGCTTTTTTTTCCAGCATGTGCCATAACTCAAAGTCTGGAAATCGGCAAGACCTGCTAACGCTTGAAGTGAAATTTGTGCTACTCTGTAACAGATTCATCTACTTCTTCGTCTTCACTTTCATCTTCACCAACTTCCTCTATTTGCAGATGATACAACCTATTCGACCTTTTATCAACCGTCTGAGCCGGCCAGTCGAAGCCCTTCTATGTCAGATAGTACCTTCATTATTAACCACGGGTTTCGAAATAATACCTACAGATTTTGGCTTAGTGTAAGAATGGTAACATTAGAGTTTGGATTAGAAGAAGAGAACTCTATCAGTGAATTTTATGAATTAAAGGCGCTCATGAAACAACTTAAGGCATTTGAAGGAGACAATTGTAATCCACTTATGATAGCATCAAATTCATCATGTTCTTTTAGAGTACTTGTTTGTTTTAGTCTATTGTATAATTTTTGGATAATGCAACTTAAAGTATAGTATTATTTGAGAACTCATTTTGGACAAGGTTTAACCCAATTTAGTTCTCAATTCATGATGCAACATGTGTTTACTCTCTGTATGGCCCAAATATCAAGTATCAATCACAATAAAGATGAATTGCAAGGTAGAACTATACAGATGTCGAGAGAAAACTCAACTACACCTTAGAAACACATAGTTCATTTCATGTAAAGTGGTAACTCATACTTAATACAAAGTAGTCATCATGTATATATAATCCAAGGAGTCCATGATGAATTCGATCTACATAGTGATGGTCGAATTCAACCCTCTAACACAATTCATCTTCTATTCCTATACCATATTTATTCCTAACACAGTCCCCTAAACCCTAAAGTGCTATCATATTAGAATTCTGAATGTGCATCAAAACTATTCAATGATCTCCAGTATTTTTACTGAGAAAAGGAGTTTCACATGCATGTAAATAATAATTTATATTTCTGTAATATATATTTATATAATACATGGGAGATAAAAAGAATTCATATGTTCTCCCTCTATACTATGTTTTGTCAAATATGTTGCTGCAGGGTGATCCACCCTGGCATCACAAACCT